>OX346243.1:4805000-6005000 GCA_947049295.1 Ligdia adustata | reverse complement strand
TGATATTTCAGTCAAAAACATACTGCACTATTGACGAGTTTTTAAAGGATGTTTAATTTTTAATATTGTGTTTATCATTCTATATGTATGTATATATTAATTTAGGTGTAAAGAACTCTTATGTCTGTATACCTGAGGGTGGAGCTAGAGAACTTATATTTTAATCAGGAACAACTGTCATTGTAATTACCTAGTTTCACAGAACAATAAATCATTTTATATCACAACGTTGTTATAATAGACAACATTTTCATTTTTGTAAAGTGATGGATATTCGAAAACCATTTCGAGGTAATGTAATGAAAAGTTTACAAAAAACCCGCTTTCTAAATCATTAAATCTGTGTGTCACACTGTTTTTTTTTATGTATCCAGTGTCACTCTTACGATTGAGACGAATCTATTGACACCACTCACATACAAATACGACACGCTGTTTAGGCTCTAGGACGTGACAAAGAAATATACATACATACATACATTTGAAAAACATAACCCACTCTTACGATTGAGTTCTTCTCATTGAGTCCTCGAGTCCTCCTTTCGCAGTCGGGTAAAAAACCTTTTTTTTTATTCACTATCTTCAGAGTTATTTGAAAAAAATCTCGTATTCATGCTAAGGTCGTCAAACGCCACCAATAAAACATATTATGATATCTGTCATCTGTTAAAAACTGACAACTGTCACTGTATGTTTTCAAACCAACAACAAAAATACTGATAGGTAATGACATCACTTTTTAACGAGCTTTTAACGAGAATAACATTTAGCCGAACATTTTCCTACATATTCGAAAATCTCTAAAACCCAAATTATTACATTATGAATAAAAAATATGAGTACCTAAGATATTTTTTTTTATTTTTCCATTACCTATCCAGTTTGTGGTTATTATAGAAAAAAAAGTCGCCTACTCTGCCTAATGGTTAGTCAGACCTTGGACATGCCCTTGGCCTAAAAACTCACACAGATTCCAAAATATTCGTGATAATAACAATTGCCTACAAATAACAGGAAATACTCATAAAAAATTGGGCACATTTTCAGAGTATCAATCCAAAATTGAGCATCATCATGCCTTTTTTGTAAATGATCTAATTGGGCGCAGCCAGAATTGGATATTTACGTTGAACATACCATTTCGGTTTTGGTTGATAAACATTTTTACTGAAAAACGTCATGACAAATTAAGTAATTCATAAAAGTGAACGTAAATATTGTGAGGAAGTCTACTTGTCGGAGAATGTAAATAAATTTCGAAGGCAAGTGAATTCCAAAACTCGAAATTTGGCCGACATGGTTTGTTACTTCCTTTATCTTCATAATAGTTAAACAATACTAAGAAATACGATTTAGTTGGTAAAACACTATTTAAATTATTGCATTTTCATCGGTCGTTGATAAGAGTGCAGTTTCAAATCGATTTGACACTAGGATAGCTTATGTCCAGGGTTAACACAAACGCTATATTTTATCCCGGAAAATGCGGTATTCCCGTGAGATAATTAAAGGACTCGTTTAATTTTCGGATAGGACAGTGTACGTATACTAAATAACTCCGTAAGATGTGGTTATAACAAGGAAATATTTCGATATAAAATTAATATTGTACACTGCAATAAGTTGCGTTATTTTGAATTTGGTTGATAGATTAAAGATTAATATTCCCTAACGTATTTATGGTATCATGTACACTGTCCTGGTAGGAGCTCTATACATTTTTGAAACAACTCTTGTCTGCAGGTAACACCCCGGGCCCATTTAATTATCTATAAAATACAAGTTCAAGTTTCTATCTTGTCGTTGTTAAAGTGTCCAGCAAAAAATGGCAAAAATCACGTCTGTTGTACGTATGAGAGTCCCCCTTAAATAATTACATGTTTTCTTCGATTATTTATTTCTAAATACGAGTATATTGCGAATATTTCAAGCATCTACATATTGCCAATATTTAATATTGGCAATATGTAGATATGTAGATAGAAAGCGGCTAAATGTTGCGGCATGCGGCATGTTTTCTTTGATCGGGAGGGCTCCCATATAACAATTCAAGGAACATCCCAAGAGGAAAAATAGATTATTTTATTATGTTTTAAATCGAACTCAAAAAGAAGAGGGTTCTACGTTCATTAGTTTGTGTATATAGCGGCAACATAAATACATTATTAGTGAAAATTTCAACTGTCTAGGTGTCACGGTTCTTGAGATACAGCCTGCTGACAGATCGACGCACGGATAAACAACGAGTCTTACTAGTAGGTCCCGTTTTTATCCTTTATGTAGATACTCTAAAAGGCTACAGCACCCAAAAATATTCCAAGATGTCTTTGGAGTTGATTGCTTCTCTTCAAAAATAGGGTTGCTTAAAAAATTCAATTATCGCCTTTAGATCGGATTTATCTTTATAATAGAGCTCAAATTTCTAACATTTCAGAAGAAAATTTTAGGAGTCCCGATTTTCCTAAAATATCACAGGGTACGCTAGGGTTGGGCTTATCTTATGAACAAAAATAAGACCCCAGCTAACTAAAATAACACAGGATGCGCTTCGGTTGGGCTTATCTTCAATAATAAGACCCCAGCTCCCTAAAATATTACAGAATACCTTTGGATCTCTGGCCAAGTGCGCCAGTAACCCAAAAGTATTGTAACAGCCTTTTCTCCAGTAATAAAGATGTCATCAGAGGTGATTTCTTGCTCATGAAGTAAATAAATGCACAAGGTAAAGAAAACCTCGCAAATTATTCATACCCAACGTAACCAGCCAGACGATTACCTGTATATAACATGTATGTATGTATGTATGTATGCAACCGGTTCGTATCAGTTTATAATTAGCATTCACCGTCTGAAATCTGTGGGAGTTGTGCCAAAACAGCATTGGCTGAGCTGTGTGGATAAACATTGAATTTTATTGCACTTCGACCACCGTTTTTTTAAATAGTAGCCCGGTGTGCTAAATATGCAGTTACTCGAGCTTCGTACAGACATATTAGATTTTTAATTTTAGATTAATGGAATTAGAAAATTTTATAAGTGTTTCCCATTTTACCGAAGGAGCAAGCATCTAGAAGGATACATATTTTATGTCAAAGAAAACCAAAATGTTCGAGCGTGTCAGATTATGATTTTTTCTATGCTCCATCGTGTCTCTGATAACAAATATATGTTAATCAGACAGTTTTCATGTCTATACAGCTGATAAATAGATAAGAGAAAAGTAATCTCTCCCACTCACTAACGTTCCACTCAAATCATTTAATTACTGACAAGCACACTGTTCAGCAAGTGATTAACCTACCTAGTATGTAGCTTATATTCGGTAGATATACTCTACAGGATGTAAGGAATCTCCCATAATATGTTAATCCGATACGCTCGAGTAGTTCACAAAATCCCCTCTTGGGCTCCCCTACTATAAGAAGTTGCGAAGACCACATCATAGAAATGATACTAACATTCCGGTTCCAACGGAAGACCAACGCTGGTTGTTACAACCAGTATTATGTTGAGTTGGAACCGGTTGCTGTGACAGAAAGCAGTAATTTGTTACTTTAGTCTGATTTTAAATTGTGTGATTAAGTTTGTTTTTATAAACTCAGCGAATATATGTGAATGCAGCTTGTACGAGTAGAATCATCGTTCTTGTGTAACGAACAACCATAATAAAATATTAATAATAACTAAACAAAGCAATCATAATGTAAATATTTGTCAAGAGAACTATTCAACTAAGAACTAATAATTAGTAATCGTATATACGATTTATAAGTTATTTTTTTTTTTAAAGTAATTATAAATTCTAATGTGATAAAACTTGCCTGTAACGTTATTTAAAGGTCAATAAATATTACTTTACTTTACTTTCTGTTTATAATCATATATTTCTATTCTATTCTAATATTATTAAGGCGTTTGTTTGTACGTACGTTATTCCTGCACGCTGAAACGGCTGAATAGATTTTAATGAAAAGAGATATTTAAAAAATGTATGTAGCTCCGGCCAGGACAGTGTACATAATACTAGAAATAATTTTGAGATATATAATTTTTAATTTATCAACCAAATTCAAAATAACTTAATTTATCTCAGTGTATACAAAATTTATTTCGTATCAAAATATTTCCACGTTATTTAAGCAAAAAGGCAAGTTGCGTATTATTATTGTGTCAATTTGACATTAGTTATAGGCGGTAATTCATAGAGCAATGTGACCATTGCAATCAACTTAGGAAACAAAAATCTTCCACTACAATTCACAGAAATTTGATATTTTTGTACACAATGAAGGAGGCAACTGTTGCAGGTTTCATTAATACACAATATCAACCACATCTTTAGGCAATTTTCGGTAGATGTAAACCGTCGTGGCTGAAAATGAAACAACTCCTTTGACACGAAGATAGCTTACACTCTGGATTAAGACATAGGCTATTTTTAATTCCGGAAAAATGAAGAGTTCCAAGGGATGATCAAATGACATAACCGAGATAGACACGATCGAATAATATAAACGAGAACCCTGTGTAGAGTCTGACTCACCCTCAGACACTTTATTGCCTGATATTTTTCTGTAATGAGGCATTCGTACGCATGGTGACTTACACCACCGCAAATACTTCCATTTTATGAATAAATACACAAAAGACCAAAAATAAAAATTAGAACTTTTCAGCATTACATTGTAAATAAAATGGCACATGTACTAACTAATATACGCCAGACTCGAAACATACGTTTCGCTTGCTTGGTCAATTATTTCAAAGTGTAGAAAAGGACTCACCGTGCTCTTTTTCGTAGAACTGCCGAAAAGGTGCCAAGGCTGGATCGTACTTGACTTCTTCCGGCAGCCCCAGCCATAGCTGCACAGCACCGGCAGTCAAGTCAGTGCAGGACACCAAAGAATATTGACTTCTTGACAGCTCCGCTTCGGGATTTCTGGAACCGCCCCATTGCTTTACAGAAGACATCAGCTTCTCCATTTTGGCCAATGTCAGGAGATTAGGTCAAGGTCCATTAGTTTTGGAATCAACGGTTTTTGAGTCGGGTTCTTAGGACACTTTTTTGAGGTCTTTGGCGATAGTTTTTTTGATGAGAGTATGGTAGAGTCTTCGAAGACGGGGTTTTGGTTGTCTATGGTTGAGTATTGTAGAGTTTTCATAGATAACGTTGCGTTTGAAGCGTTCCAGTTTTTGTTGTTTTTTTTTGGATTTATACACTTTAGTGAGATATTTAATTTTATCGTTGATTTTGTGCACTTTATTTCAATGTAGGTTTTTCAGGTTTGGCAATTTAAATAGTTTTGGTTGTGTGTTGTTTTTAATAAATAGGTCACTTAAAAAACACTCACTATTTTATAAAAACCTGCAAACATTTAAAATAATTTCATATTTGTTTGTTATGTGGGTAAAATTCTAAACGGGCTGCGTTTTTGACTGTAGATAAATTACGTTACAAATTAAGTTGAATTTAGTTTGGTTGTTATTTTATGTTTTCGGCGTTTCAAAACAACATTTTCAATATGTTAATTAAGTGAGTGGCTAAAACATATATTTAACATTAAATGGATTTGCGTAGCAAGTTAGTGGTAGACTAGTCGGTAAACCCCTTGCCTCACAAACGCTCGCATTTTGGCCAGCGTGGTAGACTATGGAATACAACCCCTTCATATGGGATACCCGAGCCCAGCAGTGGAACGTAATGGGTTGAAACGTAAGCTTTCACACGCTTTCATATACAAAAAGAACAACAAAATCTAAATAAGAATCGGGATAATAATGTTGACTCTCGGCAAACTAAAACTACTTAGATCAGATCCACGGTTGATGGTCGGAATTATATCTGGCCACAATGATCTTAAGGCAGCGATAGACCGCCAACTTGTCCATTTTATGTATTGGGTGACAGATATTCCGAAAATATTGTATTGGGTAACTGATATGCCGAAAGTGTTTTATGTATCGGGTAACTTATATTACGAAAGTGAGTTTTATGTATTGGGTGACAGATATGCCGAAAGTGTTTTATGTATTGGATAACCCATATGCCGAAAGTGTTTTATGTATCGGGTAACTTATATTACGAAAGTGTTTTAAGTATCGGGTAACTGATATTACGAAAGTAAGCTTTATGTATTTGGTGACAGATATGCCGAAAGTGTTTTATGTATATGCTGAAAGTGAAACTTATAAATTATAAAAAATACCTGTTAATAACGAAATAATGATATTTTTAGTTAATAAAAAGTAGATAGTAAAAAATTGTATGTAAACATTATTGTGTTCAGGTTTGAAGGGCAATGATTCTAGAAAAAATACAGGACTTAATCGAGATTTAATGACTAAATCTGGCTATGTAATTAAGCTTAACAGATATAAAAATCTTACTTCTTAATTGTGAAAGACATAATATTCTGTATTGCTGTATCACTGAAGATGCGATCCTGTTTTTGGTCACTTAATTTTTTTTTACTTAACACTTAAGTCCTTTTCACTTCGACTTTTTTTCTAAATACACTTTGTGTACAATTTAAAATACAATTACAATAGTATTTCTTTCAAAGCACAATAAAATCTATTGTGATTTTATTTTGTCATAAAAATATGAAGATAAAAACACTAATTTCCAAATAATTCGGCGCATATATTTAACACACAATTAGCATCTATTAAAAATGTTATACTTAGTAATATGTTATTTTGACTTTATTTGAATTTAACTTGTTCAAGCGCAAACTTTTCATAATGAATATATTTGAAAATAATTATTCACATTGTACATTCAATCTTCAACAATAATACGTTCAAAAAAAAAATCACTGAAAATAGTTCTTCTTAATCTCTTTTTTCTTTCTCTATCCTGTTTTCTTCTTTTCTTATTACTTTATAACAATTTCATTATAATTAATTATAAAAAGTATGTTTATGAAATGAAAACTTTACACTAAAACTGTAGGTTTCTCCAATTCAACGGACGCAAAAGTTTTAACAGCAAAAAAAACACCGTAGAACTTTGCCTATTCACTGCAATTCTATAATATTATAAAATAAATTAGATTGTTTCAGAATAAATTAATGTATATGCGACCGTACGGCAATAGACACATTAACGCACTGATAACTCGTCCTATGTACTTATAATATGTAGGTATGTATAACGACTATATACTCGTAAGTTCTGTTAACAAGCGTGACTCATTTATATAGGTATAGTAGCAGGCAATCTTCTTGAAACACGAGTTGCAATTCGAACATTAAAAGTCTATGCAAAGCGTTTAGTGCGAGTCCGTGGAATTCCTACCATATAGCGGTGGTTTTATATTTCTTTGTCACACCCTAGAGCCTAAACGGCTTGTCGTATTCTGATGTGAGTGGTGTCAATAGATTTATCTTAGTCGTGAGAGAGACACTGGGTACATCAAAATTATAAAAAAATGAAATTAAGTATCATACACAGGTTTAACGATTTAGCAGTCGGGTTTTTTCTAACTCGCTTCTAACCAAACTCGCTAAAAACCGTCTGATATTACGGCAGGCGCCCGATAGTATTGCTCAGTTATATCGCTTGATAAATCAAACTTCTAGACCGACCGTAAACAGCTCGATTCTTTCAAACAAGCTCGAGGGCGCCTCGGACGGCACGAGCCTCGGCTTGAGCCGTCGCCCAGAAAAGGACTAACGAACTGTCCTGGCATCACAGACGGGGAGTGCCTAGAACCGATAAGATACAGACCTCCCTGAAGGGAAGGCCGTGTATGTTTCCACGCATATACAAGCTCTTATTGTCGGTACACAGATCACGTCTCCCCACTCCCCCCACCACCCCTCCCACCTTGTCCCCACTCCCCCGCACTCTACCCCGCGACAAAAGACATCGTCACTCAAGGTCACTGATCCAACTTGTTTGCAAGGAACTGTAAACTTGAATGAGATTTTTGTCGTAATGATGTAAGTGTGATAGCATTGAGGATTTTGTATTGTTTACAATTGAACGTAAATGACAACCAAGAGTATTATTATGTTTGGCTTTGTTTAAGGTACCGTGGTGTAAAAAGAAAACGTTTTTGATAAGTATTTTATGATGGTAAATAGTAATGTCTTTCGCTGGGTGGGCCAATAGCATAGTTAACGTCACAACCAGTGGATGCAATAGGCGCTTGTCGTTCTAAGGAGGAGGTCTATGTTCAGCAGTGGACGTCTTCTGGCTGATAATGATGCAATGGTAATCATTACCCGCTATATATTCGCAAATAAAAACCATAAATACGTTTTTACTGTAAACCATAAAATAAGATTTACCGTTCGCAGAACTTATAGTAGATATCTACCAATATCATTAAATATACATTTATATTTATAAGAAAAACTAGCTGTGCCCCGCGGTTTCACCCGCGTAGTTTCCCATTGGATTGTCGAGATAATGGGGAACTACTCATGAACTACTTTTTAGAAGTCGGTTAAAAAGTATTATATGTCTTTTCCCGGGGTCCAATCTACCTGTGCACCAAATTTCATCCAGATCGGTTTAGTGGTTTTGGCGTGAAAGCGAAACAGATAGACAGACAGAGTTACTTTTGCATTTATAATATTAGTTAGGATTAATAAGTGCATTATATTATATTGTATTATTTAATTATCTATCTATTAAACTAATAAGGAACCCTCAAGTAACTATTCGGAGCGACACGCTTTTGAAATTTTAGCTGAAATTTAGAAAAAACAATAATAATTTAAGATCTCTTTTCATAAATCATATTAACAAAAAAGTATATTATCATTTTTATTGTGAAATTAAAATTAAATAAACTAGTGGGTTATAGCGTTGAGTTAGCGATGAAATAAGTCTAAGAAAGGTTTTTTTCCCGCGTTCGGTGAAAAAATGGCGTCTGCTGTGTATTTATTGACAAACTAGTGATAGTGCAATTTTTAATGTGTAATATTGGTGGATTATTAACCATTATTGTCTTGTTTATGTACACAAGTGTGGGCAAGAGATATAAAGACGGAATAACGTGGTTTTCTTGTTCGCGGGAAGTCTCCATAGAAACTCTGGTAAAGTCTCCACCGCTTTACTAGGGTACATGATGTGACTTTAACTTGACCACGACGACTTATTACTTGATATTTGACTTAAATTAAATAATTAATATCTTGATAATTGATTAACTCGACGCTGGAAAATATACAAATCGTATGGTGCCATATATCAAACGACAAAAAAGTTATAAAAAAGCAATATTGGTCAAAACTTTCCCGCGTTCGCCGTAAAAATGGCGACTCTATCTGTATTATTAATTATAAAGCTAGTGATGAATTATTAATACTATTTCCTACTACCATTGTAGATACCTTATTTAACGGTTTATAAAATCTATTTAAGTCCCTCATAGTTTTTGCAATCTCAAACTAATTTCCCCCTGTTTTAGGAGAAATTCAAATCGTAAATTGCTGGCGAAAAAAATTTGATAAAAATCATACTATTGTATGATTTTCGATAAATTTCATTGAAAGATTCGTCAAGATTGGATGGAACGTATGATATATACGCGAGTACGTAATTTCTTGCGAACAAACATCCGTACATACAAACAGACAGGTATTTTGACTTGAAGTAGAGTTACCTACACACTCTATATTATTAATGTTATTATTATCTAAATAATAATATAGAGTGTGTAAATATTAATATTAAGTACGTACTTCTCTGATATGACTGATATGGTATCCAATACGATCTCTTCCGCCATTATTGCACCTTTTAACTACTTTTATCTAGTCAGATCTGGATTGAACCGGTTTAAAGGTGCAGTTTCGCTCATACGATTTCTTGTACAAAATAGAAAACATTATTTTATTTAGAAAACTAACGCGTGTTTGTTTCATATTGTTTAAGAAGACTAGTTTTCACTTGTACCTGATTGTTGTAAAGGTCCAACTGTAGTTTCGTTCACATTCGGTGAACTTCATCAGGGATGAAATGAGTCGGTTGTAAACGAAACTATAGTTAGAACTTTACAACAATCAGGTACAAGTGAAAACCTGTATTGTTAAACAACATTGATAATTATAGATGTTAGTACTAAAGTGGGTAATTTGCAATTTAATTGTTTTAAAATTGTAATTATTTTAAGTTATGATAATATTATTAGACACATATTATGTGTTTTGTTTCGTTGTCATGCTTTTTCTTTTTATTTAAGCATGATAAAATAATAATTAGTAAATTTATAGAAAAATCTTTTCGTTGTAATTTTATAACTTAAGAACGGGCTCACCTGTCCAAACCAAATGTTTAGGCTTTGTTCGTACTATTTCAGTAAATGGTTCGTGTGAAGTTTGCACAAAATCAGTCGAGCGTTCTTCATTTATCACATTTTTTGTAACAAATGACTTCAATAAACAGCGGATCATTTTGTTTATGTGTATTTTCCTGTCAAATTGAAAATTTTTTCAGTGTTGACAGTACAAGCATGTCTATACGTAGCGAACCACGTACCCACCCGCTAGTTATTTATATTTTCAAGTTTTTCAACCCCGACTCAAAACGACGGGCTATTATAATTTTGGCGTGTCTGTTTGTGTGTCTGTCTGTTTCATAGTTCCCAAACAGATTTCGTTTAAAAATTGCTCAGGAGTATTCTTAGCTATATTTAATTAAAATCAGTCCAGTAGTTATTAAGTTCATTCGTTACTTACAAATATATAAATCTTCCAGTATAACATTGTTGATGTAGTAGTGTAGAAGATAAATCATAAATCTAAGGTCATAGCGTATGTTACTTGACAATAGTATAATAAGATTGACAGATGATTGACAGCCGTCCAACGTGTACTAAAGACTTAGTATAGCTTAGAACACACTATCTATATATAAAAGAGTAAGTCCTGACTGACTGTTTTCTAGCCCTTTCAGGACCATAAGGTTATGAAACTTTTACTTGTTTATATTGACTTATTAGACTACGTCAAAGTTACAAGTCAAAACACATTAAAATATCCTACTTTTTTGTAATTTTTCTGGGGAAAATATGTCCCTGTGTTTATTAAGAAACAAAATGTCATTTTTTAAATAGCCATAAAGAAAATACCTTTTATTTTGTGAATCTATCATAAAATACATAAAAAGTGTGTTTACAAACTATTTTATGCCAAAAAATATAAATTTATTTCTCGATCACTGTCTTATTGTATTGTTTCTATTTGGGACATGATATTTAGAAAGTGTATTCATTATAATTCTCAGCACAACCCTGCACGGGTTGTGCTGAGAAAGGATTTTTGGAAATGCAACCCCAAATAAGAACAAATGAGGAATAAAACATTTGTATTACGGGCAAAGCCGCAAGCGACAGCTTCTAGTTTTTCTAAAAACAATGGTCTTTATTTTATATTACTTTTCAATACAGAATTTACATAATAGTAGTCGTACTATATAATAGTAGTCGTACTATATAATAGTAGTCGTACTATAAAGTCGATGACTTTTTATGTAAGTTATTTTGTAAATTTTATAGTAGTTTTATTTAATATTTTGTTTTTTTTTAAGGTATTTTGTATATCTAATTATCTAGTTATTTTTCTCGGCAAATGGCTTCACATGTTTCATATTAGCCACCACAAGTGACACTATCAAGTCATTGAATATTTTTGATTATGATTATATTTGATAATCAAACTACTATTTTAATAGTTAAGTTTACCAGCAGAATTTAATAATACGAGTATTAGCCTGTAACATTTGGAACATAATGTAAAAAATAAACATTTTAGCTAAAAAAAATTCGTGTGTCACTCGGGGACTGCCGTAGTAAAGCTATTGCATACGCATACGTCTAGTCGCACGCACACTAACACCATGCTGAAGACTGCCAAACTGTAACTACGTTAGACGATGCACGATGTTAAGTTTAATTTCGTTACGGAGTTTCTTGATTCGGTCGTTGCGCACAAAGCATGCGATAAAAGCTATGCAATAGCTTAAAAAAACTTTTATGATATATTTTTCACAGCTTCAATTTATTACAATCGCGAGGTCAACAGTTCGCATAACTACTAGTTTATTATTGTATTGGACGCGGGAACGAAACTGCACCTTAACACGTTCTAGCGTAGTGGGGAAACGAGTACCAATGTTAGAGAAAGCTTAAACTGGTTGTGGGAAATCGTACTTAACAATATATATATATGTCTTATACAGGGTTAAGTATGTTTTTTTTTAATTTACCGGGATAAAAAGTATCCTATATGTTGACCAGGGATATAAGCTACCACTATTCAAAATTTCATTTAAATCGGTCCAGTCGTTTCGGAGATAAGGCCGTACAAACAGAGACACAAAAAATTTAAAGAAAAAAAATATATTAGTTCTATTTCACTTTTTACTAATTTTTTTTCATTGTATAGTTATTCGACCTCTACAGTCTTATTATATGTATATATATCATCTATATATATATAGATGAGTGTGGTGATGATAAGAGATAAAGCTTGAGATATGAAATATCATAAAATATGTCAAGATTTATTTTTATCATAAATCTGATTAATTCTTACACGCTAAAGTAAATACTAATATTTATTATTATTACGTTATATTTTAATGTTTAAAAAATAATTATTATAAAATTAATAAATAATGTATCAGCGAAATTTTATATTTGTGCTTTTTCTATTTCACGCTCAAACGACTGTACAGATTTGGGTGAAATTTGGCATAAGCATAGTTTACGACCTGGAATAACATATAGGCTAGTTTTAATCACGGAAAAATGTAGTGTTCTCGTAGGATAGTCAAATCTTCGCGAGTACCACCTCGGGGCAGAACTAGTGTTATTATATTTGCAATTTCAAGATTATTATTACAGATATATTATTTAAGTATCTTAAGATTATTATATTTGAGTGAAGATGAATAGATAATGAGGCCGCATATTTTTTTTTAGTTTTAATTATCAATACTTATCGCATTTTGCCATACAATGAACAATATGAAGTGACAGTAGAGATGAAACAATTATACGCAATCGAGGGTGGTTTTTGGTAGATTTTAGCTACTCGTAGTTTTACCTCATTTCAATTGTGACGTAATAAATATGAAAATATTTTAAAACAGTTGGACATTGCCCAATGGCAGTTTTTTTTATATTAAATCAACTCGTAACATTGGGTAAGGTAGTTACTTAGGGAAGACGCGTGCCGTGTAATGGGGCGCATAGTGTAGATAAATGATAAACTAGGAAAATATGTAGGAATCTTTGCTGATAAGCAATCTTTGATTTAAGGTAGATGTTGCAAAAAAGTTAGTACTCGCGAGTTTTATTCCACTCAAAACTACCAATAGTACTTCAACAGTTGCTAATAACTCTGTACACATTTTCCAAATAGTTTTTTTTTTTATATATCAGTCCGATATTTGGTATTATTATGGGTCATTTACACTCCCCGACACGATTACTCCAAGATTTTCACCGCCTTTACCATGTTTGTTACTTAAATTCTAAAAACTATAATTATTAGGGGCTAATGATTATCGTTTTTATATGAACCTGTTACGGATGAGCCGTATGTCTCACAGAATACGCAGTAGTTAGTTTACAGGCACCCTATGAACAGAATAAGACCTAGTTGCCTGCGCTATTGTTTGTCCCTCATAGAAAAAAAAGGCATCTCTCTCGAACTCAAGTACCTTCTTACTTGTAAACATCTATTGTTCTCGGTGTCCAGCAATTAGACGAATATTCTGGATAATTACAGAATTGTGGAACTGGGTATCTAAAGGGACCGACTGTGGGTCCGGGGAGTGAGTTATTCGTAAGTTATAACCGCGGACGATTCTAGTGCGAACCAAGAGCTAATCGAAGGGCTCAGTTCAGTGTGATTGTGAGTGAAAGTGTAGTGTAGTGTTTTTGTGTGACAGTTTCTGAGTGTTGTGAGGAATAAAACCGTCATTGGTGTGAATTTGCATTTTTATCCCGAACCCGTAGTTCGTAACGATTCGATATTATAAGAAAAAAAACAAGTTGAAAATAGTATATGTAATTAGTTTTAAATTAGAGCGATCTAATTTAAAACTAATTACATAGAAGGCCTTTACAATAAAAATTGTATAGTCCCTCTCAGTGTTGACCCCACTGGCCCTAATAGAGGTCTGGCTTTCATTAGGACGTGCTTATCAAAAAATTTGAGGAATTATAATAATAATATCCTAGGTATTTTTAATAATGAATGATGACGTAGTATACTGTTTCATTCACCGTGAATGTATGACCAATTAGAATAACATATTTTTATAGGTAAATAGTAAACAATGATACTCGTAGGTACCTAATCACTTACTTAATATATATTTTATACAAATGAAGGGTAATATTTGTCGAGTGTACGTACGTTTGTTTGTATTTATGTCTAAATCTATGTGAACGTCTACAGTCAAAAAAAAATGCAATATTTTGATGTGAAGTACGTCATTGGATTAGTCGCAATAATAATTGCAGTCCATTGTAACTCGTTAAGTTACAATGGACTTAATTTCTTGAAAGATCCAATGACGGTTAACGGTTTTTTTTTTCAAAAATGAGGGTGGGTTATAGTTTTTAAGGAAAAATGTGTTGTCTGGTTCATTCAGTCTCCGACCATCGTCGTGAAACGTTCTCTCCTCATTATAAACTGTTTAGTATAGTATATATATCAACTTAGAAAGAATGTAATAATATCAAATATATTTTAAAATGAAAGAACGTTATTTCCTTATGTATATTTGACAGTATTATAAGTAAACTTATTAAAATTAAATATTATTTTATTTATTTATAAAAAGACACTTTGAAATTGGTATAGTTAAGGTAAAGCCTGTAAATTAAAGATAGTATCTATACTATCTATTTTAGTTATTTTTTTATTTTTTATCTTCTATAATAAAGAAAATAATCGCAAAATGTGTTGCTGAGCGCAAATCTCGAGAGCAGCTGAACAGATTTTGCTAATTACTTTTTTAGAATGCTTGTAATACGAGGATGGTTTTAACGGCAAGAAAAATTAAAAAAATTGCCAAAAATGGTCTAACAACAACACTTTTTAATCGAGTCGTAATAATACTTAACTGTCAATTTGAACTTTAATACCATACCATAAAGTTGAAGTGTTAGTTGAGAGGTTCCGGGAAGGAAAACAAATGAGTGACGTTAGTATCGTATAAACATTAATGTCAATATTTACTGACCCGGTGTCCCGAATAGCAGAATGAGTATTTAAAAAAAATAAAGAACTGATAGTTAGGCGGTACGAAGTTCACCGGGTCAACAAGTTAATGATAACTTACAATAATTTTATTTTTTCGTTCGTATGTTTCGTTCCATTTATAAATCTTCAATGAAGCATTATACCTACTAACTTACTCGTATATATATATGTATATATATATATATTGTAATTATCATTTATTCTGTGACAGTATTTAAATGCTTTAATGTACATCACGTGTTCTATTCACGTGTCTGACGTTCATTATTTATTACCCGACTGCGAAAGAAGGAGGTGAGGTGGAATATTATGTTTTTTGAGAATTAAAATATTTTTAATTCTCAAAAAACATTAGTGGAAGTGTTATGTTTTTTGAGAATTAAAATATTTTTTCATTTTTTTTTTTTCGGGCCAATATTTCTACTAGGATCTTTTAACTGGAGCTGAAGTTATTAGTATTTTATATAGTTTTTGTTAGAGTTATATTTTTAAGGAGATGAGGTGGAAGTACATATTTAATCACCTCACCTCACCTCACCTCACCTCACCTCACTTCAGTATTTTGTACTATTTTGTATCTGACCATAGAGAAGTTGTCACTATTGTGGACGATGACGTCATGAACGGCGATTGGTGCTTGAAGTCATGTGTAACAGATTAAAAATTGTAAAATAATATTACTAAAAAATAAATATGTACCTACTTACTATCTGGTTATTAATTTTTAAACACTTTTCTTAAGACATCATTGAGGTCGCAACCAACAACGATCCTTTAAAACCTAAACCTTCATAACTCTTTCAATTTTTAACAATATATGTAGTATATATTAAAACACAGAAGTAAAAAAAGTTACGCGTGAATAAACTATTATCAACATCACGTATTTTAAAGTATCTGGGCTTTACTATGGGAAAAGGTACGCCACCCGTTAATTCTGCCTCATATCAAAATATTGCGGCGGGTGGTGACTTGGACTAAAGGCATAACGGCTTTGGAGAGGCAACGTTGGTGTGGGTGGCTAAGGGCACGGAGAGGTGTGCTGCGCGTTCACTATGACCTACTAGCATCGTAATACTCTTACTGGTTATTATTACTTTTAAATATATAAGTAAGTGTAAAATTTTGATATAACATATCCCTATAAAGACTTGTTTCAATTTTCGTCAAGGTCTACCAAAAATGCCTAAGGATGTGTTTAATATTATGTATCAATGAAAGCTGCACCAGTCGCCTACTTTATTGTGTACAAAAATATGTCATTTCTGTGAGTTATAGTGGAATTATGGCATCCCTGGAATATTTTTATATCCTAGGATGACTCCAATGGTCACATCGGTCTATCAATAGTACCGCCCGACATCAAAACTGACACATCAAAAACGCGGAAACCGCCCTTATGGTGGGATGTGGTGGATATATCTTGAATCGAAATTAATTTTGTACACTGCGACAAGTTACGTTATTTTGAATTTGGTTGATAGATTAATGATTAATAATCCCTAACGTATTTTTGGTATCGTATCGTCCTGGCCGGGGCTCCATAGATTATTGTAACATCTTTTATTTCTGCAACAGTCTAATACACCACTGAAATAACAGAGATAATGAAAATGGTAATAAAACCAGACAGAGATCTCTTTATGTATGCATTTTCTATTGTATTGAATACAATGGGTGGTGATGTGACGCCATGATGGTCTTAGTATCCAGGTGATAACTATCAAAAATACAGCATGTTTAAAAACTCTTTATTTGGACCGTGTGGGGACCGGGAACTCATCTTATTTTACTAAACTTATCGGGGCGTTTGATCGACTCGACGCATGACTCGAATGCCGGTATTTATCTAGGCACTATGCCCTCTGGTGGTGGGTTGGAGCATTTGGATTAACTGTAGATCTCAAATGGTATATAGGTAATCTTTCTGCTATATTTTTTATTGTTGTCGTAGTTAGTGATCACTTGCGGTATCTAGTAACTTGTTTGTGCTGACATTACGATGCGTACATTTATTGACTAAATTAACTCCGTGTTTAGTTAATGAACATCCTGTATTCAGTGAATTACCTTAAATGTGGTAATAATAACGTTTCAAGGATTCTGTAACACCTAGAGTAAGTCCTGACTGATTTTTTCTAGGAATCAACGTATAGTCTAAGCCGCTGAACCTAGAGACATGACATTTGTGGTGTGTATTCATTATTGGGTGCAAGGGTGTACTAAGAAAGATTTTTTTGGAAATTCAACCCCTAAGGGGGTCGAATTAAGGTTCAAAGTTTGAAACTTCTTCATACTCTATTTTATGTAAGCCTAGTCGGTAAACCCGTTGCTTCACAAGCGAAAGAGCGCGAGTTCAATCCCAGGTTCTGGCATGCACTTGTGAGTTTTTCACTCATGTGCATAACGGAATTAATGACCACATGCTTAAACGGTGAAGGAAAAACATCGTGAGGAAACCTACTTTTTGGAGAAGGTTAATAACTTTCAAAGATAAGTGAAGTCCCCAACCCGCAATTTATCCAGTTTTTTTTTAGCGTAAATAGCCTATAACCTCTTCAAAGGGGAGACCCGTGCCCAGCAGTGGGACGCTATGGGTTGATACGAGCTATTATATTTAGCGTGCAACAGCTTCAACAGAATTACAAAGTACTAGGCTACGCCGTGTTAAACGCGGATCTCTAATTTTTATAACCTATAAAACTCAGCGATAATGTAGCTTTCTAACGGCGAAAGAATTTTGGAAATCAGTTCAGTAGTTTTTAGTTTATTCATTAAATTCTATCCTTCTAATATTATATTAACAAACGCGAAAGTTTGTAAGAATGTATGTATGTATGTTTGTTGCTCTTTCACGCAATAACTACTGAACCGATTTGGATGAAATTTTGCACGGAGATAGCGTAGATCCTGCATTATCACATAGGCTACTTTTTATCCTGAATAAACGCGGGTAACATAACATAGTAATGATTGTTATTAGAGTGGCGGTTGGCGCAGTTAGTAGCAACCCTGCCTTCTGCGCCGCTGCGCTGGTCCCGGGTTCGATCCCCGGACAAGTTAAACATTTGTGTGCGTGAACATGTCTGTTTGACCTGTGTCTAGGTGTTTATTATATATATATAAGTATGTATATCAGTCATCAAGTTACCATAGCACAGGTTTTGCCTGGTTTGGAACCTTTGTTTTTTTTGAGTTAAGTTTTTGTTTTTCCATGTTTTGTTTCTTCCATCTATTAATTTATTAAGTAAGTATATGATAAGTTATAATTTGTTAAGTAAATACACAGAAATTAAAGGTTTCCTTAACAAAGAATATCAATATTCTCAGACATTTTGTTTCAAACGAAGCAATATATTTTTTTAATATAAGTTTTTTTTTCAGATCAAGAATAGTTTTTCTTCAAGAAGCTATAATTTACTTAAATCAGAAGTATTTTATTTTCCCTATATATGAAACTACATTGTCTTGACCAAGTAGATATTGCTTTGATTGGAGACATCTTTTTTTTCCGTTATATACGAATACTCTCGTATTTATCATGTTAGGATCATATCTAGGCGCCGAATGCGCTCGTAACATTATTTTATAAGATTATGTTTTTTTTTTTTACGATGATCGAATAAAAAAAAAGCGAAGAGCGTAGCTAGTAATAATAATAATAATAATAATAATAATAATAATAATATTACTTTAATTCAGACACAAAGATCCATAGATACACACAATAGTAATATTACAGTCAGGAGTAAAAACTTAAATAAAATAACGATAAAAATAAAAATAGGTACAGGTTATTATTACGTAGCAATAGCCGTCCATCGTCTGTATGTTGAAGTCAGTATAAGGCGGTCAGCCAAGCTCTTAATAATACAATTTTTAGACGTGTCAACTCTGGACATGAACATTGCTATCCTTTTCCGCTGTATAGCATTGAAGGATTCCACCCGCGATTCAGTGTACATTTCCGAAGCACTGCAATACCATTTCAGGCCCATCAAGTGCCTGAAAATTTTATTGTATGCTACACGTATTCCACTATGCGCTTTCTGTGTATAGTTAGTCCAAAGTTGACACGTGTAAAATGTCTGGCAAAAAGACCTAAACAAAGTGACCTTGACGTCATCCGCAGCTTTGAAAAATTTTCTTGCAACCATGTTGCCTACTACACAAAGCGCCCTTCTTTGTCGTTCGATGTCCTTGTCGTCTGACAAGCTGCTGGTCACGATATGGCCAAGGTATTTGAAACTGTCGACTATGGCCACCGGCTGCCCATTGAGGCGAACCACGGGCACGTTTTGGGGACCCTTTCCCGACCTGAATATTATCATCTCCGTCTTCTTGGTATTATACGTTAAGTCATGATCCTCAGCATATCTTTCGCAAATTAAAATGAGTTTTCGTAGTCCGCTAATCGAGGGGCTAAGCAGCACCATATCATCAGCATAGCTCAGATTGTTGACGTATCTGCCATCCAATCTGAGCCCAACTGGGGTGCTACTCAGCTCCACGATCAGGTCATTCACGTACAAATTAAACAGGTCAGGAGAGGTAACCCCCCCCTGCCTCATCCCGCACGTCAGCCGGTAGCCATCCGACACCTCAGAGTCCCATCTGACGTTGTTAGTCTGATGGTTGTACCAATACGCCAGGAGACCCACAACTTCTGGTGGTACATCCGTATCCTGCATTTTCTTCCATAGAATGTCGTGATTAATAGTGTCAAATGCACGACTCAAGTCCAAAAAACAGGCATATACTGAAGTGTCATGCTGAGTATAATATCTGACAACTTCTTTTAGTGCAAATATCGCCATGTCCGTTGAAACTTGAGTGCGAAAACCAAATTGTCCGTCATCCACTTCAATTTTACAAACATACGTATGAATCACTCTTTCAAATACCTTGGCCACAATCGTGGCCAGCGAGATAGGTCTATAGTTTGCAGAGCTCGAGATATCACCCGTTTTATTTTTAGGAATCGGTATCACTAGCGTTCGGATTAGTTCCCCCGGCAAATAACTGTGCCTAAGGCAGAGATTAAAAAGCCTCGCCAATAAAATACAATAAAATACAGGGGTAATAAAATACAAATCTTTCCTCTTTATAATATTGGCATAGAAGTATAGATAAGATTTTCTGATGACGGTAAGTAATTCGAATCACGTAGGTCCTCAGTCAGCCGTGAGGCGGTCGCGGCTCAGTAGTTCAGCCCTGACCCAGTGCCGGTTCAAAGCCTTTAAGGATAAAGGTTCTCAAACTGTGTTACCTGAAGGGGCTATTCTCAAACCTTTTACTTAAGATGTAAGTCAAGTTTTCTTACAAGTGATCTTGGGTGCGACAAAGGCTTAAGGCACCTAACGCCCTTTTTGAACCCGACTGCGAAAAAAGGAGGGTTATGTTTTTCGAGTGTACGTATGTATATTTGTTTGTCACGTCCTAGAGCCTAAACGGCTTGTCGTATTTTTATGCGAGTGGTGTCAATAGATTCGTCTTAGTCGTGAGAGTGACACTGGGTACATCAAAATATTTTTTTTTATTAAGAATGATACACAGGTAGAACGATTTGGTGGTTGGGGTTTTTTTCTTACTAGTTAATTTTACTGTATCAAAAGCTGCAGAGCGCCATCTAGTATCATTTCTAGTACTTAATTAACTAGAATCAATTATTTCAAAGGTAACGCGGCGCCCTTGTTGCACCCAAGGGTAATCTATGCAAGATGCCTTGTCTGAATCTCGCGCAGTTCAACACCTTTCGACTTGTTAATCATTTGAAATTTTATTTTAAGTGAAGATTTCTTAAAGTACTAAGCCTTGTCTAAAATTGGTAAAATTCTAAACGACCTGCTAGCAAGGAACAGCCGAAGACGATAATTTGCATGAAGTGAATGTTCTGAGTGAATGAATTTGATTAAAATACCTCGTTAATATTGTCCCTAACCACACTAATATTATTAAGGCGAAAGTTTGTATGTGTGTGTTTGTGTTTGTTTGCGCGTAAACGGCTGAACGGATTTGGATGAAATTTGGCAAGAAGATAAAGGATTATGCTCTGGATTAACACAATATAGACTATTTTTTATCCCGGAAAATTGATAACTCTGAATAAATCCGATTAACTGTAGTAGTTGCTAATTTAATTCAACAATACTAAAATAAATATAACATAACGTATTACATTAATAAAAAAAAATCTAATTATTATTATTAATTCAAATATTGTATTTGCAACACACATACATACATACACATAGTGTATATGTTTTAATTGATAAAATAAACGTTTCATTCATTATTTCATTCGTTCATTCATTTTTCTTTATATTGTTCATTCATTCATTCTTTCAATCATTCATTCATTCATTCATACACGTCAAACTTACGATGATCCGTTGTATTTGCGTCGGTGGTTAAAAACTTTAAGTCATCGAACTCTAGGATAATAATAGATATAAAGAAATATTCAACAATTGTTTATCTGTGAGCTATATAAGTAGGTCAAGTCTACAAGTGACGTAGTTTTTACCCGACTGCCCGAAAAGATGGTAGTCTTTTACGAGTGTATGATTGTATATTAATATGTAAGTATGTGACTCGAATGCTGGTTCTTGTCTGGCGTAACGTATAAGCATTGCCACTCAGCGTGGTAATGCGGCTAGTAATCTGGGCACGCTGCCCTCTGGTGGTGGGTTGGAGCATTTGGATTATCTGTATTTCTTAAATGGTCTATAGGTTCGCAATTTTTTTTTCTTGTTGTACCTAGTTAGTATATTTGTTAATGGTGATAAAGGCATGTGAAAAATAAATAAAATGTCTCTTTGTGACCTTCTACAACCTAAACTGTTAGACCGATTTTGATGTGCGAGGTGTCATTAGGTTTATCTTTATCTGCAAATAGTCATAGACTAGAGAGATTTAGCGGTCTAAAGATTTATAGAGAGAAATGAAGGAGGGTTGCGAATTTTTATGTGAGGGGTGCCTATAGATTTTAGTCGTGAGAGTGTCATTGGGCAGAAGAAATTAAAAAAACTAAAAGAAATTAACAATTATACCCAGGTGTAAAGATTTTTTTTATTTTTGTAGATGATTTCCCCCTTGTCAACAAAAAGAAAGGTTTAAAGATTTTTTTTATTCTTGTAGATGATTTCCCCCTCGTCAACAAAAAGAAAGGTTTAAAGATTTTTTTTATTCTTGTAGATGATTTCCCCCTCGTCAACAAAAAGAAAGGTTTAAAGATTTTTTTTATTCTTGTAGATGATTTCCCCCTCGTCAACAAAAAGAAAGGTTTAAAGATTTTTTTTATTCTTGTAGATGATTTCCCCCTCGTCAACAAAAAGAAAGGTTTAAAGATTTTTTTTATTCTTGTAGATGATTTCCCCCTCGTCAACAAAAGAAAGGTTTAAAGATTTTTTTTATTCTTGTAGATGATTTCCCCCTCGTCAACAAAAAGAAAGATTTAAAGATTTTTTTTATTCTTGTAGATGATTTCCCCCTCGTCAACAAAAGAAAGGTTTAAAGATTTTTTTTATTCTTGTAGATGATTTCCCCCTCGTCAACAAAAAGAAAGGTTTAAAGATTTTTTTTATTCTTGTAGATGATTTCCCCCTCGTCAACAAAAGAAAGGTTTAAAGATTTTTTTTATTCTTGTAGATGATTTCCCCCTCGTCAACAAAAAGAAAGATTTAAAGATTTTTTTTATTCTTGTAGATGATTTCCCCCTCGTCAACAAAAGAAAGGTTTAAAGATTTTTTTTATTCTTGTAGATGATTTCCCCCTCGTCAACAAAAAGAAAGCTTTAAAGATTTTTTTTATTCTTGTAGATGATTTCCCCCTCGTCAACAAAAGAAAGGTTTAAAGATTTTTTTTATTCTTGTAGATGATTTCCCCCTCGTCAACAAAAGAAAGATTTAAAGATTTTTTTTATTCTTGTAGATGATTTCCCCCTCGTCAACAAAAAGAAAGATTTAAAGATTTTTTTTATTCTTGTAGATGTTTTCCCCCTCGTCAACAAAAGAAAGATTTAAAGATTTTTTTTATTCTTGTAGATGATTTCCCCCTCGTCAACAAAAATAAAGGTTTAAAGATTTTTTTTATTCTTGTAGATGATTTCCCCCTCGTCAACAAAAGAAAGGTTTAAAGATTTATCAGTCGGGGTTTTTTGAAGTCATTTCTAACTATATGATTTGAAATCGTTTTTAACCATTTGTTAATTTAGTTAGTTGTTTTTTTTATATAATAAAATAGTAAGTCCTGACTGACATTTTGACAGGATCAACATAAAGTCTAAGCCTAACATGAACCTAGAGACATGACATTTGTAGGGTGTATCCATTATAGGGTGTACGGGTGTAGTAAGAAAGGATTTTTGGAAATTCCACCCCTAAGGTGGAATACGTAACTAACATACTCGCACTAAACACTGTGCGTCGATTTTTATTGTGCGAACTGCCAGGTTGTGGAATTCACTGCCGAGTACTCTATTTTCCGATAGATATAATCTCGGTCTTTTCATTTTCGTTATTCAAATTGTGTCAAATTGTGACAGCCAATAGTATTTTGATAATGAAAATTATTATACAAGTTGTGGGTGTACTTAGCCGAAAGGAGGTCACTTTAATTTAGCCTTAGGAACAACTATCACTATGGAATCAACTATGAAGTGGACGAAATATTCAGCTGTTTCATAAATTTTTTCGATGATCGGTAATAATATTTTTTTTATGCAACAATTCTTTCTTTTCTCATAAACTATATTTTTTTCTATAAAACAATTGTTTATTTTTTTAAACTATATTTTTTACTTTAAAACTATTGTTTATTTTCTCTTAAACTATATTTATTCCTATGAAACAATTGTTTATTTTCTCCTAAACTATATTTTTTCCTATGAAACAATTGTTTATTTTCTCCTAAACTATATTTTTCCTATGAAACAATTGTTTCTTTTCTCCTAAACTATATTTTTTGTCTATGAAATAATTGTTTTTTTTTCTCTTTCATATATTTTGTTCCCTGGAACAGTCGATTTTTGTGTATCGCTGCATAAAATCGATATCTTTGTCGAAAATTATTATTCGATTATTGTATTGATAAAAATTTAATTAGATTTTATTGAGTTACGAGTCAAATTAGATAATTCGGATAAGATTATGTTTGTTTTGGCGTAACTTTGAAAAAATATTATTTGTTAGAAATATTTTGGTAAATTTTGGTATTTTTATATTTAATGGACTTTAAAAATAAATGGAGGTTTGTCAATTCGTTGTTGTTGTTTTTTATCCGACTGTCCAATAAAGGCAAACGTATTTTGATTGAGTTTGTACATCTGTAAATTTGTATATTTTAATGTATGTACAGAATATAGATTTTTAATCTATTGCAAAGCTTTTATCGCGGGCTTTGACCGCGGCGACCGAATCAAGAAGTTCCGTAACGAAAATAAACCTAACACTCGTCTAACGTCGTTTCAGTTCGGCAGACTTCGGCACGGTGTTTGTGTGCGTGTGACTCGACGTATGCGTATGCAATAGTTTTACCGCGGCAGTCCCCGAGTGACACACGGTTTTTTTTCTAGATATTTAATTCTATCATCACCACACTAATATTAATAATTCTTTTATATATAACGGATCACCCGGACCTGGAGGATTTTTAGGAACCGTGACGTCAGCTAGGCTGACGTCACGATCCCCACCAACAGACTCGCTCATCGCAAATAAGAAACACTTTTATCTAAACACGTTTTATTACTTGTCTAAAACAATCTTAAAATCTAAAGTTATAATTTAAATTGTACTTACAAGATATTTCACGCAAATTCACCAAACGAATGTCCCTCGCAACGGCACGCTTCTGCTTTTATAACCAGCTAAGATGGCGTCGCCGTTGCAAAGTCAAATCACAGTCACTTCATGTTACACATTTTAAGTTACACCAATTAATACAACAGAGTATAGTTAGATAATTCCTTAAACTATTATTAGGACACGGTTTAAGCATTGAAACGATTTATCTCGATTAAAACATTGAAATAATACAGAGCGCTACTCGCTTTTTGATTCTATAGTTATTAGTCCAACAAATCTTCTTTTTACAATTTAAAACCTAACCAAAAACGATTTTAAATGAAATGCAACTAGTTTATTAATCAAGACATGATTTTAGCAATAGATGATTGGACTTAAAACTAAAGTTGATTAACATAAGAGTTGTTGCTTTGTCGCCAAGAACGACTACAACACTCTACTCAAATTCCATACTTTCAAGTTAGAAAACTGACAACAGTATTAAATCAAAGTAATATTAAACCTTTACGATTATGATAATCATTCTAATAACTTTTAAAACTATTAAAAGTAATTTAGATCGAGCTTGCGCCGACACGGCCATTCTGCGAGACGGTGTGCGTGCCCAGCACCAGTCGCGGTTCTGTAAATAATGATGAATATCTCTGAGCTAGTTATCCACTCACTGGTACACTAGCCGACAATTTGGTTTTGATCAGAGTTGTTTATTTGTAATGTGATAACCGATTCCAACGAACCAAGTTGTCAACTGTCATTATCGCACCTTGTCATTTATAAATTATGCTGGTACATAGAGAGCAAATGATAAAGAAATAAATTCATAGTCAACAAATAAGATTAGCTGTACTTAAGGGAAGTGAGCGAAGATATCAAGTGTTTGTAATGCTACACGCTTACTCACACATTTCAGTAGGTAGTTATGTTAATGCAAACGCTCCACGCATACTTGCATTATTTGATTTCTCGTAGTTAAGGATGATGCTGTGGTGCTGAGCGGTCTCTTACGCCGTGGTCCACAGAGGCTCTAAAGGATTTGGAAAGGACGATGCTGTGGCCTAGGCCTTAATAGTTTTGACCGTGGTCCACAGAGGCTCTGAAAACAGTCGAGGAAAGGAAACAGGAAATACGGATGTACAGTCAATGTTAACTTTTGTTTGATTGCATCAGCCTGTCACCAAAGACAAAGACCTTATGCCTTTGCTAAATCCAAATCACAGTAAGACATGCAATTGAGATAAAAATGAAAGACACGAACCATTGTTTATGAGACTGGCAACTCAGGAGCTGGCCTGTTCTGCCAACTGTGCCACGCTGATGGGCTGAAGTGTGGTCTGCTGTTGTGCGTTATCTTCCAAGCTTGTTGGTGAGACATCGGCCAGCCGAGCAGTCATTTCTTCATTATTTTCATCGTCGTAACTCGCCGACACGGTTTCCTGTTCCCCCGGTTGTGGTGCTCGACGCAATTGGTCGTGTGCCACCTTACGTGGACGCCCCCTGCCAGTCACCCGCTTTACCATGTATCGATCGTTGTCAAGAATTTTGTGTATCTCGTACGGCTCGCTATATTTCAGGTCCAGAGAAGTCTGATTACGGGGATTATTCTTGACGAGTACATAATCTCCTCGCTGGAACGGGCGCAGTTTCGCCTTTTTCTTATTGAATCGTTGCTTTTCATATTGAGCCGCGTCTGCCATTTTCTGATGAACGTGTTGCTCAAGCAAGTCAAAGTCTATACATTCATTATCAATATTAACCAACCTCAGTAGCTCTGGCGGTACACTCTGCTGGCGGCGGGTTAGTAGAGATAGCGGTGCGACTCCAGTTACTCTGTGTGGAGTGCAGTTGAATGCAAGCTGTAACGCTTCTAGTGCTGTCTGCCAATCTTCAGTGTCGTAGTTTTTAATCATAGTCAGTGCATTTTTTAAAGTACTCATTACTCTTTCAACTTGTCCGTTCGCTCGGCTTACTCCTGGCGCAATAGAATGTACGTTTATGCCGTAACGGTCGGTGTAGGTTTTAAACTCTCCAAGAAATTCTCGACCTCCATCCACCACTATTTGTACTGGAGTCCCGAACAGGTGCACAATACGTTTAAGAGCTGCGAGGCTACTGCTTGGGCTCTTATCATTAGAATAGCTTAGCAGGATGTATTTGGTAAATGCGTCAATACTCACAATAACATACTCGTCCCGTCCTTCAGCATTTTTTGTTCCTAGCTTGCCGGTTATATCCATGTGAACGACTTGGAACGCTGCAGTGGGCTTTTGAATAGGATGAAGCTGTGCTTGGATAGCTCCCGATGGTCCTTTAGAGGTTCTACACACAACACAATTATCTGTGAATTTTCTGACGGTTGTGCTCATATTGTCAAACCAGTATGTCTCCCTTAGCTTCTGTAAGGTTTTCTCCCATCCAGGGTGTTGCAGAGTGACATGAAATGAGTTTATAAGACTCCACTGAAATGACTTGGGAACAACAATTGGATTGTGTATACCAAGTTTAGAATCCGCAAGGGTCTTTTTAAGTAAGCCTTCCTCCATCATATAGCCTTCAGCCGAGTCATCCCTATTCAGTGCATCTATAAGTGGGCGCAGTACATCATCGCGGCGCTGCTCTATCTGCAGCCACTCTGTGTCTCGGGTCATGACGTTGACAGGTGTTTCGGTGGAAGGATTTCGACTGAAATAGTCCGCGTGCTGCAACCGTTCACCTTTTCTATATTCTACCTCGAACTCGTAATTTTGCAGGAAAGCCCACCATCTATGGATTCGAGGAAGAAGATCCTTTTTGTTCTTTGATGCTTTCAAGGCGTTACAGTCAGTTATTAACTTGAATTTTCGGCCGTAGAGGTAGTGCCGGAAATGTTTGACTGCCCTGACCACTGCTAGTGTCTCCAGCTCGTACGAGTGGTAACGGCTCTCAGCATCAGTTGTGCGCTGGCTCATGTACGCGACAGGATGCTGGCGACCGCCGACAGTTTGTACAAGCACCGCTCCGTATCCAATGCTACTGGCGTCGGTGTAGAGCTCGATTGGCGAATTTTCCTGAAAAAGCATAAGGGTAGGCGCAGTAGACAAGTGTTGTATGATGCGATTTCGAGCTTCGTCATGTCTTTCGTTCCATTCCCACTTCATGTCGTTCTTGGTCAGTTCATAGAGAGGGACCATAACACGCGAGAAATTGGGAATGAAGCGTCTGAAATATCCAGCCAAACCATTGAACTGCCTAACTTGTTTGACCGTTTTTGGGATGGGTGCCTTTGTTAAAGCCTCCACTTTTCTTGGGCTAGGACTGACTCGTCCGTCAGCAATGATATTGCCCAAGTACTCGATAGAGCGTTTAAAAAAGGCAGTTTTATCAACGTTAATCGAAAACCCGGCCTTCTGGAGAGCGATCAATATGCGCTCGAGATGTGATAGGCCCTGAGAAAATTCCCCACACTTAGACAATACATCATCTACATACACCTGGCAAATCTGGTCAGCAGAGGTCAAGAGATGAGCCAAAGCCCTATTTATGCAACGCTGGTAGACCGAAACCGCATTACTGAGTCCAAATGGCATGGTTAAATATTCAAATAGGCCATCTGGCGTGACAAAGGCAGTCTTTTCAATAGAGCTCTCAGAAATTGGGATTTGGTGGAACCCAGCTGCCATATCTAATGTCGAGTAATAGACACCTCCCGCCAGTTGATCTATCTGATCCGCGATGATAGGTAATGGATAGTGGTCCCGCAGCGTATTTCTGTTTAGTTCGCGATAATCCACGCACATGCGATCTTTTCCATTTTTCTTTTTCACTAATATTATCGGGCTGGAAAATGGTGACCTACTTTCGCGGATAATTTTATGCTCAAGTAACTCTTTAATTATATCCCTCACTTTCTCCCGTTCTACCGGGCTCAATCGGTAAGGTCTACGTTCGACACACTTGCTTTCGTCTTTTAATCTTATTTCGAGCTCACCGGTATTGACGCGCGACTGAGGATAGCCGTGAATGAATAAATTCTCAAATTTATTTAGCAAAATTTTTAATTCGTTTAATTGATCATCATTAGTTAAGTCACAATCCAATTTTTCAAACTTCTCACTATGAGATTGCATGTGGTAAACAACCGGTTGATGAACCAGCATTGCACCTCGAGAATTGACTAACACGCTCAAATTTGTCTTTTCTACGAGATTCATGCCTAGTAGAATATCAGAACATACTTCGTAGTCTGGTACCACGTGAAATTCAAGTTCTACCCGCAAACTATCAAAGACACAAATAGTAGTCAATGTTGAGAGCGATACTACTGTAAATTGTCCTAGCCCCTTCAAGTAACTGACCTTAACAACTCTTTTTCCGGGCAATTTTGCAGCTACCGAGTCGCGTATCACCGAGCATTCGGCTCCGCTATCGAATATCGCGAGTTGATATAAATTACCCACTACGACTGGCATAGAGTTTAATTTAGTCGTACCCACGCAGTTTACGTTAGAAACCACTGCGCGCTCTCGTTTATAACACGTTTCATAAGTATGACCTACTCTAGAACAGAACGTGCAAGTCGGTTTACCCACATTTTGAGGCGTAGTTTTATTATCGTAGTGACGCGTTCGAGGATCATCAATTTTGTTACGGTAACGGCAGTCATGGCTTTCGTGACCCGGTTTTTTGCAGGTTTGACAGAAAAGCAAGGTCTTATCAAACCGGGGTCGCTTAGAGGGACCTTGTGGTATAGAAGCGTGAGGGCGCTTAATGCTTCTTATAGAGGATGCCACAGAAATAAGTTCTGGTACAGATGTGGCCCTGGCATTTAATAGTTCAATTCTCAATCGCTCATCCCCAATGCAACCAATAACTGCCTCAACTGCGTCACCATTCGATAATTTATCTTTGGTAATGCGTCTCCACATAACCCAAGCTTGTGATAAAAATTGCGCAATATCTTTGGAATTATCATAAGTATGTTCTCTAAAGCGTATTATATCCCGGGAGTATCTATTCTCTGGTTCAAAAGTAGTAATTAAGACATCGCGCAATTCCTGCCACGTGGTGGTAGACACCAGCCAATTGTCAACCCACAATCTTGCGCGGCCTTTAAGTAAACTACCGGCTTTCATTCTAACTTCATAGTCGCTCAGGTTATAAGTTTCCATGGCTGTGGTCACATGCTGACACCATTCTCGAACCCCAATATCGGTGTCCGGATCGTACGACGGCAAAAACACATCCTTTATTCTCACTTTAGGCGTATCAGGTTGAGTCGTCATGCGATCGGACACGTGTTTCATCATTTGCAACATCTGAGCGAAAAACTCCGTAGGTACTCCACTAACAGAAGCGGTAGCTGTTTCATTATTATGGTCAGATGGACAAGCAGAAGTAGGGGTCAATCCCACTTCTGATAACGGATCACCCGGACCTGGAGGATTTTTAGGAACCGTGACGTCAGCTAGGCTGACGTCACGATCCCCACCAACAGACTCGCTCATCGCAAATAAGAAACACTTTTATCTAAACACGTTTTATTACTTGTCTAAAACAATCTTAAAATCTAAAGTTATAATTTAAATTGTACTTACAAGATATTTCACGCAAATTCACCAAACGAATGTCCCTCGCAACGGCACGCTTCTGCTTTTATAACCAGCTAAGATGGCGTCGCCGTTGCAAAGTCAAATCACAGTCACTTCATGTTACACATTTTAAGTTACACCAATTAATACAACAGAGTATAGTTAGATAATTCCTTAAACTATTATTAGGACACGGTTTAAGCATTGAAACGATTTATCTCGATTAAAACATTGAAATAATACAGAGCGCTACTCGCTTTTTGATTCTATAGTTATTAGTCCAACAAATCTTCTTTTTACAATTTAAAACCTAACCAAAAACGATTTTAAATGAAATGCAACTAGTTTATTAATCAAGACATGATTTTAGCAATAGATGATTGGACTTAAAACTAAAGTTGATTAACATAAGAGTTGTTGCTTTGTCGCCAAGAACGACTACAACACTCTACTCAAATTCCATACTTTCAAGTTAGAAAACTGACAACAGTATTAAATCAAAGTAATATTAAACCTTTACGATTATGATAATCATTCTAATAACTTTTAAAACTATTAAAAGTAATTTAGATCGAGCTTGCGCCGACATATATAATGTACGTGGTTATGTACCTACGTACTTATTGTAATATAAAACCTTGTTATCATTAAATATGTCATTATCCGATGTTATCAGAGGCTAACATACATACCTACATATACATATATATATAAGAGTAAGTCCTGACTGACTGACTGACAGATATTTGCTAGGAATCAATTTACCTACAGACTAAACCACTGAAAATTAAATTTAGAGAGGTTTTATTCATTATATATATAAATATTATCATATATTCCAATAAATAAAAAAAAAATATCACTTAAAAATTATATAGAACTAAAAATAATTTTGGAAATTCAACCCCTAAGGAGGTGAAATACGTAACTAACATACTCGCGCTTAACGCTGTGCGTCGATTTTTACTGTGCGAACTGCCAGGTTGTGGAATTCACTGCCGAGTACTCTATTTCCCGATAGATATAATCTCGGTCTTTTCAAATCGCGAATGAATCGGTTTCTTCTAGGCAAGCGTGCCACATCCTAGACCGCATCATCGCTTTACATCAGGCGAGTTGCGGTCAAACGCAAGCCTAATAGATATAAAAAAGGAAGTCTAGCAAAAATCACAAAATAAGGATTTTGGTGGCCAAAGCCATTACAAAGCACTTTAGTAAATGGGGGTCTCTGTCTCCACCGCGTAGGTGAGACATGAACACTAGGAACATCCCCTTATCCTCCCTCGGGGAGATACCAGGAGAGTCACGGCACCGAAGCCAGTAACGTTAATTTAATCCCTATCAGGCCTGAATAGTTTTTTTACTTGTAAGTTTTTATCGCTGTTATAATTTTTTTGTGGACAAAATGGAATATGCATACATAGGGGAAAAATAATACAATATAATATGTACCTACCTATGTCCTATTTGATCACGTGGAATCAAAAAAGGTTTAATCGCAAGCAACGCCGCAGATGACAGTTACTAGCTAGTATGTAAAGTACATATATATATATATAAAACGTGTGTCTGTCACAGTTTTATTACTGCCACAGAATACACTAGCAGTCACTCAACCAAACCGCATTCCAAAACTAGGAAGCTTCGACATAACTACGCAAAAAAACATAAATAAAGTTCGTACCGCCTAACAGCCATGTATGTTTTTTACCGTTTAAACCTTCCCTGAACTTTCACAAACATTTCAAAACCAAAATCACCTAAATCTTCCCTGCCGTTCTCGAGTGAACTTGTACTTGGCTTCGGAACGCCAAAAACATTGTAAACAAACAAAACCTTGAAACCACAACTAAAAAAAAGCAAAAAGAAAACACGCCATTTTTTGTAACCAACAAAAACAACAGCCAAGAACGCAGCCTATTTCGATTTCAAATCACACATTCATAAACAGAACTGACCGTTATCACTTCAAAACGAAAATAGACAAAAGGAACGTGGATTTTTAAATTTAGAATACTTGTTTTTGTATTGAGAACGATTTGAATTCGTTTTTAATCGCGGATGACGCGTGCGCGCGCCGACGCGTTCGCGATGCAACTGACTGAATTTTATAGTTAATACGAAACAAGGTATGTATTGTGAATGAATTATGTTTATCGCTGCCAAGTCGATAAAAATAAATATAACTAATCTTTATGCGTATAATTTTATCTATCTAGATAATGCCTTATGTTACGATGAATAGAGAAAATTAATATTACTATACGGGGGTTATCGGTAAGGGTACTTAATCGAAAGGGGGTCAAAATACTTATCATAAGGAACAAATTTCAGTATGGGATTTTTCAGTTTTGTAGCGGTGATGGTCGAGTGGTTAGTGGGGTCGATTGCCGTGCAAAGGTACGTACGAGGTTCGATCCATGAAACATGCAAAAGAGCTTGAGCTCCCGGTAAAGAAAAGCATCATGAGGAAACCATAACATAGTAGTTTCCTGGCTAGCTACCACCCTCAAGTTGTAAAATCTGTTACCAAGCACCTAACGGTGTGTTCAGGCAGCCTTTCTTAAGAGCCAGTGTATTCCAGACTAGGCATGCTCCATCTAGGACTACTGTATCGCTGACTTCCGTGCTCGTGCGACTTGTGGTCAAATGCCTGGCTGTACAGGATAAAAAAAATCGGGTTATTTGAAGACATTTTTGACCACAATAAAAATAATTTACCAAAAAAATTACTAACTCCATTACGAGAGGCGCTGATAGAACTTTATCAGTTGTTTAAATTTATAATTAAACATTAAATCGATTTTTATAAAATTTAAATAGGAACTCTTCTGAAGCATAAAAAAAATTTTTATTATATTACTTTTAAAATTATTATTATTTTTGTTATTTCGAATTTATTATATTTATATCGTATTATCGTATTTATTATATAACGAATTTTCTCGGCGGCTCGTTTTGAAAATATATTTTTTACTTGAAAGGGTATGCTTACTTCACATTGTGTGTTCCGCAGGCGCAGTAAATTAGTAAAAAAATCGAAAAAAAAACTGAAAAAAAATTAGGGATAGTATCGGTAATCCTTTTTTTCATAAATATTTATGTAACCCTATTAATAATAATAATAATATGGGACGACATCCACACGAAGGTGTTCATGTCCCAAACTAGACAATGCCTGTGTGTATAATCTATTAAAAAAGTTAAAGTGACGTCATATGTCACAAACAAACGAACATGTGGGTCACACCTGTATGTATATTTATAGCAGTAAAACATTTTAATTGCTATCATAATTTTATGAGGTACTTTTAGATTTACACTCACGCGATAACCTTGACTAGGTGTGTCGTATATTAGTAAATATAACATTGTGTTTGTTGGTTTGTTAATACTTATTTTCATTTAAAAAATGACTAGATTATTCATTCAAAAAGTTTTAATTTTTTTCTTTTTTTTTATATGTATTTCTTGATTGTTCGTAACAGACTGAAAGTTTGTGAAAATTGTTTTTTCATCCCACCATCTCGGAAAGAGTATTTTTGCTATTCGATATCTGAGTGCAAAAGCCGTTTTTATCCGCTAGATGATAAAGAAAATTTGAATTTAGAATATCGCGTGCACTAAGTTTGTGAATTAAAAACCTCATTCAACCTATTTACCTCATTAAACCTCATTCTACCTCTATGGTGCCGAACTCATCATACAACCTTTTTTATTTTGTTAAAAACTCAGTCTAGGAACCTTTTAGCTGCACTTAATAAGTGCGCTATTTATTTTCACGTCATATTGTTAAAACCTTATGTTAAAGATTAGTGAAATAACTAAAATGAGTTATTCAATTTTTTTATTTTTCGTATGTAGTCATTTCCTCGCTGAGGTGGGATGTAAAGTTACGTGTTGCACTCGAGTGCGAAGATGTTTCACCTTGTGCTCTTTTAATTCCCTCACTAACGCTCAGGAATCTAGTTTTAGAATCCTTCGCTTGCTCGGTCATCAAAAGTGAGCACGCGGGTAAATAGCAACATTGCACTCTTGTATAACAAATAACTATTTATGTTCGAAATGGCTACTTTCCAATAGTGCCTTAATTTTATGAAAATCAGTCTTGTAGTTTTTAGGGTTTGTACCTAAAAGGTAAAAACGGGAATCTATTTACTTAGCTGTGCGTGCGTTCGTCCGTCCGTCCGTCTGTCAGCAGGCTGTATCTCATTAACCGTAATAGCTAGATAGTTTTGCACATAGACAGTTCAAAAAAAAACATAAAAACGAGAAAGAAAGAAAAAGCTATAATAAAGGAAAGAAAAAGAAAGCCATCGATTACTTACATGTTTCTTGAAATTCAAATCACTATCACACATATATGCTGAACTTCTCTAATTTTTTTTTTAATTCCCAAATATTTAATAATTACATACTGAATAAAATAAAAAATAGGAGTTCGTTATTTTCAAATTGGCTTTCCATTGTCGCAATAAAAATGGTCAAAAATGTGGTCAAATATTAGAAAGGTTGTTAATTAAAAAAAAAACTGGAAAGCAACAAATAACACGGGCGACGCCGCGGGTAAAAACTATTTAACTGAATACAGAGTATAGGCATTCCAAGCACGAAACTTCAAGGCGTGAAACATATTTAAAAAAAAGTTAGTAATCATAGCTCCACACTAGGATTTCTCCGGTTTGTTCCACTCCATACGACATTGATGAACACATCATGTTATTATATTCGCTTTCTTTTTAAAGAAAAAATAAATATATATACGAGTATGTGTATACAGGGTTATTGGTTAAGGGTATACTACGCCAAAAGGGGGTCACTATACTTAACATATTAAAATATAACAATTATAAATTTGAGTCTACCTATATAATTGACTAACAACAACAGCAAAAAGATATAAAAGTAGCAGAAATATTACCTATAGACCAGAGAGGCAGCGTGGCCAGAATGCTAGCCGCATTACCACGCTGAATAGCAATGTTTATACGTTGGGCCAGATAAAAACCAGCATTCTGGTCACGCATCAAATCGATCAAACGCTTTTATAAGTTTTGTATAATAAGATGAGCTCTCGCCGCGGTCCTCACGGCTCTAAAATCTCGACTCAAATATATAACCTCTACCGAGGCTAGCATATTTTCGCCACTTGTGCTGTTCGGCTGAATAAGCCGCCGCCCCTGCCCTACTCTGTGTCAAAGGAAGATGAGATGGCCCTAATGTGCCAACGCATGTCGCGTCCCACGTTGGGGTATAGTTGTGACGAACACACATTTTTACTAATTTTGTTTTAGATTTTTTGTTAAATGTGTTTGCTAAAAATAAAAGATTCATTCATAATAATACAGTGCTCTTGTGATATAATTAATTGCCCGTAGTCAACACCACAGGACGCTGCCAGTCACACAATAGAAATAATCTACGTACTTACAATTCTGCTTTCCATTCTCCCAAAGACCACGATCTTCTCAACCCTCGCTTCTTCGGCCTGCCTCTGAAACTGCGGAAAGTTGCCCCAACATATCTATACACTATATCGTTGACATCTACTGCAGTAAAATTCATATCGTTACTGATATTTGGGTCAGTGATTTCTAGACTTGTTGGTTTTAATTCATCTGGCTGTAACGCTGTTGTTTTCTCTTTGTAAGAGTTTTGTTCATCTTTGGGAATGTTTTGTCTATGTTGAGGGCTTTTTTGTCCATCTTTGAGGAAGTTTTGTTCATCTCTGTAGAGATTATATTCATCTTTGTGTAGATTTTGTTCATCTATGTAGAGATTTTGCCCATCTTTGTGGTGATTATGTTTATCTTTGTGGAGATTTTGCCCATCTTTGGGAAAGATTTGTCCATCTTTGTGAAAATTGTGTCCATCTTTAGACAAGTTTTGTCCATCGATGTGGAAATTTTGTCCATCTTTGTGGAAACTTTGTTCATGTTCAGGAAAATATGGTTCATGTTTAGATAAATTATTTCCATCTAAGGATAAATCATGCTCGATTAGTTGAACTTGGTCCAATACGTCGCATAAATTCTCTTTTGTGTCATTTTGGCGGTACTTTTGGGAAGTAACTTCGTACATAGTTCCTAATTCTATCGCAAAATCATCACGATGATCGCAACAGTAGTTCTCTGAATTCAAAAAGTTTTTATTTTGAAAATTTACTTTGATTTCTTTAAAAGGTGACGGTTCCATTTTGATGTATCCTGAAACGACAAAGATTGTTTGATTAATTTTGCTAGCTTGCTACATTTTAGGCCGCATCATCACCTTACATCAAGCTAGATGCCACCTTTATATCATTATTTGGTACAATTTTTGAGCTAGGCGTGAGTTTTCGTTGGAATTTTATGTTGTTATTTTATTTCTCTAACTTTCTTAAAAGCTGTTTAAATAAATTATATTTATCAAATTCTATAATTATAGCAACGGCTGGGCCGATTTAGCTGACTTTGGCGGTACGAAATTCGCCGGGTCAGCTTGTTGTTAATAATAATTTTTTGTAAATTATTATTAAACTGTAGTCCTAGATGCCTTGTCTGTAATACACTGGCACTCAAGGAAAGCTGCCGGAACACACCGTTAGGTGCTTGGCGACAGATTTTACAACTTGACTTACTAGACTTGAACTTTTATATATATTTAAATTAATGATCAAATTGATTAATACTAATCCAAAATTGATTCATAAAAAAATTACCTGTTCCATCGATTCACTCCCTTTATTAGGAGAAACAACGATTCTATGACTCCGGCCTATTCCCAAGGCTAAGGCAACAAACCTAGTATGCTAGCAACATTACCACCTACCTGCTTGCATTTTTTACATGGAATACACTCGTTAGATCTTGCTTAAACTTCGACCATCCAATTTTTAAATAACGTCTAAATTTAATTTATAGTTTTTTTTTTAAATACGCATGTTACTATACCATTTTCATGTATAGAAGTACTGCGGATATTTGGAAAAACACCTAATACTATATTATATATTTGAACAAGTGAAATTCGCGGTAAATTTGCATAATTTCGCGAGTGAAGCGAGGTCTTAAGGCCTCCATTCGCCTTCAGATTTATCTAACACCAGCTGATGCTTGTGACTTTTTTCGCGTTATATATATATATATATATTATTATTTTTCTTCATTTTACCGGGATCAATAGTATCGTATATTAGGGATATAAGCTAGCAACATACAAAATTTCATTTAAATCGGTCCAGTAGTTTCGAACAGAGAATTTTTGTAAAAAAATCTAAATTACTTAGTTCTACTTCACTTCCTACTTTTCCTTGACTCGGTCTTTTAGGATTTTTGTTTTAATGTAGAATTAATCGGAGGTGTTCTTGAATGAAGGAATAAATTCTTTATTGCACACACACAAACATCAAATATACAGGAAAAACCTTACATCTGGTGTCACAAGTGGCGGCGTTATCGCCTTCTTGGCTATGCTTGAAGAAAATCGGTCCAAGATGGCCGCCGTCACAAAATAGCTGATTACATTTAAATCAATATAGGTTTCAATTAGTAGGGATTGACTAGATACGTACAATACTTATCAAATCCAAGATGGCCACCACCAAATAAAGGAATGTCGGGGGGATTCTTAAATTTTAAATTTTACTTATTACTTAACTACGAGTGGGTTGAATGAATGAATGAATGAACGAATGATTCATTTATTTGTCTGGAAGTTAAGTTACAAAACAAGTGTTAATGTATAAGTAATATAACGCTCTAACTTCTACCTACAAAGCTTACAAACTATCTGTCTTGATCTAAGAAAGTACCTAACACATTTATATTATATTTAATTATTAAAATGCCTTACAATATATAATTACTATTTTATTTCATCATTACTTAACGGTGTTAGTGTACACAACAAACTGGACCCTGCGTACTACAAAAATTGCAACATTCTTGAAAAAAATATTGCGTCCTCCATACAACTTGGCCGATCACGTGACCAACTTTAGTATGGAGAACGTAATATTTTTTTTTTCAAATTTTGTAAATTTTTGTTCTACGCAGTGTTCACTTTGACGTGTGGATTAACACCCTCAAGTATTGTCACACCTTTCTGTTACACGTTATATATGGGTACATGTCAAATGTACAGTACGTGAATGGTTGCCTTTATAGTCGTCTGGAACTAATCGAGGCATATGTTCTGATATGTTTTAAAGTATATATATCTGCTTGAAGTTATTTCAAATTCAAATGCTAAATTAATATTCTAGCGGATTCCTAATGGTTTAATATTTGAGCCATTTGCAGTCGAGACTTTAAAGCCCTCGGGACTGGGAGCTCATTCTCTACAGACTTCGAAAAACTCGATTCGAATTCGACTGTATCTTTTTTTGATACCTGATTTATTTTTACGTTTTATTTTTATTTTTCTTTTAAATTAGTCTCATTTTCGTTTAATCAAAAACGGTCGACAGGTTAGATTTTACAATCAAATAACTGAAAAAGTTCTATCGGATTCTGCCTTAACGTAATAGAAAATGGTAATCACTTTTTTTACCCAACTTCGAATGAAGGATGTTTTTCAGGGATTTTATGTATGTAAGTATGTATATTTCTTTAGCACGTCCTAGAGCCTAAACGGCTTGTCGTATTTTGATGTGAGTGGTGTCAATAGATTCGTCTTAGTTGTGAGAGTGACACTGGGTACATCAATATATATAGCAGTCGGGTTTTTTTGAACTCGCTTCTAACCACTAGTTTAAAATAATTATATTTTTAAGGGTGTTATACGTTCTACGTGTCTGTCTGTCTGTCTGTCTGAAGCATACAAGCTCCCGAACGATATTGGTATTTGGGTTTTTTTTGTCGGAAATGTGAATTAGTCGGAAGTGTTCCAAATGGCGGTTGCAACAAAATGGCGTATTCGAGAGGTTCGATCCCACGAAACGTGTAACAAGAGCCTGAGCTACCGGTGAAGAAAACCATCGTGATGAAACCATAGCATGGTGGTAGGTCGTCCTACCGCTCGCTAGCTACCACCCTCAAGTTGAAAAATCTGTCGTTAAGCACAAAGCGGTGATGTGTTTCGGCAGCCTTCTTTGAGAGCCAGTGTATTCCAGACTAATCATGCTCCATCTAGGGCTACAGTATCGCTGACTTCTGTGGTCGTGCGAACTTGTGGTCAAATGCCTAGCGCTGCAGGATTAAAAAACCCTCAATATGAAACGAAAGGGTGCGGGTTTAATCCCAGATTCGGATATACGGATAAGGAAAGCATCGTGAGTAAACCTGCTTGTCGGAGAAGGTTTAGGAGGATAAGTGAAGTCCCCGACCCGCAATTTGGTTAGCGTGGTAGACTGGTCCACGCCCCTTTCATAAGAGAGACCCGTGTCTAGCAGGAACGTTTTGGTTGCTTAGTAATTATGAAATACAAAATTTCTTACCTTATTAATTCTCTGCTTATAGAAACAATCACTTGAAAATTGTTTAATTTCCGGGTTTTTTTCACGTTTTTTTACTTCTAATGTAAGAAAATATAAAAAAAATTGAAAACTATCCCATCCACCATATATATCGGATCGATATATTATACGGTTAAGTTTAAATTTTATTTTTAAATTGATTTTTTCTTATTTTTCTGTCTTCGCGTCTGTAAACATATTCACAACTCAACTTATTACGTCTTAGATTTTAATTAAAAAAATTATATATTTATCTTCCTACACCCCCTTCACAGGAGAGACCCGTGTCATTATTAGAACGTTTGATTCGGAGCGTATTTTCCAAAAATATTAATTGCAAATAACACGTATGTGCTTCAAATAATATTTTTAGCGAATGAATTTCAAAACACGTTTCTTATTCAAGATAACAACTTATGTTTAAAATACAAAACGTGTTAATTCAACAATAACTCTTTCTATTGTAATGTTACACAAGAAGATGGAACGTTTCACTGCATACAGGGTAATTCGGTACTAACTGTCGTGGCCAACTTCGTACAGCCTAACAGTCGATAAATGACGTTAACTTGACATATGGTAACGTGAACTGGACATATGGTGACGTGAACTTGATATATAGTGACGTGAACTTGACATATTATGGTGACGTAAACTTGATATATAGTGACGTGAACTTGACATATGGTAACGTGAACTGGATATATAGTGACGTGAACTTGACATATTATGGTGACGTAAACTTGATATATAGTGACGTGAACTTGAAATATAGTCACGCGAAGCTTTTTACAGAAAAAGACATTTTACGGCTATATTTTTGTTACGCCTTGGGTTCGTTTTAAGGATTTCTTATTTTTTCTAGTAATAAATATAGCCTATGTAACTAAATGATAATGTAGCTTTCTAACAGCAAAAGAATTTTGAAATCCATCCAGTAGTTTTTGAGTTTATTCGTGACATACAAAAAAACAAATCTTTCCTCTTTATAATGTTAGTGTAGAAGTGATTAGAGTAGATGTATTTACTCAAAATGGGGTTATAGTACTTATCTTATTAAATATTTTTCACACATAAACACGGAGTTCGGAGAAAAACTCCGTTGTTTCATAAAAAAGTTCATCGATCGTCGGCCAAATATAATTTCCATATGCCCCAACGATGGAACAGAATGTGAAAAATGACGAATAAAACCTTCAGGAACAGAACTGGCTGTAAATGATGATGATAAAGAGCCATAACGAAATGTCTGAATAGGAATATACAGGGTTGAAGGTTAAGGGTGTACTAAGCCGAAAGGGGATCACTATACTCGTCATTATGAACTACTTTCATTATAGGAATAATAAAATGAAATCGAAAAATTCAATTCAGCTGTTCCATAGAAAATGTATGAAACAGCTGATTTTTTTTCTTGAATTCATAGATGTTTCGCTAGTGAAAGTTGTTCATTAGAGTGAGTATATTGACCCCCTTTCAGCTTAGTAACACCCCTAGCGAATAAGACTGAGCGAAAAATCAACTAAAAAGTGTTATTTCTCAACTAAAATATAAATTTTTGGTTTTTGACATTTCTTACACAACTACTCCAACAATAACTTTGTTCATTTATTTTATTTAATCAGATAATTAACAAAAAAATTACACAGATTATAATACGAACAATCAAATTCAGCTCAGCATTTAAAAATAAAATTAAATAAGTCAATATTACAACTGTCAATCATCAATTAGGCATATCAGTTTGGTCCATACACAAAGAAATGACATAAGTCAAAAAATTCATTTTTTATATGTATATACTAGCTGCTTTCTGCGGTGTTACCCGCGTTTATTCAGGATAAAAAGTAGCCTATGTGTTAGTCTAGAGTCTAAGCTATCTCCGTACCAAATTTCATCCAAATCCGTTCAGCAGTTTTTGCGTGAAACAGTACCAAACATACATCCACACTTTCTTAAAATATTAGTAGGGATTAAAATATAGATAAAAGAGTAGGTCCTGACTGTCTGTAAGTAGTAGAGGAGTAATAGAGAGTATTTTTTTTTAAATTGAACCCCTAAAGGGATCAAATAGGGGTTTAATGTTTGAAACTTCTTTATATTTCATTTTATATTGCGAGCAAAGCCGCAGGTAATATCTGCTAGTCTAAGAAAATATCGGACCTATTTTGAAAGTATACTTTTTCGTAAATAAAAATAGATATTTTAAATCGGTCCAGCTATCTCTAGTTTCAGTTTCCTATCGCTCGCCTGGCTAGCTACCACCCTGAAGTTGTAAAATCTATCGCCAAGCATCTAACGGTGTGTTCCGGCAGCCTTCCTTGAGAGGCAGTGTATCACAGAGTAGACGTGCTCCATCTAGGGCTACACAACATGTGGTCAAATGCCTAGCTGTACAGGATAGAAATAAAAATGCATAAAAAAATCCGACGAATTGAAAAAAAATATCTTTCGTAAAATCGGTTAAATGTTAACCCAATTTTCTCGGTACATTCGTGATCGTTAGCCCTGTATGTGTACACAACTGGCGAAGAAGAGAACGACAAATCATAATAAAAATGGCTGACTTATCATAACATGTAATTTGTTTACAATATTTTATGTAGACTTCGCATAAAACACATAAACTTGTTTAATCTTTGTTACGGGGTTATCGGTTATTTAAGCGTAAAGGGGTCAATATCTTTCTTCTTCTTTCCTTATCCCATTATTTGGGGTCGGGTCTCCTCACTTTCCTGCGCCAAGACAAACGGTCCTGGGTTGTCGTGTCAGTGACTTGGGCTTATTTGAGGTCTTTATTTATATTTGACCACAAGGTCAGCGGCGGACGGCCTCTTCAATATACCTATACTTATTCTGAAGAATAAATTTAAAAATAAAATTAATATTAATCAATAAATTATACACAAATAATAATTAATTAATATTTGTTTATTTCAGGCTACTGAGACCCATAATCAAATACAATTTCACATTGTAATTTTTTTTTCATTTTTTTTTTTTAACTAGATTTTTGATCAGCCCATGGGAACCTTTCAATTTTCCGGATTTTTTTAGCTAATGTGTTAATCCAGGGTTTAAGCTATCCTGGTATCAAGTGTCATCCAAATCCGTTCAGCCGTTTTAGCATGAAGGACGAACAAACATACACACACACATACAAACTTTCGCGTTTATAATATTAGCGTGATTATACAATACACGGAATTGTTAGTGATGGACATAAGTTAGAAATAAACATTATAAATATAAAGAAATAAATAAATATAAAAAAATTAACAAACCGTAAACATACTCTTAATTGCGAAATCAAAAATGTCATAAAATAAAAACAACATTTTTTTAAAAATTATATTGAACATAAGCAACAGTCAGTCAAAATTTGCTGCTTCTTGATTTGATTTCAGAGATTTCAGGGTTGATCCCCTAGAAGCATAAAATGCTACTATGGGATCAACTCTGAATCCGACAAAAAAAAACTGTTTCATACATTTTGTCGACGACGTATAAACTATTTGATTTGAACAGATGATATTTTTTCTCGAATTTAGGGTTGGACCCATAGTTCAAATAGCTCGTAATAAGTTATATATTAAAAAAAATACTTTCAGCTTAGTACACCTCTAACCGATAACCCTGGATTCCTAGATATATTTTCTATTGATGAATCTGATATTTGCTAGTAATCAACGCAGAGCCTAAACTGAACCTAGAGACATGACATATTTTAGAGCGTGTATTCATTATAGGGTGTAAGGGTATAGTAAGCATTGATTTTTGAAAATTGAACCCCTGAAGGAGTCAATGAGGGTTCAAAGTTTGAAAACCTAATGTTATTTTTTTAATTCAGAGAGTCAAATGGGGTTTCAAAGTTCGAAAAACTGAAAATTAAAATAAATAAAAATTATATATCAAATCTTATACATATATATATGTATTAAATTATATATTATAGCATATTCAGACCATTTTAATTTGGTAGCGCATTTAATAGTTTGGTCAGGACGTTGGGGTACTACAGGGTCAGTTCCACTTTTTATATAATAATATTAAATAAATATTATTAATAATATCAATTAAATGTTATATACATTATAATATTAGGTCCTTACATATGAAATTGGCGTTTTGTCGTACTGGCCACTTTGATCTCAAATATATTTGGGTTGATATATAAGGTCCTTACATATGAAATTGTGTTTTGTCGTACTGGCCACTTTGATCTCAAATATCTCTTCTTTGGTTAGGGATTCCAATTTCAAATTTATACAGCTATTTATTCATACATTTGTATTTCGAAAACCGTAATTCATTTGTTTTGTCCTTGTTTGGTTTTTTCTTTGCGTCACGAAGTTTACAAAATGGAAAACTTGAAATATCGCGTTATTTACGAGTACGAGTTCCACCGTGGTACCAGTGCTACAGAAACGGCTCGAAGGAATAATGATGTGTATGGCGGCGGTGTCGCAAAAGAAAAGTACTCGTAAGTACGAAAGTATATGATCACAAAAAAACCTATAATAATTTATTAATTACCGATTAATTAATGAATTACCTACTAATTAATTAATTACCTACGAAATAATTAATTAATTGCCTATTTATTAATTACTTATCTACTAATTAATTACCTACTAATTAATGAATTACCTACAAATCAAATCATTAGCTACTAATTAACTTGATGTTAACTTATTTTCAGTCTAGTCGGTAAGCCCGTTACCTTACAAGCGAAATGGCGCAGGTTCAAATCCAGTTACTGGCATGCACCTCTGTTTTTCTCTCATGTGCATATCAGAATTAATTATCACACGCTTAAATGGTGAAGAAATTATCGTGAGGACATTCAAAGATAAGTGAAGTCGCCAACCCGCATTTGACCAGCGTGATGGCCGTAATAAAAACACTGAAACTTAAACTATAGCCGACAGACACCCTCTTGAAAAGGTGAGACCTATGCCCAGAAGAGAAACGTTATGGGTTGATCCGTACCTTGATGATGAAGAAAAAAGTCATTTCTACAACTATGAATACCTTTTATTAAATTTTGAATCACATTACAATTTTTCTAAAGCTAAGCATGATTTTCCAAAAGTATCAAAAACAAAAGTACTTAACAAATTTTGAGCAACATGTCTATAGGCAAGGAAGAAAACATGATGTTCTTATATATATATTTATATAATTAATATATATTTATATAATTAATATATATTTATATACTTAATTAATATATATTTATATAACAGGGTTATCAGCTAGGGTTGTAATAAGCCGAAATAGAGTCACTGTACCCATCCTTAGGAATAACTGTCACTATGGGACCAACTCTGAATTCGAGAAAAAAAATCAGCTGTTCCATACAAAAAGTTGATCGGTCGTCGATAAAATGTACGAAGCAGCAGACTATTTTTACTCGAATTCAGAGTTGGTCCCATAGTTAAAGTCGTTCCTTAGGATGGGTACAGTGATCCCCTTTCGGCTTAGTACACCCCTAGCCGATAACCCTGTATATATAATTAAGAAAATTACGATATTTTATTTCTCTTTTGGTAACTAAACAAAATTGCATAATTAGACTAGATTTAAACTATTAACCTAAATTACCTACAAATTATCTGGCCTAACGTGTAAGCATTGCCATTCAGCGTGGTAATGCCGCTAGCTAACTCAGCACGTTGCCCTCTGGTAATGAATTCGAGAATTTACATCATTTATAAACTATAAATCTTAAATGATCTTTAGATAATCCTTATTCTGTAACAACTAGATTCCTTGCTGAAAACGCGTGACGTGTTTAACGTTATGTTAAAGCAACATATTATTGTTCTGATGTGTAAAACGAGCGCGTTCCGTGTCGCGGCACGATTTCCAATTTGACATTGGTTTAGTGAATACCGTTTCACGTGAATTCTACGCATTTAAAACTAACAAGTTTTTTGAAAAAAACTATATTCTTTTCAAACAAACATATTAAAGATTTGTATTACCCACTGCAAGCGCCAATAGAACATTTTCACTTATTTTGATTTCAAAATCAAACCTCTTAACGGATTAAGATCAAATTAAATTAAGACCACATCGGAAGTACAAGTTATACCCTTTCAAAAAAAAAACAATAATTTTACAAAAAGCCCATCCGTTTTAGAGAAATCAGCTAGAAAACATTACGCAAAAAAAATCGATTTGAGTAACTCTTCCTTTTGGAAAGTGGTAGAAAATAACAGCCGCGTTACGTACGTGTTGAAATGTTCATAGTAAACAAGGTCCCAAGTGGGGCCTTATTATCGAAAAGTTCGAATGGATTCATTACAGTGAGTAATGAATCCATTTGAACTTTTCAATGATGACGTCACTTACGAACGATATTAAAATAGTCGCATTTTTTTTAAATTCATTCGCTTCGCTAACAATACAAAATGAAATTCACCCATAATATCTTCCGCACGTGATTTTTGTATTTATACGAGCGATCTCAAAATAGGGCTCCAAGTTTTTTTTGCTGTCGGTACTATTTTAATTTTTGTTCATTAAAGGCACTTATTTGCCCGGTTGTTATTATTTTCTTAATATATATATATATATATATATATATATTGCCTATATATATATATATATATATATATATATATATATATATATATAGGCAATATATATATATATATATATATATATATATATATATATATATATATATATATATATATATATATATATATATAGGCAATATATATATATAGCCTATAATAAACATTAAAGAAGCCGTGAATGTTTTCATACCAGTCTTATTTATAATTTTACTACATATATCAAACATTCAGTGCTTTATCAGGTAGATATAATATATTTATTTATTTTATATTTAATTTATAATTATTATATATATTTTATCTACATTTTCCAAGATTTTTTTTAATATCCATAGCATAAAATAGCAAAGGAAAATGAGTTCCTGTTTGTCCATCTGAAAATATCGCAAGGGGACAAACAAGAAGATAGATTCCTGTCGGTCACCTCAACAATATTGCATCGTGACAAACAGGAAAAAATAATTCCTTACTGTCACCTTTTTAATCATAAGGGCACAGAAAGGAATTTTTGTTCCTGTTTGTCCAAATTGAGGTAAAACAGGAAAAATAATAATATGGGACAACATCCACACACAGGTCTTCGGGTTGCAAACTAGGCAAAGCCTGTGCTATGGTAACCTGATGACTGACATACATACTTATATATATATATATATATATATATATATATAATAAACACCCAGACACAGGTCAAACAGACATGTTCATGCACACAAATGTTTGACCTGTCCGGGGATCGACAGCCCGAAGCCGAGTAAATCATAACATAGCATAGGTAATTATTACGTCTTACTATCGAGAAAAGGCTTCAAAGGTCTGATCTGTTTTAACTTTGTCGACTGTCCATCAAATTTAATATCAACATCCACGTCACTCAAAGGATGTGAGATCGAAGAATTTGAATCAGCTTTTTTGTCAGGAGTTATAGGAGTCACGAACCCACTATCAATTTTGTTCTCTTTCTTAGTGTTAATATTCAAAGACATACATTTTCTGCTCTGAAATATACTTAAATCGTCAATATACGACTGATTTGTCAACTTCTCGTCTAATTTCTTCAGATTTTCGTCGAAATCGTGCTTCAATTGCTTCTCGAATAGTCTCTCTTGACGGATTTGCTCGTGCGTGTTCGCGAAGAATCCGGAATTTTTCTTCCCCAGCTCTTTTAGAGATTCGTTCAATTCGTTCTTGGACGTGATATTAAGGGAATCAGTTCGATTTGATTTCAAGGTCATATTCTCACTGCTTTTACCCAGTTCTCTAAGACTTTCAGTTAGTTCATTCGTCTCTTCCTTCAAAGGTTTCAGATTAGCGATAAGACCTGAATGAACCGATTGAGACTTCTTCATTATGAACACCTTCCTTTCCCGTTCAGGCGATTCTTTTATTTCTTTGTTATCTGTTATCTTTGCGAATAGATTAGGTGTGCTGATGCCGGTTTTTGGGATACGTTTTTCTTCGTCGTCGTTGGAGAATTTCGTTGAGAATAATTTGGAACTGAATGATAGTTTTTTGCTATGGTTTTGTACGATTTTTTTTATCTCCGCGGGTAGGTCTTGCTTGTGATGTGCGGAGATGTATCGGCTCAGTAATGTCAGTTGTTGTTCCATTGATTTGTTGGACGTCTCTAAACGGGTTTGGTTCTTTTGTAGGTTTGTTATAGAGTCCATTGCCGACTGTAATAGATAGAAATCAAGTATTAGATTAGAAAGTAATATAAAGATTCCACCATCAATTCACATTAAATTTTATACATAACATTACATTAATTTATAGTATAAAAATAAATAACAAATATTAAGCAATTTATATTATAGTTAAATATTGTGTAAAACCTTTATATATAGTTGAGCAGTTTATGGGCGTAATTTTGGATCTAGGAGGCAAAAAATCTTGTCAATGAACTCGTCTTTGGCATTACCCTGATGAAGTATATTTAGTGAGAATAAAATGTTATTTGTTATGTAATGACTTGGCGTTGACTCCAGTAGCCTGACAGCTGTAGGGATTCGGATTAGGGATCGGGTCATTCCCAACGAGTAACATCCCCAACTGTAACACAGTGCCTGCTTGGCACCTTACCACTATGTCAAAGTTGTACTTTTTGTAGAAACGGTATTCTCTATTTTAAGATGTTGTGCTCTGTGTAAAGATTTTGTACTCTATGTAAAGATGTTATGTTAGATGATTACTCTATATAAAAATGTTGTAATCAATGTGTAGACGTTCTAATTTATGTCAATATGTTCTACTATATGTGAAGATATTGCGCCCTAAGTCAAGATTGCATTGTACTCTATGTAGAGATGTTATACTCTATGTAAAAATGTTGTAATCTACGTGAAGATGTTCTACTCTATGTGAAGATATCGTACTCTATGTCATGATGTACTCACGTCCAATTCCTCAGTCATGCGGCTGTTGTGCGCGTGCAAGGTTCGATTCTCGTCAGTGAGTGCAGCCACTCGCGGCATCTCTTCTCGGAGCACAGCGTATTCTACTGCGTAGTCGGACAGCTGCCGGGATATGTCTAGCGTGTGCACCTACACGACGACAATAATAAAAAATAAATATAAAAGTTGATCAGTCGTCGGCAAAATACAGCTGATTATATTTCTCGAATTCAAAGTTGGTCCCATAGTGAAATTTGTTCCTTAGCATGAGTTTAGTGACCCCCTTTCGGCTTAGCACACCCCTAGACGATAACCCTGTATACATAATATACATTTTAAACACGTACGACACAAAAAAAAAACTTTTAAACCTTAGAGTCTACAAGTCAACAATTGACAAGCACGAGCCAAATTTTGATTTGATTGAATTTGAATGACGAGGACAGTTAACAAAAAAACATGTAATTTTGGGCTTTCACGTATAAGGCAATGCAGTTTTCTTAGGAATATTGCATGAAGAGGCGATGTCAGTCACGAAACGTGTCGAGGCATTTCATTCTTCGCAGGCAGTGAACATGAGTATCTGGTAAAAGTTATTGTTATTGCGCCAATGCCGAGGACAGTTAACAAACCCTACCACCATGCTATGGTTTCCTCACGATGTTTTCCTTCACCAGTAGCTCTTTTTGCATGTTTCGAACCTCGTACCTTTTGCACGGCGATCGACCACACTAACCACTAGACCATCATCGCTAAGTTGTTACCTTCTTCATGATATTCCTATAGGTGTGCGGCGTCATGTCCGGTATCTTGTGTTTCAAATACTCGGCTGCTTCTTCGCAGCTCTCGCACAGCATCAGCCCGTCCTTGTGTGCTGACAGCAGTGCCAGCGATATAGAGAATATCACGTCCATTGATTCCAGGAATATTAGATCTGTGGAGAGAGGTGTTAATTAAAGTATGACGCTATGAAACCGCTTTACCACTTTATGCCACTTGACAACATTTCGTTTTTGCAAATAATGGAAATTTGAAAACCATTTCGTAATGAAGAGTTCATACTAAAAATACCAGATTTTCATATCCACATTCTGCAGAGTTATTTAGAAAAAACTGAACAAAACGAATTCCCGTATTTATGATAATACTGTCAGATGCCACCGATTAAAAAAAAGTATATCTATCATCTGTAAAACCGTACCAAAATGAAACAACAAAAATGACATCATTTCTTTACAAGCTTTTGACGAGAATAACATTATGCTGAACTTTTCTTATCTTTTCAAAAATCTCTGTAAACATAATTATAATATTCTGAATAAAATAAAAAAATAGGAGTGCGTTATTTTTTATTTATCTTTACATTGTAGTATTAAAAAGTGAGGTAAAAAATTTGAAATGCTATTTATAATTAATTGCTGTTGGGGTTCTGAGGCTAGGGCATTTATTAAAGAAGTAGGGCAAAGGATCAAACTGAAAAGACTGGTGACTCCCGATCCGGTTCGTTCCTGGTGCAGAAGATGACCATTGCTATTCAACGTGGCAATGCTGAATCTTACAGCTGGACTAAGTCTGTCAGTAGATAAATAGATCTGTAGGCACATAAATCATAACAATACAAAGGCGATCTATTCCAGGCAAACATCGCATAGTTACTTTTGAAAAGAAATAAAAATTATAAGGCGTAGAACTTTTTTTTAAATCTACCCTGATGCGAGCGCGTGCCTTGATCCCTTGTATACTGGGAAGTGAGGTGAACAAAGCATTTGAGTTTTGTTGGGCAAACATTGCTTTCGTCTATCAGCTATGCATGAAATTACGTACAGGTTGTATTTTTTATCGAATCCTAATGAAACTTCGATTCAATATAAGTTGGACAAGAATAAATGATCACAGGTCGAGTAGTATTAATGGAATGAACAACGAATGAGAACTAACGATCGGTAGACACAAACCAAAAGCTACAAACAATTTAGATAAATAAAAATATTATCTTTTGTTTTCAAGTTCTTTTTGTCAACAACGTCAGATCCAATAATACTGTGGATATCATCATCCAAGGCCAGCCAAGTATGGCACAAAGGATATAGGGGGCCTATGCTCAGCTGTGAATTGATGCCGGATAACATTAAAATAAATAAATCATATGGGGCAAACGTCTTCAGATCCCAAACTAGGCAAAGCCTGTGCTATGGTGACCTGACGACTGATATACATACTTATATACATAAATACATACTTATATATATAATAAACAAACAGACATGTTCATGCACACAAACATTTAACCTGTCCGGGGATCGAAACCGGTACCAGCGACGCAGAAGGCAACGTTGCTACAAACTGGGCCCACCGGCCAGTCAAAACGATTGATAATGACTTACCAAAAACTCTGACGACGAATCCCAGCGGGAACTGGCTGGTGAAGAGAGTCAACATCCAAGGAGCTGCGTACAACGCTGGTGATATATCCAGCTCCTCCAGCTTACTGTGCAGTTCCGGCTCGTGGTCTCTAAGCAGACGAGATAGCTGGTACAGCTGGAAAAATGAATTATTTTTAATGGTTCGTTTTCATTCGACTACACTAAGCAAATGACATGTAGAAGATACCTAATTATAGAAGATAACAAGAAAACTATATATTGTTTTCATGTTACTTTCTATGATAAGGTATCTTTTAAATTTGATCACCAAGTAAGGCTTGCTAAGGAATTATAAGCCATTCCTTTATTTTAGGTTTTTAAGGGGGAACCTGCTTGTTGGAAAAGGTTACTAGGCCGCCCAATGTACTACCGATGTTTTGTTCTTGCCTGTATCTTGGTGTGCAATAAAGATATATTGTATTGTATTGTATTGTTACTAGCTTTCGAAGATAAGTGAAGTTCGCAACCCGCGATTTGGTTAACATGGTGGACTACGGCCTACACCCCCTTCATATCCCTTCATATATAGAAGATCCGTGCAAGGCAGTGTAATGTTGAAGGTTAAAACTAATGTACTAACAAGTGGTTAGAAGCGAGTTCGAAAAAACCCCGACTGCTAAATCTTTAAAATAATAATTGTGTATAATATTATTTTTTTTTTTATTTTGATGCAACCAGTGTCTCTATCAGGACTAAGGAGAATCTATTGATACCACTCACATAAAAATACTAAAAGTCATTTAGACTCTAGAACGTGCCAAAGAAATATACATACATACACACACTCGAAAAACAGTCAGTCTCTTGCGCAGTCAGGCAAAAATAATATTTTAGAACTGCAAGGTTTTAACATGAAATCATCAAGATATTTTTACAATGTTTCTCAGGATAGAGTAAGTTTGAACCCAGTCAAAATGTATTATACTTACTTGCACCTGCAAAGCGCTCATATCGGGTAAATACTGTTTCCGTAATCCACGTCTAAACATCAGATGTCTTAGTAAGATGAATGCTTCGGCTTCTTCCATCTGTAACAATTAATATAATAACCAACATCTTAAGAGGCTCTCGGTAGATGGTTGGATCAAGGGTCGGATACAGCGGGCGGTGCTCCTCGATACAGCACGTATTGTGAGGAGGTTCCTCTCTCTGCAGTCGCTACCACCGGCAGCTTGGCTCCTACCTCGCTGCTGGCGGCACTCTAGGTTTAAGTTTTTTATAATATTTATTGTTTTATATTTATATTGTAAACAACTTAGATTTAAGAAATAAAATAAATACGAGAATATAATAAAAAATCACAGTATATACTTTTATGGACAATGTTCAGAATGACCTTTTTTATTCAGAAAACTAACACGAATTTGTTTCATATTGTTAAGAAGACGGGTTTTCACGCGTACTTAATTGTTGGAAATGTGTTATTTTTAGCCCCCAATATAGTACGCGGCAAACAACTAGACCTTGCGCGAGACGTGTTGTACTGTTCGCACTTACCAAACTACCCGTGAGAGCGAAAGGGACGATGCCGCCATCTTGGTTCTAGTTATTTGCAGCGATTTTGATTTTTTGGCCGCCGCCACAAAATGGCGGAATAAAACTTCTTTCACAATTACTTTAATATTAGTATCCAATGAAAGAGCATGAATATTATACACTACGATTATTTCAAGTCGAAGATGGCTGTTACAACAATTGAAAACATTTCAAAACTTTTGATCCCAACTAGGAATTTTCGGATACCTAGAAGAGTATTTCCCACAAATATAGGGGAAGTTTAGTGTAACGCCATACACCAGCCAACTTTGTTAGTATTTGGCAGGGCCATGCAATAAAATCTCGATCAGAAGGTACAAATACAAAAAAGGAAAAAAAAGACTTAAGTATATACATTTTTTTAGTCTCAAAATGATTGTGTTCAATAGTTGAAGCAATTATTCGTTTATACTCACGTGTAGTAATAACACGCCAGCAACAAAGCTCAGTCCCTGACAATAGCCGACATCAGGGTCCACCAGCGAGTAAGCTTTCAGTATGTTGTACAACGCTAGTTGACCCGGACCGAGGGCCGATGCGAAGTACGAATGCTTCGGGAATGTGCGACCTGTATGTAATACAAACAAATATTTTATTTTATCACACTAATGTATAATATTGTGAAGACGAAAGTTTGTATGTGTGTGTTTTTGTTTGTTCTTTATCACGCTCAAACGGCTTAAGGGGTCTGTATGAAATTTGGCACGAAGATAGCTTATACCCTGGATTAACACATAGGTTACTTTTTATTTAGGAAAATTGAATTGTTCCCATGGGATTATCAAATATTAAATAAACTGCAAAAGAAATTCTACATATCTTGTTATATCTTCGCTTTGAATAGGATACCTTTTTCAGATAAAATTATCGATAAATACGTTTCAAATACTAAAAAGAGAAATTAATTCAACATAGTTATCATCAAATCATTAAGGACATAAATTATTGCGTTTTCTGTTGTTGATGCGGATAAAGCATGTCTCCTAATGAATATAAGGTTATTTTGCAACTTTTCTACGAAGCTCGTAAGTAAATTAACTAACATTGTTTAACAATACAAACACGCTAAAATATTTTAGAAAATACAAAATAAAAACATGATACATTATAATAATCATCATGACCATGACATCATCATCAAGTAAAACTGCAAGACCGTTTCATCTTACAGTGTTACATGGATGATGTTATGATATATTTCAATACTCACCAAGGTCAATGAGTATGGCGTGTTGGTGTTTAGTGAGTCCACCGAGCAGCGCGCGGTAGGGGGTGGCGTAGTGAGGGTGCGCGCGGGTGTCGGGCGGTGGTACGCGGAGGGAGGCTTGCTCTGCCAGGAAGTACCACACAGCACCACGAGTCATGCGTGGGACTCCTGAAAGATTTCAACATATTTTATTCAAGTCAAGTAAATAAGCACTTGACTGCCATTATTATTGCGAGCCCACTCTGTCTGTTGATTAAAGGCCTCACTACCTTCTGTCCATTTATTTCTGTCGAGACCTGTATAAAGCTATAATGACCCAATACAAAATAATTTCTAAAGCTGTTAAAGAAACCGACATAAATCTGATAGCTATAATCTCGGTCTCTTCAAATCGCGAGTGAATCGGTTTCTTCTAGGCAAGCGCGCTACATCCTAGACCGCATCGTTACTTTACATCAAGTGAGTTGCGGTCAAGCGCAAGCCTAACGACTATATAAAAAAAAGTCATAAAACCTAAGCTTTTACTTCCATCGGGTAATAAAATTTACGATTATTTCCTGAGCTAGGTTTATACGAAACAATACCTTGCATAACAGCCTGTGTCAGCATATGTCTGTCAACCTTCGCCATGGGCTGAGAAGGATCTTTCTTAAGCAGGGAGTCCCACATGAGGACCACCCCAGGATCTGGAATCCCTAACTCTATGTACTCCAATTTAATACGACGAACTGCTGAAGATTCTTCTCGTTCTGAAATAAAAGAAGAGAATATAAACATTCTTTACCCACTTGTCAAAAGTTTCCTCTGATCGCATTTTATCAATCAATATAGAATATATGCAGTATTTTTTTTTTGTATAAGATCATCTTTATTAGACAACCTTGAGTCGATTGTTATAGTCTTACTCAAGATTATATGACTGTACAATCAATAGCTGTAGATTTTTTAAATCTCTTTGTCAGATGATTCGTAAATCAGAAATGCACAACCACGAAAATTCATCCACCACGTCGCTTTTAGTCGAAGTTGTTTGCTACGGACTGTAAAGTACGTTTTTTGAGAAAACTAACGCGTGTTTGTTTCATATTGTTTAATAAGACGAGTTTTCACTTGTACCTGATTGTTGTAAAGGTCCAACTATAGTTTTGTTCACATTCGGTGAACTTCATCAGGGATGTAATGAGTCGTTATTTTGGACCTATGCAACAATCGGGTACAAGTGAAAACCCGTCTTCTTAAACAATATGTACAGTACGTGTTGATCATATTACCTTTCAATCGATCATTTTCCTTTTCCATTCTGACTAAAAGTATCGTTTGTTCGATGGCCATCTTCCACAGCTGTCTCAGCTCTTCCTTGCTGCGCTTGCCTGTGGTTATCACTATAGGCTTGCGTAGAAGACTGCTTGACAGTTCACCTGGTAAAGAGTTTGATTGATTGTGACTTTTTTATGATTTTATAATACTTAACTCACTAGAAGGCTTTAAATCTCCAAAGCTATCAAAATATTCGCAGTAGTACATTTTTTTTTACGTAACCTACTCAATGAGTTTCTCATTCTAGAGACTATCCTAATTGACTATAGCACTTTCAAATTTTTTTTACTTTTTTGGCAGTGTGTTTTACATTTATACACCTCTAAAAACGGGTATACGATTAACTGCATATTGTAAAATATCTATATTTGTAAGTGCACGATTCGGTAGCTGCTTTATTAGTTTTTTGGTTTAACAAACAATCTAATACCCTTTTTATATGGTTTCATATAGATGTGCTTTAATTCATGTAATATTTATGTACAGACAAAAAGACTGTCCAAATATTCGTGTCATAGCGTATCACTGTTAAGGCTTACTTCTGGGTTTTTCGTCTCCATTAAAGCAAGATCGATTGATTATTTGATTTCGATTGTTTTGATTTGTTCTTATTCCAACTTTAATGTTGAAATCAAGCCCATGCTCTCATTCTATCTCAAGAGATTCATCGACAGGGCTGAGTCCAACTTATAAATTATAATAATATCATATATCTAAATACAATATTTATGACCTAACCTAACTGGAAGGAAGCTGGGTGGTGAGGGATTGTAGAGATATTTGATCACCAGCTCGCACGTGCACGAAAGTCTGCTACACTGTAGCCCTAGATAGCCTGGAACGCTGGAAGACACTACGGCTCTCAAAGAACCTATATTATATACCTTCTTCTTCAGCTGGCTGCAGCACTTTTTGGTAGATGGCATGTCTCCAGGTGTAATCAGGTTCTGTTCCGCTCTCAGCAGTCGCTGCTCTGTTGTCGCTCACCTGGAGGAAGCTGGGTGGAAGAAAAACGAAGATACATCATAATCATAATTGCCGAATGTATAGTGCGTGACGTCACCACCTGGTTCCAACGGAAGATCAACGCTGGTCGTTTCAGCCGGCACTGTGTTGAGTTGAGACCGGTTTGTGACAGAAAGCAGTAATTTGTAATTTTAGTCTGATTATAAATTGTGTAATCAAGTTTGTTTTCTGTCAAATAAATATATTTCTATTCTATATTATTTATTTATTTATTAGGTACACAAAACAAGTTACAACCAATAATAATTAATAATAGAATGTAGCTACATATGTAACTTGTTATAAGTAATACATGAGCTGGATTGTAACTCAAAGCATGTGCACTCAGAGATACAGAGGATAAAACCATACCGAGAAGAGTGCAAGGTTCAGGGAGTGCCCATTTACAAAGTGTTACGCTTTCATGGATGAGCGCTCCCACATAAACATTTTATATAAAATATGACTTTACAGTGCTATGGTGTAAATGGAGAATACCTTGAAGTGTTTTAACATAATTCCTTATTTTATTATTTATTAGTAAAAAATATAAAATAAGTAGGTATTTAAAAATCAAACTCCTAAGATACCTACTGATTTTGATAAAATTTTTATGGGAACACATGAGAGGTATTTATATATATATAGATTATTTTTCATTGCAGACATACAAAAAATTAAATAAATGAGCAAAATTCTTACAAACAATACTGCTATAAGTGGCGGCCTTATCGCTAAAAAGCGATCTATCCTTTCAAAAAAGGGGAGGTGTGCAATTTGACGGTTTTTTTAATGTTACTACCAGATTTGTAGGATTCGTTTAGAATTTAAACAAAAAATTTTTTTTTTGTTTTAATAGGATATATATTATATATATTATTATTATATATACTATTATATATTATACTGAAGTGGTCCCATTTTGATATTGGCTAAATTGATCCAGAGGTTTAATTTTTAAATCGAAATAACTGAAAAAGCTCTGTCGGCGGTGTATATATATATATATTACAGAGTTGTATTACGACAGGCGCCGACAGAGCTATATATATATATATATACCTTTTTTAACCTAACCTGTCCCACTCCTGGGCAAAGGTCTCCCCCAATTTTTTTTATATACTTGTTCATTTGAATGTTGCTTTTTTATCCTACACAGCTAGGCATTTCACCACAAGTTCGCACGAGCACGAAAGTCAGCGATACTGTAGCTCTGGATGGATTGGGCATGCCTAGTCTATTACAAGTCTTTTTTAATTTCGTTCAAAATAGTTTTGGTATGTTTTCACTTACATATCCATCATAGGTGAGTTGACCGGCGTGCCGGACTCTTCCTTGTTCTCTTCCGATTGCTGTTCCTCTTCTAACTCGTCTTCTTCTTCTTCCTGGGTGGGCGTCATCGCATGTTTGGGTGACGAGGTGCCTGAAACAACATTTATTTTTGAGATATTTTTGACCAGGATAGAAAATCACAATAAATAATAATAAATCAATTTTTTTCAGGCAGCTAGGCTCATACAATAAATACCTTAAAGACTACATATTAACACATATAAGAGACACACAAACAAAAAAAAACTTTGACACGCTGATAACTCCCCACTAGTATTTCCCTTGTAAATAATTTTCATGCATTGCGAGATGTGGTGATTCCCGTTCTGGCTCTTTCTTGGTTCAAAAGTGTCACGGCCACCTTTGCTCCGGGACTGAGTCAGAACGGGTAATTTAGTTAACATGCTTACCTATTTATGTAACTTGTATTTCTATTGATTATTTAATAAAGTTTCACTCACTTTAATAATAATTATTACAGAGGTTAATTTTTAAAATTAATTATAATAACTTTGCCATTTTCTATTGATTTATAATAATAGACATTTTTATTTTATTTCAACACTGTCAACACATCCAGACCAGAAGACAAACATTCTTGATGTGCAAATATTATAAAAATTGGTCAAGTGCGAGTCAGACTCACGCACTATGGGTTCCGTATGTTTATCTATAAACAACATTAGTTTCTAACACTAAATAAGATGGTTGTTTAGATATTGTTTCTTTATATTTTATTGAATTTATTCGAAAAATTCATTTTCATTCATACTATCCTATCTGTTAATATTTTGACGCGAAAGTTTGTAAGAATGTGTGTATGTATGTTTATTGCTCTTTCACGCAGAAACTGCTGAACTGATTGAGATGAAATTTGGTACGGAGATAGTTTAGACCGTGTTTTAACACATATGCTACTTTTGATCCTGTAATAACGCGGGTAACACCGCAGGGCGCAGCTAGTAATTCATAACACTTTGATGAATTCAAACTCAGGAAGTTAATCACTTTTATTCAGATAAGTAATATTTAAGTTTTTTAAATAATAATGCAGGTAACAAGTCAGGAAATAACGTTTCGGAACGATGGACGGTTGGAGACTGAACGAGCCATGTAGTACTAGCAATGTTGCTACTACTAAAGGACACTCTACGCGTACGTCCACAGCTTTTCTGGGACCATGTGCACAGTATGAGGTCTAAGGGCGGTTTTGAACCTTGTGTCTCATACAAAGGTAGCTATTGTACTGGGGTTGAAGCTGCTGAGGCATTAGCTAACTATTTTGCTAGTGTATTTCTAACTGAAACACCTAAACTCGATGCTAATATGTGTTCTGAAATAGGGTTTAGTGGCGGATATGTGAGCGTTCCTATGATTTCCCCAAGAGATGTCGAGCTAGGTCTTAACAAACTAAAATCAAGTAGCTCAGCAGGCCCCGACAACTTGCCTAGCTCTGTTCTTAAGATTGGCAAAAAGCACATCAATATTCCACTCTACCATATTCTCAATCTGTCTCTGAAGAATGGAAGGTATCCAGCGCAGTGGAAACTATCTAGAGTAACACCTATACCGAAGAGTAGCAAAAGGACACTAGTAGAGGAATACCGACCGATAGCAATATTATGTGCTCCTGCAAAAGTATTTGAATACATCTTACACACAGATATTTATAGGCAGGTGAAACAGCAGATAGGTGAAGAGCAACATGGTTTTCGACCAGGACGCTCAGTCAATACAAATTTGCTATGCCTTGTTGATTATGTTTCCGCTGCTATGGACCGTGGTTCACAGGTTGATGTTGTATACTTTGACTTCCAGAAGGCTTTTGACAAAATTGATAACGATGTCTGGTTACACAAGCTGTCTACAGTTGGACTTTCTCCTAGTCTCTTAAACTTTTTCTCAGACTATTTGAGAGACCGGCGCCAGTATGTACAATATGGTGTGCATGTATCTGAGCCTTATGACACAAGATCAGGAGTAACCCAAGGTTCCATAACTGGTCCACTTCTTTTTCAGGTGATGATTCACGATTTGCCTAAAATATTAACGACTGCAAAATGCCTTCTATATGCTGACGATCTTAAACTTTTCCTGGAAATAAAATCTCCTCTTGACTGCTGCGGCTTACAAAATGACATTAATCTAATTTATGAATGGAGTATAAAAAATAAAATGATTTTTAATACAAATAAATGTAATGTTATGACATTTGATCGCAAAAGAAATTCTGTTAACTTTGACTACAAATTAAACAATCAAATTATAAAAAGAGTAAGTCTTATTAAAGATTTGGGTATAACTTTCGACCGAGGACTCACTTTTCATGAGCATATATCAGATCTCGCTAAAGAGACATACCGTCGTTTAGGTTTTGTGTTACGAAACGCTAGAGATTTTCAAAATCCGGAGGTTGTTAAGATCTTGTATAACTCATTGGTCAGAAGCAAGCTGGAATCGAGCGCATGTGTCTGGAACCCGTACCATGTCACCTACGCGCGAAAGCTTGAGAAGGTTCAAAAAGTCTTCTTAAGAGCCCTGTACAAAAAAGTATATGGCTACTACCCGTTCCTATACCCGACGAAATTCTTGCTAGGCCACCTTAGTTATACTTCCCTTGAAGTGAGAAGGAGACTCTATCTGCTGTAAAGTGATTAGAGGGTCTGTAGACTCATTACATTTACACAACTTGCTGTTTACTTTGTTCATGCCGGACGAGCCCGGTGTCCCGGCAAACAGACGTGGTCGGCCGCAGAACCTGTTCCATGTGTGCAATGAACGAACGCTAGCGCGAACTATGTCCCCACTAAATCGCGCTCGTTGGCACCTCAATGAACTACTTGTTGCCAACCCTGATTGTGACATTTATTTTTTGACAATTGGAGAAAACTTAGCTTTGTATTTTTGTCATATTGTGAGGGTCTGTTAGACCAGTGGGATAGAATCAAAAAGCCAGACAGCGAGGTGGACTCGTATGACAATTGTTTTTAATAATTTGACATTAATGTTTTAATATACCTATTTAATACTTAGTTTCATATTTAATTCTATTTGTGCATGCTATTTTTTTCTTTAGTTTTCTCTTGATTTTGTAGTATAATTAACTATGTATAATATGAGAGATAATTGTAACTGACATTTATAATCGTTTTTATCTCAATAAAAAATCATTTATCATTTATCATTTACTAAAATAAAGAACGTTTCGGAACGATGGACTGTTGGAGACTGTACGAGCCATGTAGTACTAGCAATGTTGCTAACACTAAAATAAAGAACGTTACGGAACGATGGACGGTTGGAGACTGAACGAGCCATGTAGTACTAGCAATGTTGCTAACACTAAAATAAAGAACGTTTCGGAACGATGGACTGTTGGAGACTGAACGAGCCATGTAGTACTAGCAATGTTGCTAACACTAAAATAAAGAACGTTTCGGAACGATGGACGGTTGGAGACTGTACGAGCCATGTAGTACTAGCAATGTTGCTACTACTAAAATAAAGAACGTTTCGGAACGATGGACGGCTGGAGACTGAACGAGCCATGTAGTACTACCAATGTTGCTAACACTAAAATAAAGAACGTTTCGGAACGATGGACGGTTGGAGACTGTACGAGCCATGTAGTACTACCAATGTTGCTAACACTAAAATAAAGAACGTTTCGGAACGATGGACGGTTGGAGACTGTACGAGCCATGTAGTACTAGCAATGTTGCTACTACTAAAATAAAGAACGTTTCGGAACGATGGACGGCTGGAGACTGAACGAGCCATGTAGTACTAGCAATGTTGCTAACACTAAAATAAAGAACGTTTCGGAACGATGGACGGTTGGAGACTGTACGAGCCATGTAGTACTAGCAATGTTGCTACTACTAAAATAAAGAACGTTTCGGAACGATGGACGGCTGGAGACTGAACGAGCCATGTAGTACTACCAATGTTGCTAACACTAAAATAAAGAACGTTTCGGAACGATGGACGGTTGGAGACTGAACGAGCCATGTAGTACTACCAATGTTGCTAACACTAAAATAAAGATATTAAATCCAAATCAAATCGGCAATAATACAAAGGACTTGTTTCATTTTTGGCCAAGACGGTGTACGCCTACCTAATGATACCATACATGAATAATGCATCAATCGCCTGCTTCATTGTGTACAAAAATATCTAAATTTGTGAATTGTATAACAATTATAGCATCGCTCGAAGATTCATATGTACTTGGTTGAATCCAATGGTCACATTCGTCAATTAATTGTACCGCCCGTCACAATTGTCAAAATGGACACAATAAACGCTTAAATCACCTTTTTGCGTAAATAACATGCAAATATTTTGATTCGATATTAATTCTGTACACTGCGATTGGTTACGCTATTTTGAATTTGGTTGATAGATTAATGATCTTTAACGTGTTCATAGTATCATGTACACTGTCCAGGCCGGGGCTACATACAGTATTCAAACATCTCTTTTACGACAATACTTACTTGCGCCATCTTGGCTGATAACAGCCGGGGATAAAGATTTACTTCTAACATCCTGGGGGTGTAACATATCCGATTCCGGGAGGGATTCCGTCACGGGGGTAGGAAGAGGAGATGATTCCTGGAAATAATATCAATCAATATATTTATTCCTATTTGTCCCTTTAAGGGGATAAACAGGAATAAAAAATCCTTTCTGTCCCCTTACGACTAAGAAGGTGACAGAAAGAAATTATTTCTTCCAGTTTCCTGTCACCCTGTGATATTTTTTTTTGAGCTGTCATATTATTAATGAACTAGAATAGATGATTTTTTTTAAATAAATGAAATAGTTTAAGGCCCTTTTTATTTTGTATTATTAATTTATGGTCGTATTTTTTTTGTTGATGTGGGGAAATCTTCTACAGCATAAATTGTGTGTCTTCTTTTAATAATTAATTTATTTATATATTTCCATGTTCCTTATTTATATCGTATGTTATATTTATTTATTTATCTGTGTATCTATTAGTTTTTCTTTGTTCCTTTATTAAATATGCTGGTCAATGTTATACTTAAAGGCCTCTCTAATTTTATATTTATTTATTTACGTGCATGGTAAGAGATAGCTTTAAGCGATAAGGCCGCCATTACATAACCTAGTATATATTTGTAAGCTTTTATTTGTTATAACTATTTATTGTTAAACTGTTATTTTTAATAAAGAGTTGTATTTTTTTTTTTAACTCATCGAATATACGAGTATGTGAATGCAGCTTGTACGAGTAGAATCATCGTTCTTGTGTGACAAACAAACATAATAAAATATTACTAATAACTAAACAAAGCAATCAAGTCATGAGAATTATTAAATTTTATTATTTTTAATTATGGGCAGACTAACGCCGTTAAGTATTGCCACACCTTTCTGTTACACGTTGTATACCTTTTTCCCAACGCTCTGTCCCAGCTCATCCCTGCTGGCTCTCCTCTTAAGCAGGTGGTCGAACCCGCTGGACAGAGATCTCTTCGCTTTCATGAATATAGTGCTGCTGCCTAGGTACTGGTTCAGGAACTCTGACCTGGAGAATAACACACAACAATCTTCTTTTTATCTATCTATAATGTAAATATGAATCGGTGAATGTGTCGCTGAGCGCAAATCTCTAGAGCAGCGACATCGATTTTGCTAATTATTTAGTTTAAAATATTCCTTGTAGTAAAGTACGAAGATGGTTCTTACGTAGAGAAAAAAATAAAATAATGACTAAAAAGGTCTAAAAACAATTTTTTTCTATTCTCCCATACAATTGATTCGTAATAATATTTAAAATTCATTTTGAACATTAACACTATACATTAATTTACGTATTCACTTAATTTTTTAAACATGAGCCTTCACAAAATAAATGTAGTATAGCAATTGAATTGAATTGTTACCTATTCTCAGCTGTATCATGAACATGTCTAGTCTGTTTCGCTTCGCAGTGCGCTCGGAGTAACATCATCAGGAAGGAATTGTGTTCGCTTGTCTGAAATAGACAACATTACTGGGTTATTAGCTAAGAGTGTACTACGCCAAAAGGGGGTCATTATGCACACCTTAATAAACAACTTTTATTATGGGACCAGTAATGAATTTTAGATAAAAACATCAGGTGTTTCGTACATTTCGTCAGCGATCGATAAACTTTACTATGAATTAATAATAGATTTATAAAGAACTAGTTCCGCCCTGTTACCCGTGATAATACAGGATGAAAAGTAGCCTATGTGTATATCCAGGGTCTAAGCTATCTCCGTACCAAATTTTATCCAAATCACTTCAGTAGTTTCAGCGTCAAAGAGTAACAAATATACATATTTTTTTACAAACTTTTGCGTTAATAATATTAGTAGGATACTTTCTTATCGTCTATTTATTTAACGTTCATATGGAAAAGGTTAAAATACATCAGAAAATATATTCGTTAAGTAAGTTCTGACACCATTCATGCATTGGAGGATGAACGCGTGCGTCTTCTTGTCATTCATACGTGGAACGTACGTTATACATTCACTGTAGCAGACGTACCTCGTATATATGGTGCGTCCCTCCCTGGTACTTGGTGATGATGAGCTCCTGTTCCTCCTCGGGTAACGTCTCCATGCGACGGAGGATGAACGCGTGCGTCTTCTTGTCATTCATACGTGGAACGTACATTATACATTCACTTTAGCAGACGTACCTCGTATATATGGTGCGTCCCTCTCTGGTACTTGGTGATGATGAGCTCCTGTTCCTCCTCGGGTAACGTCTCCATGCGACGGAGGATGAACGCGTGCGTCTTCTTGTCATTCATACGTGGAACCTACATTATACATTCACTTTAGCAGACGTACCTCGTATATATGGTGCGTCCCTCCCTGGTACTTGGTGATGATGAGCTCCTGTTCCTCCTCGGGTAACGTCTCCATGCGACGGAGGATGAACGCGTGCGTCTTCTTGTCGTTCATACCTGGAATATTGCATATTTATACCCGTCTGTTTCTCGAGATCATATCTGTATTTAAATATTTAGTAGGTCTAACTATTTGATCGGTCTTTACCTGCAGATGGTCATAAGCTATACTGGGTTCATCTCGCAATTTCAATGAATACAAATTAGTCTAAAATGTTTCAATCGGGTTTTTCTTAAATTTCTTACTTACTATTTTCAACACAAGCTATTTTGAAAGGAAGGCTCTTCTTAAATCGCCTATTAATTTAAATATTTTGACGTATAATTGCACTGACTAATTTATGAATATTAGGTAAGACCTGTTTTGTAACTGACCTGATTAATAAACCATTCAATCATCGGCAAATTATTATTATTATTATTTTAGACAGCTAGGCACAAGTTCGCATGACCACGGAAGTCAGCAATACTGTAGCCCTAGACGGAGCATGATTAGTCTGGAATACACTGGCTCTCAATCAATGCTGCCGGAACACACCGTCACGTGCTTGGCGACAGATTTTACAACTTGAGGGTGCTAGCTAGCCAGATGAGTGAAAGGAAAAGCCCTACTATGGTATGGTTTCCTCACGATGTTTTCCTTCACCAGTAGCTCAGGCTCTTTTTGCATGTTTCGTTCGATCGAACCTCGTACATTTTGCACGGGAATCGACCACACTAACCACTCAACCATCATCGCTACAAATCGCTGTGTTGTGAGTATGTTTGTGAGAAATTAGTTTATTATTGAAAGCTCACCATCGACGTCGTGACATAGTCTATGGTACCACAGCATGGGACAATGTTCACACGTCATGTTGGGGGACTTGTCGCGAGACTTCTTCAGTAACTCCGCGTGCGCCACGAACGCTTGACGTATAGCTGGAAATAATATTATTTGTGTTTACAATTTATTATATAAGAGTTAGTTTTTTGTTCGTAAGCACTTTTTTTCAACGCGATGATGCGGTCTAGGATGTAGCACGCTTACCTAGAAGAAAACGATTTACTCGCAATTTGAAAAGATCGAGATTATAGTTATCGGGAAATAGAGAACTCGGCAGGGAATTCCACAACCTAGCTGTTCGCACAATAAAAGTAGACGCGTTTTGTGCGAGTCCGTGGAATCTCATATTTCTTAATTAATTTTAAGAAGACAAATATAATAATCATCCTAAAAAAATTGCAAAAACCTGTCTGTACACGTTTTTACTCGACTGCGAAAGAAGGAGGGTTATATTTTTCAAGTGTATGTACGTCTGTATATTTTTTTTACACACCCTAGAGCATAAACGTCTTGTCGAGAAAGTGACACTGGGCACATCAAAATTAAAAAACACAGGTTTAACGATTTAGCAGTCGGGTTTTTTTCGAACTCGCTTCTAACCACTTGTTAGCTGTGAGATTATAAGACGGAGCAGTTTTTTCCTGTTTGCCCCCGTGATATAATTTCAGGGGGACAAACGGGATAATTAATCCTTTCTGTCCCCCTAAAACAACTCTTACCGTTGACAACTTCAGTAGCAATGGAGTCGCTTTCACATTGGAACACATAGCACGCATAGCTATCGTTTGTTTCTCGACATACGAAACCGAAATGTTCCTGAAATTTCATAGCATTATTAATATAATAGAAGAAAAGCTAATCTAATAATAAACACCCAGTAGTAGGGAAAGTTCCAAGAATGCTGGCAGCATTGCCACGTTGAATGGCAATGCTAATTTTTTTGTTGACCAAAATAAAAGCCAGCATTCTGGTTACAAAATTAATTGTTTATTATGTTTAACAAAGGCATGAAACAATGATTTTTTTTTACAAAGCTATGTTCCTATTTCTCATTTCCAATTCTTGTCTGTATCATAGAAAAATAAACTCTCAGTACTTGGTACTCGTAGTAATAATCAAATAATTAATAATAATCTAATAATTAAATCTTTTTAATAATTGACAAACGACTTCACTTAGGCAGCCGTCACATATTTTTCCATCAAATACTGGATACTGATAAAGTTTAACCACTTCAAAGGCAACCACCCTTTAGCAATGGATAAAGAAAAGAACAAAATATTCATATTATTTATTATTTGTTCTACATATATATATATATATGTATATTATTCAAATTCGTTAATCAGTCTTTGAAAAATTATTTACTTAATAAAAATAAATTTTGGTTACCTCTTCTTTTATGAATTTGGTTTAAATTGGATTTTACTAGTATTTTCCGCTGCTGGCGTCAAGTGTTGCAAAAAGTTCTACCAGTTAGTAGTTCTAGAACTACCAATACAAAAAACAATAAAGCTTATTTTACTTTACTTTACTCTACTTTGCTCTACTTTACTCCACTTTACTTTAGTTTAGCAGTATATTACCTTGTTAACTCTTCCCAGCACGCAGCTGGCGACGTCTTTGAAAGCTCTATGTAGCAATATCTGCTTCCTATCGGGGCTTATCAAACGGAGTTCGGAACGGGCCACCTTGACATGTACAAACAAATTATAGTTTATTGAGATGACGGCTAATAGATAGAGTAGAATGGATGAGGAAGACATGCTGTGCCGATCCCACGTAGTGGGATAAGGCCAGGAAAATGATGATGCATATGGAGGTTTACGGTAATCAGCCCCGTTTCGGCTAGAAAGAAAGAATAAATAATAGCAAGCAAAATTGTTATTGTATTGACAGATCTCTGCTTCAACGCTGTCAAAATAAAATCAAGTTTGCTTGCTCTTGTTTACACCTCCTTCGTGACTAACCTCCGACAAGGGGACAGGTCAAGTGAAGGTAAATTTGCTGACCCAAAATCCCCAACATGACACATGTTATAAATGCGAAATCTTGTTTGTTAGTTTGTTTGTCTTTATCCTCTTCTGAGCAACGGATCCACATTGACGGACGACGAAAAAAACATTATTATTTTGTTATTATACAAAATTATATGAAAATAAAAGAAATATATACATTAAACATGGACCCCACTTTCTGCCTTAAGATATGGAATAACACTTGGGGTGGTATTACATATTAATAGAAGAAATCATCGAAATAACATCAACGAATTTAACAGAAAAGATTTGTGTGCTAAATACCTGGAAAAGCATAGTCCTATTTTGATCACCAATCAACTGAGTTATAGGAGTTTTTATTGTTCCTATAGATGCCGATCTATCTCTTAAGAAAGGTTTGTTTTCTGGCATAAAACTCTTCTTTTCTCCCTCTCCTGTCTTTGGTTTTCTTACTATCTCCTCAAAGCTTATTTTCTTTGGACTCTCTTGTGGTTTTACATCATTAACTTTTGGTGTAACGTTAGACTTTGATTCTTCTAGTTTATGTGTATAGACCTTTTCAGATAGTGATTCTTCATTTTTATTCTCATTGGTTATGGAAGTCTTGATGTTTTGTATTTGCCCATTTTGTTCTTGATGAATACCATTTTTGTCTGCTTTTACAGGTTCTATATCAGTATCTTCTCTTATAAACAGCTCGTTGTATAATGATGTATGAGATTTCAGTAACGGATCTTGAAATGGATTATTTTCATTTTGTATTTCTCTTTCCACGGATCTGTTAGCATCTTCGCAAAACTGCGTTATACTGCTAGCAGTTTCTGATATGATACTTTTTATATTGCTGCTATTTATATGTTTATCAATACCTTTGTCTTCTTCTTCGACCGTTTTTAAATTAACTTTATGAACGTTAAGTATTACAATAGATGGTTCTAGTGGGATACTGTTTGGTCTCTGTGGTTTTGTTTCTACCTTTTCTATGAAATTTTTAACAGTTTTCTCGACTCTTTCCTTTGTGAACATATCAAATTCATCTTCTATTTCTTTGCTTGGTTTTTCTACGGGTTTCATTGTAAGGATTTCTACGCTTTTCCATGTGTTTTTGTTCGGTTGTAGAGGAGTAGTGCTAGGTGTTGTTAGGTTGATGTTTTTGCTGTTGTCATTGACTTCAGTCTTTTTGTCGTCTGTCAGGTTATCACGAGAATTGCTGCTGTAGAGCGATGTCTGAAATAAAATTAATACAGGGTTGTTTGATTGAGAAAAAACAATTAATTACTTAGTAATTACATGAAGAAACTGACCAGTATTAGTACTGATTAATGGACGATTTATAAAGAAATAATTCTAGACACTTTTTGAAGCTGTCATTGCGTCTTCATTAGTGCCAGTAACAAATTTTTATAGGACAAATGTTGCTGCCTTAACATTTCCATACATTTAATTAATTCACTTTAAGGGTGTCCTAAACGGAGGGTCACTTCTATAAAACCTGTTGAACATTTTTTTAGAGTCTAACCCTGGTGGTAAATTTAATTCGAAAAATAACAGCAGTTTCGTACCAAATGTTTGTCATTCGTAGACATGTAGCTTATTGTGTTCCTACAGTGCAAGCTGTGTTAGTATTTTTTTCATACTACACTGCTAGGCATTTGACCAAAAGTTCGCACGACCACGGCAGTCAGCGAAACTGTAGCCCTAGATAGAGCATGCTTAGTCTGGAATACACTGGCTCTCAAGGAAGGCTATCAGATCACCGTTTGGGTGCTTGGCGACAGTTTAAAATCTGTGAGCTCTTGAGAAACTTGAGGATGGTAGCTAGCCAGGCGAGCGATAGGAAACGCCCTACTACTATGCTATGGTTTCCTCGTGATATTTTCCTTCACCGGTAGCTCAGGCTCTTTTTGCATGATTCGTGGGATCGAACCTCGTACCTTTTGCACGTCTTTCGACCATACTAACCAATCGACCATCATCGCTACACAATTAATACAACGACCTCTTTTTGTCTTACAAAAGCTCCAAGTAGCTCACCCCAGTGGAAGACATCAAGCTGTGCCGTCGCCTAAGCGCCTTCTCGGCCTGGTGCTGAGCGAACTTGGTGAGAGCATCGTCTATGAGAGACTCAGGAACCTTCCGCTGAGATATGCGAACCTTGCCGATGTATAAGACCTGGATAAAGATAGATAGATATATCAGCTCAAACACAAAACGATAAGTTTTATCAATGCTATAACCAGCTTTAGCGCTGGAAGCGGTAAGCTTGCGAGGAAGAGTCCAGCTTTGATGGAGACTATCGACAAGAAATATAGATGGCATAATTATTTTAGGCCTTTTTACCCAACTGCGAAAAAGGGAGGGTTACGTTTTTTTGTGTATATTTCTTTGGAATGCCCTAGAGCCTAAACGGCGTTCTTATGTGAGTGGTGCCAATAGATTTCTTTTCACCTGCAGATAGTCACGGGTTATACTAGCTGTATCCCGCGACTTAACTAGTTAAGTGACTCTAAAGTTTTTGCAGTTAGGATTCTTCATCTTTAATTACTTGTTTATGAATAAGAAGAGCTACTAATTGTACTGGGATAGGTTGATGACGAGTGAAGTTTTTTGCGTTATTCAAGAAAGTAGTAAATTAATTGCGATACAGTAAAAAATTCTTGATTTCATACCATTGCACAAAAAAATTATAGTTAAGTATTTTGCTAAAACTTATCGAATACTTGCTTGGAATGCCGTAAACCTCGTGATAATCATAATCATATAAGAAAGGTTCTACATATCCTCTACTCTCCGATACTCCCCGTCAAAAAAGAAATCGTCATTGTAAGCTAAGAATCTGAGACCTGTTGGAAACTACAAATACGAAAGTATAATTTGTTCATCACTTACTTCGAAAAAGTGGGAGTCGGAAGGAGAAAGATTGGCGCTTAGCGATGTGAGAGCGGAAGCATTGCTGTTACTTCTTACCAACGAAGATTGGGATTCTGACGTCCTGAAACATTGTAAGCATTGAGTTTTAGCAAAAACCATTTAAAAAACTGGCTTCCTATTATGTTCACCGTCCGCAGCCTTCTTCGTTCCAAGTTGGGTATTAGCCTCTCACATTCTGCTATCTGCTTGAGCAGATTAAAGATTAGCATAGGGTTTCGGTCCTCTCTAAATCTTCTGTGGGTTGACCTTGCGACTATTTTTACAACGATGTAAAATCAGATCCATCTGTTGCAGAGGCAGTAGTCAATGTTGTAGATGGCGGAGGCTCTTAAAGATAAGATAATGTATAATGATAATATAATATGGGACAACATCCACACAAAGGTGTTCAGGTCTCAAACTAGGCAAAGCCTGTTCTATGGTAACCTGATCACTGATACACATACTTATATAAATAATAAACACCCAGACACAGAGATGAGATGGACAGGTACCAGTGTACAAGGAACCCCAAAAAGTTAAAGTCTAGTTACTTGATGAAAGAAAAGTTTAAGTAACTTACAAGTTCGAATTACAGTTCCCTGGTAAAGAGACAGCGGGACTGGCCCAGGGTAAATGTTCTGAGCTGGTCTGGCTGCAGAAGCCGATGTTCTTGGTGACGGAGGCTCCTAAAGACGAGGTGGACCCGAGGGGACTGGGAGCCCCCGAGGAAGGGTCCCGCATCTGCGAGAACAGATCTGTCACCTGAAATAATAGAGATGTTTAAGAACTATGAATCTAGAATTATAAACTGTGTGTGTGCATTGTGAATTACTAATCAAGGGATTTATACATAACTAGCTGACCCGGCAACATTCGTAATGGCTAACAGATGATTATTTGAAAGTAATGTTAATATCGTATAAATATTGACAAATATTGACATTAATATCTATTTTATACGATACTAACGTCACTACTATCGTCTAACTTAAAGTCGACTCTCTGTCTATCCTCACATATATGATAAATGTGAAAGGGTGTTTGTTGGTTTGTTTGTTCGTCTGTATAACCGGATTGACTTGATTTCTTGTACAGTTATAGTCAGATGTTCAGAGAGTATTATAGACATATTACTTCCTAGTAGAACGTTATATATATGATATTATACTTTATGTTACAATACAATATATCTTTATTGCACACTAAAAAAAAAATACAACTAAATTTATTATAAACAAAAAATTACTAATACATTGGGGGGCCTTATCACCTATAGCAATTTCTTTCAGCCAACCTTTGGATGGATCAGACTAAGTGAAAACTGTGACGTAGTTTGTGTACCAATAAAAAAAAACAAAGACGGTTCAAATACTGTACCACAAAAAAAAAATGTTTGTAAATAAGTTTTTAAGTTAGTTTGTGTATTAAAGTTATATCCTAATCCTAACTAATATTATAAATGCGAAATTACTTCGTCTGTCTGTCTCGCTTTCACGATAAAACCACTGAACCGATCTGAATGAAACTTGATACACAGGTAGATTGGACCCCGGGAAAGGACATAGGATACTTTTTAACCGACTTCAAAAAAAAGTTTTTCCCCATTATCTCGATAATAAAATAGGGAACTACGCGAGTGAAACCGCGGAGCACAGCTATTATTAAAAAAATACATATATAGTAATGTTAAGCACATACAACAGACACATAAATCATATTCGTAATAATAATACAAATCAAAATGTGTGTATGTTAGTACTAACTTTACTAAAACAAAAATAACTTGCTTTCAATGGCTTTTGTAATATGGCTGGTGACGTAGCAGAAATTACATCAGAACCTAAATATATTAAAGTGCCCTATAATCGTAGGTGGCCTTAGAGCGGCCTAGAAATGCTAAAGCAAGCAATTCTACCCACACAAACAAATTAAGTAACAAATTAAATTAGTTTACATCAGTATACATTTTTCCGTAAGTTGCTATAAAAGATGTTCTCAAGAGCGTTCCATATCGAGAGCTTAAGAATAAGAAATATTTATTGGCCTTTGAACAACGTTCGTGACAGGCAACGTCTTGTTACAATTGAATTATTAATTACTTAAAAAAATTAAACTTAAAAAACCTATTTAAACACTTTTATAGTTATAAGGACAAATATTTATTATATTATATATTTACATTGTGATTTATTTCTCTAGTTATCAGTAATATTTTGTTATGGTTGTTCGTTACACAAGAACGATGATTTCACAAGCTGCATTGACATATATTCATTAAATTTATAATTGTGTGTATGTTTATTTATTTACTTGTAACGCTTGATGGTGGTACTCGTGGAGATTTGATTACCACACGGGAAAAATGTATTTTTCCAAGATAAAAATAATAAAAAGTAACCTTTTTGTTAATACAGGGTATGAGCTTTCCTGGTGCCAAAATCCATATCCGATTGCGGACCCTTCACTGTTATCGTGTTTCTGATAAAATTTTCGTTCCGCGGCGTACCTCTTTTCACCTCCTAAATTGTACTGTATATTTTTGCTATTGGTGTCAATCGCTTCACTGTGATGTGTTTAAGGTATATACGTTTTATTATTTTGAAAAAAGTTATTGAATTCTGCATAATAAAGTCTTTTTATAGACATCGTATCAACGCAAAAATATGACTGCTTAGGAAACTTGTAACTTTATAGTGATATAAAAGGCAGAAAAAAATAAAAGAGTAAAATCTAGTAAATAATGTGTTAGCTATGTGAAAAAAAAAACGCAGAAATCGAACAACAATAAAAGGTATAAAAGAGCTATATCTTATTGTTTGGACTAGATGGCGGTCTGTAGCTGTGTTAAGCCGTTTGAGTGGAAGAAGTCACACATACAAACACAATCTTTCGAGTTTATAACATTAGTGCGACTGTTATTACTAATGGACATTTATCAAGTATTATTGTAAGAAGCGGAGCAAGGTTATGATAGTAAGTAGGTATGCATTGAGGAAAACGTGTGGTAGAAAAGTAATAGAAATTGTTTTTTCCTGTTTGTCACCTCAATCTGTCCCTTTGACGGAATAAACGGGAATAATAATATCCTTTCTGTCCCCCTGACTAATTTTGGCGGAACAAACAGCAATAAAATAATCCTTTCTGTCTCCCTGACAGAATTTAACGGAACAAACAATATTTATTCATTATTAATTTTATAATATTATTATAGTATTATTATAATATTATTAATTTTAAAATTATTTATTCGTTAAATATTATAAAAAAAAATATTTTCTTATAATATCATTGCAAAAAGTGTCTTGCATAATACACAACACTTTGTTATTACTCATATATTGAAGTTGGTTTAAAACAATTACGCTTAAGATCAACAGAACGTAAGCGGTTGATTCAAATGTACATAACAATCAACAAGGTTTATTGTAAACTTAAATAGGAACATATATATATATATATATATATGTTTATTTTATTTCTTAATAAAAATTATTTTAGTTTAATACTAAAACATGTACTACAAATAAAATATAATATACCAGTTAAAGTCACAAATTATTTTGACCCATATAAGGTCACGTTAACATTAAAGAGTCCCCATGCCCAAACGTACCCATCAGGCTAGCAGCGTTCCCCCTCTGAATGGCCAACGAGATGTGTTGGGCTAAAAATTGACCGGAACGGGGATCGCGCCCACAGTTCCGCAAACGATGTCCCAGATCCGCAACAAACTTTTTCGCTTCAGAGCCCCTCGGACCTGCTGTCTCAACAGCAATAGGGATGAACTCATAGCTGGTTTCAAGAGCAGAATACTTGTTGTGTTTACTCAACGCGGCTGATTCTGCTCCTGCACCCACCGTTCTTTGGGTGGCAGAAAGATGACAGGATGAAAAAGTACTTACACAAGTGGCATCCCATATGAGACATCGGCCTTTCTACCACGGAACGAGAGTGAGTCCATCCGGGCGTTTGCCATCTGACCGCGACAGGCCGGGGGGCTCCAAAACGCATGGAATGCCAGCCGTGACGAGAGCTCTCCGGACAAGCTCATTAATAGCGTGGTGCCTCCACTTGCACGCCACAAACGCACGTGTGGGGTTCGCAAACAGCACAGCCAAGTCGGAGTCCCGCAGCCACTCTAACAGAGACGTCGTCCAACAGCGTGCCCAAGTGAGGAGATGGTAAGGCATGCAGCCAGGCGCCCGACTCTGGTTTAGAAACGGCGTTGAGACGTGCCAATTCAACCCCCGAGGCACTGCTGCGCAGATGAGTGAGTATGTGCGCTCCAGCCAGCTCGTCCCAACTTCTTTGTACACTAGGCTTTGTGGGCAGATCAGTGTCCGGGTATAACTGAGCCCAAACGTTATGAGCTTCCTTGACAAAAGGAATGCTCGTATCTTCTCCCAAATCCGACACCAACCGTTTGACCAAGCCTGCAACGCCATATGACGAGGCGAGGAAAGCAATAGGGCCACTTTCCTGTAAGCGGCGCACTCCCAAACCGCCAAATCGAACTGGCAGGCTAGCCTGACACCACTGCGCTTCACTAAGGCTGATATTCAACATTTTTTCTACAATACCCCTAAGAGTATTATCAAAATTGATTACCTCCTCGGGGAGTTTCCAAGTTGGTGCAGTCCGTATGACATATGTTAGCTTGGGCATCCCGAAACAGGCCCTCAGAAGTGTTAAGGACACATGTGCCGGAAGATGACGGAAGTGTTCAGCCAGTGATGTCAGGGTCTGCACTTTTGAGTCAAGACTATCTTTTAAGGCCTCAGGGAAAATAGGCGAACCAAGTAGCTGCAAATAATTACTATCCACGATTCTTAGTCCAGGGATTAGTGATGTGAAACTTTCACTTGATTCTGCCGCTACTGAACTACACGGATAAAACTCGCACTTTGCGGTGTTTACTTCCAAGCCCAATTCTTTCAAAGCAGGGAAGAGCGCCAACACATCTCTCTGAACTACTGCCGGACTACCACCAATAGTCCCGTCATCCAAGTACCAGACGTTAAGAGGAGACTCAAGGGACTTAATGACCTTGTGAATCGCCATACTAAAAATAAGAGGACCTAAAGGATCCCCCTGTTGCGCGCCAACTTGTGATAGGATGCATTTACCGTCATACGATAAATTACTGGGGGCTGAGTAGCACTGGCACAGGAATGGGAAAATTGATGGCGTCAACTCTTTGACCTCTGATAGTAGTGGTTCCCTATCAATACTGTTAAAAGCGTTTCGAATATCAAGTTTAAGAAGAACATCATTACTCGATTCGAAGAAGAACATCATTACTCGCATTACAAAAGCCCGCGTAGCGTGGATTGCGGCCTCACAACCAAGGGCTGTGCCAAAACCTAACTGATGTGGTTGAAGGTAAGGTGTAACCGTATCTCGGACCGCCCGGCTACAAAGTTTTGCAACCAATCGCCGAAAGGTACTGCCTACTGCTATAGGCCGGATACCACCATCTTTCTTTTGGAGAGCACACAGTGACCCCCATAAAGAAACGGACAGACGTCGACATTCAGGTTCCCTTTCAGCAGAAAATTACAGAGACGCGTGATGGATTCCATCAACTTCCGACCGTTATCACCCGCGGATGCCGAGGTTAACTCCTTAAGGTGTTCCGGGCGGAGACCATCCATACCAGCCGCTGAGCCACGATAAAAGGACTGGAGGGCGCCCGAGACTTCCTCAACCGTCGCACCCAAACAAGGCGTAGCTTCTACATCAGGTGCCGGAGGTATACAAGGCAGATGGCCTGGGGCGGGGTGTTTGTCTCTGAGAGCCGCAAGCGTGTCTGCGTTCGTCGGTGCAAATGAACAGTTGGAAGTGAGAAGTCGCGCTGCACCACGGAGGTCCCCTTCATAAACCTTAGCTTGAACAGACCTATAAAAAGACGGAACTCTTTGGGATAGAGAATTTCCTAGATAACAAGTTTGAGAACTCGAGATAATATTTTCCTTAACCTTTGACGTGAGAGATTTGCTATCACCCGCATCCGGCAGTTTTAAAGCAGTATATGCAAAAGACAACAAAGTCATCCAGTCGGAAGTGTCATTGGACAGAATACTCTGCTCTATCAAGGACGATAATTTTCCGGCCGCTAAACATCTCGCCCCTTTGGGCACGTGCCTAAGTACCCGAACCTTCGACTTAAGAGTAGGTAAGTCGTCCAGACCTAATCGCACACCCGGCAGTGAGTGAGCCGGCGCTGCCGTCGCCGGGAGCGTGGAGCCTACAGAAGCGGATAGAGCGGACCCCACTGAACCTGACAACGTGGTGTCCTTGTGCATTCTCCCTATATGCACCCTATTCACAATTTGTGAAACTAAGTCACGACACGCACTACCGTGTAAAGGCAAAACACTGTAAGTCGAAAAAACGCGTCTCGACGAAACGATCCGTTAAACTTTTTTAACGTTTTATTTATTTATACGTCCATATTATTAGCGTATAGTTTATAGTTTGGTACTATTTTCAAGATAATTTTATATCCTTTCTAGCCGCGTATATTTCACTGCGGTATTTTAACGAATAAACTAAATAATATCAAACAATTGTATTGCCATTTTATAATTGCTCCGTGACAGGCTCGATTATTGTGTAAATACGCTGTATGTTTTGATACACTGTCTATGTGTTTGAATATTGGCCATTCCTCTACGTTTAAGTCCCTGTTTAGTTCGTACAGGAACTCTCTGAGAATGAAAGGCCATGTCTCAAGGTCGTCTCTGTCCTCACCAAAATCAATTACCTTTACAAATAAGATCGTATTGTCTATAATTAATTATAAAACTAACTGGTTTTTTTAAAAATAAGTCACCTGAACAAACCTATGAAAGGAGAAAAATATGCATTTAACCCACAAGTACAAATCTCATTAAAATAAAACATTGTAATCTTCAGTCGTTGTATTTGAAAATAATCGCTATTTAAATATATTAATTCAATTCAGATTGAATAATGACAAGATCATGTTCTGGAACATCTGCAACTGTCAGATTCTCATAGAAGTAGAAGATAGTTACCTAATTTTGTATTAAGGCATAGATTTGCAGAGCACTTCTAAGTGCAGTTTCTCTTTTTAGTACCAGCTAATAAATATGATTCTTTATTGTTCTTTAATGTGGTAACCAGCTCAGCTACAATCATTCTATTTAAAAAGTATATTTATATTGGACCTGGCCTTATCAAACTTACAATAAATCAGGAACAGTTAAATATGTTGGAGGACATTCTAACATGATTTACTTATTTACGAGTAAGTTTGTCATTTTGTTGTTAACTCGTCTCACTAGCCCTGAAAATAAAATCTAATTTTTGTTTTGAGCATTACTATTGTCTAATAAAAATGTAACGCAGTTTTGATTACGATAATATTTTCCGAGAAAGTATATGTAGTTATAGCCACATGTGCTTTCCTCCCACTTCCACCTTCATCCCAGAGTAAGCAAACCGATTTTGTTGTTTGTACCTGATGGTACTAAGGATTCTTTGTATAGAATAAGTTTCCTAGAAAATACGTATTATCGTGGTCAGAAGTGGCATAGAAATCACTTACTACATATCTACTGTGAAGAAGGCTTCAGTGCCATACGATTAATAAACTCATTCTTTCACTGCCTTCAACTCCCTTCTGGAGTCTCTTTTTTTCCGCTCGCATCCGTACGCGCGCCCCGCATGCTAGATATCCAATAATATTAGAGCTCTAGTCACATTCGCGGCGCTACCTGGACAACATCCATCGCGCGTCTCTAAAAGGTGGTGGTTTTTCAAACACTCGATCATTAGCGCGCATCGTGTTGGTTTGGCAATACACGGTAAGATTACTTATCGAGTTTTGCCTTTATAGACCGTAAAGCTTTATAGAATAGTGTTTATTAAATTGTATTATCTCAGTGTAGGTAATAGCTAGGTTAAAAAACTCTTTACTGGTACATAGATCAGGCCAAAAGAACACGAGTAGGCTCTGTTAAGGCAAAACATTGTAACTTTACTTACAGTGTTTTGCCTTAATACGGTAGCGCATAGGGTTGACTGCGAAAAAAAATGCCATCGCCATTTTATCATGGCGGCCATCTTGGATTTACACACACACTCCCAATGGCCAATCCAAGATGGCCACTATGACAAAATGGCAATGTCGGAAGTTATTCATACACACATAGACAGACAAAAGTATAAGTGTGCTAGACATAGACGCTTCGCTCACTCGTTCAATAAAATAATACGCAACGCGGCCGCATTATGGTATGCGTGTAGAATTCACGTGAAACGGTATTCAATAATTGAAAACCAAGTTTTATATCGTGAACGGAACGCGCTCGTTTTGCATCATCAGAATAACGTATTGCGTCAACGTTAAACACGTCACGCACGTGTTTTCAGCATGGAATCTCTATATACGTTAAAGAATAAGGGCTCTGCCCTGCCTGACAAAAAAATTACTCAAATTTATTTCTTTGCATATAAAACAGTCTACTACAAATCTCTCACTGTTAGGCTGAGTTACATTTAACCAAACGGCGTTATGCGATGTCACATTTCATTAGGCCTGTTCTACTAAAAAAAAAAACTTGCAAATAAGAGCACTTTACCGAATAACTCATATTAAAAATCAGTTTAATATCATCATGTTACAGTAACTCGTATTTTTTATATAAGTTTAGTCAAAGATGATCCAAACATGGCGCGTTTTTTGGTTAACCACAGGCAAACCTGTAGCAATCACCAAAGGTTAAAACAATAGAACCGAATATAAAATGGGCTAATAGAAAATTCAAGAACAAAAACACTTCAACGAAAAAACTCACATAATATATAGTAGCAGTAGTTAAAGCTTAGAGGTTTATTGTCAGGTTTCAAAATAAGGAGGGAATGAAAAAGAAAAAATGATGAAGTTGAAAAATACAGCAAAAATTATGCAATCCACGCTTAATGCATTGATTAGTGAACATCAAACAACATTATGTCAACGTCAAAGTATACGACAATTTTGACACTGACAGCTGACGTATTAAAGTTGTTAGAGGTTATTTTTCATGCGTAAATCTTTCCGGGCGAGTATTCGTCAATGTCAATTAGGTACTTTACCATGTGTTTTATATTGATTGCCGAAGTGTCGGAGTGAGATCCGAAGGGGGGACGAACGGAGGGGTTCATTTTTTATCTGCCAAAAAACATATAACTGTCAGAAAATGTCAAGTTACCTGTCAAACGTATAAAGTATATCATTTTTCATTTTTCGCATAGAATCAGGAATCATACCTACTACGTATTTAATCTGTGTTTTTTCACTCATGTGTCAATGCCAATGTTATGTATTGCTACATTTATTATTTTATTTTATTTATTTTTTATTGTCATTAATTATTTATTTTATTATTCAAGACAGCTGAGTCACTGGCTCTTACCAACACGGAAGTGGCGACACTGTGGCCCTAGATGCTGCATGCCTAGTCTGGAATTCACTGGCTCTTACATTTATTTTATAACTAACTAGCAGGTGGGTACTTGCAAAAAAATAATGTAAAGTGAAATAATAAAAATGTGATAGGTCTATGTGATAGGTCATTTTGTGCAAACTTTACATAAACCATCTACTGAATAGTACGAACAAAGCTTAAACATTTGGTTTGTTTAGGTGAGCCCGTTCTTGAGTTATAAAATTACAACGAAAAGTGGCATTGATTTTTATATATATTGATAGGCTTGCGTTTGATCGCAACTCGCCTGATGTAAAGCGATGATGCGACAATCCGTTTAGGCTCTAGGACGTGCCAAAGAAATATACATACATACATACACTAGAAAAACATAACCCTCTTTTTGTCCCAGTCGGGTAAAAATTATACATAACTCATCACGACAAAGAAAATCACGATTTTCTTTGTAGAACAAAGTAACAGTCAATCATATTACATGACGTTTTATCTTCATAATGTCATGTTTACTTACTAATGATGTACTAAACACAGGTTTAGTCCGGAGTTAGTATTCACGTGCGGTAATGTGCGCATTACACTAGAACTACTTACTGTTGATCGTGTGTAATGACGTAAATACTGAATTATTTTAATTAAATCACACGTCAATTCAATGTTATTGCAGACGGAAACGTGGGAGTGACTTTGTCGGGAGGTGATATTGTAGTAAGGGAGCCCAAGAGGTGATTTTGTGAACTACTCGAGCGTATCGGATTAACATATTATGGGAGATTCCTTACATCCTGTAGAGTATATCTACCAAATATAAGCTACATACTAGGTAGGTTAATCACTTGCTGAACAGTGTGCTTGTCAATAATTAAATGATTTGAGTGGAACGTTAGTGAGTGGGAGGGATTACTTTTTTCTTATCTATTTTTTCTCGTATAGCTCCATGCAGATTGTCAGATTAACATATATTTGTTTCCAGAGACACGATGGAGCATAGAAAATATTGGTAACATGAAAAAAAAACATCCTTCTGAATATTTCCTCCACCGATAAAATGGGAAACGTAATATTTTCTATTTCCTATCATCCAAAATTCAAAGTCTAATAGACCTGTACGACACTCGAGTAGCTAACTAAAAAATGACGTTATAATTTAGAAAGTGAACGAAAATTCTGACAGAAACTTGAAAGCCTATTATAATAAGATGGTATATACAAAATATTCAGTGTTTTTCCGCCTCGTCTTGATGTCAGCGTGAGAAATCGAAAAATATTTTTAAGCGCTCGCTCGAAAGTTCGAGCGAGCGCTTGAAGAGTCAACATCTCCTGAGGATGCCTTGTGCTAAGGCGAAACACGTGTCGACGAAGTCGGATACTGAGAGAAAGAGAAATAATAAGGTGAGGTGTGGCGGTGGTGAGGAGGAACCACACCATAAAAACAAAAAAAAATTTCGATTTCTCACGCTGACATCAAGACGAGGCGGAAAAATACTAAATATCTTGTATATACCATCTTATTATAAATGGATTTCCGCAAAGTAACGCCTGACTCCATCAATTAGCCTATTATAATGTAAAAGAATATTTTGATAAAGAATATTATGATTGCACGAGTTTAAATATATCGTAAGTTAAGAAAAATTATAATTTAGATTCTATTTGTAATTAAATTATCTAATAATTTTGGTATTGGTTCTTGCATGTTAAATACTACAAAATTATATTATTATGATATGAATGTATAGAATTACAAATATTGTACGTTCACAAATGACACAGCTGTTGAAACTCTACGTTAATTTTAAGATCTCGTGACACAGTTGAACAATTAAAGCTTACTTTACGAAAATAGTGAAGGGTCGGTGATACTCTTAAATGACTCTAATAAAACAATTAAAGCTTACTTTACGAAAATAGTGAAGGGTCGGTGATACTCTTAAATGACTCTAATAAAACAATTAAAGCTTACTTTACGAAAATAGTGAAGGGTCGGTAATACTCTTAAATGACTCTAATGAAACAATTAAAGCTTACTTTACGAAAATAGTGAAGGGTCGGTGATACTCTTAAATGACTCTAATGAAACAATTAAAGCTTACTTTACGAAAATAGTGAAGGGTCGGTAATACTCTTAAATGACTCTAATGAAACAATTAAAGCTTACTTTACGAAAATAGTGAAGGGTCGGTGATACTCTTAAATGACTCTAATAAAACAATTAAAGCTTACTTTACGAAAATAGTGAAGGGTCGGTGATACTCTTAAATGACTCTAATGAAACAATTAAAGCTTACTTTACGAAAACAGTGAAGGGTCGGTGATACTCTTAAATGACTCTTATAAAACAATTAAAGCTTACTTTACGAAAACAGTGAAGCGTCGGTGATACTCTTAAATGACTCTAATATAACAATTAAAGTTTACTTTACGAAAATAGTGAAGGGTCGGTGATACTCTTAAATGACTCTAATATAACAATTAAAGTTTACTTTACGAAAATAGTGAAGGGTCGGTGATACTCTTAAATGACTCTAATATAACAATTAAAGTTCACTTTACGAAAATAGTGAAGCGTCGGTGATACTCTTAAATGACTCTTATAAAACAAATAAAGCTTACTTTACGAAAATAGTGAAGGGTCGGTAATACTCTTAAATGACTCTAATGAAACAATTAAAGCTTACTTTACGAAAACAGTGAAGGGTCGGTGATACTCTTAAATGACTCTAATATAACAATTAAAGTTCACTTTACGAAAATAGTGAAGCGTCGGTGATACTCTTAAATTACTCTTATAAAACAAATAAAGTTTACTTTACGAAAATAGTGAAGGGTCGGTGATACTCTTAAATGACTCTAATAAAACAATTAAAGTTTACTTTACGAAAATAGTGAAGGGTCGGTGATACTCTTAAATGACTTTTATAAAACAAATAAAGCTTAATTTACGAAAACAGTGAAGCGTCGGTGATACTCTTAAATGACTCTAATATAACAATTAAAGTTTACTTTACGAAAATAGTGAAGGGTCGGTGATACTCTTAAATGACTTTTATAAAACAAATAAAGCTTACTTTACGAAAACAGTGAAGCGTCGGTGATACTCTTAAATGACTCTAATATAACAATTAAAGTTTACTTTACGAAAATAGTGAAGGGTCGGTGATACTCTTAAATGACTCTTATAAAACAAATAAAGCTTACTTTACGAAAACAGTGAAGCGTCGGTGATACTCTTAAATGACTCTAATATAACAATTAAAGTTTACTTTACGAAAATAGTGAAGGGTCGGTGATACTCTTAAATGACTCTAATATAACAATTAAAGTTCACTTTACGAAAATAGTGAAGCGTCGGTGATACTCTTAAATGACTCTAATATAACAATTAAAGTTTACTTTACGAAAATAGTGAAGGGTCGGTGATACTCTTAAATGACTGTAATAAAACAATTAAAGCTTACTTTACGAAAATAGTGAAGCGTCGGTGATACTCTTAAATGACTCTAATAAAACAATTAAAGCTTACTTTACGAAAATAGTGAAGCGTCGGTGATACTCTTAAATGACTCTAATAAAACAATTAAAGCTTACTTTACGAAAACAGTGAAGCGTCGGTGATACTCTTAAATGACTCTAATAAAACAATTAAAGCTTACTTTACGAAAACAGTGAAGCGTCGGTGATACTCTTAAATGACTCTAATATAACAAATATATATATACACACACGGAAATAGTATATACACATATATATACAATTGTTTAATATTTCAATTATCTAGCTTCATTTAATTAGTTTTTGTTCAAACAATCAAAGTTATATTTAAATAGCGCACTATTGACCCCGGATCTCATACCTTTGATATTTGTTATTTATATTTATGTACTTTTATTAGGTACTTATTATTACATTGCATACATATATGTATATAATACCTAGGTAACTACTTACATAATATTAAAAAAAAACATTTTTTGATCTCGTTAGAAAAAAGGTGAGAGCCCGCCCGAAAAAGAAAATTCTCATGGCCGCACGCCTTGAGAATTTTCTTTTTTGTCTTACTATTTTTTACGTATGTTTCCCAATGTTGGAAAACACAGTCCCGGGTTCGATTCCCGGCTGAGGCACATGTTCGGACGATGAATTTGATTGTCTTTAAGTCTGGTTGTGTTGTGAGTGCGTTGGTGTATGTTGTAAGGCATTTTCGACGCAGGAGAAATCCTAGTGGGGAGCTATGAATTTGAAACGTTATTTAAATATTATGAACAATTTGATTCGATCTTAAATTAAAAATTTCTATACATTTATGGTAACAAACCAAGTGTTCAAGGTGAACGAGACGTACGAGTATGACCTTCTTGCCTTTAATGCTCTCCAACACGTCATACAAAGTTTTTATGTAATTTATACACGATGATTTTTGATAAGATTTTGTCAGAGTTAGCGTATCAATATTGAATTGCTTGCTAATTATGACTTGTATGGTTTGCTGACAAATTGGTTGATTAAGCGAAAAACGACAAAATATGTCACTTTTGATGTATGGGATAATTTATTCTGTTTTTCCGACTGCGAAAGAAGGTGGGTTATATTTCTCGAGTGTATGTATGTATATTTCTTTGTCACGTCCTAGAGCCTAAACAGCTTGTCGTATTATGTGAGTGGTGTCAATAGATTCGTCTTAGTCGTGAGAGTGACACTGGGTACACGAAAATTAAAAACAAAAGAAATTAAGGATGATACACAGGTTTAAAGATTTAGCAGTCGGGTTTTATCAAATTCGCTTCTAACAACTTGTTAGTATGTGTTGCTATAGCGACAACAGAAATACATCATCTGTGAACATTTCAACTGTCTAGCTAGCACGGTTCGTGAGATACAGCCTGCTAACAGACGGACAGCGAAGTATCCGTTTTTACCCTTTGGGTACGGTGCCCTAAAAATATTCCAACGAGCTTGTGAACCTCCCTCTTTTTTGATGGACCTCCGTACTTCGAACTGGAAGACGAACAAACAAACCAACAAACACACACTTTCGAAACCTACTTATAATATTACTAGCTGACCCGGCGAACTTCGTACCCCCTAACAGTTTTATATGTTTAAACCTTCCCTGAACAAAGTGTGCGAGACGTGTCATCGTTGAAGACACGAACGGCTCATTACATCCCTGATGAGGTTCACCGAATGTGAACGAAACTATAGTTGGACCTTTACAACAATCAGGTACAAGTGAAAACCCGTTTTCTTAAACAATACTTCCCTGAACTAACACAATAATTACAAAATGAAAAGCAGCTAAATCGGCCGTTCTCGAGTTTTATCGAGACTAACGATCAGCAATTGATTTTTTTTATATAAGAAAACGAAGAAGATAAACGCTAAATTTTGTAAGAATGTATGTTTGATATACTGTTTCACGCAAAAACCGCCGAACGGATTTAGATGAAATGAAAAAAATCCATTATATAAACCAAGATGGCTTATATAATGGATTAACACATATAATACTTTTTATCCAGGAAAAACGTAGTGTTCCCGTGGGACAACCCAACAGGGTTCAGCTAGTTTATCATATCTTGGTATTGCAGTACAAAGAACGGAAACCGCTCAATATTCATGTCTCGTGCTTTTTTAATTTTGTATTTTTTTTTCTATATATATTGTGACAGAAACTTAAAGAACAGTAATTAAAACATTAACTAAATCTACTTACAATTAAAAAGTAAAAAAAAAAGATATTATTCAAAAAGTCCGTTAGTTGAGGGAAAGGTGGCAAAAATGCTGGCAGCATTGCCAGCATTTTTGCCACCTTGTTTTTTTATTATAATTTATTGTTTATTTTTTTTCTGTGATGATGTCTATATCGGTAAAGCCAATGCCGTCATCAGTCGTAGCTTGTGAACGGTACAAAGTTTAATATTGCTTGCCAAAAACCATTGTTATATATGAATTCTACGAAATAATATTTGGCCCTCAGCCAATATTGATAATTTGTTACTCGTTACGAATGTATGGCTCGTCAAATTGTTCCTAAGGATACTCATAACTAACCATGATAGATCTTCTTGATAATTTTCTAACAGACTTCATTTGTAAGAGGAGGATTTTATTTGGTCATTTTTGGGGCTTCGTATCTATAGGGTAAATTACCCTATTACCTACTAAGACTTCGCTGTCCGTCTGTCCGTCTGTCAGCAGGCTGTGTCTCATGAACCGTGCTAGCTAGACTGTTGAAATGTTCACAAATGATGTATTTCTGTTGCCGCTGTAACGACACATACTGAAAACAGAATTAAATCAATATTTAAGGGGGGCTCCCATATAATAAATGTATTTTTTTGCCATTTCGATATTAATAGCGACAACAAGTAGAAAGATATTTATTTATTAACAACGAAACACCAACAGTATATATATTACAAAATTTTAAATTACATGATAACCAATATTGATTCTGATATATATACCCTTTATGGGAGTTTACAACATTCTTAGAATCAGTAGAACATTAATCTCGTTGAACAATGCAATTAGTCAACTTGAACATTATTTTTTTGAGAAATTTTAAATAATGTTTTAAACAAAGAAAATAATAACGCTAAAATTTAATAAATTATATGTGCCTTAAAATATACTTACATGACAGAAAATGACAGAACATCATCCAACTAAATACCTTACTAGTTTGTTCTTAAAGATGTTTAAAGAGTCGTGAAAGATATCAAGATCTTTCACGGAGGCATTAATTTCGTTATAAGTACGGCACATTCTAGGTATTGGGGAGTTACGAGCTTAGTTCGTTTTGGCATGAAGAATGTGAAAGATTTTAGAGATTCTACCACGTGGGTAATTGTCAGTACTTACGTATGTATGTATGTATATTTGTTTAGCACGTCCTAGAGGCTAAACAGCTTGTCGTATTTTTATGTGAGTGGTGTCAATAGATTCGTCTTCACATGCAGATGCTCATAGGCTATACTAGCTGTATCCCGCAATCTTACTTGTTAAGATACGAGACTCTAAAGTTCTCGCAGTCAAGTTTTTTGAAGTCATTACTAACCACGTGTTTTAAAATAGAATGCTGGCTAAGATGGAGCACGATAGCCTAGAAGAAACTGATTCACCGTGACTTGAAAATAGTTGAGGAGGGGATATACAAACAAAGCAGCAAAACACATTTTCGTATTAAATCAAAAACTTTATATATAGGCTAATATTTTTTTATTTTATCATTTTTATAGGTTTTTGCAGTAAATGTAAATTCTTTGTATTTTATATAAGTGAAAAGAAAATGCGCATTTATATATTGAAATCTTCTACGACATGTATGTCTGGTTAAATTGATTTAAAATGAAACCGGTACAAATGTGGTTTTGATTGGACGTGCTTATGACGTTCTGTCGTTTAGTATTTTCATTGAAACCAATAGATGTTGATTCGAAACGCGAGTTGATTGTTATTAAAAAGAATTATTGTGCAAGAAAACCTTGAACGAATTATTGTATGCTTTGTATCTGTTGCACGCCGAGTCTAGCAGTAAATAGTCCTGACATTTATTTATGGCTTATGTTTACATCCCAACCAGAATATTCGAAATATCTAGCAAAATGAATGATGCTAACCGAGTATTCATGAAGTATTGTAAAAAAGACCACAAATTTAAAGTTTACTTTGTAGCAAAGAAAGGATTTACGTGTTGTTATAAAGAATATATTTAAGTTGAGTACAGCCCTTTTTTTTGGACTGGATAGAACAAGTGATTAAAAGCGTTTGAAAAAAACCCGACTGCTAAATCTTTAAGCCTGTGTATCATCATTATTATTATTTTTTAATATTGATATACCCATGAGTGTTACTCCCACTATTAGACGAATTTATTGACACCACTCACATAATACGACAAGCCATCTAGGCTCTAGGGCGTGCTAAAGAAATATACATACACTCGAAAAATATGACCCTCCATCTTTCACAGTTGGGTAAAAAATAAGCTTAACCTACTGCTATGTAGGACTAATCTGTAAAGGAAGGATCTCTGGATATTGTCAAACAATATTTGATGAGCTAAAATATAATGAAATGAATACGTGCTAATATTTATTTTCTAAAAATATAAATTATATGGTGAGCATTTAAATTGTACCCTTTATTTATTTACGATTTACTTATTAATTTATTATTTATTTAGAACGGTATAACACAAATTACACTAAATAAAGAACAGAGACAAGATGTGTCATTTCTTTGTTCAGTCAAAATTAGTTAAGAATCTTGGAATTTACGATACTGAGCTATAAACTTGTAATTTGACTAAAAGTTGCCTCAAAATCTACATGTGGTGGTAGAGTGTCTGCGTTTTATTAAATCTAAGATAATCATGCAAATTGTTTTGCAAATAACTCGTTTTTAATGGGTTTTTTGCTATTTGTATTAATAAGCATTATTGGTGTGTATATTGTTAGACCTTTCCATAAATTTTTCTTTTTGTTTTCTCCCGCCAAGTCAAGCTAAACAAAGGCACGGCCGTATCATACTTTTTTCGAAGCGATTCATTCCATTTTGAACCCCCCGTAACTTCGATGTGGGAAAAGCTAGAAGCCTTAATTTTCAACGACTAATATAAGCATGTATATATCTATGGATGTATATCAAACTACATTAAATTTGAACCAGGAATTTAAGAACTACTGCAATTCAAAATTCTTTAATTTCGTCACTGACTCACCGATCATCAGAATTAAAGGTACTTCTATCAAACGCTCAACATTTTAAAAGCGGTTACTGTTTAATCCAGGAAGCAATCGAGAATAAATCCGACATATTAAGAATTTCAACTAGCTATTCTTGATTTTTTGAGATAGAACGAGATCCTATAGGTTACTTTTTCTCCCGGGAATGCAAACATAATGCGGCGAAACAGCGGGCTAAACATACCTAAAATTATTATTATTATAAAATCTAAAAACAACTTTATAAAATAAGCGCTAATGCTAAATAAAACAGTTGGATTTAATAATATAATTGTTTAAGTAATTAAGTATGATAATTAATTCATTCGGCAATTCCAGTTTGTCTAGTAAAAGAATGTAATGTCAGGCGTTTTCCGTCGTTATGTTCTGGTTTGTAGAGGTCAAGAGCGGGTTATAATTAATTACCTACTATTATAATATACTATATTACCTACTATTATACATATTTGTATACAATATAATTATTTAGATAATTAAACGGGCGGTAAATGTGGTAAAATGTTCTGCCCAAAAATGGCGATCTGACAAAGTCAAAATCAAATAATTCATCGGCTTCATAACTACAAAAGTATGTGAATACTGATGAAGGGGATTTGTGGAATAATATTGTTACACTAGGCAAGTCAACTGTACAATACAGTTTAGTAATTCGGTCTGTTTGTTATTTACCCCTGCCTTCTGCGCTGTTGGTCCCGGGTTCGATCCCCGGACAGGTCAAACATTTGTGTGCATGAACATGTCTATTTGACCTGTGTCTGGGTGTTTATTATACTATATATAAGTATGTATGTATATAAGTATGTATATCAGACATTAGGTTACCATATCACAGGCTTTGCCTAGTTTGAGATCTGTCAAATCAAACTGATGTTATCCCATATTTATTTATTTATTTGTTGGGTTGTTCCCGATTCACCTATGTATGACGTCAATCTCATTTTGCCTATGCAAAACAAGAAACAACAGGTCGATTACAACTTATATTTAAGAACCTCTTCGTCATAAATGTCAAAATGACATCTGTCATTGACCTTTACTTTTCTCGCCCTTTGCAAAGTGCACTGAACGTCATTGATACATACTTTCTTCCTGTTTGACAACTTCCGTGGTATCGCTCGCCTTAAGATCAGGAGTAAAGCAAATCTCAAGCACGATTCCCAGATTCAATTCCAGATTCTTAACACTTGCTTAAACGGTGAAGGATAACATCGTGAGTTAACCAGCTAGGAGAAGATAGTTTTCGAAGATTAATAAAGTTCACAACACGCAATTGTGCCAGCGGATTTTGGCCTACACCCCCTTCATAGGAGAGCCAGCTATGAGTTGATACACAAGTCCTTACCTTTATTAACAGCAACAATCCATAGGTTCTTCGTAATAATCACAAATTATCTTGTATTTTAGCACCATCTATATCAAAACACTACACGATGTTTATTCAACGCACTCCGCAAACTTGGCACGAGCAACGTTCAGTCTATTTTAGAATCTTCCTCGATCAAGGTTTACTTTTCTCGTTTTATTTTTTGGACAACGTCTTTAGAGCAACTTTGTTAAAAACAAATGAATCTTTAGTTTTGAATATTTTTTTTGGGTTTGTTTTCTAACCGTTGATTTTGGTTTTCTGTCACACTTTTTTTGGATCACTGTTTGTTTTTTGTTGTTATATATAGTATTATATACAACTGCTGACTTCAGTTTATTGTCTTGTATTACTGAATGTGACTTCCGAAGCTATTTATTAGAAAGTTTTTCTGCAAATATCTCAACTACGTCTTGTGAGACGATTTCAAGGTCGTTTACTTTCTTGACACCAAAACATATTATCTTCCTGGTTCAAACACTATTTTTATAATATTCACTTATTACTTTAATTGTGATATTTATATTCTAAAAATCAACGGTTTTTCGGCGCAATTATCTGTATTTTAATCTTATATCACAGATGTCCGTTTCTTTATTCCAATGGTCTGTTTTAGTATCGATTCCGTTCCAGCAGATGGAAGTAGACCAAGTCCATTTCACAGGCGAATAGTATCAATAGAGCTCCTGTCCAGAACTCCGCGTTAGCGATGGCTGACGAGTAGAAAACGACTGCTGTTCGCGCCAGCGGCGTCCAGACTGACATATTGGCTTATTACAGCTGTAGTGCTGTAATTCTCTGTGATTTGTTTACCGAACTTGTGTTCTAAATGTTTGATTAACGCACTTGGTTATGTTGTTAATTGTATGTGAGTCTGTCAACAACGTCGCACTGATAGATTTATGATTTAGTATTTCTTCTTCGTTGTTATTGTTGTTTTTCTATGGTCAGTTGTTGGGCTTTTAGTTATTTGTTTACCGCTCGTGGATTTTTAATTTGCAGACGATTGTTGCACTTGTTGTCAGTTAATTAATGTGTGTCTTTCTTCTTTTTAATATTTAATTCAGGTCACTTTTTTATGTTATTTTTAAGTTAAGTTTTACAACTCTTGATGTTTCCAGTTGAGTTTATTCTGAAGGTAAAGACGCACTGGTTTTTTTATTAATTTTTGACTCGGTGTTTCTTCTTATTAATTATTATTGTATTTTTCAAATCAAAGTTTAACGTTATTTAAGTTGTAGGTTAGTTTTATTCTATAGTCTTTCTAATTTTTATTATTATTTTAACACACTTATTTCGTATTTTTATCTGATAGTTATTTGCTTTTTGAAGTTATTTCAAACTGATTTGTTTATTGCGTTACACAGGTTATGATTACAGTAGTTAGTAATGAAGTAATAATGTACTTACTTATTTGTTTGCTCTTCTGAGTTTTAAATATGTTTTTTTTTTTAATATGATTTGTTGTTTTCTGATGACTAGGAAGAAAAGGACGTTCTGATTCGTTAGTTGTGGTTAGGTTTGATTGATGTATTTTTTACATTGTTTATTCATTTTTTATTATGTAAGTATCGCCCTTGGGTTTCTAGTTGATAACTGTTTTTGGTTAACACGGATTCACGATGTTAGTAGTTTTTGTTGGGATTGTGCGGAGGAAATTAGCACTTATTTACCTGTTATTGGTTATTTATAGATTTTGATAGTTTATTCATACTGTGACAAATTCAATTCAATACTTTTGCAACTAATTTAAGACATTCTGGAAAAGCGTTTAATTAATTGTGGTTTTATCGAATATTTTATGGCTGATAAATTCGTAATAATTATAATTACTATACATAATTATTTATTGTAATTTTAAGTGTTATTATTATATAATTTTAATTTTGACATGTTTCATTTATCATATATCTGAATAAATATTATTTATTACTATATATTTTATGATTTATGTTAATGAAGTTTCTTTTTAAATAATTAAGGGTTCTTTATGTTACTTTGTATTCAGTGTTTTCCTAATGTTTTTATGTGTTGTTATTAATTAGGTTACCTACTTTATGTTTGGTACATTTTTTAGCAATTTGCGTGTGTATCTTTTTTCATACGAGTTATTTTGAACTATTATAAGATAAGTTAGATGACACTTGGTTATGTACCTAAGTAAACTGTAACATCGAACCACTCCAAAGTTATTTATCTAAATATATAACTTGTAATATTTTAAATAAACTTATAATATTATATTAGATAATATTTTTAAACGAACGTAATGCACTTGCGATGATTTTTTCAGAAATGAGCTGAATTGTAATGAGAATTAATAATACAATAATTCTTTATTGTCATCACAATAGTCAAAAAACAAAAATAATAAATAAACAAATAACGTGGCACAAAAGTCGGCCTTATCGCTAAAAAGCGATCTCTTCCAGCAACTTTTATAGAGATAATTATTTAATGTTTTTAATTTGGAAAATAATAAACAGTTATTCAGGTTTAGCTTAGTTTACGATTAAAATCATTGACGTGTATTCGAATACAAAATCAACTTCTAGAATAGTTTCTTTAGATTTGCTGATAAAATTAATTTATGTTATACACCTATAATTAATTATATGTAAAGTGCCATTTTACCTTAAATATTTACATTAATTAAATTAACAATTTAAATTGTGTACAATATATACTGGAAAATAAAAAATTATCGTTAATACAATTTTAGCCACGAATTAAATTATTTCATTGTTTTAATTTTATGAAACTTTGTATTTAAAATAAAACCCAAACCTCATTTTTAATATATTATTATTTAAAAAATATATATTTAAGAAAGCAAGCATTATTTCCGTGTTAGTTTTGGTGATTTAATTTTCAAACGAATTTGTATTGTCCTTTCCTAACTTTAATCAGTTTACTTTCGAAGTATTATATTTTGCATTACAATTTCAAAATGTTAAAAAAATTACAAAATAATAATTTTTTTTGACAAATACAAACAAATCATTTGGAACACAAACTTACTTAGATAATTCGAGCGGATTCGAACTTGTGGCAAAGATACCCATCACCTATGTATTTAACATCCTGCTAATATTAAAAACGCGAAAGTTTGTAAGAATTAAAAGGTGCATATGTTTGTTACTCTTTCACGCAAAAACTACTTAACCAATTTGGATGAAATTTGGTTCGGTTATAGCTTAGATCCTAAATTAACACATAAGCTATATTAACGCGGGTAACGCCGCAGGGCGCAGCAAGTCACTAACTAAAGCAAATTAGTATACCTTCAAAAGCACTAGACATTTTCTAAGCCGTCACAATACAAAATATCCTATCGCGATGTCAAATGTCAAAACAGCACGATATTATTGACACTTTTCATACAAATTAAGATTACTATTAAAAAAATTAGAATTTAAAAATTAGAATTTGGTTAATTTTTGTCAAAAAAAAAATGCTTTAAAATATACGTATTAAAAATTATTAAAGATTTTTAATTATTATTTTTACCGCATAAGCCTATTAATAATTTTATTTTTAAACACTTCGACCGACACTATTATAAATATTATTTTTTTATTAATTTTATTATTGATTACCGCACTAGTTACGTAATATACAATTTATCACACGCGAAACTTCAAATATCACTGGCCGTAAATAAACTGATTAGTTCGATTCGTACGACTATTCTATTCTATTCTATTCAATAAGTTCTATATTTAAATTCGTTCAAGGATTTATAACGCGGTAGCGATTCTAGAGATGATTTTATGCACATAAGTTTATTGTTTTTTTAACTGAATGTAAAAAAGGAAGTGGTTTACAATAATAATAGTTTTTTTAATAATTTCATAATGTACACCTGTGTTTTTTTTTCAAATGTCTCCATCCTAAGGTTGCCTGGAAGAGATCGCTTTTAGCGATAAGGCCGCCACATGTGGCGCTACATGTAAATTTATATTTTTGTATTGTTATGTTTTGCGTGTCCACAATAAAGCGTTGATCTATCTATCTAATGTTTCACCCGTTTCACATGCGTGATGTTTATGAAATTCTATCAAATAATTACTATTTTTTTTAATAGTTGTGTTTGTAAATTAAAAAATTAATGAATAAGATATCTGAAAAAAAATACATATGGGAGCCTTCTGGAATTGTAATTATTGAATTTTTTTTAAGCACTTATTTCTTTTTACTGATTCCAATAGTAGAGTTGGACATTACAAATCATATATCGCGTCATGACATACAATTAATTAATTAAGAATATAAAAAAAATCTTTTTTCTTTGTAAAATTGATTTTTTATATATTTTCGTCCTAACTTGAACAACCATTTTAATTTAGTTGTCATTGTGTGTTAAAAGTAGGTAGGTAGACTTTGAGTTCAAAATATAAGTTGAAAAAAATGTTATAGTAGGGGAGCCCAAGAGGGGATTTTGTGACTTACTCGAGCGTGGCAGATTAACACATGGGAGATTCCTTAGGTCCTGTTGAGTGTATCTACCAAATATAAGCTCTCAATACAGAGCCGAGCTAATAGAGCAGCCCGCAAAATATTAAAAAAAAAACTTTGTCGGCCTGAAATAATCAAATGCGTCAGATTAAGATACGGTAGGTTTATTACAAGCTAAACAGTGTACATGTCAATAATTAAATGATTTGAGTGGAATTTTAGGGAGTCGGGGGGATTTCCTTTTTCTTAACTATTTTCAACCCGTGTGGCCACCCCCACCATGCAAATTGTCAGTTTAACATATATTTGTTATCAGAAGCATGATTGGACATAGAAAATATTATAATCTGACACGCTCGAACATTTACATGTTTTGATTTCCTTAGAAAATGTATATCCTTCCAGATGCTTCCTCCACCACTAAAATGGGAAACACCTATAATATTTTCTACTTCCTATCATCCAAGCTTTGCAACGCAATACGTCTCTATGACGCTCGAGTAAATCCCCATTTAGCATCGTGGGCTCCCCTACTATTATTATAATATTTTGCTACGCTTTTTCAAAAATTCAACAATTACATATTAATTACGTAAGCATTTATGAATATATATATATCACCGAAAATTGAATACCCAGTTAAAGAACAACTTTAACATAATCTAAAATATGTCCTTCAGTACGACTGCCAAGTTTTTAACTTATTTTGATTTATTCAATAAACACTTAAGAATGAACTACTTCAAATGATTTTTTGATAAAATATTTTTTTTAATGTTATTTTTTTTTTTACTTTATCCAAATCGTTGAAATGTCACTAAAATCGGAAATTACATAAGAAATGTTCCGACAAATTATAAGCCTCCTTTTACATACAGTCAGTTAACATTTTTTTAAACTGTCTTTAATATATACTACTAGTCATCCGGCGAACTTCAGTTAAGTATGTTTCTCACCTTTTAAACCTTCCCTGGAGTACGACAAACATTTCAAGACTAAAATCCGTAAAATCGGTCCAGACGTTCTAGAGTTTTTGCGAGACAAACGAACAGCGATTGATTCTTATATTTAAGAAGAAATTATATGATATAGTTTCATTACTCTTATGGAGATAAATTATGAGAGATTTATATGAAAAGTTAAAATAATGATTGAGAGTTAATTTTCTACGTATTTCCAGTAAGAAGAGGTACTCCATTTGACTGTATTTTTTACGTTTGTGAAAAAATACTATTGGTGCGGGTTGTGATGTTGTTTTTTGTATAGTCAGTTTGTTACCCGACTGCGAAAGAAGGAGAGTTATGTTTTACGATTGTATGTATGTATGTATATTTGTCACGCCCTAGAGCCTTAACGGCTTGTCGTATTTTTATGTGAGTGGTGTCAATAGATTCGTCTTAGTCGTGAGAGTGACACTGGGTACATCAAAATAAAAAAATAAACAAAAGTAAGGATGATACACATGTTTAAAGATTTAGCAGTCGCGTTTTATTAAAGTCGCTAGTAATCGCTTGTAATTTTTTTTAGAGTCATTTTATATTAAAATTACCTTGCCTTGTAGACTATAGATAACATAAAAATGATATTGTATCTCATACTAATATAACTATCGTTAAATACCTTAATTAGACAAACAATTAAGACAGTGATGGATCAGACAAACATCGTAGGAGGCCTTGTTATTACAATATCTACCCATATCTCAGAAGAAGTTCTACTAGCACGTCACGAAAAGAGAGAGAGAGATACTGATGTTCCGTCCTTATCACCGTGGCCGGATTTTTGCTTGGCCAACTGTCTACTCCGACAGAAGTTAGCCAAACAAATCAATGCTTACTTGATCTAATACCGATTTTCCCAAATCTCCATCTTATTAAAGCTGTGGGATCGACAGATCTGTGAGCCAGATAAGTCAATAGTGATAAATAAGTTACGTAGTGGGTGTTATTAATTTTGAGAGTGTTCATAAGAGACATTTCACTGATTTAATCCAACGTTTTGGGAGAATTGCCCAACATAATATAAATAACTGTTATATGTGCGGTCACGCTGTGTCTTATTCTGAGGTGAATTGGAAAACAATACAGAGAATGATATGATAAAATATTGCAAAACTAAATTACCCTTATCTAGTGGAATTTTAGTTATATGTCAATACTTTTGTAAGAACGAGAAGCACTACAGTGGCCTCGCGCGTTGAGATTCTAGTAATCCTTCTTCTGAGACCTATATCATCATATTGTGATATGTAACTATGACATAAATAAATCAAATTTATTAAAATATATTAGGTTCTCCATACAAAAATTGGTCACGTGATCGACCAAGTTGTATAGAGGACGCAATTTTATTTTGAATTTTGCAAAATTTTGTTCTACAATGGGATCGCTGTTTGGCCACCTTAAAGGGACAGATTGAGGCGACAAACAGCAACAAATCACTTTGATGTGTACACTAACACCGTTTAGTATTGGCACACCTTTCTGTTACACCTTGTAAATATATAGTCAAATAATAAGATGGTAAATAAAAAAAAGTGTTTTTCCGCCTCGTCTTGATGTCAGCGTGAGAGAAATCATAAAATTTTTTGGTTTCATGGTGTTGTTCCTCCTCACCACAGCCACACCTCACCTTATTATTTCTCTTTCTCTCAGTATCCGACTTTCTCGACACGTGTTTCGCCTTAGCACAAGGTATCCTCAGGAGAGATGTTGGCTAAGGTGAGGTGTGACGGTGGTGAGTATGAACCACACCATGAAACAAAAATATTTTTCGATTTCTCACGCTGACATCAAGACGAGGCGGAAAACAATAAATATTTTTTATATACCATCTTATTATAAATGGATTTCCGCAAAGTAACGCCTGACTCCATCAATTATACAGTTAAATGTTATGTTATGTACATTGCACTAGCTTGTGTGTGTGCGTGACGTCACCAGCGTAAGACCAGTGCTGGTTGTTTACAACCAGCATTATAATGAGTTGGGGCCGGTTTGCGACAAGAAACTTAGATATTAATTTTAAAGTTTCTTACAAGTAATTTTTATTTATTTTTATTTATTTATTTTTGTTATTGTAGTTCTTCATTTTGTTTTTGATAATAAAGGCACTTTCTCATTTTATTTCTTTCTTTCTTTACATAATATGACATGTTAGTAGCTGTTACCCGCGGCGTTGTCCGCTACATAAAATGGAATGTAAAGAAGTGTCTAGGACGAAAATATGGACCCCTATTGGACCACATTTATTGGACAAATATTATTTGTGGTAAGACTCAATTATCTCATAACGATGATCTAATTAAATGACGTACGATAACAAATTACCTATTTTTAGAAAAACTTGAGAGGTGTCAAGGGACAACCGGATGGAACAAAGTTCCTTTCGATTAATTACTGAAGGAGTTGTATTTTTTTTTATTAATACATACATTATTAATTAATATATACTGAAATAGAAAGACTAAACGAAAATAACTGGCTGGCTTTCTATGAGAGACAGAGACAGACAGACAGAGAAACACGTGCACGTCGCACGCCTTACAACTAGGTAGGTATAGCAAAAAGTGTCGTTACAACTTTTGGTCTTAATTTTTTCCGTCTAGCCACCTTTCGCAACGCGCGATAAGGAACTTCGTTCCAAAAACAACAAACGTCGATTTGTTCTACAAAACTCTGAGATATCGCGTCAAATTAATAACTCTGTTATAGTACGATGCTAAGCCCTTATTCAGATTCCGATTATCCATTTGCAGCGCATGAGTACAGTAGATCTTAACTCCTAATAATATTACAAACGCGAAAGTTTGTAAGAATGTATGTTTGTTACTCTTTCACACCGAAACTACTGAACCGATTTGGATGACATTAGGCACGGTGATAGTTTAGACTTTGGAATAACACATAAATTACTTTTTATCCTGTATTAACGCGGGTAACGCTGCGAGGCGCAGCTAGTATATTATAGTTCTCGACACTGTACCCTGATTGGGCGTGCAAATTTAATATCAGGCGAGTTGCGATTAAACGCAAGTTTGCCTATAAAGAGTATGTCAGTCATCCGCCATCTTGTCGTCCATCTTGGATTTTAAGTTTTGTATTATGCGTTGGGTGTTAAAAATAACTTACCTCTATTACAGTGGTCGCTCTGAACAGGTAACAGTTAAGAAGACCCTCCTTCTCATTGAACAGTATGTAGAACAACTCCTCAGGTCTGCCAGGTACTTGACTTGCTCTGAGAACACAAAATCACACTAATATTATAAAGGTGGAAGTTTGTATTTGGATGAAACTTGGCACGAAGATAGCTTATGCCCTGGATTAACACATAGGCTGCGTCTTATCCCGGAAAATTGAAGTGTTCCCATGGGATGATCGAATATGTACCACGGTTAAACCGCGGGGCGCAGTTAGTTGAACCATATTTTTAACAGCCTCCCAACAGGAACCTTTTATACAAATGGTTAGAAGAGAGTTCGAAAAAACTCGGCTGCTAAATCGTTAAACCTGTGTAACATACTTTCTTTTTAATTCATTTCATCTTTTTATTTTTATTTTGATGTACCCATTGTCACTCTCACGACTAAAACGTACATACACATATACATACATTCGTAAACCATAACATACTCTTTCGCAGGCGGGTTATAAAAATGATTAGTACCAGGTTTTGTCAGTTATTTCAAATTAGCAAGTAAAATTGAAAAATTATAAGAGTACCGCATTTCTTGTGGCAGCCATTTTGGATTTGAAATTATCATAGTGTACCTATATTGGCATAGTATTGTATTAGTCAAGCCTTTCCTGTCTATACTCATAGGGAATCAACAAAAAAAATATTCTCCGTCATTGTATGCTGCCATCGTGTATCGATTTTCATCAAATATAGCTAAGAACATTACCGTCTAATACAGCTCGTAAACAAAAGATCAGAATCAAAACTTATCGTTTTTGGTCGGGGGTTAAAAATCAAACCTCTTTTGATTTTGATGAAATGTATGTTTGCGACTACGATTATTTCGCGGACATACATCCATACGTATAAACACACAAAGAACATTTTTTTAACTCTAAACAGAGAAGTTTCGCTCGCTCGGTCAATTAGGTATATTACTACTAACCTAAAATTTCTTTATTACGCAGGTAGTTTCCATAGTAATAAATAAAATTAAATATAAAAATATTTAAAGTTAATAAAAAACATCGTGAGAAAAAAGTTTGAATAAAAATATAAATTTGAATTGTATTTAATTTTTAATTTTAATGTTTTTAATTACTTGGTTCTTAACTACAGTTCTCGTTTTTTACATAAGTACGAGATTTTTTAAATTGATAGCCGTGTGGGCTAACTCTCGACTACCAAGCCGAAAGTCACGGGTTCAAATTCCAAATCGTTACTGGTCTAAGATTTTTGTCTAACATGCAGTTAAGAATTAATTATCATGTATTTTAAGATCTCGAGGAAATATGCTTGTTGGGGAAGGTTAATAACTTTCAAATTCGTATCATCAAAGATTCGAGAGCTAATACCTTATACCCCCTTATCAAATGAAAGACTTTAATCCGATGTTATGGAAATACACGAACAGTACCCTAAAACAAACGACAACATTTCGTTTTTGAAAAATTACGGAATATCGAAAACTATTTCGAGATGATGTAATGAAGAGTTCATAGTAAAAATACCAGATTTTTATATTCATTTTCTGCAGAGTCATTTACAAAAGACGTTGAATAAATTCTCGTATTTATGTTAAGACCGTCAGATGTCACCAATAAAAAATATTACTGTATCTGTCATCTGTGAACCGTACCAAAACAAACAACAAAAATACAGATAATTAATGACATCATTTGTTTACGAGCTTTTGACGAGAATAACATTATGCTGAACTTTTATTATATATTTTCAAAAATCTCTAAAAACGCAATTAAATTCTAAATTAAAATAATAAAATTAGGAAAAAATTCTTTTGTAATAAAAATAGGGGGTAGAAATTGGAGATGTCGTCAATTGCAATGATTTACAGGGTTCCGTAGTACAAGGACATTTTTTGTCACTTGCAATGCTTTGAGCTTTGCAAGTTGATCCCCTGTTGATTAGATTAAAATTATAAAATGACTACTTGAAAATTTAAAAAAAAAACATCTGTATATTTGCGAATTTCGTACCGCCTAACAGTTGATGAACAATTACGTGACATGTAGAACGGTTCATGGTAGAGGTTCCACGTACTCGCACAAAACGCTTCGCGACTACATTTATTGTGTGAACTGCCAGGTTGTGGAATTCGCTGCCAAGTTCTCTATTTCCCGGTGGCTATATTCTCGGTCTCTTCAAATCGCGAGTGAATCGGTTTCTTCTAGGTAAGCGCGCTACATCCTAGACCGCATCGTCGCTTTACATCAGATGAGTTGCGGTCAAGCGCAAGCCTAACGACTAATAAAAAAATATGGTCTCGTATTTATTTTTAGTAAGTGATATGTTGTTATTGTAGAACAGGCGCAGTTACCTGATTATATCGACGAGTCTATGTACAATGACAGGTTCGAAATTCCCATTGTAAGCCTTCAAATAACCATCTTCTACTGCTATGCTCAGCTAAAACAAACAAAGAAAACATATTTAATTATATATATATATATATCCCATTTAACATACTAGTAGCTGTCAAAAAGTAATATAAATAAGTTTCAACCTTTGAACCCACAATTTTTTTGACCCCGTTACGTTCTGTATTGACAACATTTCATTTTTGGAAATCATTGATGAAAATTCGAATACCAGAAAATAATGTATTAAGATGTTCATACTAAAAATACCAGAGTTTGATAACTAATTTCTTCACAGCCATTTACAAAATATATGAAAATATACTCTCGTATTTATGATAAGACCGTCAAATGCCACCAAATAAAAAATATTATTGTATCTGTCATCTGTGAACAAAACAAACAGCAAAAATACAGATAATTAATGAATGAGCTTTTGACGAGAATAACATTATGCTACACTTTTCTTAAATTTTCAAAAATCTCTAAGATCGTACTTTTCACATTCTGGATAAGATAAAATATAGGAGTACGTTATTATTTATTTGTCTTTCTATTATCGAAAAATTGGAAATGTTGTCAACTGCCAATAATTCATTATTCTTTAAATCGACTTCCGATTTAAAGAATAATCGATAATAAGAGATTTTTCACTCATTTCGATTTAAAATCAAACTTCTGACAGATTAAATCAAAATTAAAATGGGACCACTGATACCCTTTCAAGAAGAACGTGACACTGGCTAATGCACAAATGTATAAAGCCATCATCAGGAAAAAAAACAAGTAAAGAAAAATATGAATCGGTCAACCCGTCTCCGATAAATCAGGTAACAAACGGAACAAGGAATTGAGAGGAAGAAGAAAACACATACTAATACATAATTTTTTTTGCAATTTGGTAGATAAATATGTCTTTTTTTTCTGCCTTATCCCATATTGTTATCTTATATATCCTTTCCTTACGCTATCCTAAACATATGTCTTATACATTACCTTACCCCACACGTATCTTACAAACCTTATCCTTTATGTTACCTAATTCATAAAGGAATATTACCTTTACTTACTAAATTTATCTTATCCTTTACGTTATTTTATTCCTTACGTAATCATTAATTCATTTCATAAGATGTCGTAAGGGATACAATTTAATACCTTTTGTTACCCTATCGTTGATGTTTGTTTGTATTGACGTTTTGTGAGTCCTACGATCTTAAAACTAATAAAGTTGTAACGTAGCTGTAATTACTAATTTAATTTTAATATAGTTTTAGTAATTGTCGTCCATTATATATGATTTTATAATATGCATTATTGATATTAAGGCGTTTATATTAAATATTTAAATCAATAAATCGTATCCCTTAGATTCCTTTATCTTATCCTAACGTTACCTTATCTCTGATGCCGGTGGCTTTGATCTCTCTCAACAGCCAGGGCAGCATGGCGTTCTTCGAGAATCTTCTCTCCATGGCTGTGAAGCCTAGATACGTCACCGAGGTCAACTTGTTTCCTATTGTATCCCTTAGATGCCTTTATCTTCTAACGTTACCTTATCTCTGATGCCGGTAGCTCTGATCTCCCTCAACAGCCAGGGTAGCATGGCGTTCGAGAATCTTCTCTCCATGGCTGTGTAGCCTAGATACGTCACTGAGGTCAACTTGGTCTTCATCATGGATGGAGAATAATCCTGCAAGGTAATGGTATGAGGTTATTGATGGATAACAAAACTTATAGTTTTTTTGATGGTATATGAAATGTAATAAAAAAATAATTTACAAAGGTGTCTAGAAGAGATAGCTTTTTAGCGAAAACACTGCCCTTAGTGCCTTTTTTGTATCTAAGGGAGATGAATATGTTTTTTTTTTTCATTTTTAATTTTTTTACATGATTTCAGAATTTAATTGTGAAATGTTTATGATGGCGGCGGGTGAATGGTGCCGTAGCAAACTTATACCATATTAGGGGAAATACTACCCCAATAAAAATCTTTTAACCTGCATACAGTTTTGTCAAGACTTGTTGAAAACTACGACTTACGCGAGAACGAAATTTTCAAACGAACTGAAAAAAAAATTACATTCATAGACAAAATTGCCGAAATCAAAGCAGAGACACTTCGCCCGCTCATCCAAATATAGGTGTATATATTTTTTTAATTTATTGATTAAACTATTTACTTTATTTCCATACATTTGACCAAACCATGCGTGGAGCCTGTTCTTCCAGACATTAATGGCATAATTAAAATATAATTTAATAAAATACTTTTTAATAACTATAATTATAGGTACATATATCGATATTTTTACCGGTTTATTGATGTACCCAATTCTAACCTTGGTTCAATTTCCTTATGTCGAGTATTGTTTAGGGTTCCGTAGAAGTTTTACTTACACGAGAAACCTTTAATAGTTTTCCTCTGTCCGTGGTAATTGTATTCTTTACAACAGTGGGTCTCAATATAATGAAGAACAATTTACGCTATGGGACTAACCCGGAATTTATGTACGAAAGAACGCGAAGGTGTTTAGGGTCGAGCACCCAAAGGGTTAAACGTAAAAACGTGACGCTAATGCTAAGACTTCGTTATTCGTCTGTCCGTCTGTCAGCAGGCTGTATCTCATGAACCGTGCTAGCTAGACAGATGAAATGTTCACAGATGATGTATTTCTGTTGTCGCTATAACAACACATACTGAAAACGGAATAAAATAAATATTTGAAGGGGGCTGCGTTATACAACAAATTATTTTTTCCGTTTTTCTCGATATTATACATACATTAACGGTAATATGTACAAACTTAGAGTAATGTTGTATAAATAACAGTACGGAACCCTTCACGCTGGAATCCAACTCGCACGAACTATTTTTATAAAAAAGTTTCGCCTACAAAGGGCTGATTTTATTTTCATAAAATTAATTAGGTACTAAGGTAAAGTGATTTGTCATGATGCCCTCTATTTTGTATTAGTACCTACGTTTACGTCTAACCAATAGCCTTGTAATCAAATAAAATAAAAACGCTCCTAAAAATATTATATCACTAATCTAAATATTAATTATTGCGTGAGAAATAATATACCCACCTATTGCATTCAAATGATAATCCACAAAAACATTCATAACAATCCAAAAATAAAAAATGTGTTATAACGCTCAAAATCACCAGTCTTCAAAATCTTGTCCACATCTTTATCACTAAAACAAAATCAAAACAATATAATGGATTTATGTAAACAAATATTTTAGCGCAACCGCACCAAATCTAAATGTTTTTGACTAAAAAATCAATAATCACGACAAAACACTTAAATTATTAATTTCATTTTGAAGCATTACATTAATAACACGTTAAAACGCCATTGTGAATTAAATTAACCATGTCATAATCGATTTTCTGTTTAGTTTTTTACCATTTAGCATTTTCGTTCACACTAGCGTAAAGCTTTGAGGAAAACAAAGTACTGAAGATAAAACAAGGTAATCTTATACAGCCTACTCTTTCTATTCTCTTGCTTAGAACGAGATAGATGTATGTACAGTTCGCAGAAGGTAGAAGGAAATTGTAAAACCTCAGAGCTTTTCGGAAGGCTGTATAGCTGTAGAGAGAGACGGAGAGAAATCAATGATGTTCCGTTTCTTTCTACAAAGTTTTAAGCGCCATCTGTTTATGTGGAGTGTAATTACGATGGCTGAAATTATTCTAACCAAATTGTTTGACCATAAAATTATAGATGGCAGCAATTTAGAATCTTTTGTATAATAACGCTAGATGGCGCTTTGCTTAGTTTTGCAATGGATGCAAACGAATCGATGTCTATTATTTTTACGATTCTAATTATTTACGAGTCTGTACTTATTTCACAATTTAACATTGTACAAAATAATAAATGATATTTTTTACCGTCATATTCAGTATTATTTTTACATCGATATTATTATTCTAAAACTTTTACGAATTTAATAAACCTATCTTCCTATTCTAAACTGAATCGAGTCGCAGCAAAAATCAGCGAGGTATATAGCTTAAATTTTCATTAAAATATAGGTAAATGTATCTATTTATTTTAATGAAAGATAAAAGGTAAAATAAATTAGGTAAATTTTGACAAATATAATAATAAACGTGGCGAAAAACTGAACTAATTAAAGTTACTAGTACCCACAAAGACAGTGGCGCCACATATTGCTGTCAGTGTCTTCTGAAAGATCCAAGTTATGTAGTTCATACATTATCCGCGCGACTCAACCGCTCTTAATTGGATTTATTAAAAAACATTGTGGGTATCAATTCGCAAACAAAATAGCATAGAAAAATGTGTTACAAAAGAGTTTTAGCCTTAACAAATAGTTTTTATTACGATGATGTGTTAGTTTTGTAGTGTATTGTAAAAAAAAGGTAAGAATTGTAGTAAAATTAATGTTAGAGATTCTAGACTTGAATTTTTTACAACGTATCTATTTAAAAAATTAAGTACCTACCCGCTAAAGTAGAAAAAAAAATAGCATAAAATAATTACCAGACGCGATTTGTTTTCTTTTTATATGTAGGGATAGAAATTATTAATAAATGAGGTTGAATTTTTTTGCATTTAAGTATGTTTAGTTTTGTACTTTAAAATAAAATATTTTTGTAGGGTAATTAAATCTTACAAATTTTAATGTGAAGTGACTAAGGTTTAACATAATTAATTTTTAAAATATTTTTTTGATACAACGTGTAACAGAAATGTGTGACAATACTTTAGGGTGTTAGTCTACCAGTGAAAGTGAATCCTACATAGAACAACATTTTGCAAAATTCGAGAAATAATTATTATCCTCCTCCTAATATTATTTTCTCGAATTATATTTATTATTATATTAATATCTCATCTATTAACGATAGCACGAATATAGTGACACTGACACACATTTAATAGTATAGACAATTTAAAAAATGCATTTAATATACCTATATATTATTTTACTCTCAAATAAAAAAATCTAACGCTGTGTTTGATTTTATAATTTTGTTTATAAATACGGGTTTTGACGCGTAGATACCTGATTATGGGAAAGATCCAACTTATCTAGTTTAAAAAAATTCGAGACGTGTCATCGTCGAAGACACGAACGACTCGTTTCATCCCTAATGAAGTTCGTATGTGAACGAAACTATAGTTGGACCTTTACAACAATCAGGTACAAGTGAAAACTCGTATTGAACTAAATAATGTAATATTTTCAGGTTAAATCAAGGAATATGTCTGATCTGTCGTCTCCGTCATCAGGGTGTGTTACTAGAAGGTTGAACTTGACCAATGATTCCGGTCACGAAGCCGATGTTTCTAACGAAGATCGGTAAGAAATCCTGTTTTACTTATTTTATTTTTTTATTGGTAAAACACCTACATTTAATCTAAAATTTAAAAGTAAAGGAAAAAATAACATTCACAGTTATAAAAACTAATGTACCTAATAATAAACCCCCAGTAGAAGGGAAAGTTCCAAGAACGCTGACTTCATTGCCACGTTGAATGGCAATGATAATTTTCTGACCAAAATAAGGGCCCAGCATTCCGGTGGTGAAGTACAATGTTATTTGAATTGTCTCAGAATTACAATTGAATTGTGCCAAAATGGTTGTTCTGACATAGAATAGGCCACAGTTAGTATTAAACAAAACCATTTTTTAAAATACTAACTCTGATCTATTCTATGTCATATGTTATATTGTTTCACAGACTAATTAATAATTCATTCATTCATTCATTCACCAATTCCATATCCTACTTCCTATTAATATTATAAAGTCGAACTTTATTAAGAATGTATAGATATAAAAAAAAATACGAATTCTTGCGAATATAAAAAAAAACTAGGTACAGCAAAGTGTACTTTCGCAAACCCTATTTTTTTTAATTTAAAATTTTAACAGTTTCTTGCATATATACATATATTTCAGAAATCTGTAATTTTGAACCACATTTATTTATAATAAAATAGTCCGATCAGCTACGTACGTAAATATCTATCTACTTAGTTTTATACATAAAATTGCAATTCCCACTAACTCAAGACTCGTTATGCACACAATGATTACAAATCGTAAAACAAAAAAAAAACAGCAGATAATAATGACTTCGAAAAATCTTTGATAAAATTATTAATAGATAAGTGCTATTATAGTGTTGAAGAATATTTAAACGATAAAACTTTAAAATGAAATGAAACCAATCGGCGCGCTCCACTCAACATACCGCCGTACCCGAGTAGAGTTAATATTAGATATATCAGTACTTAATGCATTATGTTAAGATCTTCATGTAATATGTAATTTAGCAATAAACATATTGAATGTTGAATATTAAGATGTTTGTTACTCTTTCACGCAAAAACTGATGAACTGAAATTTGGAATGGAGATAGCTTAGACCGTAGATTAACAATAAATTACTGCATAGAATTAAGAAACTCAATTAAATATTTGAAAGAAATATTTTTATAAACTCAATGAATATGTGTATGACAAGTAAAAATGAAAACACACAGTGACAGACAGACACACACTCAAATAGACACTCAAACAACTTTAAAAATAACTTGCATAAAAGTTAATTGCTTTGTCGCGCCTCGTAGGCTTTCATACGTGTAAACTTCTCCATGCTTCAACAGCGATATTTTATGTATTAGTGACCATGAATATTATCGTCAATGGCTGTTATACTTTGACCGACTGACCGACTGACAGTTTAAAAGGTGTTAGCGTTAAATACAGATTAACAGCTTAGCGGTCAAGGACAAACCGACGGATTAACTCTCGCTTAAATACACATATATATATATATATATATATATATATATAAAATATATTTTTAGATATAACTAGGATCGTATCAATCTATCTACTAATATTTGGAAAGATTTTTATTTTTGTATGTAACGAATAAACTCAAAAATTACTGAACTGATTTCAAAAATTCTTTCGTCATTAGAAAGCTACATTATTCAGAAGTAATTTAGGCTATATTAAATACTAGAAAAAATTAGAAATCCTTACAAATTCCTACAAAAACCAACCCAGGTTCAAATGCTGTTCAAACTCAGACCAATTTATTAATACCTCCGTATCAATTCTTATCAAAATAAATTATTTCGTATTCAAGTATATTTCAATAACTGTTGATAACTTTTTGAATTATTGAAATCGGTTATACCATTCAAAAGTTATTACGAAATTAAAATTACAAAATTGATAAAGAAAGTCGTACTTTTAAAAAAGTGAACCAACTTACCTACATTCGTCACGCAAAACTTACGGTAACTAATGATTTCTTCTTAGAAAATTTAATGTTTTATCGATTGAAAATACTACTGGACGGATTCTGATAAAATTATGTGGGATCACACACACGGGGAATATATACCCTACATAATATAATATATGATAACAAAAAATAATCTTTCAAATCGTTCGTTACCGTGTCTGAGAAATCGGGTAACAAAATTATGAAAATGATGTGATACAATCGAATTATTGAGCAGGTAACTCCTCTTTTTGAGAGTCGGTAGAAAAAAACTATACAAAAACCTGTAGTTAATGTGATTTTTTAAGTAAATAAAACGACAACCATTTGACGCAATTTTTACATTGCGCAATCATCGTGTCTTCAACGATGACGCGTCTCGCACTGACGACGAGGATGGGAAGGTCGTCGTTGAAGACACGAACGGCTTATTTCATCCCTGATGTAGTTCACCGAATGTGATCGAAACTACAGTTGGACCTTTACAACAATCAGGTACAAGTGAGACCACTTCTTAAACAATATGAATCAAACACGCGTTAGTTTTCTAAATACAGTAACAATTAAAACAAGCGTACATATTGATTGGTAAAGGAAAGTATATAGGTAGGTAGGTATATAGGTAGGTAGGTATATAGGTAGGTAGGTACATAGGTGGGTAGGTATATAGGTATATAGGTAGGTAGGTAGGTAGGTAGGTAGGTATATAGGTAGGTAGGTATATAGGTAGGTAGGTAGGTATATAGGTAGGTAGGTATATAGGTATATAGGTAGGTAGGTATACCTATAGGTAGGTAGGTATACCTATAGGTAGGTAGGTATATAGGTAGGTAGGTATACCTATAGGTAGGTAGGTATATAGGTAGGTAGGTATACCTATAGGTAGGTAGGTATATAGGTAGGTAGGTATACCTATAGGTAGGTAGGTATATAGGTATATAGGTAGGTAGGTATATAGCTTATTGGCTAGGGGTGTTCCAAAAGGTGGTCACTATACACACCCTCATGAATAACTTTAAGGGACCAACTCTGAATTTCAGAAAAAATAACATCTGTTTCATATAAAAAGTTGATCGGTCGTCGACAAAATGTATGAAACAGCTGATAATTTTTTTTCGAATTTAGAGTCCCATAGTGAAAGTTGTTTCTTTTCATGAGTATAGTGACCACCTTTCGGCTTAGTACACCCCTAGCCGATAACTCTATATAGGTAGGTATATAAAGTAAGTAGATGTTATAAATACCTAAGTACATAAACAACACGCTATAATGAGTCATCGCTAGGTATAAACAATAGGAAACTTCCTGCTAGCCGCTGTAATTCTAGACTGGGAGCTGTTAGGACGGGATTCTTACTAATGCACACAGGTTGCAAAACGAGCGCGCGAGAGTTTCGTTTTAAACCGAATAAAATTGAGGTGGTTCTCAATTTAAATTGAAATAAATATACAATTTGTTAGAAGGGACTTCGAATACACCCGACACCCGACTGCTATCTCGTTAAACTTGTGTATCTTTATGTTAGTGAGGGGGAGAGAGTCTTATCGTATTTAAATGAATAAATGAATGAATAAATGAATGAATAATTATAGCTCTATTGCACACAAAAATAAAATAAAATGTACAGCAAAATATATCTATACAATGGTAGTACGTATTTTTATGTGAGTGTTGTCAATAGCTTCGACTTCACCTGCAGATGGTCATAGGCTATACTAGCTGCATCCCGCGATCTCACTTGTTACGCGGCTCTAAAGTTCTCGCAGTCAATTTTGAAGTCACTGTTACAACCACTTATTGAAATCATAAAATAATAAAAATCCGTTTGACCGCTTTTACATGCGAATTTAAAATACCAATAATTATTAGTTATAGTGACACATAAATAACCCAGACTATATATTTTTAGTAGAAAATAAGCTTTCGTTTGAACGCAACTCACCTGATGCAAAGCGAAGAAGCTGTCTGGGATGTGACACGCTTGCATATAAACTAAAAGCCGATTAACTCCCAAATTAAAATATATATATATATATATTATTATTATTATTTGGTTGTATGTCTATGTGGTTATAATAAAGCGTTCATCTATCTACTCGTATCTAGCAACACATTGCATAAACTATTTTTAATTATAATTTTTTTTAGTAATTATTCGAAGAAAAAACGTTAACTTTTTTAGCAGTTACCTCCCCGACTATTACAATTATAGCCGTTTTGTCCATAGTGTTAAACATAATAGATATTATTGTTTTCAAGGAAACAGAGCAACTGAGGCTTAGGTAACTTTTGATTAGCCATTTTACAGTTCTGCAGTAGCACTAGGAACCGTTTTATTCGAGTTAGTTCACTTTAGTTAGTTAACTTCTTGCAAACATTAAAACATACAAACAAACAAAAAAAAAAACAGATTCGAAGAAGAGACGCTTCGCTCGCTCGGTCGATAAAATTCCTTTTTTTTATAGGCTTGCGCTTGACCGCAACTCACCTGATCTAAAGCGACGATGCGGTCTAGGATGTAGCGCGCTTGCATAGAATAAACCGATTTACTCGCGATTTGAAAAGACCAGATTATATCTATCGGGAAATAGAGTACTCGGCATTGTACAACCTGGCTGGTTTTATTTAGTAATTCAATGTAAATATCAAAACTCTTTGATAGAATTAAAATGTGAGAAGGGAGGGCAATTTCTAACAAAAAAATATTGCTTAAATCGGTCAACCCATCCCGAGAAAACAGGATCAAAAAAAGTACAGGGTTATCGGTTAGGGGTGTACTAAGCCGAAAGGAGGTCAATATACTCATCCTAAGGAACAACTATCACTATGGGACCAACTCTGAATTCGAGAAAGTGAATCGGCTTGACCAGACAAAAAGTTGATCGGTCGTCGACAAAATATATAGACCAGCTTGTTTTTTTCCCCCGATTTTATAGTTGGTAACACAGTGAAAGTTGTTCTTTAGGATGAGTATATTGACGCCCTTTCGGGTTAGTACACCCCTTACCTGTATATAAGTATTATTTAGTAGATTTCATTTTAATTTAAAAGTGTTAAACACTATCTTTAACACTTTTATTATATTTATCAATATTAGAAGAGTGTTATCTAGTGAAAAACCTCTTCAAAGTGAATTACACTGTAAAGCAAAGTATGTTAAAGCACTTGATACAGGGTCACTGGTTTTATGAACCACCTCTCAAGGGAGATTCTGGCATAGCAACTATCCTATAGTCAACAAATCTTAATGTTTACTTAAAAAAATCAATAATTCTCATAAAAGTTCGAAGGAATTAATTAATGGAAGAACTATTAATGATTATCCGACTCACAAAAAAAAGGTTCTATGTTAGTTTTAGCTAAAGGTGAATTTATTAATAATTTTTTTTTTGTTAGTTATATATTCCGATTGGTCAGATATAAATTTGATGATAATTGATCCAGTAGTTTTTTTACATCAAAATAACTCTGACTGAATTTAATTCGTTGTACCTTTCTACAATCTGTATGTATAGTAGAAGATACTGCAGGACGCCACCGGTTCATGATAGATTCCACGGACTGCCACTAAACGCTTTGCGCCTACGTTTATTGTGCGTACTGCTAGCTTGTGGAATTCCCTGACGAGTTCTCTTTTTCCCGATAACTATAATCTCGATCTTTTCAAATTGCGAGTGAATCGGTATCTTCTAGGCAAGCGTGCTACATCCTAGATTTCATCGTCTTCTTCCTGCCGAATTCCAAGAAAGAACAGGTTCGTTCGTTTATATCGCGTGCAATTCCGTCGGTGATTTATTCCAGGCAACCTTAACATCATATTTAATATCATTTATGCAAGTCTTGCCCTAATTTGTGCATACATATTAACCTATAGAATTCCGCTGCCGGGCACGGATCTTCCGTAAGAAGGGGGCGTGACGAATAAATTAGTAGATAGATCTGTGTACAGACAATTTAGTTTAATTATATTAGTATAATATTTCATTGACCTAGTAAGTTTGGCAATACTGTCGTCGGATTGTCTAAATGTTAGTACTCACGTATTATGTATTAGTTAGGTTTTTTGAAAGTCTCCCCTAAGGGAGGTCTTTGACTTCTTTTTACAAAGATTTAGTTTAGACTTTTTTTCCTTCAATTTATTTATTTATCAAGCCTGTTTTTCCTTGCCCTGCGATCTTACCCGAGTTAATATAGTATAAAAAGTACCATATGTATTAATCCAGGGTCTAAGCTATCTCCGTAACAAATTTCATCTCAATCAGTTCAGCAGTTTCTGCGTGAAAGAGCAACAAACATACATACACACATTCTTACAAATTTTCGCGTTTATAATATTAGTTGGAAGTAGGATATACAAAAAACTAAAACCATATACATAACTACTATTCTAAATTTTAAAGGAATCGGTCAAGAGGTTGTCTAGTTACAAGTTTGCAAAAAAGTTAGTACTCACGAGCTCAAACATTTTACTATTAGCAGATCACTATTTTATTTTATCGCTGAAGTGATGTTGTAAAATCACTTATTCGAAAATACCTAGAGCGTAGTTACTAGGCTAATACCCAGTGTTTACACTCGCAAGGAAAGTCCCCGATTTGCGAGGAATTCAAAGCTAGCGTAGAGAGAGCGCGGGAATGACATATCGGAGAATTGCGAGAAATCCAGACCTGTTAAAAATTTCTTTGAAGACGTTTGTTTTCGTAGCGATGATGGTCGAGTGGTTAGTGGGGTTGATTGCCGTGTAAAAGGTACGAGGTTCGATCCTATGAAACATGCAAAAAGAGCCTGAGCTACCTGTTAAGGTAAACATCGTGAGGAAACCATAGCATGGTGGTATGGTGGTACTATCGCTCGCCTTGCTAGCTGCTACCCTCAAGTTATAAAATCTGTCGCCAAACACCTAACGGTGTGTTCCAGCAGCCTTACTTGAGAGCCAATGTATTCCAGACTAGGCATGCTCCATCCAGCGCTACAGTATGGCTAGCTGTGTAGGATAAATAAAAAATGTCTTAGATTTATAGAAGCCACCGGTGACAAGAGAGCTGGCTCATTCCTTGTTAAAAGGATTTCTGTGGCCATTCCACGCTTTAAAAATTTATTTGGATTGAGTAGGTAACTTTTTTTTGAAAGTCTGTATGAATAATCATGTTCAAAATTATAAAAATTAATAAAAATTAATAAATTAATCAGTAGAATTATTTACTAAATCAATGAATTAATTATTATTAATAACAATAAGAAACTTTTTACTTTGAACTGATGAGTAATATACGGCTAATAATAAAAAATAACCAAAAAATAAAATTTAAAACCTACACCTAATTAAATATTAAAAAAAATTGAAAGAAAATTAAATAATAAATGTATAACTATGGATATTTTCCCAAGTAAATAAATTAAATTACTTTAATACCGGTTGAACTGTCATATTTCTTTAACTTTGTTTTATTTCTAATCATTATTGTTTAATGATGTCACATTTTTAATCAATGCATTCTAAAAAAATAAAAAAAAAAGGTTTTATTATTCTAAAAATTACATTACGTGGAAAATCGAGCATTTTTAACTGGTAGCACTGTCTAGCAGTAGAACAGTAACTGGTTTGAAGCGGTTCAGACCGGTCGTATCCAGTTATATCGGGTTAACGACCGCGATTTTTTACCAAAAACTTACGTTTTAACGCCTCTATGTTTGTTTTTAGTGATTTTCAAAGTTTTGTTGTGAATTCTTTTGCAATTTAGAGTGTTTTTTTGTTGATTTTGAATTGTTTTTTTACATTTTTTTTTACTAAGTATAACATTGATAGATATGCTAAATATCTTTTAGGTGAATCAACTTAAAGGTATAGCGTGTTTCAGAGATGATATACCAGCTGCTCCCCGCGGTTTCACCCGCGATAAATATTTGATCATACCATGGGAACACTTCAATTTTCCGCGATATAAAGTATGTCTGTACAAGCTATCTTCGTGCCAAATTTCATCAAAATCCGTTTAGCCGTTTGAGCGTGAAGGAGGAACAAACACACATACAAACTTTCGCCTTCATAATATTAGTATGATTAATATTCCTTAGTCATTTTGCATTGTGTTACTTCTTTAAGCGTTTTGCTTGTTCTATGACTATATGACAAACAAGTCGGTTCTTGATTTGTCGGAATAATTCTTTTAAGGGTTTTGTATCTACCCAAAGGGTCAAAACGGGACCCTGTGACTACTATTTCGCTGTCCGTCCGTCCGTCTGTCAGCAGGCTGTATCTCATGAACCGTGCTAGCTAGACAGTTGAAATGTTCACAGATGATGTATTTCTGTTGCCGCTATAACAGCAAATACTAAAATCAGAATTAAATTAATATTTAAGGGGGGCACTCATATAATAAACGTGACTCTTTTGCAGCTATTGCTCGATATTGCATACGGCAACTGGTTGAAACTTGAACTAATAAGACAAGATAAGACAAATCTTTCTTTGAAAACCTGCAACAATACATAAAATATGATTAAAGAAAACCTTATACACATATTTTAGGCTTTTAAATGGCGGCCTTATCGCTTAATGCGATCTAATGTTTTGCCTAAGTTTAGATAATACCTATTACGAAACTCTTCGTGCACTAGTTTGACTTGCACTTGACCGTTTTTTTTTATTTATGTTCCCCGAATTCTCAAATAACACTGTTCTTTTTAACATGTTTTGGTTCCTATGGTTCCATATAAATTTCATACAAGTCGGTCAAGTAATTAAATTAATATTTAATTTAAAAAAAAAACGAAATATAATTGGAGTTTTGTTATTCAAAAAGTTAATTGATTTAGAAATACTGAGAGTGAGAAAAATTAAAATTAATAAATCAAAACTACTTTGCTCAAGGACATGCTCATATAAATAATTAAGGCTCAAGGTCAACGGTTCGCAGAAAAACTAGACAATATTTAATTTTATACTAGTTAGAAGATATATCAATTAAAAAAGTTTTTTTACTAATATATAGAGCTACAAGTGGCGGCCTTATCGCTAAAAGCCTTCCTAGCTAGCCTTCTAGTGATATTATTCCCTACTTACTAACCTTGAGATAAAGTATAGATAGGTAAGAGATAAGCAAAGTTCCGATAAACTAATGGTCACTACGTCCGTATGTTTGTTTGTTCGTTTGTCCAATGAAAAGAATCCAAGTGTTTACTATCAGTGAACATTTACTAGTAATATGTGACTACATCCACACAAAGGTGTTCAGGTCCCAAACTAGGCAAAGCATATGCTATGGTAACCTGATCACTGATATATATAAATACATACTTATTTATATGTAACTAGCTGACCCGCGGAACTTCGTACCGCCTAGCAATTATGTACGTTTCTCCCCTTTTAAACCTTCCTTGGAGTACGTCAATCATTTCAAGACTAAAATCTGCTATATCGGTGCAGCCGTTCTCGAGTTTTAGTGAAACAAACGGATTCATAGTTATATATATATATATATATATATATTTTAATTTTTTTCTGTCTTAAGAACCTTCTCCTGACAATAACAAACATAACAAAAAAAAAAGTGAAATCGGTCCAGCCGTTCACGCGTGATGACGTCACCAAGAGATATAGAGATTCATTTATAAATATATAGATAGAAGATAGATAAACACCCAGACACAGAATATAATAAAATGATTTCTATGAATTGTAAAACTCTTTCATGATTAAATATCGGTAATATATCACCAGTCTCGATACAGAAACGCTTCGTTCGTTCGGTCAATGAGTATGCCTTTTACATTCATTACCAACGGTCGTCAATTATTATGAAACACGGAACTGACTGACTGACTGCATATAGAAATATATAGATATAATATAGACCACTTAAGATCTACAGATAATAAAAAATGCTCCAACCCTGAAGGCAGCGTGCCTAGTAAGCTAGCGGCATTACCACGCTGGATGGATCAATGAGTTTGCGTTTTACATTCACTACATACCGTCCTGATCTATTACAAAAACGAAATGTCTATAGAAAAAATAAATAGCAGATGGATTATCTATGGACCAGTTAACATCTACAGCTAATCCAAATGCTTCAACAAAGCTGAGGGCAGCGTGTCTAACATGCTAGCGGTATTACAATGACAATGCTTGTACATTCGTCATAATATACGTGAATCTCTTATCAAATTGTCCAGTGTTCGATTACATCAATTTATTGTTTTGAAATGTTTCCTAATATTACTTCATGGAATTTATTTGTGATTTTATGGAGTAATTTAATACGGTATTATCGGTTAAGGGGCAACTAAGCCGAAAGGAGTCACTGTGACTATTATAATGGATAAAATTAAGCACTACAATTTAATTAACCACGAATTCTAGGAATTTAATTATATGTTTTATGTAAAAAGTTGATCATATAGAATTTTTATCATTACTAAACTATGCTTACATAAGCTATGCTTACATAAATATATTGCATAAAAGTGATGTCACTTACAAACACTTTGCTTATGTTATCTTAAAGCAACGAAATAATCCTATGAGGGTTCCGTTTTTGATGAATTCAAACTCAGTTATGAATTTAATCACTTTTATTAACATTGAATTGCTACATATACATACATTGATATTATAATACAGGTAACAAGTCGGGAAAGAACGTTTCGATACGATGGTCGGAGACGGAATGAGCCAGACAACACACTTATAAAAACCCCGGGAACCGTCGCTATTGGTTCTTTTCGTTCCGTTTCTGATTGGTCTTAATATGGACCAATCAGAAACATGCTGTATTTTAATGTTGCGAGTACTAAAATAACGATATTAATTTCAAATAAAATCTGGCAATGATACAAAGGGCTTGTTTCATTTTGGGCCAAGGCAGTGCACGTCAACCAAAGACTGCTTTAAGATGTGATTAATATTACGTATTAATGTAACCTACATCCGTTGCCTACTTCATTGTGTACAAAAATATCTAATTTCTTTGTATTATCGTGGAATAATGGCATCCCTGGAAGTTTTGTATATCCTAAGTTGATTTCAATGGTCACATTGGTCTATCAATTGTTGCTGCTGTCATAAAAGTCAACATCAAAAACGTGGAAATGGCCTCTTTACGTAAATAAGGTGGAAATATTTAAATTCAAATGTAATTTTGTACACTGCGATAAGTTACTTTACTTTAAATTTGATTGGTAGATTAGCAATTAATAATCTCTAAAGCATTTATAGTATCTCGTACACTGTCCTGGCCTGGGCTCCATACATAATTGAAACAACTCTTTTACGGCAGTATCATGTAAGTGATTAAAAGCTAGAGCTCAACGTTCATATTGTTTTCAAAAATAACACCCTAATGTTGCAATAATAGTCATTACAAAAACTGAATTATACGAGCCCTGTTTTTAAATCACTCTTAGTATCTTTTAAAAGTGATATCACTTTCTTATGAGAAATTACCCTTGTTTATAACCGTATTTTCTTTTTCATTCAAAACAGTACCCCAGTGTTTTTTAAAAACAGTACCCAAAAGTTTTTAAAACCACCACTCTAGTATTTTCAAAAATAGCACCAAGTGATTTCAAAAATAGCAACAAACTATATTTTCAAAACTAGCACCCTAATATTTCAAAATGGCGGACGCACACGTGAGAATTAGACGTGACCACGGCAGTGTATACTCGTTGGTTTCATGCAGTGAACTCACACCGGGCAGCCTCGACGTGTGGCTCGAACTACCGGATGAGATCAAGTACGACCCGCTCCTGGCGCCTTTCAAGCAGAGATATGAGCAACAGCATGGTATGTAGCCTTAAAAATCAAATGTAATGATATTTAATAAAATTTATTTAATATTTACTTACAACGGATGATCAACGCTGGTTGTTTCAGCCGGCACTGTGTTGAAATGTGACCGGTTTGTGATAGAAAACAATTAGTGATTTGAATTTTTGTCTAAGTTATGTTTTTTGCAAATAAATACGTTTATATTTCTAAAACTCTAATTGAAGTCTTAAAAACTGTTTTAAATCCGAGATTTTCGGCTTGACAGCCAAGTTTTGGCCCATTAAGGTTACACAGTGAGTACAAATAGACAGTTCAGCAATTTAATATACAATTTTTGTTTTTTTTTAAGGCAAACTTGAGTCACCAAATAAAAATGAAGGAGACAAAACGATATTCAATAAAGATGTCATACAGATGAATTTTGGAAATGGCGAAGCTGTTCATGATGGGGTTTTAGGGTAAGATATTTAAAAAAATATGTGTTATTTAAAAAAAAGTGGTTATAAATTAAATCTTATCTTTTTTTTTATTAAATAATTATCTTATACTTACTCGAACGCTAATTATTTATAAATATTAATTTTAATATGACATTCAAATTAAACCCATTTGTTGGGCAGTTATACGAGCACAACGTGTAACAGAAAGGTGTGACAAAAACATTTGAACTAATTGTTACTTTCATCATTGGGGTGTCTATGAGTTTCGCTTTCACTTTGCATGACTTCAATTGAAATTTTCTCAATATTTTTGTTCTAAAGTGGGTTAAACAAAAAAAAAACATGGATATTTTATTTTTTTATTATTCTTTCAGTATGTCAAATATAGGAGTACGCACTCAATTTAGAATAACCTTGTATAAGTATTTGATACCTTTGCTTGATCGGTTCATATATAGCATTAATATTGTGTTTTTTTTAGATTACTGGAACCCATGCAACCCGATCAAGAAAAGAAATCAAAGTCTGTCAAGAAAAAAACAGTAAGTTATTATTATATGTAATTATTATTACTAAGGCACATGTAAAATAAAAATTTAAAAACACCGTCGTCGCCATTATGTAGCGGCGGTCATCTTGGACCGAAATCCATCAAACATAGCTAAGAACAATTCCCGAATAATTCACCAATTAAACAAACAAAACAGCATTGCCATTCAGCGTGCTAATGGGGCGAGCATACTCGGCACGCTGCCCTCTGGTGGTGGGTTGGAGATAGGTAATCTTTTGTTTTTTTTTTGTTGTAGATTTTGTGTTTTTGTCAACAAAACTAAATCGAACTACTGACCCGGATTTGTCCAGTCACACTGACTAAACTAAAGGTTCATAAAAATTATACCCATCCTTTTCTCACTTGTGGAAAGAAAGAGAGAGAAGACAAGACAAGACACAAATGCCTGTTACGCAAGTTATTCAAAGGTCAATAAATATTTTTTATCCTTATTTATATCTTCATATATATAAATCTCGTGTCACAATGTTTGTCCTCAATGGACTCCTAAACCACTTAACCGATTATAATAAAATTCGCACACCATGTGCAGTTCGATCCAACTTGAGAGATAGGATAGTTTAAATCTCAAATTATAGTCGCAATTTTAATTTATTGCTAATTATTTGTCTGTTATTATTTGACAGTCACAATTATCTGTTAACTCCAAATGATTCTAACAGATGTCGATACCTTTCGACTGAGTTGAGTAAGTAATCAATAGACGGCGCTGCTATGGTAAATCTACGAACGTGTCATATAAGCTACATTTTAACAGCATAATTACCACGTGTTGTTGACGCTATAAAATAGCCACAGCAACGCGTGGCCGGGTCGACTAGTATATATATAGATCCCCCTCCTCCTCTTTTCCAGGGTACTCAGACTCTGCTCCCCACCACCCGAACCCGAACCCGCTCGTGGTTCAAGCGGCGGACTATTCGACTGACCCGAACGGTCCGCCCCCCTTGCATAGGCGTCCTAGACACTTCTTGGATGATCCGGACGACCCCATTGCAGCCGTAGTATCGGCCGCCCTGGGGTCGCCCGGCCCACCTGACTCGTCTCCTAACACACATTCCGTTTTTGGTACTGGTCCGGGCCACCAGATTCGACATCCATTCCGACGATACAGAATGCGTCCTCGCCGGCGAGGACGTGGTCTCTTACGACCCTTAGGGTCACCCAGTTGATTGATAGGGCCCTAGGTCTTTCCCCGTCTGGGAGGCCAGGGCAATTCGGTCAAATAATCAAACCAGTTGCCTAAATTAGCTAGGTTTAGGGTCCAGGCCTCTCCCCGGGATGCCATGGACACAAGTCGATCTAATGATAGGGCTCTGGCGCGGGCCAGGGCACCTCTCTCCAAAAAGCGTCGTTCAGATGCCAATCAAGTGTAGGGTCCTCGTGAACTCTGGACTCAGAGCTCCAGGACAATCAGGTCAAATAGTCACTCAGATTCATAGGGCTCATTTGTCCTCCCCCTCAGGGAGGTCTGGGCAAATTCGCTCTAAAAAGTTTTAGCTAGGATGCCACCAGTGGCTAGGGCCCTAGGCACTCCCCGTCTGGGTTGCCAGGGCAGTTCGTTAGTCCAACTCTGGGCCCAAAACCAAAACCGCGGCCCAACGCACTAGCGCTTGCCAAACGTCCGGTCAAGCTGTCCGAGGTCGTGTTCGACCAGCAGCTCAGTCCTTTCTAAAAAAAAAAAAACTCTTTTCCAGATCAGTAAGGTGCTCCGATCTGTCAAACTGACAGCTCTCGTCGCATGCTGGGTGGCACTGACAGTGTCCCTACTGATGAACAGTGAGAACAGTGACGTCATACTTCACACCGCTGTCATTGGAGGACAGGTTAAAGGTTAGTACTCGCCTATGAGCCGAGTGAAACGAGGGCTCGTGTTTAAACACCGCTCAAAAGTACTTATTTTACTATCTAATAAAAAATTCTCAACGGCTACCAAAATGGATAAATGGTCACCAAATTACGTTTTCTAAAACGGACCTTGTTGCCGAAGAATTCAGAATGTCATGGAAATACTTGAACCTATACAAAAAATACTTGAACCTACTACGGACCTTATTGCCGAAAGTATTCAGAATGTCATGAAAAAACAAAAACCTGAACCTACTACGGACCTAGTTGCCGAAAGTATTCAGAATGTCATGGAAAAAAAAAACTTGAACCTACTACGGACCTAGTTGCCGAAAGTATTCAGAATGTCATGGAAAAACAAAAATCTGAATCTACTACGGACCTTGTTGCCGAAAGTATTCGGATTGTCGTAATTTGGTGACCGTTTTAAAGCCATTTTGGTAACCAAAAATTATATTTGGTTACCGTCTAAATAATACGAGGAAACGTTTTGTCGCTTCTAACCACTTTTTATCCGTTGACGTTTCTCATCTTTTAAACCTTCCCTGAACTTTAGCTTCGGCTAATTTGGCTCAGCCGTTCTCGAAATGTAGCTAGACAATCGAATAGCAATTAATTTTTCTTTACTTAAGAGGATCACCGACCCTTCACTGTTTTCGTGTTTCTGATACAATTTTCGTTCCGGGGCTTACCTCTTTTCACCCCCTAAGTTGAAACGTATTTTTTTGTTATTGGTGTCAATCGCTTCACTATGGTGTGTTTTAGGTCTACACGTTTTATTATTTGGAAAAAAGTTATCAAATTCTGCATAATAAAGGCTTTTAATAGGCATCGTATCAACGCAAAAATATGACTGCTTAGGAAGCTTGTAACTTTATAGTGATATAAAGGCAGAAAAAAATAAAACAGTAAAGTCTAGTAAACAATGTGTTAGCTATGTGAAAAAAAAACACTGGAATCGGACAAAGTTAAAAGGTAGAAAAGAGCTATATCTTATTCTATGGACAAGTTGGCGGTCTATAGCTGTCTTAATATGCAATGTTTCAGATTACGAGCTGCCAGCGAGTGGTGACAGTGTAAAAGTAAAAGTAACATTGTCGGGCCCGTTCGAGCAGAATAACAATAAGTCTGATGGGAACTTTGTCCAACTGTGGCTGCAGAGGTCTAAAGAAGACGAAGATCAGGCTTCACAGGTAATATAATTCCTACGTAATCAGTGGGAAAGTATTTATTTCAAACAGTATTTTAATTATTATTTTTGACGTGTAATTTTTCCTATTCAACAATAAATAAATAAGAATATTTTTATACAATATCAAGAAAGTAGCGATGATAGCCGAATGACTAGTGGGGTCGATTGAAGTGCAAAAGGTACGAAGTTTGATCCCACGAAACATGCAGAAAGAGCCTGAGAAACCGGTGAAGGAAAACATCGTGAGGAAACCATAGCATCGTGGTAGGACGTTTAGTAACACTTGCCTAGCTAGCTGCCACCCTCAAGTTGATAAACTCGCTTAGCACCTAACGATGTGTTCCGACAGTCTTCCTTGAAAGCCAGTGTCTTACACACTAGCCATAGTCCATCTAGGGCTACAGTTTTTTTTTTAAAGTGACAACCAATTCCGGCACGCGTCTGTGGAACTTTTTCAGTTATGTCGATTTAAAATGAAACCTGATTTTGATTGTATTAAAATGGGAGCAAAAAAAAAATGGCTCACCAGTCTCCGAGAAATTAGGTAACAAAAAATATTAAATTTATATACGGTAATTGAGTATCCCCTCTTTGTGGAAGACAGCATAAAACTACAGATAATACTTACCTATGTGTCTCCATACTCGTATTTCCCAAAAATAAGACAAAAAGATATTTAAAAATAAAGTAGGCACTTATGCAACAAATAAAAAAAAACTATTACACAATTGACAATATTTAAAAAAAAATACCCCCCATTTTATTATAACCATGGAAATGCACATGAAAAATATCGCAGGTACTCTTATTTTTTATTTTATTCAGCTTGTAATAATTACGTTTTTAGAGAGTTCAGCATAATGGTATACTCGTCAAAGGCGCGTAAAAAAAAACATTAATTAATTTATCTGTATTTTTGTTGTTTGTTTTGATACGGTTCACAGATGACAGATACAATAATATTTTTCATTGGTGGCATCTGACGGTCTTAACATAAATACTAGAATTGAAATAAATAAATTAATAAATTGATGAATTAAACATAAATACGAGATTTTATTTCATCAGGTCATTGTAAATTACTAGTATTTACTAAAAATCTGATATTTTCAGCATGAACTCTTCATTGCATTATCTCGCAATGGTTATCGAATTTTCATCACAAAATGCAAAATGAAATGTTGTCAATTCACACGTGCATGTCGTTTACATCCGATTGAATGGATGTTATTATTAAAGTTTTGTAAATATTTACTAAACAGCTTTATGTCGATACAGACTCGACTTAGCATTGTTTGCATTGCTATAACAACCTACTATATTGATAGTAAGCTATAACATGGTATTATTCTTGAATGAACAATTGTACAAAAAATATTGCAGAATTAAAAAAAAAAAATAAGAGTCTCCATACAAAAATTGGTCACGCGATCGCTCAAGTTGTATGGAGAAAGCAATATTTTTTTTCGTTTTTTGCATTTTTTTTTACTATGTGTTCACTTTGATGTGTAGAGTAACACCGTTATGTATTGTCACACCTTTCTGTTACACCTTGTATATTATAAGGAGTTGTTTGTTTGTAGGAGTCCCAGCGCTGGACTGTCCATCTTCCTCCAGACTCGTCGATGGACTTCTCTCCAAGCGTCACTAACTCTCACACCTTGGTTCTTGAGAATCATAACAACAAACATACTAAATTAAATCAAACTGAAAATGTGACGGACAGTCAGAACATGCAGCCGGAATTTAATAGTTAAGTATTTGATAATAATTTAAATACTTAATTTATCATTATCCTGAACTCTTTATCACATGATCAAAATGACTTATAAAATTAATAAGTCATTTTTTTTTTTCGGGCTAGGTGCCTATAATGCTGTCAGCTTTGCCCCGCTGGATTGCTAGACTTATTTTTTTGCGCAAATTATGAATTATATACTTTTTTACTTTTTTTGTTGCAATTTATCAATTTGCTACTAATTGCCAGTGGCTTCGTCGTGGTCCAAATTTTGAAGTTAGTATATCGATGAAAAAAAATTATGACTTGTTTTCGCACAGATATACTTTAAAATTTGTAAGGTGCCATCTTCCTTCTATAATATAAAAATGAATCGCTGAATGTGTTGCTAATCGATCTTCGCCTGAAATGATCTAAAAACTAAATTTTTCTATACTACCATACAATCGATTCTTAAAAAGTCAAAGTCAAATACAAAAAAAAATAATTAAAGAATCGACTGTTAGGCAGTACGAAGTTCGCCAGGATATATATAACTTAAACATACAAATTATTTATGATATCAAAAAAAAGCAATTAGAATATAAAAATTGTATTACAATATTATGTTGATTTCAGGAACTAAAGTAATTCTTCGTCTGAATACATCGAGCGTCACAACCGTGCCTTTAACACTGAGTTATCAGTTGAACCCGTTGGATCACGAAGCTGGCCTTGTATACGCTACCATCCTCCTGCTTATATTGTACATGCTTATCATTTTTGAGGTGAGCAATGAAAAATCCAAAAACCATAACAGAAGGAGAAGAACTATGTTGGGAGTGTAGTGAATATTTCATTTATTTCATTTATTTCATTTATTTCATTTATTTCATTTATTTCATTTATTTCATTTATTTCATTTATTTCATTTATTTCATTTATTTCATTTATTTCATTTATTTCATTTATTTCATTTATTTCATTTATTTCATTTATTTCATTTATTTCATTTATTTCATTTATTTCATTTATTTCATTTATTTCATTTATTTCATTTATTTCATTTATTTCATTTATTTCATTTATTTCATTTATTTCATTTATTTCATTTATTTCATTTATTTCATTTATTTCATTTATTTCATTTATTTCATTTATTTCATTTATTTCATTTATTTCATTTATTTCATGTATTTCATTTATTTCATTTATTTAATTTATTGCACTTACTTTGCTCAAAAGTTAAGTTTGATTATTCAGCGAGGTAACGCTGCCAGCATCCTGGGAACATTGCCACAAGGCAGCGAGTTGGATGGGGTTTTTTTAATTTAAGTGTTTAGGTATATTTTTATATTTATGCTTCTGTTACTCCAAAAATTATTCATAAAGATTTATATTATATTTATTGGCACGTTAAATATAAAAATACAGATAGGTAATATAGAATCCGTAATGAGGACGTTCACCGAAGAAAGTAGCATAGTTAACATCGCGTACTTTATATATCTCTGTAACTTTTATTAAAGTTATGTACCACGCGTAACCAACATTTGTACATACAAATATTAAAAAATTATATAATTATGTAAAGTTGCACAAAATTATATACTTAATTTACGCTAAATCTAGCATACTTAATACATATAAGCAAAGATATGCTGTAGTATGCTGTAAGTCTAGATAATAAATAAATTAAGACCTTATTGTACCATATCTGAAGCGAAATAAAGAACTGAAGCTGAAGTGGCAATGGGCCGAAGAACCGTACACCCATGGGGAAGAAAGGTTCTTGAGTGACGACTATGAACTGGAAGACGCAGCGTAGGTAGGCCTTCCACAAGGTGGAACGACGACATAGAGAGAGTCACAAGTGACCAGAGGATACAAATGGCAGCCTGTCGTTTGGAACGTTCGTGTGTTGTTCTAGGGGAAATGCCTATGTTCAGCAATGAACGTCTTCTGGCTGATGATAATTTCTATTGATTTTAAGCCAATATTCAAACCAACAAAGAAAGCTATTTTAACTCTTATGGCATCACGTATACATCGGTAATTTATTTTATTTTATCCTGCATTTGACCACAAGTTCGCACGACCACGGAAGTCAGCGATACTGTAGCCTTAGATGGAGCATGTCTAGTCTTGTTTTTGGTTAAGGCGACGACGGCCAATTGACGGACGGACGGACTGCAAATTCTTAGTAAGATAAGTTCCGTTTTCACATTTTCAGTAGCCTGAAAATTTAACAAGACTATTGACTTTCTTTATGAATTGAATATAATTGCAGATCGTAAACCGTACGCTTGCAGCATTGCTTTGCTCATCTCTCAGCGTGGCTGCTCTAGCGTGGAGCGGGGTCCGTCCTTCGCTGGGCGAGCTGGTCTCATGGCTGGATGTAGAGACCTTGCTGCTTCTGTTCAGCATGATGCTGCTGGTTGCAATACTGGGAGAGACGGGCTTGTTCGACTGTCTAGCAGTTGCAGCTTTCGAGGTGTGTAATACTAATATGGGGCAACATCCACACAAAGGTGTTCAGGTCCTAAAATAGGCAAAGCCTGTGCTATTGTAACTTCATAACTGATATACATACTTATATCATAAATACATACTTATAACGAGTAAAAGAATATATGGTTCTTCTTTGGTTATGTGAGCTGGCTGGAGCAACTCCTGGTTGGATGTGGAGACTGCTGGAGTTGCTGCTGTTTGCATGCTATACTGAAGAAGACTGAACACTTTAACGCCGCTTTTAAGGCTTCTTTGGAGTAGTTGGTCTGGGTTCATGTCTGGATTGGAGTCGCTGAGTAAGCTGCTGTCAGGATTATGTAGTATCGATTAATAGATAAATTACTGATATAATAATACTTCTAAAATAGTTTACATTAATGTGAGTAGAATTTAATAAAGTCATTATATAATAAGATACTTTAACGTCATTATTAGTTTGTGAGTTTTGACTATAATTGTTTAATTGGATTTGACAATATGTTATATAAATTAAGTATAAGTTAAGTATTAAATTAAAATTATTAGTAAGAAAAAACAATGACGATAAGTCTTATTAAAAATTTTGTTATCACCTACTTATAAAATTATTTTTGCTCACTCACGAACTAAAGTGTTGGAAATCTTCAACTACGGTAAGGAAAAGATCCTCAGAAAAAACCTCTAGACCGATTTTCACCGAATGACCGACCAATCACCCTCTAGTTACCATCAGTCTATTATACGACGAGATGAATATGGAAAAACTAGAAAGACTGCAGATAAGACTTCCGTTTTTCTTTCCGGAATCAAGTTTCGAGCTCATGAATTCTATCTAGGTACTTACCGTAATTTATTATCGCTAGTTTTTTCATCATTATCTTGTTTATCTTTAAGATCGACTAATGTTAGGCTTGAAAGAGGTGAAAGCAAGAGCAAGCAAAAGTGGTTTCGTTTTGACAGTTAGCCGCTTCGTTGGCTGGCGTAACCTAAAATGTGAATATATGTTCCAGGTGACAGGTGGACGTACGTGGCCTCTGATCAACTGCCTCTGTCTCTTCACTGCCGTGTTCTCAACGTTTCTGGATAATGTCACCACAGTCCTACTAATGACGCCTGTTACCATACGGTGAGATCAGGTCATTGCAATACAGCCGGGTATCTTGTAAAGATTTCACTTTCGCAAACAAATGTTTTTCTATTTAATAGGGTCAAGCATTTTCAAGTGGTTTATTTAAATGTTACTAAGATCTTTGTTCTTTTGGCGCTGGCAGTAATGGAAGTCACAAAGCACTTGTTTTAACAAAGAACTTGTTTAAATTATCTATTATTTTCTTTTCAGGATGGTCAATCGCGTCCTGAAATATTCTCATACAAATAAATGTCATCTTTTCAGTCTATGCGAAGTGATGGAACTGAACCCGGTGCCAGTCCTGATGTCGATGGTGATCTTCAGTAATGTCGGTGGAGCAGCCACTCCTGTGGGAGACCCGCCCAATGTCATCATAGCTACGCACCCCGCTGTCTTGCGAGAGGTAACCTTTGTGGACTAGTATTTTACTGCACTCAGCACCAACAACTTGGACGAATGACCTTGGGTGCGCCAAGGTCATTGGTCCAAGTTGTTTGTATGGTGATTTATTTTTGTCGCGGGGTAGAGTGCGGGGCAGTGCGGGCGACGTACTCGTAATACACGATCTGTGCATCGACAATGTAAAAACCAGCAAGCATTAAAAGTTGATAGCTTATTTAAAGTTAGAACAGGCTAAAAAAATATGCGGCCAGTCAGCTGATATGTTCTACGCTACAGTGAACACGGCAACAGATGGTGTCTGAACGTTCAAGTGGTAAAAATCGTCTCGAAAATATAGTCTCCTAAAAGAGACGTATATTTCCGCCGCTTAGCATCTTCAGCAGCCTTCGTCTAACATAATTTACCTTTTCTTTTTTTAATTACTTATACAACATACTGGTTTCCAGGGTATAAACTTCACAACATTCACGGTGCACATGGGTCTGGCCATTCTCCTGGTATCAGTTCAAACGTACTTACAACTGCGGTTCATGTTCCGAGACATCAACACACTGAGGCACAGCGTACCTACTGATATACAAGGTAATGTAGACACAGAATAAATAATAGTACTATAGACAAAAGATGTATTACATAACCAATTCAAAGCAGTAAAGACCCTAATGTCTTTGATACAAAGTTCGCTTTAGCTCGCGCGGTGTTTAGTTTAAACATTAGACATGGGCACAGCGTACCTACCTACAGATATACAAAGTAATGTAGACACAGAATAAATAATAGTACTATAGACAAAAGATGTATTACATAACCAATTCAAAGCAGTAAAGACCCTAATGTCTTTGATACAAAGTTCGCTTTAGCTCGCGCGGTGTTTAGTTTAAACATTAGACATGGGCACAGCGTACCTACCTACAGATATACAAAGTAATGTAGACACAGAATAAATAATAGTACTATAGACAAAAGATGTATTACATAACCAATTCAAAGCAGTAAAGACCCTAATGTCTTTGATACAAAGTTCGCTTTAGCTCGCGCGGTGTTTAGTTTAAACATTAGACATGGGCACAGCGTACCTACCTACAGATATACAAAGTAATGTAGACACAGAATAAATAATAGTACTATAGACAAAAGATGTATTGGCATAAGCCATTCAAAGCAATAAAGACCTTAATGTCCATGTGATAGTTTGGTTAAGCTAGCGCGGTGCTGAATTTGAATTGTTATGGTCACGTGACTACTGTAGAGCCCGCGGCAAACAAGAAATTATAGTGGATACTTACGACTTATAGAAAATGCACTCTGACAAATCATCCAAATTAACAAAGACTCTAACTTAATCGATATAAAGCACACCTTAGCACAGCGCGCCTAGAGATATACAAACCGTTCATTGACAAACGCTACTCACGTTCACCCATCTAACAACTGACAGTCGTCTCTTCTTCTCAGAAATGCGTCAAGTGATTGCAGTGTGGCGTCGTGCTGCGGGGTCGCTGTCTTCCTACTCCAGGGATGAAGATATCGTCCGGAGAGCTTTGGAGAAGAAGGTATGTCTTTTGGTTTGATGACTTTGTACGATATTTTCAGTCAGCTAGCTTGATAATTAGAAATCCTAACTAATATTATAAATGCGAAAGTAACTCTGTCTGTCTGTCTGTTTCGCTTTCACGCCAAAACCACTAAACCGATCTGGATGAAATTTGGTGTACAGGTAAATTGGACCCCGAGAAAGGACATAGGATACTTTTTAACCGACTTAAAAAAAATATATCCCCCGTTATCTCGACAATCCAAAGGGGAACTACGCGGGTGAAACCGCGGGGCACAGCTAGTATAAATGTATTTATTTGCAACAGAAAACATAACTTAGACAAAAACTCAAATTATAATATTAAGTACTAAATGCTTTCTGTCACAAACCGGTCCTAACTCAACATAATGCTGGTTGAAGCAACCAGCGTTGATATTCCGTTAGAACCGGGACGCGACATCACGCACTTCGAAATCCTCACAGTTACTTCTGTCAGTGTCAAACCAGGGTAACTAATTAATTCCAAAGATAAAGCATGATAACCCCCTTTCCCCTTAACCCTTAATATATATACCGATTGAAGTATACCTGCGTGATGACGTGCGTGACGTCACCTCCCGGTTCCAACGTAAGATCAACGCTGGTTGTTGTCAACCAGCATTATGTTGAGTTGGAACTGGTTTATGACAGAAAGCAGTTATTTTGTAACTAAGTCTGATTTTATAAATTGTGTGATTAAGTTCGTTTTCTGTTTAGAATGAATATTTATCTTTTATTTTTTTTCTTAATTCTATAATTGAAGCCTGTTGTCACCAAAAAGTTATGTCACTGTTCTCTCATTAAACCATTTTGTATTGTATATGACGGTGTCATGGTTTGTGATGGTATTATACGTCACAGATAGCTCCATTCTAGCTAAAAACGACGTAATAGCTTAGTAAACAAAATAACTAAAACTTTTTGTTTTTAGTTTTATATTTTTGTTATCTTAACAAAGATTAGGTACTAGGTACTAACTTGGCATAGAAGTGACAATGTTTTTGGGATATTTTTGTGACAAAATTTTAAGCCAGTCTTGGCCTAAGTAACTTCCTTTTTAATTTGCAGGTAGATAAAGTAACCGCGGCATTGGCACGTCGAGAAGCAAAAGGAGGTCCGTCGAAATCAGATCCCATGTTTTGCTCTACTCTGGCTAGTATGAAACAAAAGGTATACTATTGTAAAAAAAAACTTAAAATATATAAACGTAATATTTATATATTTTAAGTATTTATGTATGTTTGTAGATAAGGTTAGTTAAAATAATATTAATAGGGACATTAATCCAAATTAACATGACCACAACAAAATTAACAAAAAAAAACATTTAAAAAAAGTCCGAGTTTTTTGTCGTTTTAACTGTCGCAAATTTCCTTTTTGCGTAAATAACGTGGAAATATATTGGTTCAAAATTAATTATGTACGATGCGATAAGGATCGTTATTTTAAATTTGGTTGATAGAATAAAGATAACAATGGTAATTATAATCCCTAACGTATTTATGGTATCATGTGCACTGTCCTGGCCGGAGCTCCATACATTTCTGAAACATCGCTTTTATAAGATTAACTAAAAAAGATATTATTTATTGACTTAACAATAATTGAGCTAAATAAATTACCCTGAGTTGAACTCAGTGCAAAAGTGTAAAATAATAATTTAATTACATTTTTATTTATTATTTATTTAATTAAAGCAGCGGCTGCTGAGGATGCGGCTACTTAAGAACGCCCAAAATACGGCCATGGAGCCGAATTATTTGCTTGTTCCTATTGCAGTGGAGATTATGGACAGTTGGGGCACTGAGGCAAAAAAAAAGATTAGGGAGTTAGGACATATTAATATTATTGAAAGATGTGGTGACTCCCGCTCCGGCTCGTTTCTGGTGCAAAGGTTATCCATCGCCATCCAGCGCGGTAACGCAGCTAGCGTGATGGGCATCATTGCGCCAGGTTAATTGACTGAATTTATGTTCCAAATGTACTGTCAGACTTATTGAAATAAATATATATATATATATATATATATATATATATATATAGTATAATGAGAAAATAAACAACTTACATATATATTAAATAAATTATTGTATTGTAAGATGGTGTTCAGCAAAACAGCGGAATTACAGTGGTACCGTTTATTCAGCAACACTTGATAACTACAAGTCAAAGGTCTATAGTCAAGTCTAGCTAAAGGAGCGGACACTGTGAGTGTAAGAGTGGACTGTGTGACTACCTCACTCCAACTCGGGGGTGTAATTTGAGGACTGTTTGACTATCTCTCAAGCGCTCCCTAAGCGAACTTAGCTCTCGAGTTTTTTTAGTCGAACGCGACCTCGGGCAGCTTGATCGGACGTTTGGCAAGCGCAAGTGCGCTGAGCCACGGTTTTTGGTTTTGGGGCGACAAGCACAAGGGCGCCTTGGACGGCACAAACCTCGGCTTGAGCCGTCGCCCAGAGATGGACTAACGAACTGCCCTGGCAACCCAGACGGGGAGTGTCTAGAGCCCTAGCCACTGGTAGTGGAATCCTAGCTAACTTTTTAGAGCGAATTTGCCCAGACCTCCCTGAGGTGGAGGACAAATGAGCCCTATGTCTTTTTCGAAGTTGAGCTTACTATCCAGGGTGACACCTAGGTATTTGGTCGAGGAGGCCCAAGAGTTGTGCTGGCCATGGAGGCGTAGGGATCTGTTCGGGAGTGAAGTACACTGCTGCACTTTTCTCTGGATTAACGGTAATGGCCCACTTGCGGAACCATTTACCCAGGGAGTGAAGCGCTCGGTTGACGAGAGCTATTAGTCGTGTCAAGTGCCACCCTCTGGCGTAGAGGGCGGTATCGTCGGCGAAAAGGAGAGCTCTACCCCCGGGAAGCGGGGGATATCGCACGTGTAGAGAGAGAAGAGTAGCGGGGACAGGGCTGAGCCCTGGGGGACCCCAGCTCTGATGGGGTGTGGAGATGAACGTTCACCCTCGCTTGAAGCTTGAAGCGGAAGCTTCTGTCGCGAAGAAAGTCCTGGATGATGTGGACAAGACGGTCCGGCAGATTGAATTGATACAACTTGTATATCAACCCGTTGTGCCAGACTTTGTCGAAGGCTTTGGCTACGTCCAGGAAGACCGCTACGGTCCCCTGAGGGTTGACAAAATGTTTGGGTTTCGTATTGAAGCCCTTTAGGATGTACTCCGTGAGGCGGAGTACTTGTTGGACGCAAGAGTGTCGGGCTCTGAAGCCGAACTGCTCGTTGGGAAGGAGGTTGTTTGCCGTGACATGGGCCCACATGCGATTCAGTAGAAGTCGCTCGTAAATTTTCCCCTGGGAACTGAGGAGGCTAATGGGGCGGTAGCTAGAGGGCTCTGAGGCCTTCTTGCCCGGCTGGTGAATGCCGATGACATCGGCAGTTTTCCAAGCGGATGGGAACATGCCGTTGCTCATGGCAGCATTAAAAATGCTAACTAGGAGGTGGATCAGGGCAGGCTGAAAGTGCTTGAGCACTTTGTTATTGATGCCGTCGGCACCGGGAGTTTTCCTATCGCGGAGGTGGTGGATAATAAGCGCAACTTCCCTATTCGTGACTGGGTCGAGGGGGATGAAGGGGTCAGCTCTCGAGGCCTACGCAGCCGGTTTTATAGGCGCAGGATGCAGAGTACATGTCCACGGGCAGCGGGTGGCGGATGGCGGGCGGCGGCAGCGATGCTTCACGAGATAGATAGTGCGTGTTAGACAGAGACAGTATTCGAGCTCGTGCGGTGCTTGCTGTTAATGTGTTGTTACAGTATTATAATATTTTTGTTTTTTTTTTTCTAGTATCGAATTCGAGACAAACCGTTACTGATAAAGTCAGTTGTGTGCGTCTCCTTTGTCGTAGTGGTGTTCTTTCTACACGCGATCCCAGAACTACGTGAGTACTGACTTTTCTGGCATTCTTTCTCATATACCGACTTCCAAAAAAAGGAGGTGCTCGATTCTATTGTATTTTTTCTTAATGATTGTTAACTGATTTATCACGGAGACGGGAGAACCCATTTGATAAAAAGAACTTCTTTTGTTTGGAAGAACCTCAAAAATAATTAATAATCTAATATCATTTATCTAATAAATTAATATAATTTTATTAAAATCAGTCTAGAGATTGATTTTTAAATCGTAATAATTGAAAAGTTTTATCGACGTCAATGACGTAATGTAAATAATTATACTTTTTAAATTAAAAATATATGATCAAGTGACTGAAGCGTTTCTGCTTCGTGTGTGACACATTTGACTTTTGTCTGTCAATTTGTATGTCTGTCTGTAAATTTCGTCTCTAATCGAGTACAGCAGTCTGATTCTCGATGAGTCCGATCGGATACAAAAACTTTGCAACCTCGAATTACGCAGAGCTTGTTAGAAGATTTAAATTGTAACATTAAAAATCGGTTGTACATCTCAAGGTTAGTAATAATTAATTTTAATTTTATTTTAACTTTCCACGTAAAAACGAGGGAGTGCTTTAATTTTGACGTGTCTGTGACATCGTAGCTACTGAACGGATGAATTGATATTGATTTCGTTATCTTTTGTTTAAAAGGTAGTTAACCAATTTTAAAGAAAAAAGTTGGTTCAAGATGGCCGCGGCCACAGAATTGCTAACTAGATATTTCTTATTTCAAGCTAATTTTTTCTCATTTTTCTTTCTTTTTGCTTTTTATTATTTCTTATAAGATATTTAAAAAAAATATGGATATCAAATGAAAGAGCTTGACTAGAAGAATACTTTATACTATGATAATATGGTAAACTATAAATCCAAGATGGCTGCCACCAAAAATTAGCGATGTTTTTGATTTTGTTTTTTTTTTCATTGTTGGTAGTGTAACTTACTTCGCATAATTTGAATCGCGATGTTTGTGAATCCGTTCGGAAAATGATTCTGAGTCAGAGTGCAGAGTGCCTTGGTCGTAGTTTCTAATAAATCTTGACTAAATTCGATATGCATTTTTAGTCGGCTGTGATTTATAAATAATTTCCAAGAAATGGTTATCGGCCGATTGCAATAATATTACTAATATGATATTATCGTACACAGAACGTCTCTCACTCGGGTGGTCGGCGCTGCTGGGTGCGCTGCTACTCCTACTCCTGGCGGAGAAGGAGGACCTGGAGCCGGTGCTGGCCAGGGTCGAGTGGTCTACTCTGCTATTCTTTGCAGCTCTCTTTGTACTCATGGAGGTATATAAACATATATATAGTTTATATAGTGACTGGTAATCAACAACCACTTTCTAATGATGGGTTCTGATAACCATGAACAATATCTTTAGAAAAATCTCAAAAAAAATTGCTTTTCCATACAATCCGATGTACTTAGGCTCACCGAATTGGACTCTTCGTTTATTCCTTCCAAAATCCTTATTCTTTTATAATTTAAATAAATATATAGACAAATAATCAAAAATTATAAGCCAAAAAAATCATTGACGCCCGGCCTAATGTACGAGACATCTGTTTATTCATTTTCGAATTTTCAAAAATGGATGCTTATGATATCAGAAGTGATCCTAAAGAGGATGTTAGTTTATTAACAGTAACATATATACAGGGTTATCGGCTAGGGGTGTACTAAGCCAAAAGAAGGTCACTAAACTCATCTTTATGAGCAACTTTCACTATGGGACCAACTCTGAATTGAAAAACCAAGAAAAAAAAACATCAAAAAAAAGTACGAAACAGCTGATTTTTGTTCCCGAATTCAGAGTTGGTCCCATAGTGAAAGTTGTTTAGGATTGATATCTTCAGGATAGCAGTGGCCAGTCTTTGCATCAGGACCTAAGGCGGGAAGTCCACAATATTTTCCCAAATCCTGCGCCCCATTTCCGCCAGCGCAATCCTACTTCCTAGTAATATTATATATACGGACGTATGTTTTTTACTCTTTTACGCAAAAACTACTATACTAATTTGGATGAAATTTGGTATGGATATAGCTTAGACCCTGTAACACGGGTAACACCGCAAGATGCAGCTTGTATAGGAATAATAATAAAATGGGTAGAAAAAGGACAAGGTCAGAAAATACCTTGACGTAGCTCACGAAGTTACCGCCATGTGGGATGTTGATTCGACGATCATTGTTCCGATAGTCGTTTCGGCAAACGGCCTGATAGCGAGAAGTCTCAATCAACATCTTAAGAGGTCTCGCTAGAGGGTTGGATCAAGGGTCGGATACAGAGAGCAGTGATCCTCGATATGGCACGTATTGTTCTCCTCTGTGGTGGAGGTTCCTCTCCCTGTAGTCCCTACCACCGGTAGCTTGGCTCCTACCCCACTGCTGGTGGCACTCTAGGCTTAGGTTTTTTATAATATTTATTGTTATGAATTTATATTGTATAAAACATATACTTAAAACAATAAATGAATACAGACATAATAATAATAAATTAATGATTTAATTCAGGTTGTATAAAAGCTAATAAAATAACAATTAATAATAAAATGAGTACCCTAAATATTTCAGGCTCTATCAGTTCTAGGTCTGATAGAATGGATCGGCAACGTCACGGAGACCCTCATACTGATGGTCGGTGAAGAATCTAGGTTGGCGGTCGCTTTAATGCTGGTCTTATGGGTAAGTGAAACATTACTATAACCTATCATGTATACAACGTGTTATAGAAAAGTGTGACAATACTTAAGGGCGTAAAAGAAAGGGGGTTAAAGACTATCATGCAGAATTCAATAACTTCTTTCAAAATAATAAACTAGTAGGTCTAAAATACATCATAGTAAAGCGATTGACATCAATAACAATAAAATATGTTACAATTTAAGGGGTGAAAAGAGGTAGGCCCTGGAATGAAAATTCTATAAGAAAACACGGAAACAGTGAAGTGAACGGTCGATGATCCTCTTAGAATTCGATTTCACAACTTTTTACGACAGAAAAACTGTGTTGCGAGACTTGTGCATTTTTGCACATGTAATGTTTTTGACGGAATTATCTATTTTTATCTTTGCTAAAAAGCTAAAGAGCTAAATCGCACATACACTAATATTATATATGCGAAAGTTTGTGTTTGTGTGTGAACGTTAGTTACTCACGCCGAAGCTGCTGAACAAACATAATAGATTTTAGTGATTGCATTACCTTGTAGGTCTCAGGGCTGGCGTCAGCATTCGTGGACAACATTCCGCTGACGACGATGATGGTGCGAGTGATTGTGACGCTTTCAGAGCCCGGCGGACTAGCGCTGCCGCTAGCGCCGCTTGCCTGGGCGCTCAGCCTAGGCGCTTGTCTTGGAGGTATGTTGTCTACTCACATTGTAGCATTCTATCTAGTGAGACGTCAGCGTTCGTTTGAAAATATTGGTGTAGGTTACCTCTACTTCCTATAATGAAATTTGAAGGGTCTTTTTATTCCAAATTTCATGTCTCTAACGCTCAGTGGATTAGGATCTTCGTTGGTTCCTTGCAAAATCCTTACCCTTTTATAAGTTTTTAATATCTATAAAAAATCTGTAATTATGACTCGAAAAAATTGCTAACTAAAATGTGTATTTACGTTCCAGGCAACGGTACGTTAATAGGCGCGAGCGCGAACGTCGTGTGTGCGGGAGTGGCCGAGCAACATGGCTACAGGTTCACATTCATACAGTTCCTGCGGACAGGGTTCCCGATCATGCTCGGCAACTTGCTCGTCGCGTCCGCTTACCTCCTAGTCTGTCATGTTGCGTTCCACTGGCACTAGGCACGAACCACAATGACGCCATGTTACGTTCTACTGGCATTAAACAGGAAACAAGATGGCGCCGGCCTGGCATTAAACGTTCACGGAAGCAAAATGGCTATGGTGTTTGTGTTTCTTTGGAAGGTTAAAGGACATTATTCTTTTATTTACTTAAACGAAACTTAAAAAATATTGTCTTCTTAGTTCCAGTGAAAGCATATTAGTGGTACATCCATTATATATCAAAAGACTTTATGAATAATGTATTAAAAACAAACCGCAACAGTCCGAAACGTGCATGTATAGTTTTCTCTCTCTCTTTCTCGTAAATTTTGTCTACGAAAAAGAGAGACACATACATATCGTTTAATTACTGAAGTAACAAGAAGTGATTGCCTGTTGCTAGAAGTATTATAATTATATTTTTATATAAATTACAATGGTTAAAATAAATCACAAATATTTTATGATTACGTACCTTAAAACTTATGTTAAGTAGGTAATTAATGATATATTTTTATATTAAATGTGTCAACATAGAAATTTATAAGATAAACAAGCTATGTGCCTTACGAAGCAAGTTTAATTTTAGGTATAAATTCCTATTAAAAGTATTAATTATTAATAAAATGGTTTTTTTTCTTTTAACAATGCCACTAAAACAATTTGTATTTACACCAAAAAAAAAATTGATTATTTATTTTAACTTAAATTAATTCAAACTCAATCGGTCTTTGAATTCGACTTCAAGTATGCATTATTTTGCATTCTCACAACCTGGAATGGAATTAAAGTTCTGATAAGGATTTTTTGATGATGGATCAGTTTTTTTCATAAAAACTGTATTTTCTTTAGGTGCATAAGATGGCTCATTACTTTGAACTGATGCGTATGTTGGCTCGATATTTTGAATCAGTAAGTTTCCTTGCTGAATGTTTTGTTTTGATGAGTTGGCGAACTCAATTTGTTGAGTTAATGAGTTTGTTGGCCCATTTTGATGAATCGATGAGAATGTTGGCCCACTTTGTAGAATTGATGAGTTTGTTGGCCCACTTTGTTGAATCGATGATAATGTTGGCTCACTTTGTAGAATCGTTGAGTTTGGTGGTCCATTATTCTGTGCTGTCACTAACAGATTAGGACCAGTGTTTTGATAAATAATATTCACGGAATCGTTAGGTACAGCGTAGTTTGGTTCTTGTTCTGTTTGTTGATTCTTAAGTGCAGGTGCTGTATAGTTATTGATGGGCTCGGCGTACGTGACCTCATCAGGCCGGTCCCACTGTTCCGGGATCGCCATAGACCCGTCGCGGGTATCGGTGAAGTTTTGATAGAATATATCCAGTGTGCTCTGTGGAAATGCAGATGATAATACTGGTAAAAATATTAAATATAAATTAATAATGTCCCAAACTGTTAATGTAAATTTGAACCTACGTTAACGTTATAACGTTTGCAACGTTAACTTATTTTTATTTCATTAATACGATAGCATCATTGCATTGATTGCGGATATATATCATCTGACTGACCAACTTAAGGGTTGAATTTCAGAAAGTACTTAATTAGTATACCCCTTACGCCCTATAATGAATACAGTCTCCAAGTTTCATGTCTCTTGATTGAGTTATTTAGGGTCTTGGTTAATTTGTATTAAATATTAGTCAGTCAGTCTTAACTTACACTTTTATATATAAAATGAGAAATTAATAGAATAAACATACATTTTTGAGCATACGTCTTCTTTTGAAGTAGTTGTAAGCCAGCCATAGTGCAGCGACTGCAAGGGCTATGGTCACAAGCACACTCACTGCTATCACCCACTCCATACCTGTAACAAGTGTAATTTATTATTATCAACTAATAAAGCCGTACTAGTTATCACCATGCTTGCAGGCGGTATTTCACGGATTCCAAAATAAACGCACTTGAAGAGTGAATTTTTTCGAGGTCTTGTGCTTAGGTGAGGCAGATATCTATAAAGCCTGAGGTTTATCTCTAAGCGATTTCTTTCAGACAACCTTTATAGGAATCATCTATTTTCAAGCGCTCCTTCGAAAACTCGAAATTAAAAACTACTGAACCGATTTCAAAAATTCTTTTGCCTTCAAAAAGCTTCTTTATCACTGAGTGACATGAGTTATGTTTCCTTGTCATGGATAATCAAATTAAATTCAACGATCATATTGACTTACCTGAAGAAGTTTTACTTGTTTGACTCGATGCATCAGTTATTTTAGGAGCTGATGAAGTCGGCAATGATGGCAGTGCTGTTGTAATGATTATACTGGTAGTTGTATCAATCGTGGAGATTTTAGGAGTGTTTGTGGTGATTTTGGGAGTCGAATCACCTGAAAAAATGATATTGTGTTATTTATAGTAGGCGTCGGCGCTGAAACTTGAAAAGAAATTATTGTAAGAAATAATCACTATTATATTTGGTAGTTATTTTTTAAATATATTTATGTAGTTTATTAATTACAGTTCTTAACCCTTTCAGACCCTATGATCAAATAACGTTATAATATTTTTTCCCCATCATATATTCTATTTAATCTACCAAAAAAACTTTGAACCCCATTAGAGGTTGAATTTTCCAAAATCCTTTCATACTATACCCCATTTATATATCATGTGTCTAGATTCAGCGCTTTAGGCTCCGCGTTAATTCCTATCGAATATCAGTCAGTCAGTCGGAACGACGGAGTCAGTTACTACAGTCTTATACGAGCTATCACCCGCGGCGTTGCACGTAATATAAAATAAAATATAAAGAAGTTATAGATTATAAATAAATTAACTTTGAACCCCCAAATGACTCCCTTATGGGTTTAATTTCCAAAACTACTTTCTTAGTTTAGTAATCATCGTATTTACTCACCAGAATACTTGCGAACCGTGAGAGTAATCTTGCATGTAATTCCTTTGAATTGTTCGTTTCGATTATAACATATATTCAGCACTGACATATTATAATCATCTTTACATTTTACTGTGTAAAACTCACATTGGTAATTATATATGTTAGGTTTGTATAGTGCTTTAAATTTATAATCCTTAAAAATCAAACAAACTTTATTAAGTATCTAGTTAGTGTGCAGGTACGTAATTTATAAGCTGTACGGATTCTGCCGCGGAGGTATGACGCCACGGGTCGAAGAGAGGGAAATAAAAAGTTGTCATCAAGTTACGACGTATGTTTTCCCGCGTTCGCTAAAAAAAATGGCGTCTGTGTCTGTGTATTCATTGTAATACTAGTGATTCTTCAAGTTTTAATGTGTAATATTGGTGGATTATTAACCATTAATGTCTTGTTTATGTGCACAAGTGTGGGCAAGAGATATAAAGACGGAATAACGTGACTTTCGTTTTCGCGGGAAATCTCTATGGAAACCCTGGTAAAGTCTCCACCGCTTTACTAGACCACGATGCCCGACCTGATAAATAACTTGAAAATTTAAACAACTTGATAACTGTCATGTCTCACAGAGTTAGACAACAGGTACATATAAAACATATATAAACGAAAAAAAAATGCCCTCTTTTTAGGCAGACTGAAAGCAATCTTACCATCCTACTAATATTATAAAAGCGTAAGTTTGTATGTATGTTACTCTTTCAAGCAAAAACTGCTGAACAAATTACGATGTAAATTGCCGCAGGGCGCAGCTAATTTATAATACTTACGAAAACGTTGTATGTATCATTTGATTTGGACATTTTAATTGTTGCCATATTGTTTGGCAAACCACACCTGAAAATAATAATAAAAATATATAAGTATACTTACTGGCTCATTTCGCGAAATATTTGACCGAGCGAGCGTAGCGTCTCTGCTTCGGATCTGTCAAATTTTTCTTTCATCTATCAGTTCGTATTGTTACGGAGAGCGGGTTCGGGGATAGGAAAGAAAGACAACTTTCGTTTTCGTGCCTTTATTTACAGGTTAATAATTACAGGTACTTACACGTCTAGAGTGATCGGCAGGAAATAACGCGGTCGCAGATGTAACTCGCCGCTTTCCCAGCGCGGGGTGCGGCGCTTCAACTCAGTTCCACGCGCGTTACCGGTTGCGGTACTGTCCACCCGCGGAAACGACACTAAACTGGCGCGCGCTCCGTTTGTGACTGTCACTTTGCACTGTCCTTAGCACGGCCTTATCGTCACTCGCGGAAACGTCACTTCGTTGGCCTGCGCCCGAATACGTCACTGTCACTTGCGCGGCCACGACACTCACTGATCTCTCGTCACAGTGCCCGGCGCGGTTCCGGATCACAGTCACTACGGCACTGGACTTACACTTCACTACACTTCACTGCACTTCACTACACTTCACTGCACTTCACTGCACTTCACTGCACTTCACTGCACTTCATTCACTTTACTTCCACTTTTTCCTTTCCTTTTCCTTCTTCTTCTTCTTGTTTTCACCGCAAAACTAAAACTGGTCGTAGGCCGCCCGATGTACGGCTTATATACTCCTGAGATCGACAAAATCGCATCGAATTAGGGTTCAAATTTTAAAACATTATTCCATCTTTAAACTTTATTCTCCTCTCGCTCACACCTCTTCCGTCCCGTACTTTCTTTTCCATTTGGTCCAGAATCTTCTAGAACTTTCTTCAAAACTCCCAAAAATACAAAATCTTGTCAAGGTTCGAACCAGGGTCTCTTGATCGAGAGTCGAGAGCCGGTACCACACGGCTACACATTCATGTTACGCGGATTTCGAAAATCTTGTACAGTTCGATCTCTCCAATCCAAAAGCGATCGTCATGCTTTTCGAACACGGCGGTGTCGGCTTCGCGACGAGCAAAGGTGATCTACGCCACAGTATGTTTGTGTGTGTAGGTACCCGGGTGCGGCTCATAGTTCCCAAACAATCTTTATTAGACTCGGGCTTAAGAAGTATAGAAAGGAACTTTTAAACATCGCGTTTTTTTAGTAGGTAATTTTGAGATGGGGGAATGTTATAGACAGATTGAGGGAACAAACAAGAATAAGTTCTACCTATATTTTGATAGCGAAGAGGAAAACTGCTTGTCAGATTTTGCACAGATGCTTTTTTGAGCTGTTTTGCCATGACGTCATCAAAAAAAGACGTTGTGACGTCATCAAAATGGCATCTGTGTTTTTAAAACAAAACAAAGAACGACAGTACAGCTATTTACAATACAATACTTTTTTTTATTATAAGCATAATAATACAATATCTATGTAAGAAAAATAAACTCCCAAAAATAATCCGTGGCCGTGTATATATATATATATATATATATATATATATATATATATATGTATATATATATATATACATATATATATATATATATATATGTATATATATATATATATATATATATATATATATAAGGTGTTCGATTAGAATTTTAGTCTACAAAGTATTAGATAACATGTTTAAAAAGATGAATGTGATTGGTTATGGCGTTTCCAGGATATGTTTCAAGTTTTTTATAAATGTAGTTTTTGCCGTGATATAAACACGATATATATATATATATATATATATATATAACCAATCACATTCATCTTTTTAAACATGTTATCTAATACTTTGTAGACTAAAATTCTAATCGAACACCTTGCGAGTTGCACATTTTCTTCCAAACTCCGCAATCTTGGCTCACGTCATCATACATCAACTGTTAGGCGGTACGAAGTTCATCGGGTCAGCTAGTTATAGAATAAAAACAACAAAGAAACTGACACGACCTTATTGCTAACAAACGATCTCTACAGACCACTTGTATAAGAATTAAAAATTAAATTAATTTTAGCGTAAACAGTGGTGCAAAAACTCATTCCATCCATGATGAAGTTCCCCGAATGTGAACGAAACAATAGTTGGACTTTTCTCACAATCAGGTACAAGTGAAAACCCGTCTTCTTAAACAACATCTAACCAGTCATGTTTTTTTATAAGACCTTGTGGTGGTGCTCAAACACTATAGTTATTTGTTATACAAGAGTGCAAAGTTGCTTTTTAACCGCGTGCTCACTATTGATGACCGAGCAAGCGAAGGATTCCAAAATTGAATCCTGAGCGTTAGCGCGGGAATTAAAAGAGCACAAGGTGAAAAATCTTAGCACTCGAGTGTAACACTTAACTTTTCATCACACCTCAATGACAATATATTATATACTAGACTATATACCTACTTAAAATAAAAAAAATGAGTCTCTCATTTTAGTTTTTTCACTTATTTTTTAACATAAGGTTTTAACAATATGCCGTGAAAAGATAATGGCGCGCGCAAAACAAATTTAAAAAAAGTACAGCAAAAAGGTTCCGAGTCTGAGTTATTAATAAAATAATAAAGGTTGTATAATGAATTCGGCACCATAGAGGTAGAATTAATAGGTTGAATGAGGTTTTTAATTCATAGAGTGCACACGATATTCTAAATTCAAATTTACTTTATCCTCTAGCGGATAGAAACGGCTTAACACTCAGATATCGAATAGCAAAAATAGTCTTTCCGAGATGGTGGGATAAAAAAATACTCACCTGGCATATTCAACTTTAATACGTTTTACTTGAATGTAATACGTTTCGTTTACAGAGACATATAGTTGAGAATCGCTGCATTTCACAACTTTTTTACTATCGCGGTATATATCAAAGACTAGTGTCTGGTAAGCTGGAAATAAAAAAAAATATATAATACAACGTGTTACGTTTAGGCGCTGCGCATGTTCTGATATTTTACGCTCCGAGAGAGTCGGCGAGCTACGCAACCGATATCTTCTTTCAGATCTTCCCACCCGCCCGCACCAGAGAGCTGCGAGCGTGACTACTAAAACGATCTTGATCCATAGTATAACCATATTTTATTGACCGAGCGAGCGAAGCATCTTTGCCAGTCGGCAAAATGTTTTTTCGTCTGAATTGAAGGTGATTGTTTGTCAGCGCTGAAGAGCAATCCCCAGCATCATGCTGAGCGCTGACCTTGTTTGACGCGCGGGACACTACTACGCAACTCGACCTACTTTATTATTTTAAATGTTTGTCTACTTTTAAGTAATTAGTTGTAGTAGTAGTGCCCTGTGTTTACAAAATAAATGTGTTCTTTCTTTCTTTCTTTTCTTTTATATTTTTTACTAGTTGCCCCCCGCGGTTTTACACGTGTAGATATTTGATCATCCCATGGGAACTCTTCATTCTTCAGTTCTCCGAGATAAAAAGTAGCTTTTGTGTTAATCCAGGGTTTAAGCTGTCTTCGTGCCAAAATTTCATCCAAATTCGTTTAGACCTTTAAGCGTGAAGGAACGAACAAACAAACACACATACAAACTCTCGCCTTTATAATATTAGTGTGATATTGACTACGTATCAAAATATATTTTTTTCTACGTTAAAATAAGTAAATGAGTTTATGAAAACTTACCTGTTGCAAAATCGAAATCGCATTTCGAGATAAATATAACAAATAACAAACACCACTTCATTTTGTTTTCAAATGTTAATAAAACATAATTTATAGAAAATGCTTATTAATTATATATTATATTAATTATGTTTATGACACAGAACTATGTGATGTATCATACGTGCTTAATATTTCCGTTCTAATAATTTGAAACTTTAATTATTTATATGTCTGGATAAACGGAAAGCTACAAACGGGTAGAAAAAATAGAGGTGAGTTATTCACCTCTAATTTGTTGTTTTGTGTCATTTGCTTTTTTTCGACTACATAAAATATAAGGTGGTACTTAATTCGAGTGTATTTTTTATGTATTTTTTTTTTTTTTTATGATTTTTAGTTATCTGATTCCTTGGAGACAGCTCAACGGGGTGAAATTTTTTTTGAAAGGGTAATAACATTTGTGGTTCGATTTAAATTTAATTGTCTGAAAAAAGGTATCGGCCCCGCCGAAAATCAGTAAGTGAAGTCAGTAATCACTTAAAAAAAAAGAAATTGTTGTTTCTTGTAATTATTATTACAACATTCTCTCCCTGTCAATTCAAAATTTGCATTCTCTGGTGTTATTATGCACGCACACTACGACAAGCAGAGTGATGCAGCGCTAGTGTATTCCATAGTCTTCACGCACACTTACTCGGCAAAGTTGCCTTGTTTGAAATGCTTCGCTATATCTAGACATATATATATATATATATATATATATATATATATATATAATCAAAGGGTAAGAAGTAGGGCAACCATGTTAGCCAATATACGAGAGATTATCCGGCAGCCTCGTTTGACCGAGCAAGTGCAACGGTTCTGTTTCAGATCTGGCCAATTTTCATTTATTTATTTATAAACTAGCTATCACCCGTAACGTTACCCGCGACATGAAATGTTAAATGTTTCAAACTTTGAACCCCCATGACTCTGTTAAAGGTTGAATTTCAAAATATACATTTTTAGTACTCTCCTACACCATATAATGAATACATTTTCTCAATTTCATGTCTCTAGGTCCAGTGGTTTAAGCTCTGCGTTGATTCCTAGCGAATATCAGTCAGTCAAGACTCTGTTATATATCAGCACCCGAAGAAGCGCTCCACGCGAATCCACCGCCGGTTTCGCCACCCCAGTGCGGTGAGTGCGTTGTCGAGTCGAAGCGACCAATACTGCAAATACCTGTCTTCCTGCATTTCTGCTTATAGATTTTGGAAAACAATTAGCAAAGAACTGAATAGAAAACTCAATATACAACTAAATGAACTATAAAATAAATTATCAGGTAGTATCAATAAACATACAAGTGAAACCAATCTTCATTTTGTTTTGACAGATCACTGCATCAACTTTACCAAAACGAAACCAGAAATTATATCAATATTATATTATGGCTTTAAGACAGCTGTAGACCGCCAACCTACCTAATCTTTTCTACCTTTTATTGTTGTCCGATTCCAGTGGAATTTTTTTAACATAGCTAATTTACTAGGTTTTACCGTTTTACTTTTTTCTGTTTTTATATCACTATAAAGTTACAATTTTCCTAAGCACTTATATTTTTGTGCTGATACGATGCCGTTTAACATGCTTTATTACGCAGCTTTCAATAACTTTTTTTAAAGTAATATTTCTTGTAAGCCTAAAATACATCATAGTGAATCGATTGACACCAAGAACAAAAAATTGCGTGACAATTTAGGGGGTGAAAAGAGGTAAGGCCCGGAACGAAAATTCAGAAACACGAAAACAGCGAAGGGTCGGTGATCTTCTTAACTTATTATGTGAATGTAATAAAATTAAATGAAACCAAGATTGTGGAAGAGATCGCTGTTAGCGATAAGGCCGCCGCACTTAATCATAAGTTTTATTCAGTTTCTTGTATTATTTATGTGTACATACAATAAAGAGTTTTCTATCACCTATTTCACTTCTGCCATCGCTAAATTTACATGATAGTTACGACTGCTTTTATTTTGTACATGGTTGTATTTCGTATATACAACAGATCGCTTCGTTCGCTTGGTCAATATAGTATGTTTAACTATCCCAAACTCAACTTCAATCATGGTCTCCCTAGCATTTGACAATTTGTATGACGAGCATTATTGATAACAAGTTATTATAATTCCATGATTCATTTCGGGAGCCATGGGAAGGAAAACTTATATACCATATACCTATAGGTACTCGTATTATGTACCTAATTACCTATCTATACTTCTATACTAACAATATAAAGAGGAATCATTTGTATGTTTGTATGTAACGAATAAACTTAAAAACTACTGGACCGATTTCTAAAACTCTTTCGCCCTTAGAAAGCTACATTATCATTGAGTAACATTAGCTACTAGTTATTTCTAGAAAATAAATAATATTCCTAGAAAACCCTAATAAAACCAACCCAAGATGTAAAAAAATCCACAAAATTTCTTCCATCGCATACGCTGTAATAAATCATTTTATACTCCTGGCTCCATTTTCACATGGCAACACAGCAAAAATCACGCTTCTCAATATGTTGTCCAATGATCGTCAAGTCTTTCAGCGCCCAGTCTACGGTCAATGTGTCGCTCCTACTTTCTTTCAACGCTCTCCACCACGTTGGTACAGCCTATAAAGTTAAATAGCAATGAACTTGCGGCCAAGCATTCAGTAAAAGACGAGAAATAACACGGTAAAAATTTATAGTATGAAACCCAGCTGAAACTCAGGTCGGGTCGCCTGCCCCCTACACCTCACATGTAACAGGAAGGATAAATATTCTTTAGCATGTAATAAGTAATTCGAACGGTTATGATTACTCCATGTAATACCCCAGTCAAGGCATGTTACGAGCGTATTATGACCACCTGGCGGTCAGACCATGGAGTCGCAGGCAATCAAGGCCCCGGTCGGTGTGCTCCCCGACAACCCCCCACCAGGCATTACCGGTGCGACCAGCTCAGCGGGCTCACAGCACCTTAGCCCCGCCGCCGTCCTTGCATCCATCCTCTCTTTTAGTAGGCCAAACATTCATACTCATACAAGACATAACATTCATCATCTAGTAGATCTCACTCAAGCCCCCTTTACCATATGGCGGCGTGCTGGAGAAAATGCATTCCCTTTTAGACCCTCGTGTCAACACACGGCATCGTGACGCAGCACGGATTCATCCATTTATTGACACATGGGCTCAATACCTATTGCCTATTGCCTATTCTCAATACCTATTGCACACGAGAAGTGTCTTGGTTAAAAACACAACCGACTCATTTCATCCCTGATGAAGTTCACTGAATGTGATCGAAACTACAGTTGGACCTTTACAACAATCAGGTACAAGTGAAAACCCGTCTTCTTAAACAATATGAATCAAACACGCGTTAGTTTTGAACAGTAATATGCTGGAGACTTTTTGCTCAGTTCCCAAAAAAATAAGTTAAAAGTTAGGTACTTACTTGAGTTCTACAAGTACGCTATACTGTTTTGATTGTCGTCTGTGACAATGTATGCATTGGATGTCCGCCATGTTGTCGCTGATGTATGCGTGTGCGTCCAGTGTGAGTACATGGAACTAATATTAGTGATGGGAGACAAGACATGTTTAGTTCACAACACTCACACTACCCGCTACAAATGTACATAATAACAACTGACATCTAGTTAATATATAGTTATAGTAAGTATGTTTATATTCCAGACTAGGCATGCTTCATCTAGGGCTACAGTGTCGCTGACTTCCGTGGTCGTGCGAACTTGTGGTCAAATGCCTAGCTGTTCAGGATAATAAAAACATTTAGTTTATATAATTGACAACATTTCAAATTTATTGACACCCCATTTTTATTACGATAATCGATAAATAAATGAAAGATAAAGTATTCTTTTTTTTTTATTTTACTCAGAATTTAATGATAACGTTTTAGTGATTTAAAAAAAATCTAAGCAGGTATAGTTCGGAATTATTTTTGTTCTTTGTTTGTTGTTTTTTTACGAGCTTCGTACGAGAATAAAATTATTCTGAGCTTTACTTAGACTTATAATAATTCGAATGGGGGGGGGGGGGGGGGTCAATAAATTTTAAATGTTGTCAATTATGTCAGTGAGTATAGGACATAGTACCTACACCATGCAGACTATATAACTACTTCAACGAGCAGCTTTCCTCACGACGTTTACCTTCACTGTTGAAGCGAGTGGTCTTAAAGATCAAACTTCTGCAACGATTTTAATTTTTTATTAATTTAAATGTGACCATAGAAAAGGTACATTCTTAAATAATAAAATTAATCAAATCGGTCGCACGCCGACTCCGAGAAAAAAAGTAACAAAAAATAAAAAAATAACGCAATCAAATTGGATTCCTTCTCTCTTTTGGAATCCGTTAGATAATAATTTAATAATTATCATACATTTTGCGTTTTAGACATTATATTTTTTAAGTTTTTTTTTTTTTTTTATTTAGCACCAATAACGGTTTTAGATATAAAGAAAAACAATTGACCTGGTTATATTTTAATTCTGTAATATATTAAACGTATCATGAAACTTATTAACTATGATAATGCCTACTATAAAGAAAATCTTACAATATTACTATTATAATCTATACTATAATATAATATAATTTCTTTATAATATAATATTATAAAGAAAGATTTGTATTTTTCTATGTAACAAATAAACTCAAAAAGTACTAAACCGATTTCAATACTTCTTTCTCCCTTAGAAACCTACATTATCACTGAGTAACACAGGCTATAAAAAATTAGAGATCCGCCGATAGCACTGCGGAGCCCAACCAGTTAGCTATTGAAGCTGTGTCTGATTATAGACATTGTTTATTGGCCATATATCTACATATGTTACATTAGGCAGGTCATCGGTTATTACAATTTAGGTTTGCAATTTCGTGTGGTATTAAAATCAAATTTAAGTTTTAGGAAATTGGAAGAACAAATCTTTTAATTAGTAAATATTAATTAAAGATTACATTTAATTATTAATACTATTTTCTGATTTTCATTCTCTTTTGTTAACTTCTGCATACGGATTTTCACTATTAGCTTCTTTATAAGCATTTTCACTAAACATTACTTGAGCATAAGGACTTTCTATCAACGAGTCCATAGGCTTATCAGAAACAGGCTTCAGTGCCAACTCAGCATAAGTTACTTCATCACTATCTTTATGAATTACATTTTCATTTTTATGCATTTTTGCGTACGGCTGTTCACTGTTGTCGACTTCTGCATACGGGCTTTCACTGTTAACTTCTTGAACTTCACCAAATTTCACTTTTGCACGATTGTCAATGGACGCGTAGGTTGGTTCATCGTTTCTTAGAGCGATTGTTTTGTTTTTAATGTCAGTTTTCGCGTACTTTTCTTCAAGAATTGGTATATAAGGTACGGCATAGTCACTGTTGAGGAGTAAATCCGCTGGTTTGGAATATTGTACGTCTTGCCATTGACTAGGGACGGACATTTTACCTGCATTATGTTCAGGCAAGCTATCGTGATTGATGTTTGTGTCCAACTGAAATTTTACAAGCAAATAATCGTAAACGAGTCTGTTGTAAACACATCAAAAGATATGTTGAGGCTAATTTATTAATCTTTTTATACAATATTTTTTTTCCAAATTGTCATTTTTTATGATGCAAATGGTTTTTTTGGATCTTTAGTCCTTTCAAAAACAGTTGTGTGCAATAATAATTCCTTATAGAACTTGAGTATGTGTTGATGCTTTCAATTTGAAACCATGTAACTAATGCATTTGTGCATAGATAAGAATGAAACAAAAGGAGCAATGGTCAAGTGCTATTTTTACAAAAATAAAATGACTTACTACAACAGCAAATAAAATAACTATAGCAGAAATATTACCTATAGACTATTAAGATCTACAGATAATCTAAATGGTAACTGAAAAAATCAAGGAGCAATTGTCTTTTCAGAGAATGCCAATGAATAGGTACATACGTTTTCGATTTTTTGTTTTCTCTTTAACACATTGACGATGATGCTTACAGAGATGATGATAAGTACTAAACAGCCAATGCTGGCTCCTATCAAAATATTTGGGTCAACCTCTGAAGAACCTGAAATTATATTGTATTTTAATTATTTGGTAAGATTGGTTAGATCGAGTGAAAGGTCGTCCACACGATGGACCAATCAGTCTTCTAAATGAATGCAGCAGAAATACCATTAACTTTTCTTTTTAAAATTTCTAAAATCAATGCAATTAACAGAAGAAAATGGCGAGATATCGTGACGCGAATTAAATCTGGTCGCAATCGTACAATGTGATCATCACAACCGCTTTTCCAAGAGCGTAAAGAAAGAGATGAAGAAATAATGGTTATTGGAAGAAAAGTTTTTAGAATTAATGTACCGTTTCCGGGCACTTTTGTAAATTCTATTTAAATCCCCAGGTAAAACTCTCTGTGGTATAATTCAGTGCTCGCTGTAGGACCCCTTGGGAGTCCATAGCTACTCACTGTTACTGTGGATCCTTCTAAAATATTTCTCTTGGACCCCTGAACATTTTTGAATATAAAGCAAAATACACCTACTTACCTGTATCGGTTATAGCATTTTTAGTATCACTTTTGCCTACAGTATTGATTATTTCAGTGCTGACGTTGACATTCTTAGCTGTAACAGTATTAGTATATTTCCGAATAAGTCTGATATAACTCGTTGCAGCGTTACTGTATTTGCAACTCAGAGATGCAGTATCATAATCATTCATGAGGTTGAATTTGGCGCGTTCTCCACGCTCTATGTCGTACGTGATGTAAGTCGTATCTAATTTACTAACTTTTTTATCTGAAATGAAGATGAGAATTTATTCAGCTTTTAATTTCATGTCTTGAAATGAATGCAAAGGCGTCGATCGATATCCAACAGTTCACCGTTTCAATGCTGTCAAATATCGACACCATTGCTTGCTCTTGTTTTGACCTTTTTCATTGGACCGAAAGGCAAATAAGAAGACACAAATGAAATGAATATTGTTTGTACTCACTATTGAACTTCCATTTTGGAAAAGTATAATTTGGAGTAATGCATTCTAAATCTAACTCATCCGAATATTCGTATAATATGGAAAGAGTTGTTGCATCCCGTCGATACATTCCCAAAGTCCTTTCCATCGACAGGCCCTTTATGACGGGAACTAAAACAAAAATTAAACTAAAACACTGCATAACCCAAATAATTAGGCAGATTCATAATCTAATTATTTGATATTACGCGTCATAGGTTTGAAAAATTAAATATACATCCTACTATCCTACTTCCTACTAATCCTAAGAATGTGTGGGTGTATGTTTGTTACTCTCTCACGCAAAAACTACTGAACCGATTTGGATGAAACTTGGTACGGAGATAGCTTAGATCGTGGATTAACACACAGGCTACTTTTTATACTGTATTAACGCGGGTAACACCGCAGGGCGCAGCTGGTATAATAATATATATTGTTAAAAATGTTGCACAGCATGTACTTTAAATACTAATGGATAGAAGACTTCAGAACATTGTATTAACATATCGTACTTACTCGTGTTAACGAGTAAGTACGATAACTATCACAGATATACGATCACTGATTGCAAATAAAGACAAATGCAATGACATTAAAATGGGTTCACCTGATTAGACTGCAGAGAGTCATATATTTACAGCCAATAATTATTTTAAAACGAGTGGTTAGAAGCGAGTTCGATAAAACCCGACTGCTAAATCGTTAAACCTGTGCGTCATACTTAATATCTTTTTGTTTTTAATTTTGATATACTTGGTGTCACTCTCGCGACTAAGACGAATCTATTGACACCACTCACATCAAAATACGACAAGCCGTTTAGGCTCTAGGACGTGCTAAAGAAATATACATACATTCATACACTCGAAAAACATAACTCTAACTCTGGACCGATTATATTTTTTCCAATCAGCTTGTGTTAGAGAAATCAGGTAAAAACATTAAATAAATACTGTCTAATTTAATACCGCCTCTTTTTTGGAACTTGGTAGATAAAAGGCTAAGATAGAATCTTACATTGTTTCGTTGCTGCATCGTTTGGAAAATACTCCAATTGAATTGTATTTTTCCCTATTTTGTATTCCGATGTCGTGTTAACGTTCGTAGCTTCTAATATTGTCCAGTAGGTTTCATCACTGTTGTACTGCGTTGGTGCATCTGAAGAATTTAAATAAGTAAATTTATATATAGAAATAGGAAAGGAAGAGAGGATGTTCTCAATTCGTCAGACTTTTGTTAAAAAACCATGCTCATGTTTTTGTAGCTTAATTACTTAAAAAATAAACTTAAAAAACTTAGTTTAATATTTGTAATTCTAATTTGTGTGGATGTTGTCCCATATTATTATTATTATTATTAACTATATATTATTTACATTGTGATTTATTTCTTGTAATGGTTGATTAATACAGGATAAAAAGTAGCTTGTGTTAATCCAGGGTCTAAGCTCTCTCCATACTAAAATTTCATCCACATCTGTTCCGCAGTTTTTACTTGAAAGAGTAACAAATATACATATCCATACATTCATATAAACTTTCGCGTTTTATTATAATATTAAGTAAGTAAGAAGTAGAATAGTACGAGTGCAACATAGTAAGAAATGGGATAGTATGAAGTATGATAGTAGGAAGTAGGATAGTTGGAAGTAGGAAACATGTTAGTGACTTTTACTTACTTTTAGGCATACAAGTGACATTTCCATACATTTCTTCATCGATCATACATCGAACTGTCACATTCTCCTTGTCATAATATCCGTACACAAAACAGAAATTATGTTTGGAGATACATTTTATGTCAGGTATAGATAAATTGTTTATTTGGAAGGTGATTTCTGGAATAAGTGAAAAATAAACAGTTTTTGAATAGCAATTTTAAGATGGAAGATTTTGTCATTAAATTCAGTTTAACAATACGAGTATCATATATAAGTTTATTATAAAATTAAAAAACGTCCGATATCGCCATTCTGTGGTAGCGGCCATCTTGTGCTTGGCGACAGATTTTCAACTTGAGGGTGGTCAAGTCAAGCGAGCGATAGGACACGTCCTACCACCATGCTATAGTTTCCTCACGATGTTTTCCTTCACCGGTAGCTCAGACTCTTTTTGCATGTTTCGTGGGATCGAACCTCTCGCACGGCAATCGACCTCACTGACCACTCGACCATCATCGCTACAAAATTGTTTTTTGCGTGGATCTGGTGAAAAAATACCTGGTTTCTTATCCGTTAATATCAAACGTACTCTGATGACAGTTGACATTTCTTTGTTAAGTTCTTCAGTAAGTTGACAGTCTATGTATTTTCCATTGTACATTGTATTTAACTTTAAGTACAAGTACACAGCTCCGTCAACTTCAGATATATCTTGAGGCTTAGTTTTCATTACATTATCCATGTATGCTGAAATGTAAACAGACATAATATTAATATTATATACTATTATTATTATTATATACTATTTTATATATATATATATATATACATATAATGGGTAATCGGTTACGAGTGTACTAATCCGAAAGGGGGTCACTATACTCATCCTAAGGAACAACTTTCACTGTAGGACCCACTTTGTATTCGAGAAAAAATATCAGCTATTTCATACATTTTATCGACGACCGATAAACTTTTATATGAAACAGCAAATTTTTTTTTCTCGAATTTAGAGTTGGTCCCATAGTGAAAGTTGTTCCATAAGATGAGTAAAGTGACCCCCTTTCGGCTTAGTACCTACACACCTAACCGATAACCCTGTATATACAAGGTGTAACAGAAAGGTGTGTCAATACTTAAGGGTGTCAGTCTACAATGTGAACCCATTGATAAGAATTCCAAAAACCCTCCATGCGAAAGTTGATCACGTGATCGGCGAAGTTGTATGGAGGAAGAATTTTTTTTAAACACAGGCTATTATTTAACACAGAGTATTTGACAAGTAAGCCGGCGGTATCTAGCTGAGCGCAGCCAGACCAGTCTTTTATCTAAAATCACAATTTAGTTTTTTTATAACCCGATACAGAAACTAATAATCATTGAAGTCATTCAAAGTGTAATCACTTTGAATGACTTCAATTGAAGTTCTCTCAAAACTTTTGTAATCAAGTGGGTTAAACAAAATAACACGGGTGTTAAATTTTTCAATATTCTTTCAGTAAACAAAATATACGCACTTAATTTAGAAGCACTATGTATTTCATGAAAATTGTCCCAAAGTCTCACATACCGAATGATGTTATACTGATTAATGCTGGCTTGATTTTGGTGTGGCACGTCAGGTTTATTGCTTCTCCGTCAAAAAATTCATATGTTCCTAAATACGTAATTTTTTTTACTTCAGCTGATTTAACAACCGCCAATTCTCTTCCATTCAGTTTCACGTATACGGCATCTAAATTAAAAATAAAACAGTAAAATAAAAACTAATAAATAAAAAACGGTACGACATAAAGTAGCGTAAGTTTGTAAGTATAAAGGTTGTCTGGAAGAGATCGCTTTTTAGCGATAAGACCGCCTTTAGTGTCATGTTATTTGTTTTTTATTATTTTTGTGTTGTATTTTTGTGGTGACAATAAAGAATTATTGTATTGTATGTATGTATGTAAGTTTGTTACTCTTTCACGCGAAAACTGCTGAACCGATTTGGATGAAAGTTTTCAAAGTTGATATATTTCTATTGCCGTTATAACAACAAATAATAAAAACAGAATTGAATTAATATTTAAGGGGGGCTCTGATACAACAAACGTGATTTTTTTGCCGTTTTTTGCTCGATATTAATAACGACAATAGGTAGAAATTCGGTTCTTCGGTTCGGTTTTCGGTAAAAAAAAAATCTCTTTTATGATATATTTATATACAAGGTGTAACAGAAAGGTGTGACAATACTTAACGGTGTTAGTCTACACATCAAAGTGAACCTGATAATAAATTGCAGAATAAAATTTAAAAATAAAAATAGAAAAAAAAAATGCGTTCTCTATACAACTTGACCGATCACGTTACCATTTTGTATGGAGAAACTAATATTTTTATCTCGGATTTTTCAAAATTTAGTTATGCAGTGATTTCACTTTGATGTATAGACTAACACCCTTAAAGTTTGTCACACCTTTCTGTTACACCTTGTATATATTATGTTATTAATTAATTTGAATAGCATTTAATAAAGACCGTAATATTATTTCTTCTAGGCAAGCGCGCCACATCCTAGACCGCATCGTCGCTTTACATCAGGCGAGTTGCGGTCAAACGTAAGCCTATAATTTACAAAAAAAAGCTATTAAGGATTACATTCAACAATACTTAAGAAAGGTTTATCGTTTGCTATTGTTGTATGGATCTCATACCAAAATTTATCGTTTATATTTACCGATCTACTTTTTAACATATTCTTATTAATTTTAAAAAGTAATATTTACCCAATGCATTTTCATAACTGCAATGAACAACACTCAAACAAACTGTTACGACCACTGCCCAACACATATTGATCACAAATAAATGCAATAATTCAATATTATAATATATTTCCTATTCAGTAAGCACAATATGTACTTAAATAATATAGGTGTTTGTTTGTTTCACTTATCCATGTAAATACTTTGTGTAACATTTGCATTTTTTTTTGTTATTTTTGACTTAAATTAATATCTAATATATATATATATATATATCTATGTTTCTAACGACGTCAGACATTTAATATATCTACATGTTAGTTAGACAGAAATGCTGGCTTAAACTCGTAATTTGCCCAAAAATAGTCTAGCAATTCAGCGGGGCAACAAAGACAGCATTTTGGGCACTTAATCTTATTTAAGTTTCATAAATTTTAACTAATCTACACTTCTACACTGATATTATGAAGGGAAAAGATATGTATTTTAGTATGATCATTTTTTGTTAGTGAACTGCCTCATTAAGGCGTGCGTGAGGTCACTGCCCGCTCCCAGCGGAAGACCAGCGCTGGCTTATGCAGCCAGCATTTTGCTGAGCTGGGGTCGGGTTGTGACAAACACACATTATTATTGTTTATGTTTCTTTTTGTTAGTTTTTTTGTTAAATGTGTTTGTCACAAATAAACCATTTATTAATTCAGTCAATAATATATAATATTATGCACGGTGACTGGAGATAATTGACGGAGTCAGGCGTTACTTTGCGGAAATCCATTTATAATAAGATGGTATATACAAAATATTTAGTGTTTTTCCGCTTCGTCTTGATGTCAGCGTGAGAAATCGAAAAATATTTTTGTTTTTATGGTGTGGTTCCTCCTCACCACCGCCACACCTCACCTTATTATATCTCTTTCTAAGCGCTCGCTCGAAAGTGAGTAAACTCACTTTCGAGCGAACGCTTGAAGAGTCAACATCTCCTGAGGATGCCTTGTGCTAAGGCGAAACACGTGTCGAGGAAGTCGGATACTGAGAGAAAGAGAAATAATAAGGTGAGGTGTGGCGGTGGTGAAGAGGAACCACACCATAAAAACAAAAATATTTTTCGATTTCTCACGCTGACATCAAGACGAAGCGGAAAAACACTAAATATTTTGTATATACCATCTTATCACGGTGACTGGTTTTACATTAAGCTATATAAAGTTAGTGGTAGCCTAGTCGGTAAATCCATTGCCTTACAAGCGAAGCGGCGGGTTCAAATCCTAGTTCAGGTATGTACCTCCGAGTTTTTCACTCATATGCATATAAGAATTAATAACCACATGCTTGAACAGTGAAGGAAAATATCGTGAGGAAACCTGCTTGTCGGAGCTTTCGTAGATAAGCGAAGTCCCCAACCCGCAATTTGGCCAGCGGGGTGTACTATGGCCTACACCCCCTTCATGGGGAGACCCGAGCCCAGCAGTGGGACTTGATGACTTTAGTTTAACATAACGTTTAAAATCGCGTGGTGTGGCTAGTAAGTCAAGTAAAGTTATATTTATTGACCTTTAAATAACGTTCGTTACAGGCAACGTCTTATTACATTTGAATTAACAATTAAGTTAAAAACATTAATTTATAAATCTCATTCATATACGATTAGTTAATATTGCTTCTTAGTTTAATAGTTCTAATGACATATATTTATAAATATTTAAGTATGATTATTTGTCACACAAGAACGATGATTCTACAAGCTGCATTCACATAATTGTATTCGCAGAGATTATAAAAAAGATTGCTTTAAAATACTTAAATCTTTGTTCATAATGTAGTTGATTTGTAATAATTTGCTCGTAGGTATGTACTCGTATCTAAGTACTCATAAAGATATTTTTCAACTACCATCTCGGAATGAGTATTTTTTCTCTTCAACATCCGAGTGCAAAAATCATTTTCATCAGCTAGAGGATAAAGTTAATTAAATCCCGTCAAATACATTACATGTACAAAAATGCTCAAGTCTCGCTGCGCACTTTACCTGCCGTAAATAATTGTGAAATCGAATGTAACCCAAGTCGGTTAATTCGGCATCTGTTTGTCTATGACAGAAACTTTCCAACTAATCTGTCATAAATAATACCCTGCTTGTAAGCAAACAGAATTTTAAAGTTACTATATCAATATTATTAATATTCATTTATTTTATCTTGCGAATGGTGTAATACTAAATTTGTCAATTCAAAAAATTATTAAACCTATTTACTTCTCGCCTCTATTGTGCCGAATTTATAATAGGTACAACCTTTTTTTAAATTTGTTAAAAACTCAGACTGGGAATCTTTTTTGGGTACTTTTTTTTATTTACTTTGCGCGTGTCTATTTCTTTTCACGTCATATTGCATATCTTATTACCTGAATGCGAAAGAAGGAGCGTTAGGTTTTTTAAGTGTATGTATGTATGTATATTTGTTTGTCACGTCCTACAGCCTAAACAGCTTGTCTTATTTTTATGTGAGTGGTGTCAATAGATTCGTCTTAGTCGTGAGAGTGACACTGGGTACATCAAAATACAAAAATAACGATGATACACAGGTTTACAGATTTATTCATCGGGTTTTTTAGAAATCGCTTCTAACCACTTGTTCGCATTTACTCGTAGTATTTCCTCGCTGAGGTGGGATGAAAAGTTACGAAACGTGTTTCACTCGAGTGTAAAGATTTTTCACCTCGTGCTCTTTTGATTCCCTCGCTAACGGATTCGAATTTTAGAATCCTTCGCTTGCTTGTACATCAAAATGGAGTTAACGAGTGCTTAGATACGACTACAAAAAAACCCGACTGCTAAATCTTTAAACCTGTGTATCATCATTATTATTATTATTTTTCTATTCAATACAATTTAAATAGTATATTAATGTACCTAATATTATATATTTTATAAATAACATTATAAATGTCGAGTATGGTTAACAGGGATAATGTCATATAATAAATAATATATTAGTCATCCTTTTTAGGGTTCCCATCAATAAAAAAACTCTTCGCTTAGTCAGTTTTGTTCTGTCCGTCCGTCTGTCCACTTCGAACTTCAATTTCCAAACTAAACTCTGACTCCAATGATCAAATTGGTCTATAAACAGTACGTACCACCAGTCACAAATTGACACAATAAAAACGCGTGTATAACTTTTTGCGCAAACAACATGGAAATATTTGATTCTAAATTAATTTTGTACACTGCGATAAGTTACGTTATTTTGAATTAAGTTGATAGATTAAAGATTAATATTCCCTAACGTATTTATGGTATCATGTACACTGTCCTGGCCGGAGCTCCATACATTTTTGAAATAGCTCTTTTGGTACAGAGATAACTTAGACTTTATACTTTATTTATTACTTAATACTTAACTTAGGATTAACTTATAGGCTACTTTTTATCTTGCATAGAATAAGAACGTATTTATTGTCCAACTGTGTACAATGGTCTTAAAAAAATGAAGTTTCAATAGTTTTGTTCTTTTAGAACATACAATAGCTCAAAATATTACTAACTAGCTGACCCTTCGAACTTCGTACCGCCTAACATTCGATTCTTTAAGAGTAATGTTACCATCGTATAAATAATGTCATATGGTATGGTTTTAAAGTTCAAATTGACTTTTAAGTATTGTTACGAATCGATTGTGTGGGAGTATAGAAAAGTGTTATTTATACTTACACCTCAACGGTCAATTAATAAAAAAAATTATCATTGTAAGAACCATCCCTGTACTTCAAGAATACTCTAAAGAAATAAAATTAGCAAAACAGGTTCATCTGCTCCCGAAATTTGCGCTTAGCAACACATACAGCTATTCATTTTTATAATACAGATAACTTAAGAAATAATTTACATCATATTTTTTTTACATACGACATATTATATTCTATATGTTACATTATGTTTTATAAACGCGGGTAACACCGCAAGTCTCAGCTAGTAGGTAACTAATAACAATACGCTCCATCGTTCGTTTGACATACGAACTACATATGACGAACGCTAACCAATGTTTTAAATCACATTTATCCTTTTACATAAAATTATCCTGTTAATATCCTCAGTAGCATTTAGCGGGTGTGATTATTAAAAAAAAAATGTATATTTAATGTCAAAATGTGGAGTTTTGTGCTTTTTATACTTTGTAGTACTTTTTATAACGTTATATGTGAATCAGGTAAGAACCTGAGCATTAATTCTACTAATCCTACTAATATTATAAACGTGAAAGGTTTTAAGTATGTGTGGATACATGTTTGTTATTCTATCACGTAAAACTTGAACTGTTTTGTTTCACAATAAACGCTGAACGGATTTGGTTGAAAATTGGTGTAGATATAGATTGCTTAGACCCCGGATTAATACATGGGCTGCATTTTATCTCATATTAATGAGGGTGTTAATTTTTTTATTACTTATTACTTTGACACAGTGTCACTACGCAAATTGGTATTTTATGTCGAATTATAAAAAAATAATCGATATGAAGTGTGTGTGAAGTGTATGACTGCAGAGTGAGTGACTCAGGTACTATAGTTATGGTACAGGTTTACTTTAGTTATAGTACAGATTTACTCTAGTTATAGCACAGATTTATTATAGTTATAGTACAGATTTACTATAGTTATAGTCCAGATTTACTATAGTTATAGTACAGATTTATTATAGTTATAGTAAAGATTTACTATAGTTATAGAACAAGTTTACTTTAGTTATAGTACAGATTTACTCTAGTTATAGCACAGATTTATTATAGTTATAGTACAGATTTACCGTCTTTATTCGTATATAGTTCATTCGTCACATCGTAAATTCATTTCTTCAATAGTTTGAATCATTCGCACACATTTTTCTGTCACTCAATCCAATATGGAGCCTTTTTAGTGAATCGAGAATTAAATTATGTAAAATCTACAAAAACACTTCTTTTTACTTGTCTGTACTAGACAGCTACTATGGTGATTATTTTTCAGATACCGGTATCGTGGTGCTGACTGGTAGACGAATGTGGACTATGAATTCAAGTTCAATTAATGCAACTTACGAGTTTTTTGATGGTGAAACACTAAATGTTACATGTTATCGATTGATCAACAAGTATCAATTCGTTATGTTTACTGATGGTAAGTCTGTCGATGAAATATTACTTGATATTTGACCTAACTCAATTGAATAATAACTTGAAATTAAAAATAATATTGTCGCTGGCAAATATACAAACTGTATGGTGTCATATATCAAAATAAAAAAGAAGTAAAGAATATTATACTCTCTAACGAAACGAGAAGTGTCAGTGTCAAACAATAACAAGCGAATTACCAGGGATGCGCTCCGTGCCTACACTCTAGGTGCAACTCTTCGCTCTTCTCGCGTTCACCGCCTCAGTGTAATTATCAACTCATGCAACTGACACGTTCGTTAGCTGCAACTATTTAACGATCAAAATCACTCGGTAAAAACTCTCTGACGTTTATCTGACAGTTGACAATACATGGCTATTAGCAATAAATGTTATTTTCCCGTGAAGTGTGAGGCTTAGTTGCCACGGGCAGGGTATAAAACAACGAAACGTTTGAATATTCCGCAGAGTACTACTGATTGTAGATGGCGCCATATTAAAATCCTGCTCTAGACTTGTTAATTAATTGTGTTAACTTATTGTTTTGTAATAAGTTAGTTAGTTTTCTTAATAAAAGTTCACTGTTCGCTTCACAAACAACACTGTTTTCGTTAATCTGACGTAAGATAGGGAGCTGTAAGCCATAACCCTTGATTTATTATGTGCTAACCATAGAGCAACACGGACCTCCGCGCACGCCCGGAGTTGCTCTATGGTGCTAACCCATGAGCAAATGCATAAGCCATGCAGGGCTTACCCAGTGAAATGGGCTCAGAATACAATGATAATTTTTAAGCTTTTAAAGACGAATGCCCCATTCAAAATTGGATAATATTACTGACCTCAATTCGGCCGGTCACACTGACTAAACTAAAAGTTCCTAAAATTACATATATCCATCCTATTCGCACTCATGGAAACAAAAAGAGAGGAGACAATTTTAGAACTGTCAAATTAGGTTAGTTTAGTAAGTTTGGCCTGACCGAATCAGGGTCATTGTTTGTGGTTTTGAAACCAGAGTAAATATTTTAAGCTCATTTATTAATTTAATAATATTTTAGTATTACTTTTTTCATTGTTTTCGTTTATGATATCATCATAACTATATTTAGCAGTTCATCGACTAAAGCAACTACTTTAACTTCGACTTCTTGTTTATTGGCTTTTGTTGCGAAGTAACTTCACAACTCAGCAGACCGTACCGTAAAGTCCTGTGGTGGTGTATCTGTTTCTTTGATAAAACCACTCATACTCCGCAATATCAATACTGCTAATAAAGAAGATAACATTCATCGCTCTCAAGTCTTAGGATCGTAAAGATAATACTAATTATTACGAGTTCGATATCTATATCGAGTGTATTAAACCCACGATAATTATCGGAAAAGCGTTTATACTAACTCTAATTACAAAACTAACGATTGATCCGCGATTGATAGAGAACTTTACTCGGAGCTGTCTTCATTATATTGATGAAAGTCATTGATTTTTTTTTTGATGAGCCGACGGTTTCCCGGGTTCGATTTCTGGGCAAGACAGGTGTTCGAACGATGCGTTTGAAAAATGAATGCATCTTTGTTTGTTGATGAATGTGGCATGGCGATTGGAGAAATCTAAATATGCATATTTTTAATTTAAAAATATCTTAAAATATTAATTGTTTTTGTATTTGGTTTGTACAGACAGAGTTTCGCACATAGAATATTATTGTAGATGTTATTCTTTTTCAGTGTTGGATTCTAAATTGACATACGACAAACCAATACCCCATAGTTCAAAAAGTATGTTTATGTATTTAAGATTAACTAAAGAGAACCACGGCAATAATATTTCCTGTCTATTATATGACAGTACCAACCTAACTATATCATCTACATTTAGGTTAAATTTAAAATACAAAAGTGACATACCAGGTAAGTGTTTTCGCATATTAAATCCCGTCAAAAACATAACATGTACAAAAATGCAAAAGTCTCGCAGCTTTTTATTTTCCGCCGTTAAAAGTTGTGAAATCTAATGTAACCCAAGTCGGTTGATTCAGTATCTTTCCAGCTATGAAAGCAATTATCCAAACAAATTGTCATAAATTAATACCTTGTTATTTGCCTTAATTAATTTAATAACACCGAAATAAATATTATTATCATTGACTGGCTGGTTGGTGCAGCTGGTAGCAATCCTGCCTTCTGCGCCGCTGGTTTATAGTTTGTTCCATAGTGAAAGTTGTTCCTTAGGATGGGTACAGTGACGCCCTTTCCGCTTAGTACACCCCTTACCAATAACTCTGTATAATAACAATAATCTTATATTTTCCAGCTTCAGGCTACCAAATAAATGGTACTTACTCAACACCAAAGTACTGCAGCAGTAACAATACGCAGTCATGTTTTGAATACCATTATTATGATGGCGAAAATGTTTCTGTCAAATTTGTAAATAACAAAACTTTAAAACGTTTCACTTGTGAAGAAAAAGGTATGTGTTTTATATTCACCGGCAAATAACTTGGACGAGTGACCTTGACCAGTGACGATGTTAAATCTCTTTGTTTTGCGTGTAGTGTGCGGTACAGGGAACTCGTATCAAACTAACCCTCCATATTCGTTTGTAACCTGAATCTATACAGTGAACAATGTCTGTGCCAACGTTAACAAAAAAATAATATTTGCCGTGGTACCATCGATGCAATGGGACCACGGCAAATAAAAATGGCGTGGTACCATTGATGGTACAACCCAATACCACGGCAAACAAACGAGTCTGGAGTGACAAAATTGATAAGATCAGAAATGAAATGTTAGGCTATTTTTTATCCTACACAGCTAGGCAAATTTTGACCACAAGTACGCACGACCACGGAAGTCAGCGATACTGTAGCCCTAGATGGAGCATGTCTAGTCTGGAATACAATGGTTCTCATGGAAGGCTGCCGGAATACACCTTTAGGTGCTTGGCGACAGATTTTACAACTTGAGGATGGTCGCTAGCCAGCCGAACGATAGGAAACGCCCTACCACCATGCTAAGTTAGAGGAAGTTTTAAAGTAGCTCCAGCGACCGAGAAGTTAAGAAGTGGTAGGCTAGGAAGGTATGGACATGTCATACGTAAGGAAGATAGTCATGTGACAAAGAGTGACCCTCATCAGCCTTAACCAAAGGATCGATTTTGATGTGCGAGACGTCATCAGATTTATCTTTCTCTACATATAGTCACAGATTTCAATGGTTAAGATACAGCGGTCTAATTTGTTGCATTTGGGATTTTAAGTCATTTCTAACGACTTTTTAATGGTATTGTTATTTAAGTAATGTAATTGAATAATAAGTAAAGAAATATTAATAAAATGTTCTTTTCCTAGGTCTTAGTGATCCAAAAATACTTACGTTAAATGAAAATGTAATGACATATTGTCATGCAGATATTTTGAAAACAAAACTAGCTGAATTACAATTCGTTCCAAACTATTTTTATATAGAGTATGACTCGTACGGTAAGTTTGATTTGCTTTATATTTTGATATTTGGCATTAATCAAAATTTAAAAAAATAAAATGTTTTCCCTTTTTAATAAGGCTCGTGTTTAAACACCGCCAAAAAGTCTATTTTACTACCGAAAAAATTCTAAGCGGTTACCAAAATGGATAAATGGTTATCAAAAAATTTGTTGCCGAAAATATTTAGAATGTCATAACAAAATGATCTGGGCTCAGAATTACGATTGGATTGTGCCAAAATGGCCGTTTTGACATAGAATAGATCAGAAATATTAAAATTGTATTTTGTTTAATACTGACTGTGGTCTATTCTATGTCAAAACGGCCATTTTGGCATAATCCATTCGTAATTCTGAGACAATTCAAATAACAGACTTGTCCACCTGATCCTACTGCAGACCTTGTTGCCGAAAGTATGTATTCGGAGTGAGATAATTTGGTGACCGTTAAGCCATTTTGGGAACCAAAAAATATTTTTGGTGACCGTTTAAATTATACCCTTTTTATATTTCACTTGTTCATGTACAAATACACTCAGTGTAGTTTAATTCAATTCAAAATGACCATGAATACCCCACATCTTTCTATATTTTTCGCTTTAGACCCGGAATGTCTAACGTTCTAGTCTATACGGGGTGATTCAAAATTATGTCTAAATTATCTATATGCCTGTCAATATTTCGGTTTAGAGCCGGAATGCGACATGCCACTAATAACTTTGGATCTCTGTATTTCAGCGCCAGTCATAAAAGGCATGTCAATGGCCAGAACTATAGCGATATTAAGAAAAAAATATACTCATATTTTAATTGTATATGAATACTATGACGATGAAGAATTAACGTTCGACTGCGTTGGAACCAACGTAACTTGGGACTATAGTAAGTAATAAAATAACTTTACCATATCACCCGTACTAGCAAGCAACTTGAACCAATGTCATAGACTGCGCAGTGACAATGATGCGAGTATGTAGTGTGGGGGACTAGGGTGCGTTCCTTACCTACACTCTAGGTGCAACTATTCGCTCTTCGAGCGTCCGTTAGGTATAACTATTTAACGATCAAAACTTGGTAAAAACACTCTTGACAATACATGGCTATAGTAATAAAGCCTACTTTCACGTGAAGTGTGAAGTTGAGTTGCTGATAGTGTACATATTCTACTAATGCGCTGCGTTCGGTACCTACGGGCAGGGTAAAAAACAACCAAACAACTGCACCTTGAGGCACGAAACACGTCCCAGGATAGTCGTCGAGACGTGGCGGATGTTTCGACGTGCGGTATTTCCCCCACTAAATCGCTTTCTGTTGAAGATGTTTGCTGGGCTTTATAATTTTCGTTTTTATTTTGTAGACTCATTGAACTCATTTGTTCTTCCCCTAAGGAGGTCAGGGCAAATAGGCTCTAAAAAGTTCTTAGCTAGGATGCCACTACAATTAGCTAGGCATAGATATATAGAAAACTAAGCGGCTGTATAGAAAGCGAAGCGGCTGCTTTATCGCTAATAGCTATCTCTAAGCTAAACATAAATACTTACTTGCATTTAAAGTTTTTCACAGTTATTTATGTTCCTCATCTTTAAAACCTTCCCTGGGGTACGACAAACATTTCAGGATCAAAATCAGCTAAATCGATCCAGCCGTTCTCGAGTTTTTGCGAGACTAACGAACAGAAATTGATTTTCATATATAAGAAGGTAACTAAAAATAGAAAAGTAAACTAAAGTAAAGTAATATTTATTGACCTTTAATTTTCGATACAGGCAAGTCTTATTAAACTTGAATTAATAATTACTTTAAGTAAATTTTAAATCTCATTTATACACGATTAATTAATATTAGTAAGTTCTTAGTTTTATAGTTCTCATGACATATATTACCAATCAAAAAACATATCAACACCAATACCGAATAATACTTAAGTTTCAAAGAAAGCTTACGCAAGATTGCTTAAGATACGCTTAAATTTCATAACAGAAGTATTATACAAATCAACTATAACTATAAATTAGTATTAATTACCACTCGCTCAAACAGCGAAGGGAAACGTGAGGAAAACTGCTTTTTAGGGGAAGGTATTAAATAGCTTTCGAGGATTTCGAATTTCCGTCAGTTTCCAAAAATGAGTGTAGTCAATAATGAGTAGGTATAGGGATCCTCTTTCGGCTTATTATACTGTAACCAATAACGCTGTGTATAACAAAAGATACTGTCAACTTAGAATTTAATTTGACAAACGCTTGGAATCACCAGAAATACAACTGTCATATTCTTTAATAAGAAATAATTATTGGCCATTAAATAAAGTTTGTTACATACAAATCTTGTTACATTTACAATTAAACTCAAAAGAACTTATTAAATACTTTTATAGTCCTAATTAACATTTACGGTCTTATTAATAAACGCGTGTTTTGTCTTGTTTTGACGCGTGACGTTCTCCATCGGATAAAACAAGACAAAAGACGTTTAAATTTAAGATGCGTTTATTAAAATGACCGTCACTCCATGGCATGTCAGTGTTTTTATCTGTCCTAAAGTATAATCATTACCATTCGGTGAGGTAATGCGGCTAGCAACTCGGCACGCTGCCCTCTGGTGGTAGGTTGAAACATTTGGATTATCTATAGATTTTAAATGGTCTATAGGTAATCTTTCCGCTACATTTTTCTTGTTGTTGCGGTTCGTCACTTTTTTATGTCCATGACTTGTCAGTGTTTTAATATATAAACCCGGTCAAAATATCTGTTCACCTCGCTGGAATGCGGCGCCTCTCCCGCTTCCCCTATCACCTCTACGCGCACTCCCCGGTGCGACAGTACGGTTAGCACACCGTACCCACACCGCCGATATGACGTCACGAGCTCAGGTGCACAGATATTGTGACCGGGTTGTAAGTACATATCGATAAATTCTTTAACGTGTATGTACACGAGGTCTTTCACTAAGTATAATGCAACTTTACAAAGTTACCACGCACTTTCAAACACAGACACTCCACGATATTGTTCTTATGTTACTGTGACAGAATCATCAGCAATCATGTGTATTTACAAATAACTTGCACCCCTGAAGAGAACTAGTTCCCGCAGACCCAGGGAATCCTACTGTGGGAGCTAGGACCTCAACATACGTGTTACTCGTATTTAAGTTTTAATTATAGAATTTCCTAAATTTTAATGAAGTTTATTTTTACTGATTAATATTTTTGTATGTATTTTTGTTTGTTAATTAGTCTAAATAACTGTAAATAACTAAGTAGTTAAATTTAGGGAGCACGAAACTTTCTTTTTAAAAACTAAATTAAAATACTCGTAGCCGATACTGAGGCTTTAATATTAATTTAGAATACGTTTAGCCGATATGGAGGCTCTAGAACGAATGAATAACACAAAGGATTATATTCGTAACATTAACTTACATACTACTCGGTGACACCTTAGTCAGCTTTCCACAGAAGTGCAAGTACTGCTGAGTAAGCCGTCTCTACATCAGAGCAGAAGGGCGAGGGGGATGCATAACTAACTTGCTGTGTCTGTTGGTAATTAAATAAAATATTTATTTATCATGTATCATTTTATGTTTTCAGCGAACAATTCGATTTCTGTGACCAACAACGTTACGAGTAGTTCTGTCATTTCGTTCAAGTTAATATCTAGTACGAACCAGACGAATAACAAAGTGTATTGTTCTTCAGAAATAGATATCAACAAATATAGCCTTGTCAGTACAACAATAATTATGTTAATCAGAACAACAAAACCGACGAGGCCGGTGTCTATGGAATTTGATTACTGGGATGATGTAACAGGTAAATAAAAAAAAATTCAAAAATACGTGTGTCACTCGGCCAGTGGGCGGTAAAGCTATTGCATACGCATACGTCTAGTCGCACGCACACAAACACCGTTCCGAAGTCTTCCGAATTGAAACGACGTTAGACGAGTGTTAAGTCTATTTTCGTTACGGAATTTATTAATTCGGTCGCCGCGCTTAAAGCCCGCCATGAAAGCTATGCAATAGCTTAAAAAATATATTTAAATTATAAGAAAGAGATAGTCAATACGACTGTTTTTTTATTGTTTGTTACGAGTATAGCTGTTTTCAAGTAAACGGCTGGATTTGATATATTCGTTTTTTGTTTTAAAGGGTATATATACTTCTGAATTGTTTGATTTAATTTTGATCAAAAATTGACAAGAGATTCGATTATTGAATCGAAATAATTATCAAAAAAAAAAAGGTATCAGCTGTCATCTAGCTCCAATTTTTTTTTTTATATATATTAATTACATAACTGTTTTTACGCCAACTCGATCGAGTGAGTAAAATAACTCTCACTTAGCACTCTGATTGATGAATCACGTCACGATTTGCCAAAGTTACTTATAAATCGGTCAAGTGCGTGTCGGACTCGCGCACTAAGGGTGCCTTACCATTGTCTGTATAACATTAGTTCAAGTTTCTACGGTATGACAGCCGGTCTCAAATATTTATTTCATTCTTTTTTATTTAAGTATTTGTCGTTATAGTGGCAACAGAAATACATCATCTGTGAACATTTCAACTGTCTAGATATCACGGTTCATGAGTTTCGGTTCATGAGGAATTCTTAGTAATAGTGTCTCGTTTTTACTCTTTAGGTACGAAACCCTTAAATTCGTCACGGCGCATCAAAGTCAACTTAACCTCCAGCTCTACTAAAATTTAAGAAGTTATGATTGGATTAAATTGAGCATAGTATTTTGACTTATTAACCACACTTAAAAGATTAAGAAAAAAGAAAAAAATATGAAGAAAAAATAAGCAATCAACAAACAAAACATTTTCAAAAAAAATTAAGTGTCAACTAACTAAGTTAACTACAAATATATATATATATATATATATATTTGTAGTTCTGCGAACTTTGGAACTCGCAACCATGATATTTATTACAATTTTGTAAAAAAAAACAAACAACTTGACCAATTCTTTTTTTTATATTTGCCAATCCAAAATTATTGTTATGTTTTGTATATTTTTATTAATTATTATTGTGATCGGCCACTAAATGGCGCTGTAGCACACTTCCCCTCTTTTTGGGAGAAATAACCCGCCCAACCATAATCTCCGACGACCCAAAAAAATCTAAAAATTCGTAAAACCCACATACACCAGTTTTGCCAAGATTGGTTAAAAACTACGACTTTTAGGTACGCGAGCACGAAATTTCTTGCGGACAAACAACCATACATACAAACTGACAGATCATAGAACATTTTTCTAGGCTCAAAGCAGTGACGTTTCGCTCGCTCGGTCAATAAACAATAAAGAATTTAAAAAAGATATCTGTTTTTTAATTTCTTGATTTCAGAGGTTTTCTTTTTTTGTAGAAGCTGAGGTCACGTCTACTTCTGCAGTGGAGATGACAGCGTATAAAGAGAAAGAAAAAAAAACTAGAGGTAAGTGAAATTATAATCTGTGCCAGCAATCGATGGAAATCACAGAGTTCAGTACTACAGTCATTCCAAGCGTGTCGGTACTTTCCCGCGTTCGCTGACAATATGGCGTTTTTGTCTGGTCACCATCATTATTGGTGGATTGTTTATAAACAGAATTTCGATCTATTTTATATTACAGACTAGCTGACCCGGCGAACCTTCGTACCGCCTAACAGTAGATTTTTTTTGTATGGTTTTTTTAATATAAGCATCGTTTTTCCATTTTTTTCATTTCATTCTTAAAACCATTTTTCTTGTTTTTCACTTTTTCTGGTTTCAAGATTTGCGCTTAGCAACAAATTCAGCAGTTCATTTTTATATTGTAGAAAATAAATTATAAGTTAGATGTTTACAATTTACAGAACCCCGGGAATCCAGCAACGTCACAATCCCGAGCATAATAGGCGGCAGTGTCGCTGTTCTTGTGCTTGTGAGCGTCATAGTAGCTTTCGTTTTAGTCAAAATTCTCAAAAAGAAACCTAAAATTAATAATGTAAGTCCTACTTTGACATATTTTTTTTAAGATTCTGTACCCGTAGTCTAAATATTAGAATAGGGTCCCGTCTATTCTTAAGTTTTCGCTGTCCGTCCGTCCGTCTGTCAGCAGGCTGTATCTCATGAACCGTGCTAGCTAGACAGTTGAAATGTTCACAGATGATGTATTTCTGTTGTCGCTATAACAGCATATACTAAAAATATAATAAAACAAATATTTAATGGGTTCCTATACAATTAACGTAATTTATTTTGTTCTTATTTAATAATATTGTATAGATAGAATGGCTTATCGTTCGTAATGGCGTTCTAAGGAGAAGACCTATGCTCAACAGTTGACGTCTTCTGGCCGATGATGATGATGATGATAGACAATGGTACGGAACTCTTCGTGCACGAGCCCGACTTGTACATGACCGATTTTTGTCATTAGTAGTACTTTTAGCGTTGCTGGCTAAGCTATTATATTTTTTTTATTAAAAACCAATTAAAACCACAATAACGGTAAAGGAAATAAAATAAATCTGACCCTTCATATCTACTTACTTTTTCAGACGGACTCAAACATCGACTACGAGACTTTGCCCGACCATAAACAAGGTGCGATGCCTATCCCCAAACAGTGGGACGAAGCACAATATTCAAATCCGAATGACGCCCTTCCCAACAACAGCGATTACGCCGTACCACACAAACCGACCCTAGAAGAGATGTACGCGAGAATCAGCCCTAAAAACAAAAGAAACAACGATAATAACGAGACAGGATACGTGACAATCGATCAAAAGCTTAGCCCCACTTACGCTCAAGCCGTACCCAAGCATTTACGAAAGAATAACACCAAAAACTTAAAATACGCGGAGTTGGAAACCAAAATACAAAAGTCTATCGTTGCCAAGAATGCCACTATTAGCCGGAATCCATACGCAGAAATCAAATTTCAAGAAAGTCCTTATGCAGAGCCTGGTAGTGAAAGTTCTTATGCTGAAATTGGCAGTGAATGTGCATACGCTGAAGTGAATTTTGGCGAAAATCAATATGCTGAACCCAATGCGAAACTACCTCGAGGATATGTCAACGTTTTCGATAATCAGAGATACGTCAACTCTCAAGGGAAGGATGATTACGCGGAGCCCGCTTATTGTGAATTAAGTAAAAGGAAAAAATAGTAGATAAAACAATGCCTTACCAAAGGGGCGCATTTGAGTCAAAGCTAAATTAATACTTACGATTTTGGAAAATGACTTGTGACTTAGTGTACGTCTACCAAAAAATGCCTGAAGACGTGGTTCATATTGTGTAATCATGAAACCTACATCAGTTGCTTACTTAATTGTGTACAAAAATATCTGAAACTGTAAATTGTTCTGGAATTATAGTATACGTGGGAGAATTTTGTATCCAGGGTTGGCTCCAATGGTCACATGGAACTACAAGTTCTACCACCCGTCACAATAATGATAAAATTGACACAAAAAAACGAGCAAATCGCATTTTGCTTAAATAACGTGAAAATATTTTAATTTTACATTAACTTTGTACACTGGGATAAGTTACGTTATAACGTATTTATTGTGTCATTGTCTTAGCCGAGCTCCATACTATTTATAAACATCTCTTTTGAAGAATTCGTCAGGTGCAAAAATAACAATCGCTAAAAAGACTGGTCTACGGAAATGCGTTTGGTTTTTTTCATTAGATTTTTTGAGATAAAGAATTATTAATATTAATATTATTTTTATGCTATAACATAAAGAATTATTAATAAATTTCACTAATGTCTCTCTACAGAAAGATTAGATTAGATTAAGATTAACGTAAATTATTATAATATAGTCAAAAAAATTAAGTAAGTATCTAATAAAATGTTTCTTAAAATTATCATTAAAAATAACTAAGATTTGATATTAAATTAATGTAAATGACAATTATTATCAATAACTTAATATTGCATGCATAAGTTTAAAGTACGTGATCATTATTTTGGGAATATTTGTTTAGTTTTAAATATCATTCATTCATCATTTCATTGCTATCCAGAGGGGCGATGCAGCCAGTGTGATGGGTACTTTTGCACCAGGTACAATCAAAGGCGGGCTATTTGATTGCTGACGTGCATTTAATTGTGATTTTATTTTATTATGACGAAATGTATTAAAAATATGTTTGTGATAAAAAAAGGTTTTAAATTATGTAATTATTTAATTGATTAGAGAATGTGTGTGTCAAATACGACAATGTGTTAGTGATCGGCGATTTTAATATGTATTCGGCGCTATTAAAGATCAAGAGCTATTTAGAATACGTGATCACCTACTGTGGATTTTGCCAGGTAAATAACTTTCGCAATATTAATGACCGAACGTTGGATTTAGTGCAGAGTACGTTATCAGCGTGTGATGTGGAGGTGCAACTGTCGGACGCACCGCTTGTACACATAGATAAGCAACACCCTCCGATGTTTGTGACTATACCGGTAGGTACGCAGCGCGACCACTTCTCTCAGAACCATACAATTAACTCTCATAGTAAACATAGTTGGAACTTTAATAAGGCTAACTTTATGAAATTGTATTATTTATTAGATCAAGCGGATTCGGATAGTCTATATAAAAGTTTGGCTTATATGTACACTTTGGTAGATAACGTTATCGACGAATGCACTCCTAAAAAAGACAAAGATGATTACTAACACTAATTATAATTATCCGGAATGGTATTCGAGTGAATTAGTAAGTTATATAAAGCTAAAGTGAAGGTATCACAAGTTATTTAAAGAACTAGATCGCAATGTGATTATGAAACGTTTTCCCGTTGCCGAGCTCGTGTTAAATTTAAGTTAAAATCGGATTATGAAGCTTACCAGATTATACTACAAATTAATTTTAAAAATGAACCAAAATCGTTTATATTATAGGTGCAAACAATCTAAACGTTATCAATCACGAATCACACAAAACGGTCGAGAATTGAGTGAACAAGAGTGTGCTGAAGGTTTTGCATTCTATTTTGAGTCGGTATATAGCACGACACGGCCCACGCTAGACCCCGAGGCGGCGGAGCACGCGGCCGTGCGTGCACGGGTGCCGCTCGCGTGCATGTCGGTCAGCTGAGCGCGCTCGACCTCAGGGACGCGCTCCGCCGGCTAAAGCCCAAGCGGTCGGTCGGCCCCGATGGTTTACCACCATACCTCATAAAAGACTGTCGCCCCGTCTTTGAGAAGCGGCTGCTGCACGTGATTAATCTATGTTTCAAAGAAGGTCTCTCCCCGGAAGTATGGAAACTAGCCCGAATGATTCCGGTTCCGAAGGGAAGTTCGGGTTCAGATGTAAGCGAATACCGACCTGGACCAGTCCTGTCCTCGTTTGCTCGTTTGGAAAGGTTTTCGAATCTGCTCTGCGCAAGTGCATCTATGAACAGGTCAGTTCGAGTTTGTCCGATGTTCAACACGGCTTCCGGCCTTCTCGAAGTACGGGGAGTAACTTGCCCTCGTTTGTGTCATATTTGTTCCAGCTATTGGTGCGGGAGGGCAGGTTGACGCCGCGTACTTCGACTTCCTGAAAGCCTTAGACACCGTGCATCATCTTATTCGAGAAGCTAGCGGCGGTGGGATTCACCCCGCATCTTTTGAGGTTTTTTGCGAGTTACCTCGGTGAACGCCGTATGCCGAATACGCCGGTTACGAATCTGAACCTTATTTCACGTAGTCAGGTGTAAGTCAAGGTAGCAATTTAGGACCTTTAGTGCACAGGCCCTAAATTATTTCTGTCTATAGCGAACATATGTGATTGTGAATTACTCCAACAAGACATAGACAGGATAGTCGAGTGGACCACGGTCAATAAATTATGTTTTAATACTGCTAAGTGTGAAATTATAAGCTACGGGCGCAAGAGCGTACCGCTGCATTACTCGTATTCTGTGGATGGCGCGGTGATGTCACGCGTCCAGAGCGTGCGTCACCTGGGCGTCCAGATGGTACCGGACCTAACGTTTCGTAAACACATTGTGGATATCTGCGGGAAGGCTTTTAGAAATCTAGGTTTTATCTTGCGACAAAGTAAAGCTATTAGAAATACTGACGTTATCAGAATTTTATTCAACTCTCTGGTGCGTAGTCGGCTAGAAACAAGCGCAATTGTATGGAATCCCCACGAGGATAGAGGCATGGTAGATAAAATACTAAATAAACTAACGCATTATCTATATTTAAAAGAGTAAGGCGTCTATCCATGCTAACCGTTGATATATCCGACCTTGTTCGTGTTAGGCATGGTGGGGTACAGCAAGCTGAGTGTTAGGCGTGATGTTGCGCTCTGCACGTACGTGTGGCGCGTGCTGCGCGGACACCTGCACCACCCTGAGGTGCTGGAGGCGCTGTGCCTGCGCGCGCCCGAGGAACCCACTAGCCGTAGGAGGTCATTTATTACATTCAGGGTGCCCGAGAACAGAATAATTTGCTTAGGTTTGCTCCCACGTCACGCGCAATAGCTTTGTTAAATATTATAGAGGAGGATATTGACGTTTTTAATTGTAACCTGGCAACATTCACAGAGGCTGCAAATAGACTCTGTGAAAATTTTGTATTTAAAAGTTCATGTTCCATAAAATAGTTTAGTGTAGTACCGCCTTGCTTTTACTGTCACGATGTTATTACTGTGTATATCCAAATAAATAAATATTTTTTATATATTTTTTTTCATACCTCGTAGAAAACAGCTTATAAATTAAAGGGTATAGTGCAATTATATATTTTAATCCGTCTTAAATAAAGCTGATGACTCTTAGTTCAATCGAATATTTATTTCCTTGTTTGTATAGTAAATCTATATTGTAGATTAATAGGTTCAAGAGTTTTGATTATTGAATCAAAATAACTGAAAAAGTTCTATCGGCGCCTGTCGTAATGGAAGTCATTAAACAATTTTTAAGCTATCGCATAGGCTTTGAGCGCAGCGATCGAATCAGGAAATTCCGTAACGAAAATAAACGTAACACCCCACTCCGACCGGCACAGCGGTGCGGCGTTGAAAGCCGTGCATCGTCTAACGTCGTTACAGTTCGGCAGACTTCGGCACGGTGTTTGTGTGCGTGCGACTAGACGTATGCGTACGCAATAGCTCTACCGCGGCAGTCCCTGAGTGCCACACGTTTTTGTTTTTCTTTATATTTTTTTTTATCACAACCGTTCCAGTAGTTGGTTTTGAAATGAATAAACTTGAATTTATATATTGGTTCACAAAATAAAACATAAAATCACTAAAATTAAGATAAGATAAGACAACTCTTTATTAAAAACCAGCTTATACACTATTTAAAAACAATACTAAAAACATGCTAGATTTCTAATGGCGGCCTTATCGCTTAAAGCGATCTCTTCCAGGCAACCATGCACGTATAAGATATTACAAAAATTAGAGCGGCCTTAGCAAGGTAAACATAATAACATATACTAAACATAACTAAATAGATAAAGTAGTTAACATAATTTAGAAAAAAATATATACACACAACGATATATTATTATTACTCGTATATAACTACATACAATAAATACAAAACAGATTATAAAGATATAGATATGAATTACTGATAAACTAAAACATGATTGTTAGAGTGATAGGTAATGTGCTATGACTCGATGCTTGAAAACGTTTAGGGAAGGAGCACGTCTGATGTCAGTGGGAAGATTGTTCCACAATAACACAGCTTTCACCGCGAAAGAATACCCGTAAGAAACAGTGTGATGTGAAGGGATAGATAATTTGAGGTTCTCCGATGATTTCAAGTTATACGAGTGAGTTGTGTGGCAAAATTTAAAGCATCTCTGAAGGTACCGCGGAGAAGAAGGATTAAATAAGACATTATGAAGCAGGCAAAGTATGTGAACATCCCGGCGACGGCGAATAGGGAGCCACTTGAGCTTAGTGCGATATTTGGAGACATGGTCATACTTGCGTAAACCAAATATAAACCTTATACAGAAATTTTGAAGGCGCTCAAGTTTATCGAATTGCTCCTGAGTGAGATCCAGATAACAAACGTCAGCGTAGTCAAGAATAGGTAACAGAAGGGATTGTGCCAGCGCAGTTTTAGTGGTAATGGGTAGAAAATTGCGTAGTCTACGCAAAGAGCCTGCGGAAGCAAATAGTTTGCGGCTCACTTCTGAAATTTGCGTATCCCAGGACAGATTGCAATCAAACACAATGCCAAGATTTTTGACGATTTGGCTATATGGGATGGTAACACCATCAAACACTACACGGGGCAATGTATCCCAATCTATTTGGCAGGTTTGGCGGGAACCTCCCATGACGATAACCTGAGTTTTTAGTGGATTTATTTCTAGGCCGTAAGATTTACTCCAGTCAGATATCCGATTCAAATCTTGGTTCACTTCTTCTACAGCTTCGGCTAACCAACTAAGTGGAGCCTGGCTGTATAATTGCAAATCATCTGCATAAAGGTGGTAGGACGAAGTAAGATGATGCGAAATTGAATTAATAAAAATAGCGAAAAGAAGAGGTGATAAGACGCCACCTTGAGGTACACCGGCAGATATGTCACACCAAGAAGAGAACGACTCTTCAAATCGAACTCTCTGCCGACGACCGTACAAGTAACTGTGAAACCAGTCAATTACCGTTGGAGATATGTTATTGGAGCGAAGTACAGATAGGAGAATATCAAAATCAACTGAGTTAAAAGCATTGCTGAAGTCCAGAAGCGTCAGAACGGTTAACTGGCCATTGTCCATCCCTAAACGTACATCGTCAGTTATTTTTACTAATGCAGTAACCGTACTGTGCCCAGGACGAAAGCCGGACTGAAAAGGATTTAACAAGTCGTTTCTTGTAAGGAACATATTTAACTGGTTGTGGACTAGGCGCTCAAGAGCTTTAGAAAGGAAAGGTAATATAGAAATAGGGCGATATTCGGAATAGGATTTAGGATTAGCTTTTTTTGGCAACGGAATAACTTGCGCTTGTTTCCATGATCGCGGAAAAATACTATTGGAGATCGAAAAATTGAAAATATGGCATAGGACAGGAAGCAGGTAATCAAGGATAGGAGTGATCATGTTTTGACTGACCATGTCTAGTCCAACAGCATTAGAAGATATTGAGAGAATGCTCTTCCTAACATCACAAGCGGTAAATTCACTAAAATCAAAAGGAAGTAGGTCTGAAGTTGGAAAATTTGAGACGCGCAGCAGAGAGCTGGTCTTAGTGCAAGTATCCATGTTAGGAGACGAAGAGAAATGCAAATTTAGTGCATCTAAATCTAAAGTTTTAGGGATAGTTTCTTGTCTTGATTTACCAACTCCTAATGACCGAAGGAATTTCCAGACTCTTGCAGAGTCAGTATCCTGAACAGATTCAAAAATATGGCGTCGTTGGGCATCTCTACACACCTTATTGCAATGATTACGAAGTTTAATATATCTGGCCTTGTTGTGATCATTTGGATGAACTCTGTACTTGGTCCTAGCCACCGCTTTTTTGTGCTTTAAAAGTTTTATATCGTCAGTGAGCCAAGGTGCAGGGACGTGTTTAATTTTAATGGCTCGCAAGGGCGCATGAACGTCGTACAGTTTCGTGAGGAGACAGTTAAAGATTGCAACCTGTTCGTCGATTTCGCTTGCATTTAAAACAGGTGTCCAGTCTATTGTATTAACATCGCTCAAAAATTTTTCTTGATTCATACCACCAAAATTGCGCTGCAGAATAACTGTGGGTTTAGACTTAGGAGGTCGGACTTTGTAAGACAAGAAGATAAGATCATGATAAGAAAAATCAGCCGAAAGTTGTCCATGCTTCTCAACATGCTGCAGAGAGGATACTATTGTAAGATCAAGAAGAGATGGGGTTGAGTTAGGAAAGTGATGTGTTGCACCAAGTGGGAGTATATGCATGTTGGCAGACTGCACAACTCTATGTAACTTACGAGACCGGTGATCTTTTTTAAGGAGGCAGGTGTTAAAATCACCCATAATTATGGAGTGACTATATGAAGGTATGAGATGCTCGAGAATCTTTTCGAAAGAAGAGAAGTAATTATTGTGACAAGAGTTGCTATAGTAGACTCCAAGAAGAATTTTGGTGTGGGACAGAAGAATCTCAATGAACAAATGTTCTCCAGCCTGATCGGGAGGCGGTTGCGAAGATGTGCTAATTACGGAAAAAGGAATATGAGAACGAAGGTAGATAGCTACACCTCCACCAACACGCCCTACGCGATCATTACGGATGAGATTAAAGCCGGGAAGACTAAACGACATAGATGGTAAGAAATTTTGGAGCCAGGTTTCGGAAACCACTATTCCGTGAATATTGTTTACATCCAGCGACGCTTGCATATCGGAAATATGGCCAGGAATGCTCTGATATGAATTAGATTTAAATTCTTAGGTACATCAGAGAATGCAGCTTCTAACAATTCGGTGAGCGATGGAATACTGGTAAAACTATCACTACTGTTACTACTAGAATCAGAAGAAGGAATCGAGACATATTCATCAGTTTCAGAACTAGAATCTTGAAATATATTATGCATAAAAATAAATAAATATACGTATACAATAAGTAATTTTAAATATATAGAAAATAGGTATAAATATGTATTATATTAATTATACAAAAATAGAATATTTTGTTAAATAAGCAACAAACACCTGCTGGCTCTGTACAATATGCACTATAAACACTACAATATACTAAGACTGATTTAACATTAATAAAGTGATATTCAAAATTAAATAAACAAACCGATGGCGACATCAAACAGGCATGTCACACATAGCAGAAAGAAAAAAAAACACTATTTTGCTTGACTTGACACTGAGATTAATACTAATTGTATGATGCTTTATAAAAACAGAAAAACGCAGAAAAGTAAATGCAAATAATTAATAAAACGGTGTAGGCTAGCAAAGAGAAGAGAAACTAGCTTACAATAATGGTGCATACCTACATTTTTGGCAATAAAATAAGAGGAAGTAGGTTACTAAGTGTTACTCATTTGAAAGAAGGTTCGACTATGATGCTCTCTGATAATCACCATAATGATAAATAGGATTCACTTAACGTTGACCTTGGCCTTCTGCGACTGCGGGCGCTTTGAACGTTCGCTTGTCGTGGTCACCTTAACTGCGGGAACATTGGCAGCAGCGACTGGCGCGGTCTCCACTGGTGCGGCGATCTTCTCCAACTCTGCCACTGTGCTTACTCGAAAATTACATAGTTTTGAAAAGAAAGAATGAAAGAAACACATTTCTTTGTACCAAAAAACTATTTCAGAGACTTCATAATTAATATCCAAGTTTCTTGTCACAAACCGGTTTCCACCAGCATAATGCTGGTTATAAACAACAAGCGCTGGTCTTACGTTGGTGTCGCAGGTGACGTCACGCACGCACACAATCTCGTGCAATGTACATAACATAAATCCTATCCAAGCATATAATATATGCATACGTAATATATGCGCATTTCTCTTATATTTGGTTTTTAAACCAATCTTAACTTAGTTTTGAGGTTTTTATGATCTGACATATATCCTTGAATATATATCTACATGCTTGTGTATGGATGTCTATACTTCTCATCAATACTTTCCGCAGCGATTAAAGACACTTTATGGCTAATCTTTTTACACCTTGCATTAACCATAATAAAATATCACTAATAACTAAACAAAGCAATCATAATGTAAATATTTGTCAAGAGAACTGTTAAACTAGGAACTAATATTAATTAATCGTATATAAATGAGATTTGTAAGTTAAATTTTTTAAGTAATTCTTAATTCAAATGTAATAAGACTTGCTTGTAACGAACGTTATTTAAAGGTCAATAAATATTACTTTACTTTACTTTACTTTGGTTTTAGTAGTAATTTCTAATAATCTTATTTTTTTTCTACTAATAAATATAGCCTTCTGTGTAACTCAGTCCTAAAGGCTAAAGAATTGTTGAAATCGGTTCAGTAGTTTTATTCTTGACAACATTTTATTACAAAAATGCTAATCTTTCGTTTTTACGATATTGGTATTATACTAAACAAAAGCCGTTACTGTAGGACTGCAGTTTAGAAATTCACATTTTTAATTAATTAAGTAGGTATATATATATATATATATATATATATATATATATATATATATATATATATATATATTATATTTATATCTCTATATATATATTTATATAATATAAATGAATCCCAATATCTCTTGGTGACGTCATCACGCGTGAACGGCTGAACCGATTTCACTATTTTTTCTTTGTTGTTATTGTCAGGAGAAGGTTCTTATGAAATATATACAGAATATATATATATATATATATATATAAATGAATCCGTTTGTTTAACTAAAACTCGAGCACGGCTGGGCCGATATAGCTGATTATAGTCTTGAAATAATTGACGTACTACAGGGAGGATTAAAAGGTGAGTAACATACATAATTTAAAAAAAACGGTCCAGATAATTGATTTTTAAATTGAAAATAGAAGTTAATAATCATTTATATTATTAAAGAACTTGTTCTTTTGTCTGTCGGCATGTTATGGGTCTAAAATGGCCGCTTCAGCTGAATCATAATAGCAGTTCACAGCGTGAATTGGATTTAGCTGAATTGCTCAAAGTGGCAGTTTTAGACCCCCAGCTCGTAGTTTTAAACCATTTTGACGAAAATTAGTGTAGACTCTACATTTTTTTAGAATTTAGCCGTCAGGAATGTTTGACTGGGAAAAGAGTTTCTCACAAATAAAAGGTAAGTTTGTTAAGGTGTCAACAGTCTCTGATACAAACATGCAGAACACAACATAAATTCTATTCTAATCTATTAAAAAAAAAAAAAAACGAATATGATAAAAATAGGTCAAGTTGTCGTGTTGTTTTTATAAAGTCACAAAAAACACTGTGGTCTCAAAGTCGTTAATTCACGGAACAACTGCTACATAATTATTCTGTATTTACATAAAGGAAAACCTACTATATATATATACGTAGGTAGGTACTGTACACTGGTTAACAATATAATATATATGATAGTATGACTAATTATGAAAGTAATTATATAATATAACTAGCTGGGCTCCATTGTGTCACCTGCAGTATTTAACCTAGCAGCTGACCCGGCGAACTTCGTACCGCCTAATAGTCGATTCTTCAAGAGTAACATCGTATAAATATGACATAATTATTTATACGATAATTGCCTTCCCGGAACCTCTCAACTTACACTTAAACTTTATGGTATGGTATTAAAGTTCAAATTGACTTTTAAGTATTATTACGAATCGATTGTATGAGAGTATAGAAATGTGTTGTTTTTAGACCCTTTCAGTAATTTTTTTAAATTTATCTCTCCGTAAGAACCTACCTCGTACATCAAGGAATATTCTAAAAAAATAATTAGCAAAATCGCTTCAGCTTCTCTCGAGATTTTCGCTTAGCAATACATTCAGCGATACATTTTTATATTATAGAAGATATTACTCAGTGATAATGTAACTTTTTAACGGCCAAAAATTGTTGTGAGATAATTCGTTACATAAAAGAATAAAACACTTTTCCTCTTAATATTATTAGTTCAGATGAGGATGACACCGTTTGATGTTTAACATTATAATAATTGGTAAGTAAATATAAAATTAAAATTACATAAAATTGGTAAGGTATTATATAAAATGAAAATTACATAAAAATAATTAAAGTTTACATCGAATACAGCTTAGTCTTATATAACATTAGTGCTATTACACAAGTTCATCGGATTAAGTTACATGCTATAAGGATGGATGATGTTTTTTTTTATACAATAAATGTTTTCGGTGTTACTGGAGTGAAATAGTCAGCCTGCGAGATAACTCCCAATTTTTTTTTTTTAAATTAATGTTTTTTTTTTGCAATAGAAAAAATATTGGATTTTTAAAATGATTTAATAATGATTGTGTGGCATGTAACAAATGTATGGTATTAGCTTTTGCCCGCGGCCTAGAGCACTCTCCGGACATCGAATTATCTCTGTGCGAAAAATCAAGTCAATTCTGAATAAATAATAAAAAAATAAACTAAATTAATTATATTTAGATATAACTCGTTGAGCAGAAGAAAGATAAACAAACCAATAAACACACACATTTATGGATATACTCGTACTAGCTGCGCTCCGCGACTTTATCCGCGGTAATTTTTTTGATCATCCCATGGGGACACTTCAACTTTCCAGGATTAAAAAGCCTAAGTGTTAATCCAGGGTATAAGCTATCTTCATGCCAAATTTCATCCAAATCCGTTCAGCCGTTTCACATACAAACTTTCGCCTTTATAATCCTAACTAATATTATAAATGCGACATTAACTCTGTCTGTCTGTCTCGCTTTCACGCCAAAACCACTTAACTTGATCTGGATGAAATTTAGTACACATGTAGATTGGACCTCGGGTTTTTTTACCAACTTCAAAAAAATGTAGTTTTCTATTAACTTGATAATCCAATGGGGAACTACGCGGTTGAAACCGGGGAGCATCGCTAGTATTATATATATAAATAATATAATATATAATGTGAGTGTGTCAGAGCATGTTGGTGGGGATAAATAAATGAATTTATGACTACGATTCCTGAAAATATAACTTTTATCATATTTTCCCTATAAGGCAACAACCTATAATGAGCTGGCACCTAACAGTTAACCTACGTATATAAATGTCAATTCAAATACCTTCTAAAATTAATCATGATCCAAATAAATGTAACAAGTGATGTCTTTCACGGTAATAACAATAATTTATAATAAAATTCAGTTTTTTTTTATATTTTTTAAAGTGTCAAACACACTGTTGACAGATAAGATAAAAAAAAAATGTTTAATAATGATATGTGCTGCGTAGTGATTGTGTTCTTGTGTTTTTGTGTGTTTTTCAGTTTTCAAGGTATTATTTTTTTAATTTATTTGAGTTCTCTCTTATTATTATGAAACACGTCTCTGAGCCAGACCTTTATTGTGGCATCGTGGAACCTTGGCCAACGTTAAGAGGCCTTTTGCAATAAGTATTTTAATTTTTTATGACCAAATATTTTTTTAGTGTTACATGATTTCTCGAAGACGGGTTGACAGATTTAATGTTTGAAAGCGTATAATTATCTTCATCATGTGATCCCACTTCGTGATTTTATCAAAGTCGGTGAAATGGTTGGATTTCTAAATCGAAATATTTGACAAGGTTTTATTTAATCACTATTTTTGAAAAATAATTATTTTAATAAGTGAGTTTAATAAGTAATACTTACTTATTTTGATTTTGTAAGCGAGCTATGATTAATTATCATTAAACAGGGTAGGTTTTCTTTAGATAAGTAATAATAAATATACATAAGAAATATATATATTTCTTCCAATGTACAATTGTATATAATACGTTTTCATTATTTTAGAAGAGATCTGAAAGGGATTCTTCTTGTTAATGCACGGGTGTTTACAAAAAACTTTCCATGGCATCCCGGACGCAGTGGCATCAAATTTAACGAAAGTTTTGTTTATTTTAGAAACATCTTCGCTCGTCAAATTGAACGGAGTCCAGTGGGACCAGTATATAACTGCTAGAAAAGCTGGAGACAGTGTTTATTATTACGGAGTGCATAAATACAATGATGGCGAACCATTAAACTTCACATGTCAGAATAATCTTAACATTGGCAATACATCCATCACTATAACTACAAATGGTGAATATCGAATCAAACTTACTCTTAGCGACTTTGAAGAGGTTAGAACTACTTCAAAAAACCCCAACTTCAAAAAATAAAGACAACTACCAGTGTAGCCAATGACCATCTCCTGATAAATAAAAATCCAATGACACCTTGGACATCAAAATCAATCTATCAGTTTCGGCTGTAAGGGGTCACAAAGAGTTAGACATCCATGTATTATATTATGATTTTTCTTTTTGGCAGTCAAGTGAAACGAAGGTCTTGCGCTGCTTGCCACCTTCTGGATTTCGTCTATCACTTCTCCATAGAAATTGTGGATTATTGCCCCTCTTATAAAATCTAATTTTTGACTAGTTCATTGCCAAGGTACGGCCGGTTTAATATTCAATATTTAACTAGAGTTAGATACAATGCTAGCCGTTGAATTTGGGCATGCAAGGATACCTAAATTCGCATATAACTAAAAAGCTTGCTTGAAAGTTCAAAATACTTTTTTTTAAATAAATAATAGACACTTGATGTAAAGCGTTGATGTGGCATGCTTGCCTAGAAGAAACCGATTTACGCGCGATTTGATAAGATCCAGATTATAGCTATCGAAAAATAGAGAACTTGGTAGCAAATTCCACAACAAGGCTGCTAGCACAATAAAAGTAGACGCAAAGCGTTAAAGAATACTATTTTAAATTATATGTGAAAAACCTTTATCAATCCGACATAATATGCAAAAAAATATTCGAAGTCGAATTTAAGTTCTTGACCAAGACCGTGAGGTTATAGCTATGTGGGATGTTGATTTGACGATCATTGTTGGTCGTTCGACAAAACATGTTGAGGCAGTTTCTATAACATTATTTTGCGGTCGAGACAATTAGAACAAAAAGATTAGTGGCAGAAATGAGACGCAGGATTAGGGAAAAATCTGGGGACTAACGCTCAGGTTCGTACCTTGCAAAGACTTGCCTTTGCTATTTAGAGGGGCAATGTAGCCAGTGTGATGGGTACTTTTGCAGCGAGTACAATCAAAGGCGGGCTATTTGATTGTTGACGAGAAATCATTTGTTATTTTATATTAACTTGACGATTATAAACCTATTGTGTTAATTTATTTTAGTTAATTTTTAAGTTTCATTACTTTATAATTACTTATAAAGTAATGAAAATTATTGATTTTTATAGTAAATATATTAAATCGAATTAAATACTCAAGAAAATTTTGAGTATTTTATCTATTTATTTAATTTATGTTTTTCATATTTCAGCGTACCAGGATCTAAACATTCCAATTGTATCGCAATCTTTAATGAACGATGAGGAATCCGGGTTTTTATATCTGAAACTAATTGCACAAAACAATGGCTCTCACATCGACTGTCTAACAACTTCGTATAGCAGCGGCAGAATTTATAATAAAACTCGCATACAATTAATACTAATAAACTCAGATCCAGGTAATAAATAAGTCATTATTTTTTTCCTGTGCTTTTGTAAATATATTTTTTACAATATATTACCTAACAGCTTTAAAATAATGTAAGAAACCATGTTTAAAACTAAAGTAAAAACCTTTTAATGCAAAAAGATTAAGTACCTAAGCTTTTTGCAAAAAAATCATCTGCTTTGTAGTACTACAAAGCAGATGACTTTTTTCAAGACAAAAGATCGATTGAAATGTTGTTTCGTTGCACAAATGTATAATACTCATATTTTCTAGCAGTTATTATTTATTCTTTATAAGTTTTTGGTTAACTGTAATTTAATTTAACAATGTATTGTATGTGCCCGCGCTTAAAACATAAATAAATTGAATAAAATTGCTTCAAATACAGGTTGATTTTTAATTGAGCACGTATATTTAGTATACTGAAAGAATATTGAAAAATAAACCCCACTTTAGTTCAAAAATATTGAGAAAACTTCAATAAAAGTCATGCAAATCTGTCGGCATACACCTAACGGTGTGTTTCGACAGCCTTCCTTGAGAGCCAGTGTATTCCAGACTATGCGCTCCATTTAGGGCCACAGTATCGCAGACTTCTGTAGTCGTGCAAACTTGTGGTCAAATGCCTAGCTGTGTGTCATAAAGAAAAAACATCAGGGTTACAATGATGCGATCGTATTCCACGACAATTTTTTTTCAGAATATGGTTTTCGAGCAAATGGTTTGATTGTACCTTACACAAAATGTAAGAATGCAGCAACGGATAATATATGCTATATATATAGCTATTATACTGAAGAAAATATAATTGTACAAAGTTTTATAAACAATCATGGATACAACATTACTTGTGATGAACAAAACGAAGGTAGGATCGAGTTACAATTAATTTAGTTTTTTTTTGAAGCGTGACGTCAGCATTACTAAAGATTTCGACAATATTTCTTCTATGGCATTACTGACGTCACAACCAGTATCATGATGGAATTTGATCATACTTGGTACATAGAAACACGAACTGTTACTGTACCTATTTATTATTTCTCACAATAATTGTACAGAGCTCCGACTGCTCCGGCGGCACAGACTCAACTCTATAATGCGCCGACAAACGGTCGTATTTATAGTAAAAACAAGTTCTGCCTACCCTCATTCGAGTTTTACAATTAACTGGGTTTAACAAATAACTGCTTAACGGTTTAAGTGTGAACTTTAACAGTCAAGAAATGTTATTCTTCGTTCTCGCGCCGACATGTATCTTAATATATATAAATCTCGTGTCACAATGTTTGTCCTCAATGGACTCCTAAACCACTTAACCGATTATAATAAAATTCGCACACCATGTGCAGTTCGATCCAACTTGAGAGATAGGATAGTTTAAATCTCAAATTATAGTCGCAATTTTAATTTATTGCTAATTATTTGTCTGTTATTATTTGACAGTCACAATTATCTGTTAACTCCAAATGATTCTAACAGATGTCGATACCTTTCGACTGGGTTGAGTAAGTAATCAATAGATGGCGCTGCTATGGTAAATCTACGAACGTGTCATATAAGCATAATTACCACGTGTTGTTGACGCTATAAAATAGCCACAGCAACGCGTGGCCGGGTCAGCTAGTATATATATATATATATATATACTAGCCAACCAAACAGATGTTGTACTGCAAAAACCTAGATACCTTACAGCGCCATCTGCCGAGCTCATCTGTGAATTTAAACCATCTAGGGTGCCACATAATAATAATAATAAATCTTTTTCTTCTTAAGTACTTACAAAAAGATGAGACATTCAATTCATCTATTTTTATTTAATGTTTGTTACCTAATTTTTCGGAGACGAGTAGACAGATTTGTGAAAAACTTTTTTTATTTGAATGTGTTTTCTTCCCATTTCAATTTCACAATCGGCCAAGAGGTTAGGTTTTAAATTTTTTTTATTTATGTATATATTTATCGACGATGCCTGGACTGGTTTGTTTTTCTTTTGTTGACGAAATTGTTTACAATCAATTACACCTTTACAAGTACTTCATGAAAATGGGTCTAGTAATTTGTTTTATCAGAATAACAACATAATAAAAAAAACTTGAGAGGTGTCAAGGGACAAACGGATGGAAGGAAGTTCCTAAAAAAACAACAAAAATAATCGTCGCGACACCACACGGTTCAATGCGAAATAGAAAGACGAAACGAATATAACTGGCTTACTTTCTATAAGAGAGTGAGAGAAAGAGAGAGAGAGAGAGAGAGAGAGAGAGAGACAGAGAGATAGAGAGAGAAACAAGCGCACGCCGCACGGCTTACAACTATAGCAAAAAGTGTTGTTTGGTCTTAATTTTTTCCGTCTAACTCTCTTTCGCAACGCGCGATAAGTAACTTCGTTCAAATAATACATGCATAAGTTAATATTGTGGGTGCCTTTTTTATTAATTTATGTATTTATTTGTATTTTTACTTGCATGCTAATTTATATAGTTACTCTGTTTCAGGTTTAATAACTTGGCCGGAAGTTTTCCCTTATAAAGAAGAAACCATATGCCACTTACATTATAGTGACGGCTGGAGTAACATTATACTGACTTCTAAGATCGCGACGTACTTCAGTAAATATATTTTGTTCTTACTAGCTGCTCTTTGCGGTATTTTCCGCGGATCTCTAATTTTTTTGTCATATATATAATAATATAGCCTAAGTTACTCAGTGATAATGTAGGTTTCTAACGCAAAAAAGTTTTTGGAATCGATCCGGTATGATTGCTTGAAGACGGCTGGACTGATTTTAGAAATCTTGCTTTTTTTTGAAAAGGTACACAACGTGTAACAGAAAGGTGTGACAATACTAAAAGGTATTAGTCTACACATCAAAGTGAACTCATAATAGATTAAATTTAAAAAAAATTAGTCTCTCCATACAAAAATTGGTCACGTCATCGATCAAGTTGTATGGAAGATGCATTTTTTTTTTTATAGAATTTTGCAACATTTTGTTTTACGCAGGATTCACTTTGATGTGTAGACTAACACTCTTAAGTATTGTCACACCTTTCTGTTACACGTTGTTTATAGGTACATCTTAAGCAGTCTCATTTAATTTTTTTAAATTATTTTTAAAAAAATCTTGTAATATTTCAGCTCCGGTTATACAAGGCCTTGCCATGTCTAGAACTATTGCGATGTTCTTACGTGAGCACAACCAATTGTGGGTCATCTATGAGTACGAAGATAATGAAATTTTAAACTTAAATTGTGTTTCTTATTCATCAAATCCTGTGAAAGATGGACAAGTGGAGTGGATAATTAATGGTAAAGTTTATATATATTTCTCAAAATACTTAATATCTTATATACATCTATATATATAAAAGAAAGTCGTGTTAGTTAAACTATTTATAACTGACAAGAACGGCTGAACAGATTTGGCTGAAAATTGTTGGCGAGGTAGCTTAGAACCGGGAGACGGACATGGGATACTTTTTAACCGACTTCAAAAAAAGTAGTTCGATATTAGTTTTAGTAGAACTACGCGGGTGAAACCGCGGGGCACAGCTAGTTATTTGATAAAATAAAATAATAATTAAAAAGATTATTACCATATTAAAAAAAAGTTGAAAAAGATTATTTTTTAGAAGTTTAATTTTTAAATTTCAGTTAAAGTGAAATGTCTTATATAATAATTTCTTTAGCAATGGAAAAGCTAGGGTATTGTTGAATTCCCAAAATTTATTTTTTATTACACCTCTACACTCAATCATCTCTAATGAATCATCATCATCCACAGCCTTCCTTATCCCACTGCTAGGTATAGGCCTCTCTCATATGATGCCATCTTCTTCGATCCTGTGCTAATCGTGTCAAGGCTGGACCCGCGACAGTTCTTATGTCGTTAACCCATCTTGCCGTCGCCGCGTCGGTCGACCAACGCTCCGCTTCCCTAATCTGGGCCACCACTCTGTCACAGCCTTACTCCACCTGTCACCTTATTACGTGTCCTGCCCAGCTCCACTTAAGATTCTTTACTGCCAATCCAACGTCCGAACTTTAGTTCTTCGTCAGATTTCAGTATTTCGAACTCGATCTTGGAGTTTGATGCCGAGCATAGATGTCTCCATGGCCCTCTGTGTGACTCTTATATCGTGCACAGCCTCATCGGTGAGCGTCCAAGTCTCGGCACCATAAGTCATGGTGAGCAAACATAGATTGAAAAGGCGAGTTTTCAGACACTGTGGGATAAAGCGAGACTTCATCCAGTTTTTGAAAGCAGCCCACCCGAGTTGTATAGTATAGAGAGTTGTTGGCGATCACCTTTTTTTGATGTTCTAGATACACGTAACTGTCGACGGTTTCTAGACTTTCGTTGCCAATCAAAACTGGATTTGAAGTTCCAGAAACGTTCGATATTACCTTGGTCTTGGCCATATTCATCTTTAGGCCTACTTTTAAAGAAGAATCCGAAAGATCTTGTATCATGTGTTGGTGATCGCTCAAGTTTTCGGCAAAGAGAACCAAGTCATCGGCAAATCTAAGGTGAGACAAGTAAACACCATTGGTGTTTATTCCATTAGAGTCCCATGCAAGCGTTTGCATGACATCTTCTAAGGCAGCCGTAAAAAGTTTTGGTGAAATAGTGTCTCCTTGTCTCACCCCCGTACTGATTGAAATTGGTTTGGTTGAGTTAAGTAGTTTCACTTGTATTGTTGCCGACTTATAGTTCCCGAAGCACGTCCACATAACGAACATCGATAGAGCAGCAATGGAGAGAGTTGAAAACGGCCCAGTGCTCGACTATTTCGAAGGCTTTTTCGTAATCAACAAAGGCCATACACAAGGGCCGGTTACACTCTTTGCTCTTTTCCATTAACTGCTTTATCGTGTGAATATGGTCGAATCCTCTCCTGAAACCGGCTTGCTCGATTGGCTGACTTTCATCCTACTTGGGTGTGACTTTTAGGCCTCTAATTTTTCGATTGTTTTAGTAATAATGTTTGTATTATGTTTTCTTAGATCTATTTTGATTGCTTTATTTTGTATTCATGTCTAAAATATGTTTATGTTTTAACTTTAAAGTGTTGTAGGGCATTTTCTTCTGTCTTTCATTAAATCAATCGTCGCAGTTGAGAGTTTACTACTTCGGTTTTTGTTCGGCCTAAATGACTTATAGTTGTGTTCAAAATTGTATAACACAATTTTTGGTTGATGTAGTCTACCCCTAAATTAGATTCTTGCGAGCCTTCAAATTGGGTTTTCAATTCAATTTGAAATTGTTCGCCTAGTGAAGCAAGTTCTTGGGCTTCGTATTTTCTCAGTCCAGATGTAATCAATTTGGTTATCTCTTTCTTAAAGTCAAATTTAAGTGTTGCTCTAACTATTCTGTGGTCACTGCCGGTTATGAAGCGACCAAGGACGGTCACGTTATGTACTATATGTCTGTGGGAGCTAATTATATATTCTATTTCGTTTTTGGTTAGACCGCCAGGGCTCACCCATGTCCACTTCCTGGCACGTCGCTTATTGAAAAAAGTGTTCACAGTAAAGATGTCTTTTCTCTAGGAAGTTAACTAGGGTTTACCCGCGGTCGTTCCGCTACCCTAATCCAAAGTAGCCTACAGATTTTTCATGAGTGAGTGAAGCTCCAATTTTTGCGTTAATATCTCCTATAACAGTGGTATAATGGCACGGAATCTCTTCAATGGCTTTTTCAATATGATCATACATAGCTTCAACTTCGGAGTTTGTGCGTTTTCCTATTGGCGCGTAGACCTGGATAATTTTAAGAGAGTAACGTATTTTTAACTTTAAAATGTCCGATGCAATACACTCTCCAAATGTCATACAGAGCAGTCTATTGAATAATAAAAGAGTAAGTCATGGCTGATAGATATTTGCCAGATCTCAACTATCGTCTCTATCCACCTCTGAATCTAAAGATGTTAAATTTGGACGGAGTAATCATCATTCATGTGTGATGCGTGTATTAAGAAAGATATTTTAGAAAATGAACCCCTAAGAGGGTTTAATTGGGGTTCAGAGTTAAATATCGCATGAAAATGATAGTTTGCGTACACAACGATTGACAACACATAAATGATAAAAATAGAGGGTCAAAAAATTTTAAATGTCAATTTTAATAGATACATCACCATTTTCCTTTCCTTATCTTACTACGTGAGGTCGGCACATTACTAAAATTCTTACATAATAAAATAATCTTCTTGATTGCAGATTCCACTGTCAACATTATAACCACTGCAGAAGTTTTATCTATAACTAACAATTCTTACATTATTAGTGGATCCTTCCAACTCAAGGCTGGTTATAAATTTGGGGTCATTTCATGTTTCCTGCCCTTAGACCAGAAAACAAAAACAAATAAGACTATAGTTATCACGCTTATTAGAAAAAATCATCTTCTGTATACAAACAAATCTAACGACATACCAAAAAACAGTACATATCATAAACAAGAAATACTCGTAACTGGAGAACTGGAATCAACGGCTGCGACTTCCAAACAACCAAATTTTTCTACAACAACTGCTTACAATACAAAACCAGGTAATTTTAGTTCATAGGAGAATAAGCTTATTTCTTAAAATATAAAATATATGCTTCGAAAATGTACATATTACATATTATAAATGTACATACTACATATAATAAATGTACATATTACATATTATAAATGTACATATTACATATTATAAATGTACATATTACATATTATAAATGTACATACTACATATAATAAATGTACATATTACATATTATAAATGTACATATTACATATTATAAATGTACATATTACATATTATAAATGTACATACTACATATAATAAATGTACATATTACATATTATAAATGTACATATTTCAGCCGGCATCATGTTGAGTTGGGACCGGATTGTGACAGAAAACATTAATGTAGTAAATTTCATAATATGTGTGTTTGTAAAGTTGTAATTGTTTTCTGTAACAAATAAATATATTTTTTTTCTATTCTATATATTGTAATTACTTTAGGAATTATTTATCTCTAATATATCAACCAAATTAAAAATAACGTACCTAACTTATTGAAGTGTACAAAATTAATGTCGAATCAAAATATTTCCACGTCATTTACGAAGTATTTTTTAAGTTATCGCAATATTTTTGTACTAACGTGGGTTTGAACAAAAAAACACGCGTATTTTTATTTGTCAATGTTCTTTCAGTATACCTACTAAATATATGCACTCAATTTAAGTCAAGTAACACCACAGTTACAATAATTTAAATAAAATTATTTATTTTCTTTGCAGCGGCGTCAACGGCGTCAATAGACAAGAGTGTGGTGATAGGTGCTAGTGTCGTTGTGATAGTGATAGTCATTGTCGTCATAGTGACATTGGTCGTCATTATTGTCAAGAAAAAAGCTAAATCTCTGAATGTAAGTTTCATATCTATAATTTTCCTTATATAGAAAACTTATATTAAATTCATATTGTTTAAGAAGACGGGTTCGGAACGACTCATTTCATCCCTGATGAAGTTCACGGCAGCTGAACGAAATTTTTGTAAAAAAATTTGGGTATACTCGTATGCTGCCAGCTTCCGTAGGAATTTGCACAAATTTAGGCCAGAAGTTTTATTTATAAATCAAGTAAAAAAAATCTATAGGCACCTGTCAAATCAAAGTTGGTTTTCATTGTTTTAGGCATTTATTTTTTGAGTAAGTATGACCAAAAGAATCCAGATGCAAGTCTTATAACTTCGCAAGAAACGACTGTAATATTCAACAACTAGTACCTGCCTGACACTCATTTCATATTTCAGTTGAATACTGTCAACTGAAATATAAATAATATTTAAGCCCCCATTTGACCTCCTTAGGGTTGATTTTCCAAATACCTTCTTAGTACATCCGTACTCTATAATGAATACACCCTTCAAGTCTTTTTACATAGTTCATCAGGACTTTCTCTTTTATATAATTACTAGCTGGGCTCCGCGGCGTTACTCTCGGATCTCTTTTTTTAAAGTTGATGTTACTCAGTGATACAGCAGCTTTCTAATTTCAAAATAATTTTGAAATCGTTTGTGTAGTTTCGAAGCCTGTTCAATGCAAACAAACAATAATATCCTTCCTCTTTATAATCACATCACATCACATTATATTATATAATTATTTATTATTATATAATTTTCTATTATATAATTATTTATTATTAACAGATAATATAAAAGCGAAAGATTGTATGTGTGTGTGTTTGTTTGTTCCTCTTTCACGCTCAAACGGCTAAACGGATTAACACATACTTTCTATCCCGGAAAATTTAAGTGTTCTCATGGGATGATCAAATATGTATCGCGGGTTAAACCGCGTGGCACAGCTAGTATTAGCATAAATATATAGATATATAATCAAATTTTTAAATTTTGTTTCAGTCGGATTCAGACATCAACTACGAAACTTTACCTGAACACAATAAAGGCGCGATGCCTATTCCAAGCCAATGGCAAGACACCCAATACGCTAATCCAGACGACTTAATCAAAAACTGCAACTACGCTTTACCTCAAGAACCAACTATTAAAGAAATGTACGCGAAACCCGTTCCTACAAACCAAAGACTCGCAAGGAAAAATCACAAAGCACTAAATGTGCCTAAACATGTACACAATAAGAACTCTGATCTTTCTAGTTGTAGCCTCAATTATACTCAATTGAGTTTGGAAAAACCAAGAGCTGATTTTAAAAAGCCAAAACCAAGTTTTTACGCAGAAGTTGTGGACAGCGAAAATCCGTATGCTGAAATAAATGATAGCGAAAGTCCATATACAGTAGTTAAAGTCAGCGAAAGTTCTGCAAAGAATCATATACGCAAGAAATCGGAAGGCTACGTCAATGTTTTTAATAATCCAAGTTACGTCAATTGTGAAGCAGTTAATGCTAAAGACGAATTCGTAGAACCAGCGTACTGTGAAATGTTTTCATAAGTTAAAACTGTTGCTTTATATTTAAAAGACGTGCAAGAAAAATATAGAAGAGAAAAATACGAATAGAAAACAGAAAAAATGTACCATTGACACAATGGAGAAGAATGTGCCAGTTCAAATGTCAAAAAAACCTTTTATTAATGTCAATTATGTAACTTAGAAATCAATAAAATTAAATTATAAATAAAAAAATATTTGCATTACGTAAATATCAGCCATATAATTAAAATTATAAATGGATTTTTGATCGATTTACCTAAACCAACTAACATTTCAGCTTGATGAAAATATGGATCATTATTAGGATTATGTTTAATTATTCAAATGATTGCAGGTTTATTTTTAATTCAATATTACACAGCTAATATTGAATTAGCATTTTATAGATTTCCAAGTAATATTACACGTAGGAACATCTGCACCTATTGTGTTCCTGTAAAACGCCTTAGTTGTTGACATTATATCATAAAATTAAATTTTACTACAACAAAATAATAATAATAATTAATTAAATAATTTTTTTTAAGCAAGTTATATGGAATTGTTTTACTTGTGCACCTTGTTGTCTAATGAAAATTGTTGGCAAATGTGAAACTATAGCGAATACTTTACATTTAAGCATAATCAAGTAAAAACCTTGAAGAATAATAAAAACAATACAGATAAAATATATCTTTTTTCATTGGTGCTTGAAGTATAAGATAAATACGTATCTAAGTGTTATAATATAAAAATAATAAACTAATTAAATAAATTCGCCAAAAAATATTGCATGCAACGTTTCACCTTTTATTCAGCGAGACAAATGCATCCTTTTTATATGCAGTATTCAGAAACAAACGTACGGCAAAGAATGAAATTCTTGGAACTAGGCATAGAACACTATCAAAGAGTTGCCTTGAATTACACACCAGTACAAGAGACCTGAAGAATCGCTTCGACTAAGCATTATATCAAACAAAACAACCATTATACGCGAACCTTTATTCGCGAATTTTGCACTATAATATTATCATAATTATTACATTGTCAGAGAATAACCTTAGCAAAATTCTTTATACCTTGGATAATGTAGTTTTATACGCGAGACATCTAGGTAACCCATCAATCAGAACATCTTGAAAACAGTAACGAATTCAAAATTAATATAATCTACGATTGTGACCAAATATTGGAAGTGGTGCCGAGATTAAAAACTGTTTTATACTATGCTAGAAAGGATAAAGCTATCTCTCTATAGCTCCATGGAACGCCCGGACGGTACAACAATTTAGAGCAAGCATGACTATTTAAGGAAAGCCTAAGGGGAGCGTCTGCGTCATAGATTTAGCATTTACGACTTTGGGAAATTTGAAGAATTCTCCATGTTCGGTGACACTACAAGAAATATATAATTGCTGACACGTGGTCGGAAGCGACTTCAAAAAACCCGACCGCTAAATCTTAACCCGTGTAAAAACGTAATCACATATTCCATTCTGAGTAAAATACAAAATAGGGATACATCAATTTGTCAATAAATAAATCTCCATTATCGTAATAAAAATAGGGGCCAAAAAACTTGAAATATCTATTTTATTATTAATTTAAAATAACTATCTTTTTAATTGTGTTTCTATAGATTAATCTATTAAATTATATTTTTCTATGTACCAAGTTTTATATTTTATTAAAGTTTTTTTTTAGTTATTAATAATAGGATCATTTAAAAAATAAGCCTGAAATTATGCGGCAATTTAAAATGAAAAGAAATTTGATTATTATCAGCCGTATTAACAAACGCGTCTTAACTATAATCGTCATTTGTCTTGTTCTGGCGCGTGACGTTCTCCATTGGATAGAGAAAGGATGCTCTAAGTTAAGACGCTATTTATAATAAATAGGCAGTATAATAATGTTTAAAATTTTAAACGTTGCAATAAAAAGTCATTTACGAGGTAACGTGTTATAAATTAAAATTAATATAAATAATAAGGAAAGAATCAAGGAAAGGAATGTCAAATAAAATAATACGTATTTATTGCTCTATACGATTATTCCTGTTTACCATTCTCTTAGTAGACAGATGTAGTTTAATATTAAATTGTAATTATAATATATTTACAGTAATGATGTGGGATACAGTGGTTGTGTTATTATATTCAAGTTGTTTTATCGTGAACTGTCAAGGTAATGATCTAGTTAAGGTGTGGGGAACAAGCGCACGTAATTAATTCAAAAAAATTTTTTTTTTTTTTGATTTAACAAAGAAGAAGTAGTCAATTCAACCGTTTTTTATTTTTTCTGTTTCTTTCCTTATTTCTCGGAGACGTGTGAACCGGTTTTATTGTGTTTTTGTTTGATAAGGTGATGGTGGTGTGGTCACATTATAATGATATACCTACTTATCGCAATCGGTTATGAGGTTTCATTTTTAACTGAAGAAGTTCTATTGGCGCTTGCCACAATGGAAGATGGTAATCAATTTTTTTTTTTAAAAACAACATTTTTCAAAAGTTTTGTATTTCTAAGACAATGTCATACATGATTTTTCACGTAGTCAAAAATGTATGTAAAAAATGGAGGTACTAATTTTGCCAAATCATATACTACTTAGATGAACAGAGAATGAGTTTTTTATATATAACTAAATAGTCTATGATTGTCGGAACCGCTGAAACCTTTATTGAACTGTGTCCATTAGAAAACTAACATAAAAACAAACAAATGATGCAAGTTGAGACGAGTTTATAAATAAGGCTGCAAATGTTTGTCTTCCAGAATTTTCACACGTGAAGATAAACGAACATAAGTTCTGGCTTGTCAACAAAGATAACAGTAACGGTTATAACCAAAATAAGTTTGGAACTCATAAGTTCACGGACGGTTCGCTCGCCTCGTTCTCTTGCAGTTATGATGCTGACTTCAACAGCAATAATAATAAACAAGCGTTCATTAGTATTTCATCTAACGGTATGTATGTTTATAGCGATTATGGTCAAGTGGCTAGTGGAGTAGATTCTGTGCAAAAAGTAAGAGGTTCGATCCCGCGAAACATGCAAAAAGAGCTTGAGCTACCGATGAAGGAAAACAGCGTGAGGAAACCATAGCATGGTGGTAGGACGTTTTCTATCGCTCGCCTGGCTAGCTACCACCCTCAAGTTGTAAAATCTGTCGCCAAGCACCTAACGGTCTGTTTCGGCGGGCTTCTTTGAGAGCCAGTGTATTTCAGACTAGGCATGCTCGATCTAGGACTACAGTATCTCTTAGACTCTCTAGACTTAATTCCTTAATTTGATGCCGCGGAACTCGAATATGTATCGAAGCTATTTGGCATCTAGCTCTATCTGTTTGTGATTTACCTATAACTGCATCTTATAACCGTCTTTTTAAATGTGCTACATTTCTGGACCTGAAGGTAAAATGGTATATAAATCAAGAACATTGCAGCACTGTGCAATGCATATGAAAAACAAAAATGGCCGGTGTGAAATTCTACGCAACGCGTTGTGACCTAACGTTATGAGCTGCAACGTAATGCGTAAGGTCTGCTCCACGCTATATGGAGTAGGTAAATTTCTGGTATTTTCTTCGATAAACAAGAAATAGAGTATTTTGTTATGAACACTAATAAAGTATATTCTATACGACCAGCATCAGGTGGGAGCGCACTTCATTATATGTACTCTTATTAATAAGTCTAACTATCGAAAAAATCTTTATTCACGCGAACAGCAGTCGCGGATAACAGCTAATGTTACCATATTTTTACACATTTTTCTCGGTAGACTTACACCATCTTGGCCAGAAATGAAACATAATTATCCTTTATATTCTGTTCGCAGCTTACCAGTTAATACAAACAAGAATTGAACCAAAACTATCATTTCCACGCGAAGCTGTCTCTCTTTACCTAAAACTGACTGCAGAAAACGATGGAGATTACATCATTTGTAACGTTACTGAGAACTATGGACAGAGGAGAGTGTCTGTTACCCGGATTAATTTACTACTTAATAATAAACGTCCAGGTAATTTTTTGACGACTGCGAAAGGAGGGTTATGTTTTTCGAGTGTATGTATGGTATATTTCTTTGGCAGGCCCTAGATGGCATGTCGTATTTTTAATGTAAGTGGTGTCAATACATTTGTCTCAGTCGTAAGAGTGTCACTGGATATACATTAAAAAAAACGTAAAGATGATACACAGGTTTAACGATTTAGCAGTCGGGTTTTTTCGAACTCGCTTCTAACCATTTGTTATAGCGAGGTTACTGCGGATGTAGATTTGACGATCAACATATGAAATATGGTTATTGTTCTAAGATCCCGATAATCGTATCGGCAAACGTTATGACAGCACAAAATACAGATAGTATAGAAGTCAATCTACACACAAAGCGCGCTCGAGCAACGCACACAGACTTCCGTCACACACACGATATCTCGGAACGTTTGGGAATAGTGCGAGCCAACGCTATCAGCTTGATACACGTGTGTCTTAAGATTATTGTATAAAAATTGACTTATTGTAAAAAATATTGTTCAAAGGCGGAAAAAATTGCTTTAGGCGATAAGGCCGCCCTTTGTACAACCATAGATTTGTCTTGCTGTATATTTTTATATTTTGTTTGGTGTGCAATAGAGCTATATTCATTCATTCATTCAGTTTGATATTGTAATAATTTTTTCTTTAATTATTCTTTTTATATTCTCAACTACAAATGTCACTACCAAGATAGTTATTTGTTTTTAAGCCAAAGTTGCTGACCCTAGCGGTACCGTCGATCGTAGGTATGGAAAACGAAGTACATATTTGGTACATAAATACGTTTGACTTCTGTACTATCTGCATTTTGTGCTGTGCAACTACCGACGCAAGAACGACGTTAGGTTGCAAGTTTAGAAGGTGAATTAGTCGAAAGTTTTCTTAACTGTGTTTGATGATAATTGGCCCAAGATGGCCACCGCTACAAAATGGCGGATTACCTGCACGTATATTCACAACTCTCTCAATATTAAATAAACAAATAATATCGTATTAAATTAAAGAGTTTGGCCAGTAAAATAATAATTATACACTATAATAAATTTTAAATGCAAGATGGCCGGGAGCACAAAGTAGAGATTTTTTTTTTATCATTAAACGTCGGGTTTTTTTATTTTAGTTTAATTTTTATTTTACTATTTGTTTAAAAAAAAAAAACAAAACTTCTGTTTTGTTTTTCATTAACTAATGTACTTATTAAATTTCTCTTTTCCAGATTTCGGTTTTCTAGTAAACGGCGTTCTTACATCTAGGGTAACTTGTGCGGATACTAAGTTATTTTTATGTTATAATTACGTACATTATAACGGAGAAAATGCGATGTTACAAACTTATAAAGAGGACCAGAAATATGGTAACATCACCTGCTATAACGGTGAGTTATTCGCAGCGATGATGGCCGAGTGGTAAGTGGAGTCGATTGCCGAGCGAGAGGTACGAGGTTATCGGTGAAGGAAAACATAGTAAAGAAACTATAGCATGGTGGTAGGGCGTTTTATAACTTTTGCCTGGCTAGCTACCACCCTCGAGTTAATTAAATCTATCCCCAAACACCTAGAGGAGTGTTCCAGCAGCCTTTTTTGAGAGCCAGTATATTTCCGATAATAATATGCTCTACCTATCTTGAGACATGTCGTTGACTTCGTCGTGCGAGCTGCTCTTCATTTGATCCCAGGTATCTAGCTGTGTTCGACAAAAAAATATTATTATATTGTAGTCCAACAATAGGCCCAGAATCATATACGTATTTCGAAGACATACGTCAAAAAAGAAGCCTCAAAACCGTAGATAGAGCCAAATAGAGACGATGGCTACATGCTATCTCAGTAACACTATAACAAGGAAAGAGATATAAAATGTCCATGGAATAAATTGTTTAAAACAAACTGGTTAACTCATTTATTTGATGTAAAATCTCTATCTATAAAATATTAGTGATAAAAAGCGTAATGATCTAACGAAACTTTTTGTAGAGAATAGAGTGATTTGGTTTTACTGGCTGTAACAGTAAAAGCGAAGAAATATGTAGCTACTACTTCAAATAAGCCGTATTATATTCATAATTACTCGGCAACCATCTGATATGATGGGGGAAAGTCCGCTCATATACACATCTAAACTAATACACAAATTGACCCTCTCCCCCTGCACAGAACTATCCTCAAAGAGGCCTAAATGAGGAATTTAGGCCTCTTTGAGGATAGTTCTTATTACGCAACCGACGTCATAAGGTTGAAGTCTGTTGCCATTGAACAGAAATATGTTACTACTATAGAGCTTCTCGTTCTTTCAAAAGTATTGCCATATCACTTATAATTCCACTTGATAAGGGTAATTTAGTGTTACAATATTTTTTATCATATCAGGCACTGTATTGTTTCCAATTGATCTCAGAATGAGACACAGCGTGACCGCACATAAGACATTTATATTATATAGGGAAAATCTCCCAAAAAAAATCTGAAATCTTCTTCGTTTTTACAATCTATGACGTACCTTATTGCAATTCTATGTTGTTATCCTTCTGAGCCGTTGAGAGTACCCATTGCGACGAATTCATGACGTTATCGCCAAATTCTATTCCAGATCCTGTTATTGGCCCTCAACCGACTATAACATTATCAAAATCACTAGGACTGTGGAATCAGTCTTTAGCATGCGAAATCCAAAGTGTCATCAATGGCGGAAAGTTACCGGTCAAATTAACGTTTACTCAGAATACTGCAGCGCTTTTTAGTAAGTTTTGTTGAGTAAGTCGAGTGAAAAGAAAAAGAATGAATAGAGGACGGAGAGGAATGATAGAGCAGACTGAAAGAGAAAGTTATGCCGTCCCGACGCCATGTAGTGGGATAAGGTCACGAATATGATGAGATGATAATTTTGTTGATAGCCAGGTAAATATCTTGAGCTAAGCGACGTGGTGGAGATATTTTCGCACATGTGCATTTCTGATTGAGGCTACACCGATTTCGTCCCGACGAGTAACCTGCTCCGCACATTACACACATACGCACAAAGAGACCTAAACAACATCACTGCGCAGTCAAGGTCATTGATTCAAGTTGTTTGCCGATTATTATCATCAAATTTTCTCAACTAATCACACAGGTAGAAAGCTGTGTGGTCTTTCCTTAACATGATGTGATATGTTTATTTTATTACTTTATTTTGACTAATTTGATATTTATAATGTACGATTTAATAACCAATACAGAATGCGATATTTTGCGAAAATCCATTTATAATAAGACTAGCTAACTCGGCGAACTTCCTACCGCCTAACAGTTAACCACTGACACACGTTCACACGACGTAAGCTTTGATGTGTCAACTGTTGATGAGGAGAGAGCGCGCGTTTTCGAAAACGGACACTTGCTCCATCTAGGAGCTTTTTATCACACTATAATTACAGCTGTTTTATAGATTTATAGAAAATTAAAAATGTAATGTGACTACATTTTTTTTTGTCTTAAGACCTATTTTTTGGAGGATGTGTGTTATGTTTAAATCTTTCTTGTACCTTCCCAAACAATTCTAAACCAAAATCAGTTAAATCGGCCTAGCCGTTCTCGAGTTTTGGCGAGACAAACAAAAGAACAGCAATTGATTTTTAAACATTAGAACAAGATAAAATAATATCTACTCGTATGTAGTGTTTTCCCTCTTTGTCTTGATGTCAGCGTGAGAAATATAAAAATATTTTTTCTATTCTTACTCCGAACACTAGATATTCTTAATGTCTTATTGGGATTTATTAATTGCTAATTGATCATACAAATCCTGGTTATTAAAAATAAATTTTAAATTAAATTATAAATATAAAACTTGGATAAATATCGAGAAAAACCTTGAATATCTGGTCAAATCTGGACGGATGGTAACCCTACCAGTATCACTAATTTAATAGAAAACTTTAACGTTTTATTTGCAGGTCCAGTTATAAGAGGGCTAACCATGTCGAAGACTTTAGCTATGTTGTTCCGGTTGCCGAACAAAAATATTCTGACCATTGTTTACGAATATTACAACAATGAAGTTTTACACTTGGAATGTTATTCAAGAAGCGTACCTCCAGACTGGCACATTGATGGTAAGATATTTATTTTTAAATAGCGAGTGGTTAGAAGCGAGTCCGATAAAACCCGACTGCTAAATCATTAAACCTGTGCATCATCCTTAATATCTATTTTTTTTAATTTTGATGTATCCAGTGTCACTCTCACGACTAAGACGAATATATAGACACCACTCACATAAAACTACGACTAGCCGTTTAGGCTCTAGGGCGTGCCAAACAAATATACATACATAAACTCAAAAAACATAACCCTTTTTCTTTCGCAGTCAAGTAAAAATAAAAATGGGTTAAGTAAAAATAAATCGAAAGGTGAGACGTCTTTTTTTTTGTTTTTAAATCCTGAACAGCTAGGCATTTGACCACAAGTCCGCATGACCACGACAGTCAGCGACACTGTAGCCCTAGATGGAGCATGCCTAGTGTGGAATACACTGGCTCTCAAAGAAGGATGCCGGAACACACCGTTAGGTGCTTGGCGACAGATTTTACAACTTGAGAGTGGTAGCTAGCCAGGCGAGCGATAGGAAACGCCGTACCACCATGCTATGGTTTCCTCGCGATGTTTTCCTTCACCGGTAGCTCAGGCTCTTTTTGTATGTTTCGTGGGATTCGAACCTCGTACCTTTTGCACGGCAATCGACCCCACTAACCACTCGACCATCATCGCTACACTAACCACTCGTATATGATAAATATGAACCCTGCAATTCAGCATGTGCTATATCATTTTCAATTATGTTGTTTTGTTGTTGTTCTACATTTTCGGCCGCATCTTCATTTTACATCAACATCTTCATTTTACATCAACATCTTCATTTTACATCAACATCTTCATTTTTCATCAACATGTTTATTTCACATCAACATCTTTATTTTACATCAATATCTTCATTTTACATCAACAATTTTGTGCGTAAAAAGCAGATTAAAAAAAAATTTGACAAAAATGTTCTGACTTGAAAATACCTAAATTATACTAATAGAAAGTGTAGTTGGCAGAGAGTTCCAGAATCAGGCCATTCGCACAATAAAAGCAAACAGTGTTAGCAAAGCATTTTGTACGTATCCATGGAATCGCTACCGATAGCGTCTTGAAATCATGTCCAAACTACAAGGTAGTTTTAAAATAATTTTATTTTTGGATAGTGATCGTAATTCGAAAACTTATTTCGAGATAATGTAATAAGCAGCTGAAATTAAAAATACCAGATTTTTATAATCACTTTTTGACGACTTATTTACCAAATGAAAACATTAATCTAACTGTCATCTGTGAACCGTACCGAAACAAAAATACGGATAATTAATGACATCGTTTTTTACGAGCTTTTGACGAGAATAACATTACGCTTAACGCGGAACTTTTCTTATATATTCAAATATCTTTAAAAACCGTAGTTATTTATTATTATACATTTTGAATAAAACATAGAAAAAATTATGAGTACGTTATTTTCATGTCTTTCCATTATGGTAATAAATATAGTCTCAAAAATTTGAAATGTTGTCAATTGCATATTTATCTGGAGTGTCACAAAACCTAGTGAATTCTGAAAATTTTCCAAATTCGTTAATGCTAATTTAACTTTAAATACAGAACAAATAATATCTTTGTCATAATCATCATCATCATCCACAGCCTTCCTTATCCCACAGCTGGGTATAGGCCTCTCTCATATGAAGCCATCTGTCTCGTTCCTGTGCCAATCGTGACCAGGCTGGACCCGCGACAGATCTTAAGTTTAGTTCTTTTTCTATCTTTATATTCAAGTAAATTCAATTTTTCAGATTTAACAATAGAAAAATCAAATTTCAAAAGCGACGTTAATATAAATGATGGTTTTAAAATCATTGGCGATTTCAAGCTGAGAGCTGGCGAGACTAGAGCTGTTATATCATGTTCTACCGTCGGTGTTGGAGAAAGCCCTAGGGCTGTTGACATTATACTTGTTTTAAGAATACGACAAGATACTCAAGAAATAACTACATTAACACCAACAAGCAGCTTTCATGATGATGATGTACCCGGTAAGAAAAGGAATACATCTATTTTGGAACGCGACCCGTGCACCCACCGGTGTATGTATAATAATTCTTGTTTACCCGTGCACCCTTTGGTTTCACCCACCGGTGGATGAAGGAATTATACATTCAACCACTGGTGGGCGAAGTCGGGGTGAATGAATAATTCCTTCACCCATCGGTGGGTGAGAGCTAATTCCTGTTTACCCACTGCGTTAAGTTTGGAATTAATTATAATAATATCTAAGTAAACAATACATAGATAATTTTAAAAAAGTAGAGTTACAGGCAGTAGTATTATTACGGCAGGCGCTGCTAAAATTTTTTCTGTACATATATTATGAAGAGAAAGGTAAAACATGTATTATTGTATGTAACGAACAAACTTAAAAACTACTGGATCGATTTAAAAAAATATTTAGCCGTTAATAAGCCACATTATCACGGAGTAACATAGGCTATAAAAATAAGAGATCCGCGGGTAACACCGCGCAGACCAGTCGGTTAAAGATATAAAAGTAAAGAAAAAAACCAGTACCTGTAGTACATAATATTCAATCTAGAAACCTGCAAAATTGTTTATTTAAAATGTTTAGGTACACACAAAAGGGGTACACCATACACATCCTAAGGAACAACTTTCACTATGGAACTTACTCCAAATTCGAGACGAAAACAGCTGTTTCATACATTTTGTCAACGACCGATAAACTTTTTCTATGAAACAGCTGATTATTGTTTCCCGAATTCAAAGTTGGTCCCATAATGAGTGTTGTTCCTTGGGAGAAGTATAGTAATCTCTTTTCGGCTCATTACAAACAATAAGTAGAATATTTGTATGTCTGAGAGCCGTAGCTGTTAATATAGTACTAACACGACAAATCTCTCAAAAAAACAAATGGATTTTCAGAAAACTGTTGTGCTGATTCAAAAGAACTTCTAGGTAAGTACTATAACGGTATCATTCTTTTTTTTAATAAATAGAATTGTCTATTTAATTTTTGATGGAAGTTCTATATTATTTGGGTATCGAAATCTCGACTCATTCTGACGTCATGCAATATCGTAATTGTAAGATCATAATTTGATTAAGTAATGATTGTTAGCCCAACATTTTTATTGGAGTTTTCCCGCGTTCGTTGAAAATATGCCGTGTTTGTCTGTGTTATTGCAAAATTAGTGATTCTTTAAGTTTTAATGTGTCATTTTTTTTTATAGTCGTTAGGCTTGCTTTTGACCGCAGCTCACCTGATGTAAAGTAACGATGCGGTCTAGGATGTAGCGCGCTTGCCTAGAAGAAACCGATTCACTCGCGATTTGAAGAGACCGAGATTATTGCTATCGGGAAATAGAGAACTTGGCAGCAAATTCCACAACCTGGCAGTTCGCACAATAAATGTAGACGCGAAGCGTTTTGTGCGAGTCCGTGGAACCTATACCATGAACCGGTGGCGCCTTTCAGTATCTCTACTTGTCCAATTGTAGAATGGAGATGGAGGAATTAATTCATGCAATTCCAAGGCACACTCCCCGAAATGTGTCCGATAAAAGACCGATAGGCTAGCCACTTTTCGACGATGCTCGAGGCTTTGAAGTTTAAATTTCGCCAGAGCATCGTTACCTATAAGTATTTTAGCTCGCCTTTCGACAGACTCCAACGCTTCAAGCTGATATTTTGCTGATCCATCCCAAAGATGCGAGCAGTACTCCATACACGATCGAACTTGTGCTTTATACAGAGTGAGCAACTGTTCCGACGTGAAGTATTGTCGCACCTTTGAGAGTATACCCAGCTTTTTGGCAGCTAACTGAGCTTTGGACTCAATATACGCACCAAAATTGAGCGTTGAAGTCAGTGTGACACCTACGAGCTCAAGGTGGTCGGTTAGGGGAACGGATACATCTCGGAAAGTAGGGGCCAGCTGGAATGGCCTCTTTTTGGCGGAGAACAGACACGCCTGCGTCTTAGCAGCATTGAACCTGACCAGATTGGCATCGCCCCAATTAGAGACTTTTATCAGTATTTCTCTATGGCTTCACTCCAGATATGAGTTGCGTATACTAGAAGATCCCCAGTAGACCGATTTCGGCGAAACCCGTACTGTCGGTCACTGAGAAGATCATTTGCTTCAAGATACGCCAGGAGCCTGCGGTTCAGGACACGTTCCATACTCTTGCAGAGTATGAACGTGACTGAAATGGGCCTGTAGTTACCAGGATCGGCACGACTACCTTTTTTTGGCACAGGTTGCACGTTTGCAAGCTTCCAAGATTTCGGCACTTGGCCAGTCACGAGAGAGAGAGCCGAAAGAGACGTGTCAGCACAGGAGACAACTCAGGCGCACAGTTCCTCAAGACTATTGCCGGAATGCCGTCACTGGCTTTGTTCAAGTCAAGATTGCGTAGCGTTCTGCGTACCTCTATCTGGCGAATGCGAATTTCCGACATTGTAGCCGTTTTGCCAGCTGTAGTTGGAGGAACCATGCTAACAGCATCTAGATGCGAAGATTCTGCAAATAAAGAAGCAAACAGGTTTGCTTTCTCCACAGCGGTGTGAGCCAGTGATCCATCAGCTTTAAGCATTGGAGGCAGTGAGGGCCGGCAGAAGTTCGATTCAACCGATTTTGCGAGGGACCAAAACGCTTTGCTACCCGCAGGGTATGAAGCCAGTTTGTTCTCTATTCGACTTATATGATCGAAGCGAGCCTTCCGCAAAATCTTCTTGCAAGACTTAGCAGACTTATTGAATGCTTTCTTCTTCTGGCTTGTATCTCTTGCTTTACGTTGTCGAGCATCAGCCCATGCTAGGTAAGCCTCATGTTTTTGAAACTCAGCCCTTCTACATTTAGGACTATACCATGGGCGAGCTTTGCTAGACAGAGGCATATCCGTAAAAGGGATGAAATATTCCATACCCAAACGCAGTACATCTGTCACCGCATCTGCGCAAGCTGAAGCATCAGAGGAAGAAAAGCACATAGACTGCCAGGGATACGATGCATAGAATGACCGCATCTCATCCCAATCTGCTGACTTGTATCGCCACATCCGCCGGGTACCACTAGGGCAGGGATTGGGCGGCGAATAGACAGATACAGACTTCACCAGACAGTGGTCGGACTCGCCTAACGGCGATGAAACCGAAACCAAATAACGGTCTGGATCGGTTGTCAGCAGAAGGTCCAAACAGTAAGGTGTGTGCGAAGGTACCCGAGTAGCGCCTTGAACCAGCTGAGTGAGGTTTAATGCTAAAGCGTGTTTTCGCGTCTCTCTCCCAGCATGGTTAGTGTCCCGGTATGAGTGTAACCACTCTTGATGGTGGGCATTAAAATCCCCCAGCAACACTAGCTGGGCTGTTGGGTATGTTAGTTGAGCCACATCCGCAGCCTCACTGAGATATTCCATGAGTCTGGTTGTCTTTTGATCTCCGCTGTGCGAACGGTAGACACAAGCGTAGAGTATTTTCTCTAAAGCTGTGTCCACCAGAACCCATAGCAAAGAGAATCTACGGTCTTCCAAGTGACGGAGACGCCGGCAGCAGATATCGTCCCGGGCGTACAAGCACACTCCAGCGCGGGGTTTAAAATTGTGCTCAAGAGTGTAACCTGGGTATGATAGGTACGCCACATCAGACGGACATCCGATCTGTGTCTCCGTAACGAAAAAAAGGTTTGGTTTTTCGGTCTCCAGGTGGTGGTGGACCGATACGAGGTTAGAGTGCAGCCCCCGTATGTTCGTAAGGTGCACTTTAAGTGGAAAGGAGTGCAACCGCTGTACTACCTTTGTTTTATTTTTACTATTTTTCATATTATGCGAGTTGTAATCGGTGAAGAGGTGGCAGTGGTACGAGGCCTTGTAGACCTGCAGACAAACTAGACCAAGTTACATCACCGGGAAACCAGTCTGGAGACCGCGGGGACGCCCGAGCTCCCCCGAAGAAGTTAATCGTGTCCATTCGTCCGGTAGCCAACCGGCACGATGACACATCTCCGGGATTTTTCGCAAGTTGGCGGGGCAGCCTTTCATGAGTGGCTAGCTTACGATTGGGCCCCCTACTAACTGCGGTCGGCCAGCGGTGCACCATGCCTCGGATCCCGCTACCCTCCAGGACTGGCTAACCAATGCAACAACAGTAAAGCGCATCAAAAAACGGTCAAACAACAAGTAGAGCAACTATTCTGACCCACCTCTTCGAATGGCGTCAACGGACAACGCTCCGGAACACGGCGAGGCCGCTTGGCGACGCGGCTTTGTCCGTTGGGTGGTCACTAGCCTCGGCTTAAGCCTACCACCAGTGTGTTGTCGTCTGTTTCGCACCACCCAGGATCACGTGTGGGGTAGCTGTATAGGGGTATACTCCCACGGACGAAGGCGACTAGATCCCAAAAATATAGCTGCCTTATTGACCATTAGTGTCTTGTTTATTAGCACAAATGTGGGCAAGCGATATAGGGCAAGCAGCCGAACTGTGTATGCCGGGGGCATTGTCGCTGGTGGGGTGGGGTATCTCACTTCTGTTGTGGAGCGATGAGGTCTCTTGAAAACCCTTTCGTTTTCCTCTTTCCTGGCTCGTCTGGGGGTCGCGCATGTAGAGGGGCTATGCCCCTGAGGTGATCTTGGTTTGAGGCGTCTGCTCTTTCAAACATCTTTGTTGTCAGTCTTCTGACGAAGCTGCTAATGTCCTCGTGTTTGAGGTCTCGGTGGATGGTGGCGTTTCGGACGTAGCGCAGCGCGTTCACGATCTTTCGCAACGCTACGTTTTCCTGGGCTTGTAGTCTCTTCCGATTCGTCGCACTGATGTATGGGTACCAGGCTGGCGTTGCATACGTCAGGCGGGACCTCAAGTAGGTTTTGTAGATTAGCAGCTTCGTCTTTATCGGCAGTCTTGAGTGGAGGATCGGGAGGAGTTTGGCGCGAGCTCCCCTCACCGAATATATTATGTGGTCTACTTGTTTACCGAACGTCAGTTTTCTGTCAATCGTGATGCCGAGATACTTGACGTTCGGTTGCCATTTTATTTCCTCTCCTTGGAGCTTCAGTGGGTCTGGTAGGTTGCAGCTCCCGGTAATGAAGGCCTGGGTCTTCGCCACATTTACCGAGAGCCTCCACTTCATCAGCCATTTAGGCAGGGCATCCAGGGTGGGTTGAAGTTTCTTTGCTGTGAAGGCTGGTTTGTACGATGAGGTGTAGTAGGCTGCATCGTCAGCGTATAACGCCAGCTTTACCTGCCCGACGACAGGGATATCGTCGGTGTACCAGGAGTAGCAGATGGGGGAGATGCAGCTTCCTTGTGGCACTCCGGCCTTCACAGTTTTCTCTGTAGAGAGAACGTCCTCGACCGCCACTACGAAGCGTCTGTCCCTCAGGAAATTGGCAATTATTTCTATGAGTTTCCTCGGTGCGGCGCTCTTCGACAGTTTGTACAGTAGCCCCTCATGCCATACTCTGTCGAAGGCTTTCTCCATGTCGAGGAAGACTGCCACGACATACTCCTTCTTGTTGTGGCAGGTGGCCATCTCGTTCACCATCTTGGTTATCTGGAGAGTGGTGGAGTGTTCGGCCCTAAACCCGAATTGTTCCTCCCTCGGAGTCACGTGCGGCTTCAGATGGAAGAGCAGACATCTTACAAAAACTTTAGACATCGTGCTCAGCAGCGTGATAGGTCGGTAGCTCTCGGGTTTTCTGGCATCTTTTCCGGGTTTAGGAAGCATCACCACTTTTCCCAGTTTCTATCGGTCTGGGAAATGGCCACTGCGGAGTATGCCGTTGTATATTCTTGTGAGGGCGACGACGGTCTTCGACGGTAGGTGTTTGAGGGCCTCATTTGTGATCCCGTCCATGCCAGGCGCCTTCCTTCTGGGCAGTCTCTGTATCAGTCTTCTGACATGGACAGGGTTGATGACTATCGGTGGCTCTCTGTTTTCCTCATTGCTGGTTTTCTCCTCTTCCGTGGACGGCTGTGCAGAGAAGTACTCCCTGAGGTGTTGTTCCACTCGTCTGACGTGGTCAGTGTCTGTAGTCGGGTTCGGCTGAAATTGGGCTTCTAAGCTCTCTGCCAGGATCTCTGCTCTGTCTTTGGCTTCGAACTTGAGCGCTCCACCCCTGTCGAGCAGTGGCTGGGTGGGCCTTGGGGTATCCGTGAGTTGTCGGCATAGTCGGTGGACTGAGGGGATCTCCTCGGAGATGTTCAGGATGTGATCCTCCCAGTCGTCGGCGGCGTGCTCGTCCAAGGCCACCTTCACCTGCTTGATTAGGGCGTTCAGCCTTCTCTTCGTCCTTGGGCACCTTGTCTCCTGCCACAGCTTCCTTGTCTCCCTTTTTTCGCGGATGAGTTTCCGTATCCTTGTCGGGAGGGAATGGATTCTTCCCTTCGACTCGGTGGTGTGCGTGGCTGTTGAAAGGGAGGTCTGGATTGCTGTGGTCAGTTCATCTGTCGCTAAGTTGACTTCATCTGCCGTCATGATGGGCCTCGTCTTCATTTTCTCAGCAGCTGTCTTCTGGAAAGTTTCCCAGCAGATTTTGCGTCTTGGCGGTCTTCGTGCTACTCTGCTGGGGGTGTCTTTCAGTGTCGCTATGACTGGACGGTGATCAGATGGGAGGTCATTCATGACGGCGAGTTCCAGTTGGGTTTTCAGGCCCTTCGCGATGACCAGGTCTATGATGCTCCCGTTGCCACCGGGATCATAATGGGTCCAGGTGTCTGGGCCCATGACTTCATATTGGTTGTTGAGAGAGTCATTGTAGAGGATGCGACCGTTGGTGTCTATATGCCCCGAATTCCAGGCTGTGTGTTTCGAATTCATATCACCGGCTAGTATCGTCGCATCCTCGGCATGAAGTAGGGCCCGTATCTCGGCAGCCTGGAGCTTCTCCAGCGGTGGCTTATAGATCGCGAAGAGCCTCAGTTTCTGTTTCTGGGCGGGCAGCTCGATGACGACTCCTAGGGCCTGGATCGACTGGAAGTCCACTCTTGGAATTTCCTGGTGTACCAGTCGGCGGTGCACCAGTACCGCCAGTCCTCGGTAGGCTTGACCAAAGGGGGAGACTTCGTCTTTTCTGTAGACTATGTAGTTGGGTATCTTCAGCTTAGCTGTCTGGTTTACGTGCGTCTCGCAGATCAGCATCGCGTCTATGTTCTGCTCACGAAGGAAGAGCTCCAGCAGTTTCTTCTTCCCCGTGAGCGTCTGGGCGTTCCAATAACATAGCCTAAGGTCTCCCCCCATTTCTGTTGAGGATCCTCATGAGTCCCATCAGGGTGGCGGTTTCTGTGTCGGTGCCTGACTGTACAGCTTCCAAGATATTCTTGAGCACGTCTATTGTTTGGCCCAGTGAGTCATTCCTTCCGCTGTCTGCTGGTGCGGCGGTGGGTCGGCTCTCTGATTTCTTTTTCTTATTTCTCCTCTTTGACTTCCTAGAGGCTCCACTTCTCGCCGGGTTTGCTGGAGCCATCAGGGAGGTGGCTGCCGTTTCCTCGACGGCTGGTCTTTCGGCTGGGGCTGTGCCCCTTCTCCCTCTTTCGGGTGCTGCTGTCGTCTCTGCCATTGTACCACCCCGCCTATTCCTCATCTCCTTTTTGAAAATAGGGCACTGGTGGTAATTGGCGGGGTGCGCTCCACCACAGTTTACGCAGGTGGCCGGCTCCTCCTGTGGTCGGGGGCATTCGTTCGCTCTGTGCTCCTCTCCACAGCGCACACAGGCCTGCTGTCTGTGACAATTGTGTGAGCTGTGGCGGAACTTCTGACATTTATGACATTGTGAAGGCCCTTTCTTTCCTCTCCAGGCCTCCACAATGATCCCCGGCATCATGAGCAACTCCGAGACTTGGTAGATTGCCGGGGTGAGGTTTGGTTTGTCTTCTGTAGTTGCACGTAGAAGATGCTCCCCGGTCGGCCCTGTCTCCCTTGTATGTTTTTAATATATTCGGGGACAAAGCCTTTCTCTTCTAGTGCTTCCTGTATTTCGTCCGTGTTGGTGTCTGATGGGAGGCCTCTTATGGCCACCTTGAGGCTGCGCTCGGCTGGCAGTGAGTAGGAGAACCAGCTTATATTGTCGGTTCTCTCCAGGTCCGTGAGGTAGGCCTGGATCACCCTGTACTCGGCCTCGTCTTCGGGGGTGAAACGGATCCCTCTTCCGTATGGGCGTCCGTTTGGTGGCCTTTTTAATTTACCCGCCAGCACTTTAAAGTGGTGCGACCAATTGTCGAGTCGCTCGACCACTAAAGGCGGATAACGGGGTTCTTCCCTTCTGCGGGTTTGGGCGGGCGGCACTTGTTGGGCGGGCGGCGCTCGTTGGGCGGGTGGTACTCTTCCCGGGGCGGGCGGTGCTCTTGCTGGGGCGGGTGGACCTCTCTCTGGGGCGGGCGGCGCTTTTGTTTGGGCGGCCTGGGCAAAGGTGGTCCTCCTATATAGCTCTCTTTGTGGCAGCGGTCTCAAAGGCGCGTTGCTGGGCTCGGGCACGGAAGCGAGGGCGGGGGCGGCCAGGTTTGGCGGCGCTTGTGGTGCTCTTGCTGTCCTCTTTGCACTCGCTTTCGTCGGGCTCGGCGAGAGTGAGCGCGTTCTTTTCTTCTTGGCTTCAGATGGCGGCGGCGGCTTCGGCAGTGGCGACCTCTTTTTGTAGTCGACGATCGGTGGCGGCAACGTAATTATCGCGCGTTGCGCGAACTCCAGGGCGACCTGATCGTCTATTGAGAGCTCGGTGCCCTCCATCTCAGCTTCTCGCAGTCGCAAAAACAGCGCCATCCAACGGAGCATATCTTGCGAAAGGAGCCCGGCTGTAGAAAGTCGGGCGAGCGCGAGAATATCGCGCTCGAATAATCCTTTCGGCGATAGGTTCGTCACGGCGAGCGATTTTGCGACGTTTGTAGGCGTCTTCATTTCCTCCTCATCCGCTTCGCTGTGAGGACAGCGCCACGGTCGACGGTGGAGGCGGCGGTGATGTTGGTGGTGGTGGTTGGCCTAAGGGCCTTTGGACGGGCCCGGGGTCGGGTCGTCGGGCATCCTTCGGGATGGTGACGCGTTGGGTCACCCACGTATTGCAGCCAAGAAGCTACAGGCGCTGCATGGCCCGCTGATCCGGCTCTCCGCTGTGCGCAGGTGGTCCCCTCCGTAGCACTAGACTACGGGCGCGAGTCGCAGATATTTTTCAAAAAATAGCGGCGACAGACAGAAAGCGACTTATGTTGGCTCGTGCAATTTAAAATAAAACGTGGTAAGGCGATCCGACCAACTAATACTCAGCTGACAACCACAACACCCCACAACAGTCCCGCACATGGTCGGCTCCGGGGTATTTATGTCATCCCCGCCACCGCTCCCGTAACTGTAAACTATACCCCGCGCACCGCGCGGGTCGTACGGTCCCTTCACATCGAAGGAGAGCGCTCTTAGAGCGAGACAGCCTTTACCTGCCGAGTACCTGACCATGTGGGCTTTTCCTAACTATCGAATAGATGTACTCTAATCAATTTCCTATGTTAATACGAAGCGACCTTGCATCTGCGATGGGGATCCGAATGACAACACAAACAGCCCAACTATTTATTTACAAACTTAGTACATAGGTTCTTACTTGACTAACTTAGGCCTATTATATCTACCGGTATATTTACGATCTTATGTGTCTTTCGTATATCTACCTAGTTAGCAAGTTATATAATAGAGAACCTACTTACATTTTACTAAGATATAGTACATAAATACTTTGAAGGCGCACAACTATTCTCACGGAGACGGAGAGATTGCAGCTACATCTGGCGGGATTCAGAATAATAGACTTTACAATATTTTTAGAAAGTAATTTGCCGGCTTAACACACTGTCATAAAACTATAAACATTTAGCGCGCGTAGTTACAAAGAGCGACAAATAACAATTATGCTAAAACGTTACTTAAATGCCGACAAATATTAAGGAGAAACTAAACAAAAGATAAAACGATCCCGCTTGCAGCTGTGATGCCTACATAGAAAAATAGCGCGATACATCTCGAAGGTTATAGCCGTCGCGAACAATGAATCTAAACATTTTGACGCTAGCAAACTTGGTTTCGTTTAGAAAGCTTTGTAGAGACAAACTGTCATTAGAAACCAAGTTTACTAGCTCTTGTTTTCACCTCTTTCATGCCTAAATATAGCTGATTTAGTTCTGTCGAACAGAGTTGTGTTATAACTATTTTGTACATTTGTCCTACTAATTGAACTTTGCAAACTATTTGGCTGCTTATACAGAATTATCGGTTATGCCTAAGCTGAAACGAGGTCACTATACTCACTATTAAGAACAACTTTCATTATGGGACCAACTCTGAGTTAAAGGAAAAAAACGAGCTGTTCCATAAAACCAGTTAATTGTTGACCAACAAAATGTATCAAAAATCTGTTTTTTTCCCGAATTCATGGTTGAACCCATAATGAAAGTTGTTCCTTAACACGAGTATAGAGACCCTCTTTCGGCTTATTACACCCCTGATCGATAACTCTTTAAGTATAATATTTGTCACTGATTCAGTTTGTTTGTTTTCAGACAAGTCGGAACCTCCTCAGAGTAGTAAAATGATTGTAATCGGAGCTAGCGTCAGCGCGGTGCTGTTTATTGCTCTTGTTGTCTACGTTACACTTAAAATATTCAAGAAGAAGCGAAAATCTTCGAATGTATGTAACATGTTTTATATGACATATCAATCTATAGTGTCCCAAGGCTGGGAACGAGTCTAACTTATAAAGGCAAAACTATTTTTGAAAAGGATCAAAACTTCAATTAGCACGTCTTCCTTCACGTTTTAATCATATTGTGGTAATTAATTTTAATCTAATATAAAAGCCTAAACCAATGATCTTAGAGACTTGAAAGCTGCATTCAATTTAAGGTATTGCCGTATACTAAGAAAGGATTGTTAGCAAGTGGTTAGAAGCGAGTTCGAAAAAATTAACACGCTGTTTATGAATCATCAATAATTCAATTTTTTTTTTTATTTGATGCACCTCTCTCTCTTTCTCTCAACTAAGACAAATCTATTGACATTACTCATTCCAAAATACGGCAAGCCGTTTAGGCTCTAGGGCGTGTCAAAGAAATATACATACACACACTCAAAAACATAATGCTCCATCTTTCGCAATCGAGTAAAAATTCAATCCCTGAGAGAGTCAAATGGGGGTATAGTTTTATAACTTATTTAAATCTAATGTCGCCGACAACAGCTACAAGTTATTAATAATACAAATTGTTACAGCAGGATTCAGACGTAAACTACGAGAACTTACCCGAGCACAATAAAGGCGCGATGCCTATTCCCAAACAATGGCAGGAACCACAATACACCGACCCGGACGATCTACTGACAGACATCAACTACGCGACACCATTCAAACCAACCATACAAGACATGTACACTAAACCTATCCCTAAGAAACATAGAAATACTCCAGAAAATAACTATCCAACATATGCATCAATAGACGATCTTAACGTTAGCATTTTAAGCAAAGCTGTGCGAAATAAAATAAAAAAAACTGAAACTGATATTGGAAAAAACAAAAATAAGGCTTATGTTGAAGAAGATCAAGAAAAAAACAGCGTTGATAAACAGCCAAGTGTGTCTCCAACAGAAAATCTTTACGCAGAAACGAATTTCAGTGAAAGCCCATACGCGGAAATCAGTGAGAGTGATGATACATATACAAAAGTTAGTATCAGGGAAAGATCATATGCAGAGCCAAATAATAAGCAAGCAGATTATGCCAACGTCTTTGAAAATCAGAGATATATTAACTCTAAATCAAGAGTTGAATATGCAGAACCTACGTATTGCGAGCTAAGTGATATGCAAAAATAAATAGGTATGTCAAGTTGTACGGAGTACATTCACAGCTTTAGCAACTTTGCAAATTTTATAATTACATAGGCAGTACGCTTTGACGCGCCGTTAGTGAGTAAATCGCCACACATATTCACTGTGTACCTATTGTGTTAATAAACTTATAACATTAACATTATTTAAATAAAATAAAAGTCAATGATTAAATATACTAACGCCACAAATAATTTATTCTAATAACCCTCCCAGGACTGTACTTGGTGCATAGGTGCCCATTAAGCCTTTTGCGTCAGATACGAACAGCAGCGGGAGTCAGAAGTAATTTTCTCATTTTTGTATAGAATAGATTAGAAATAATTTATTGCCTAAAACTGTGTACATAGGATGTTACATATACATAGTAGTTCCAACAGTTTGCTCTTTCGAGCGTGCAATGATACAATTTAGTAGGTAATAGCTTAGGGTAATATATTATAGGTTACTATTTTATGAAGATCAAAATATTCTTTTAGAGAATAAAACACTTTACTGATAAGCCGTGTCTTTAACCTATTTTTAAATACATTGCCTCTTGATTTCCAGTGGCAAACAGTTATAAACTTTGATAACCAAGGCATATACACTATTTGCTAACATTGACCAAACTTGAACTACTACGTGTAACGCCGTTGCACCGTTTAGCCAAATTTGAGAGATCAGTCATACATACATGCATACATACATACTTGGTAGAGCTGTGTACAACCGCATCCCTGTAGACGTGCGAGGTGCACCTTCCACCACCGTCAAGAACAGGCTGAGAGCCTGGCTGCAAGAGCACTTGTTTTACCTGACGATTATTTTATGTAATTTAATTTACATTGACTGACTTGTAGCGTTTGTCCTATGAATAAATAATTTGCATTTGTATAATTTATATTTGCACTACTATTTACTTGTCAACTGTATGGTCTCAACTTGGGCCGTACATTTCTTTGTCCTACGAGCCTAATCGGTCGACTCATACTTACGAGTAGGGCTCATTAGGGGGTCTAAAATGATCTATCAAGTTAGATTTCTTACACATAGATATACGAAACGATACGATTTCTCGAAATTCTAATAAAATATAATTCCTATAAAAGGTTTTCGATTTTATCAGGATTCCATATCAAAAGGCTAGAAACGGACCTTATAACTAAGACTTAACTGTCCGTCCATCCGTCTATCTGTCACCAGGCTGTATCTAAGTACCTAACCATGGTAGCTAGACAGTCGAGCTGATGTATTTCTGTAGCCGCTATAAAAACATGATTAAAAAAAAACTAGATATACTCGTAATAACTACAACAGGTAAAACCTAGAACTTATGTTGCATAGATAATGTATCGGAACCCTTAGGCGCAAATTTGACTCGCACTTAGCCAATTTCTAGGAAAAATATTCTATTGCAGCTGGACCCCGATGCTAATTGTTATATCAGGGGCGGGCTGTTTGATCGCTGACGAGCATTAATTTTTGATATAATATTGTAATGATGATTGTATTGAAGATATTACGTATCTTATCAGATTTAATTGACTAAATATCAAATTCCTTGCAGTACGACGGTATAGTTCACATTGTCCACCCATTTGAACAAAGAGGAATATACCCATACGACCACACCGTATAAGGAGCCCAAGTCGGTTCGCGACCCGTGTACGAACTGGCGTCACCCACCGGTGGGCGCAGGACTAATTCATGTTCCCTCATGTACCCACTGGGAATTACGATAGTTATAAAAATATCGATTCAACTTGTCGATAATGTTAAAATAAAAAATAATACGATAAGTAAGTTCGTTAAAACTTACGTCCTAAGCCGCGGAGCCTGCTAGTGCTTTATTAACAAACAAAATGACTAACAACGACAACAATAAAAAATATAGCAGAAAGATACTCGAACCCACCACTAGAGGCAACCGTGCCTAGCATGCTTATCGCATTACCACGCTGAATGGCAATGCTTATACGTCGGGCTAGATAATAACCGGCACTCTGGTCACGCGTCGAATTGATCAAACGCTCCGATAAGTTTATGCTTAATATAAGTGTGATGTGATGCAATCGTCACACTATACAGTACGAATAACAGACTTGGGCCGGATCATCCCGAGAACACGTCCACGACAACCTTTTGATTTAACCTTCGTAACCCTGATAAAACTAATTACTCTACTGTCCCAGATGTGTACCTATAGGCCAGTAAGTCTTAAAACGTTCGAATGGATTCATCACTCGCCAATGACAACATTTACGAAAAATCGCATTCTTGAAAAACTAGTTTTTGATCAATAACAGCTACTTTCCTATTAGTTCCATATACATTTTGAATTTGAATTTGAAGCAAACTTTGTTTCATTTGACAGCGTCGAAGTGGCAAAACGAAACTAAGTTTTCTTGCTCTTGTTTTATGATAAGGCAACCTTGAAAGTCAAACATTTGAATACTAGGTAATCTTAGTAAAGATATAAAACTTAAAGTGATCTTCCAAAAGGAAAACATTTAAAAAAAAATATATATGAAACACATAAAATGCAAATAAAACTAAAAACTATAAGACTAGATCTTTTAATACTCTTTCAAAATCACTCCAAGAGCAAAGTCCTCTATCGTCTGTTTTGCACCATTTCATATGCATAGTAATTTTTTTAGGTGGATTATCTAACGATAATTTTTCAGCTTCTCTCAGTTGCTTCCAAGATTGGTATACATATTCTACTTTTAAATAGTCTTTCTCGCCATCGGACCACTTTTCAAAAATTAACTTTCCGCCGATAGGCGTAAGTTCATATTGCTCTGGCAATACATAAGGCTCAAAGCTCAAAATGTTTAATAAAGGCGTTATATTAGAATCATGTCCTACAAGCAAAGTAAACTTGTAATCTTTCTGTATATTATCGTTTAAATAATTCAGTAACGGCTGAGCCAAGTCCTTAGCAGCAGTAGTCAAATTAAATCGAACATTCTGATTCTCTTTCACAACTCTTGCCAATAATTGCCAATGATTTTCGTTTTGTATTCCGCCCCAAGCGATATCTTCTAAAGGCATGCCTTCATAAAAACTCATCAAGAAAGAATCAACCATCGCATTGCTCAGAAAAAAAGGTCCAGAAACGTTAGGCTCCTCTCCCACGTTGACAATAACTTCATCTTTATCTTTGGACAGATCGCAGAATTCATCTTCTCTGCATACGGCTGAGTTTTTCAAGTCAGTTATGTCATTGAGTAATAAATATACATTTCTAAGGTCGCTTTTGCCGAGTTTATCTAACATTTCCTGCTTGGCAAGCTGTTTGAAAGCTTCCGTGGTGTTACGAACAACTGGGGTAAACACTGGGTCCACGTCTTGAGTGTTTTTGAAGTGTACTGTCACATTGCATTTTGGAAAAGCCGCATTTGCGAAAGCTTTAGCAGTTTCCTTCGTACGTTGTCTCGTATTTGCATATATATCGACAGTTCGTGTATCTGGGCATGGTTTTAATAGCAGACCTTCTTTATTAAGCCAAGCTGCGAAATAATCACCCATATAACCTTCTAATAAAGCTCCTTTTTCTGTCAAATGCGACGTTTCCGCTTTCCATTCGGGCCATTTTTTCGGTGTCATCCGCGCTAAGGTCGAAATCAACGGCGTCCTTAAATTATGTCTGCTTAACACGAACACTTTCTTCAACCGAAGACTTTGTACACTGCATAGCATTAAAAATATCAAGAAAAACAGTTTCCGTGTCATTTTTCGATTTTGCAATTTCACGTTATCAGCTGCGGTAACATCCAATTAATCGATTCTATTTATAGCCCATCGATAACGAATTATTTATGCGAAACTGCTAGCGTCTACGTTCGAATCACTACTGAGTCATTTCGAGACATTTTACTATGACAACAAATATTTCATCACTCGTTAGGGCAAAAACAAGGTTTCTTGACCTTAAACATCAATCATCTTATACGCTTGAATTGTAATAACTGCCAAACAATATGAGAAGCAGAATTTGCGCTGATGCGGTGACCAAACTTGATTTGGAAAACCTGAATCAACATAATGCGTTGGTCTGCAATAGTTTATGATACTTAGTGATTTCTTGGACTGGTTTAGAAGCGGTTTTTAATGAGGTTATATTAATATAACTTAAGTTTTGGGAGTTCTATACAACTGTATATTTTTTTGGTCATATCAGTGACCATTGGTGTCGTTGACATGCAAAATGATAAGCTGTTTAATATCCAGAAATTGATGGATTTCTTCGGTTGTTGCGATTGAATTTAGACAAACTAGTAAGTAGGTATTCTCGGATGCTTGTATAAAAGGATGAATAAGCGACACTTAAAAAATATATATGTTGTATGTATTTTCCCAGTTTTATCTGACAACATTGATATGGACAGATTTGACATTTTTTTGTACAATTTCTATGTAATAGATAAAATGTGATTGCTGACTTTCATTATGCCAATAGAACATTTTAAGTTATTTCGATTTCAAAATCAAACCTCTTGATCAATTTTGGTGAAATTTAAATGAGACTACTTAAGAAGTACATATATACCCTTTCAAACTAAGTAAATAATATTTTTTTCAAATTGATCCAGTCGTCTCCGAAACACCTAACAAACATAAGAGAATTAATAACCGTCGAATTGAATACGTCCTCCTTTTTAAGACGTTGGTAAAAAATAAAATTATGTATCTACGCACTTTAGATCTTATTAATAAACGCGTCATAGCTTTAAACGTCTCTTGTCTTGTTTTATCCGATGGAGAACGTCACGCGTCAAAACAAGACAAAAGAATTTTACTCGTAAAGTTAACTTGCGTTTATTAATGAGACCGTTTCAGGTTAGTCCCATATTTAAATTTTACCAATAGTTTTTGGATTAGTGTTAGATATTGATAACATGCCTCGTGTAACGTAAGTAAACTGTTTTTTTTTACAAATCACAGTATGTTTTCACTTTCTCAAACTGTAACTTGTTCTCTTTGTTCGACAACATCCACACAAAGGTCTTCAGGTCAACTAGGCAAAGCCTGTGCTATGATAACCTGATGACTGATATACATACTTAAATATAGTATAATAAACACCCAGACACAGATCAAGCAGACATGTTCGTGCACACAAATGTTTGACCTGTCCGGGGATCGAACACGGGACCAGCGGCGCAGAAGGCAGGGTTGCTATCGACTACGCCAACCGGCCAGTCAGCCAGCAATACTAGTTAAGATAATTTTGTATCGCTAGTACACTTGAAATATTAACTACCTACAGATTGTGCATAATTTTTTTTAGGGAATTTAATAGTTACATATTTGAGTTACTTTAAAAAAATAAAATAAAACACATAATTACCTAAAAGAATTCATATTGTTTTAGATAACGTGTTTTCACTTGTACCTGATTGTTGGAAATATAGTTTCGTTCACATTCGGTGATGAAAGAAATTCGGTTTATCAGGGATGAAACGAGTCGTTCGTGTCTTCAACGATGACACGTCTTGCACTCAAGAATTCTTGAGATTAAAACATAATCGCATTTCCCTGGTTAAACTAAACTAGGTCGAACTAGTTGACCCTGGTTATCGAACGTCACGTTTTGCAATCACTGCGAAACGAGACCTCGAAAATCTAATGAAGACGTTGAAAATCTAATCATTCTATTATATTTTAAATTACTAATAAATATTTTCAGTCCCTGTTTACCGAAACAGTGCACATGGTTGTACCAGGGGCCATTTTTTTCATCCCGTGTTTCGCCTCAGAGTAACAAAATTTTTAATCTATTATTTACACGAGACAAAGTAAAAAACATCAAAAATATTACAGAACCAGATCGTTTAATACATTTTCAAACTCATCCCAAGCACACATGCCATTCGCATCCTGTGAACATGTTTTTAAAACTAACGTTTTGTTCTTGGGACGAAATTCTGACGATACATTCCGAGCCTCTCTAATCTGCTTCATAGATAGGTACACGAAATCAATTTTCAAAAAATCCTGATGTCCGTCACTAAATTTTTGAAAAACTAGCTTTCCTCCGATAGGCGTTGTTTCAACTTGCTCGGGAAGCACAGAAGATTCTATTCCTAATTGAACCATAAGAGAACGAATATTTGTCTCATGTCCAGATATAAACGTAAATTTTCTGTCATCGTTCAAAACATCTTTTAGGTATTCCAAAAGTGCTTTAGTCGTTCTCTTCATTATGTACTTTGTTAAATTGAATCTAACATTCTGATCTGCTTCCAGAATCTTCGATAGAGACTCCAAGTTCTCTTCGCTTTTGATATGGCCCCATGCGACATCTTTTAAAGGAAATCCTTCGAAATAAGATACAAGAAATGCATCTACTAATGCATTTCCTATGCGAAAACGTCCTCCAATGTCAGGCAAAGGTCCATCAGTGATTATTATATCTGTATCTTTAGTCAAGTCGCAGATTTTATCATCTTTGCAAACATCAGAGTTTTTCAAATCGGCTATTACGTTTAATTTTGCGTACACATCCATCAAGTCAATTTTATCAAGTTTCTCTCTCATAACTCTCTCAGTTTCTAACTTGAAAGCTTCGGTATGATTGGTGTAAGCATAACGGAACGGACTGTCAAAATCTGGATAAGATGAAGTATTAAAATTCACTGTAAAATTACAATTAGGGAACGCTGCTTCAGAGAATGCTTCGGCAGTCTTTATAGTTCTTTGCAGAGAATTAGCGAAGAAATCAACTGATTCGTTTTCAGGACATCTGTTTTTAGTAAGCAGTCCAGTTTCTCGTAGCCAGTTAGAAAAATATTCACCCATATATCGTTCCAAAGTAGCGCCTCTTGGAGTCAAATACCCAGGTTCCACGCCCCAATCCGGCCACTTTTTTGGTGTTAATCTTCCCAAATCTTTATACAACGGCGCTCTAATATTATGGCGACTGTATATCACCACTTTCTTCAATTGAAGAGCATCCATACAACCACACATGTTAAATATAAAGAACATTGACATAGCGAATATATTTCGTATCATTTTCACTTCACTGTTAAAAAAATACGTCGATAATTCCGCGTTATGTACACAACCGTTACCATTTACGTTCACAAATAAATGAGTTTCAAGGTTTTTATAACGTAACATACACCCAAAATAGCTGTACCAGTACTAATTGTTTGTTCAGTGATAATGAGGTCAATTTGTATTAGTTTAATAATTAAAATTGTATCATAAACGCTGGGTCTGACTGTCTTCTGGTCTTCAATGCAAAATAATGAAAACAGGTTAGCAAGAAACGCTTTTGCCGTCTACGAAACTGGAGCGAAGTAACCGGTTTCTAAACAAGTGGTCAAAAGTAACTTCAAAAACCCGACTGCAATAACGTTAGAGCCACGTACCTTAACAAGTTAATTCGCGGGATGCAGCTAGTATAGCCTATGACCATCTGCAGGTGAAGACAAATCTATTGACACCACTCACATAAAAAATATGACAAGCCGTTTAGGCTCTAGGACGAGCTAAAGAAATATACACTCGAAAAACATAACATTTAGGTATATTGATAAGCAAGCAAGAAAAAAGACATTTATTTATACCAAAAAACTACTTGTACTAACCTCGCCATATCTTCCTTTAGTTTTCGATATCTATTTGGGACCTACAGTCTGATTTAATGTAAGTAGGTACCTACCAAGCTGTAATTTAATTTATACATAATTCACCTAACAATATAAACTAATATGCTTATATATTTTTTGAATCTGTACAGCTAGACATTAGACCACAAGTTCGCACGACCAGGAAGTCAGCGATACTGTAGCCCTAGATGGAGCATGCCTAGTCTGGAATACACTGGCTCTCAAGGAAGGCTGTCGGAACACACCGTTAGGTGCTTGGCGACAGATTTTACAACTTGAGGGTGGTAGCTAGCCAGGCGAGCGATAGGAAACACCCTACCACCATGCTATGGTTTCCTCACGATGTTTTCCTTCACCGGTACCTCAGGTTTATTTTGCATGTTTCGTGGGATCGAACCTCATATATCGAATATATCGAATACCTATACAAATAAGGAGATTGTCAATAAAAACTATATAAATATATATAAAAGAGTAAGTAGACTTTAATATTTTACAAAACTAAACCAATAAACATGAAATTTGGTGGGTATATCATTATAGGCTGTACTGAGATTACTGGAAATTCAACCCCTAAGGGAGTCAAATAGGTTTAGTAGCGCGTCAGGAATGTTTGCAGACGCGAGGACTGATGGTTTCGCGGCAATAATACGCACGAAAACGATATCGCTGTTAAGAAGAGTCAGAGGCTGCAACAACAGTATTCTAAATATCATCAGCCATAAATTTGATTGTAAAATCCTAAAGCAATGGATAAATATCATTATAGCAATTAGTAATGTAAGTGTAGCTATAGATTTATTAATTGTAATTACTCTCAACTTGCTAGTGTCTTACTACATATATTTCAAGTGTATGAATTTCGTTATCTGAAATAGTTATGAAAATAAAGGTTATATTATGTTAAAATGTTTTAGACGTTGATAAAATACCTAGTGTTTTTAAAGTAAGTCAACTGAAAAATTTGCCAAATTTATGTAAGTTTTCACTTTTTTAAACTGAAAGTTGTTTTCTCTGTTCGAAGTAGTTTCACTGGTTGGCCTGTACCCTCACGTTGTACCCTTAAGGGTACCTACTAGCGGTAATAGTTGCGATAATTGACAACATTTCAAACTTTTGACCTACGATAATGGAAAGATAAATGAAAAATATCATACTCTTATTATTTATTTTATTCAGAATGTTATAATTACAATTTAAAGATTTTTGAAAATATAAGAAAAGTTCTGAAAGATGTCATTAATCATCTGTTTTTTTTTGTTTATTTTGTTATGGTTCACAGATTTTTATTAGTGGCGATTTTTTATCTGACCGTCTTAACATATGTGTGTGGATATAAAAATCTGGTATTTTCAGTACGAACTCTACGAACATTATCTCGAAATGGTTTTCGAAATTCCATCACTTTGCAAAAATGAAATGTTGTCAATTTCGTATCGCTATTACATTTGAAATATCAACTACAGTTCGCCCATGACTTTCTTTACCAATACCACCAATATAAAATAAAATATATACCTAAAAGAATTCGTGAGATTTAAACATAATTGCATTTCCCTGACTAATCAATAGTAAATGGAACTCATTGACAATGGTAATAAAACGTCACGTCTCATTTTGCAGTCACTGAGAAACAAGACCTCAAAGAAGACTTTGAAAATCACATTATTATGTTTTAAATTACTTATTTCCCTTCAGGTTCAGTCCCTGTTCACCTTTTTTTTCTTCCCGTGGTTCACCTTAGATTAACGGGGTGTACCAGCGGGATTTTTATTTCTTTCCGTGCTCTGCCTATGACATTATAAACAAAGTAGGAGAAGTTAAGCAAAACTAGCTAGGTAAAGTTGTATAAAGTACTTAATTATACTTTCATTATCAAGAAATAGGTACTGCAATAATAAACCAGGTATTTATTTATAGGGTTAAGGGCTAGGGGTGTACTAAGCCGAAAGGGGCCACTATATTCATCTTAAGGAAAAACTTATACTAAGGCACCAATTGAATATAAAAAAAAACATTTTTAAATCTATTATTTACACGAGACAAAGTGTAAAACATCATAAATATTACAGAACCAGATCGTTTAATATATTTTCAAAGTCATCCCAAGCACACATACCATTCGCATCCTGTGAACACATTTTTAAAATTAACGTTTTGTGCTTAGGACGAAATTCCGACAAAACATTCCGAGCCTCTCTAATCTGCTTCATAGATAGGTACACGAAATCAATTTTCAAATAATCCTGGTGTCCGTGACTCCATTTTTGAAAAACCAACTTTCCACCGATAGGAGTCAATTCAATTTGCTCGGGAAGTACAAAGGATTCGATACCTAACTGAATTATAAGAGAAAGAATATTTGCGTCATGTCCCGCAACAAATGTTAATTTTCTGTCATCGTCCACAACTTTTTTAATGTATTCCAAAAGTGGTTTAGTCGTTCCCTTCATTATGTACTTTGTCGAATTGAATCTAATATCCTGTTCTGCTTTAAGAATCTTCGATAAAGACTCCAAGTTCTTTTCGCTTTTGATATGGCCCCATGCGACATCTTTTAAAGGAAATCCTTCGTAATAAGACATTAGAAATGCATCGACTAATGCACTTCCTATGCGAAATCGTCCACCAATATCAGGCGTCGAGTTATCAGTGATTATTATATCTGTATCTTTAGTCAAGTCGCAGATTTTTTCATTTTTGCATACATCGGAGTTTTTCAAATCGGCTATTACGTTTAATTTTGCGTACACATCCATCAAGTAAATTTTATCAAGTTTCTCTCTCATAACTCTCTCAGCTTCTAACCTGAAAGCTTCGTATTCGAAAGTATGATTGTTGAATGCAAAACTGAACGGAAGGTCGTAGTCTGGATAGGACGAGCTATTAAAATTCACAGTAAAATTACAGTTGGGAAACGCTGCTTCAGAAAATGCTTCAGCCGTCTTTATAGTTCTTTCCATAGAATTAGCGTAGAAATCAACTGATTCGTTTGCAGGACATCTGTTTTTAGTAAGCAGTCCAGTTTCTCGTAGCCATTTTGAAAAATATTCACCCATATACCGCTCCAAAGTAGCGCCTCTTGGAGTCAAATACCCAGGTTCCACGCCCCAATCCGGCCACGTTTTTGGTGTCAGTCTTCCCAAATCTTCATACAATGGCGCTCTAATATTATGGCGACTGAATATTACCACTTTCTTCAATTGAAGAGCATCCATATAACCACACATGTTAAATATAAAGAACATTGTCATAGCGAATATATTTCGTATCATTTTCACTTCACTGTTAAAAAATACGTCGATAATTCCGCGTTATGTACACAACCGATATCATGTATGTGCACAATTATATGAGATTCAAGGTTTTTATTTTATAACAATCACTCAATATAGCTGTATCAGTTGCTAAACAAGTTCAGCGATTTTGTGGTTAAATTGTATTAAGTCATTTAGTAGTTAAAATTGTATCATAAACGCAGTCTCTGAGAATGGTAATCCGTAGTGTTCCACGTCTTCAATGCAAAATAATGGAAACAAGAAACGCTTCTGCCGTCTACGAAACTGGAGTTATGTAACCAGTTTCTCTAAAACTGGTTAAAAGTTACTTCAAAAAACCCGGCTGCAAGAACGTTAGAGCCACGAACGTACAGCTAGTATCTACCTATGAACATCTGCAGGTAAAGATTAATCTATTGACGCCACTCGTATAAAAATACGACAAGCCGTTTAGGCTCTAGGACGTGCTAAAGAAATATACATACATACATACACTCGAAAAACATAACTCTCCTTCTTGCGCAGTCGGGTAAATATCTCTTCCTCGTATGATGCCAGTAAATCTATCGTCAAGCACCTAACGGTGTGTTCCAGCAGCCTTCCTAGTAAGCCAGTGTAATCCAGACAAGGCATACTCCAGTATCGCTGACTTCCGTAGTATGTGCGAACTTGAGGTCAAATGCCTACCTGAGTAGGTTAAAAATTAAAAATAATAATTTCTCGTAACTGATAATGCATGTGAAACGAAATGTTCTTAGTTCTGTCATTTGAATTGTCTCAGAATTACAATTGCATTGTGCCAAAATGGCCGGCATAGAATAAGAACAGAGTTAGTATTAAAAATTATATTTTAACACGAGTATTTTTCAAAAATAAAGTCTAACGAGGAAAGTTGAAAACTTTGAGACTTTAAGGCGACGGGTAAAGACAAACGCAATTGAGAATTGAGCCACGGAATAAATAATAGTATGTACTGGATACTTACCTATGCCATGCCATCTGTTTGATTCTGGGCGAAACAGATGAGCGGGCATTGGCCTGCCGTCTATAATTTTGTCAACTGTATAGATAGATGGTGTCTTATGCACAGTTTGGATATTGACATAGAGTAATGTAAGTTCAGAGAAATAATATCGTACTTTTCTGAAAGTTAGGTCAAAGATTACTATTGTACAGAAGGTGAAGTATGTAGTAATTACTCAATTCAAATATAACTTTACTCATTATCGAATAATAATAACTCGATTTCATTAATTTTTATAAAAAATGTTTTCTCATACCTCGTAAAAACATTTTAAAAAAATTGAAAAAATTGCGTAAAAACTATCGTTCGAGTTCGTTCGTTGAATATCGTGCGAGTTGCACCCTTCAAAATTCCGCCATCGTGAGCAGTTGGCAGCTCATATCATTGATGACATTATTTATCAACAACGAGGTTCGCTGGGTTAGGTAAAACTTACTTCAAAAAATTGTAAGAATTATTTTTTTTTGCATATTTTTATTTATAAATCTAACTATTTTGACCGATTTTTATCAAACTTATATGAATGAATTTTTCTCTAATTTTAGCGTCTCTAAGAAAATAGAAAAATACTTAAAAAACAATAACTGAAATAAAAGGTAAACAGTTACATATTTTTATTATGGCAGCTGCTCCTGACAGTGAAGAATATTTTTTTTTATAAGATCTCTTTCCGTAGCAACCATCAGCTATAACATCTATGATGGCAATGCCGTTCGAATTCAGCCTTCCGATTCAGATAAAAACAATTTTCTTTTTTAGTACCTACACTGTAAAAGCTTTTTACGTAAATAAAATATAAATTTTGATTGTTTCTATAACAAAAACAGTAGGTATTGATTACTGAGAAAAAATCCTCGAATTACCATTTGTTACAATAAGTTTCTGTAACAAGACTACTCTGTACGTTGAAATTCGAATTGATGTCAGTTTGTAAATATGGATGTTTGTCCGCAAGAAATTTCGTAATAGCGTACCTACAGGTTTCCTCCTAAAAAGCGTTTACAGTGTAGGTACTAAAAAATATAATTGTTTTTATCTGAATTGGAAGGGTGAATTCGAACGGCATTGCCATCATAGATGTTACCTATAGCTGATGGTTGCTACGGGAAGAGATCTTATAAAAAAAAATATTCTTCACTGTAAGGAGCAGCTGCCATAATGAAAATACCTAACTGTTTACCTTTTATTTCAGTTATGGTTTTTTTTTAAGTTTTTTCTGTTGTTTTAGTGACGTTAAAATTAACGAACAATTAATTCTTATAAGTTTGATAAAAATCGGTCAAAATAATTAGATTTAAAATAAAAATATTCAATAAAAAAATTATCTAAAAAAAGTAAATTGGCGAAATCATCGATGAACGTTTACTTATAAAGATTATAAGAAGTGATATTTTTCGTTTTCGATTCTTCTTATCTCCCATTTGTATATTATCACACTTCTACAAGTAGTGTCTAAATCACGGCAGAGAATGTTTCTAGTAAAACACAATCGCTTATAAGTATGTTATTACGCACACGCGGTAACTATCCTAGGAAAGAATATTATATATAATTATTCTCACGCTGCACTAGATGAAGTCTGACAACGTCGCGCACTACGCGAAGTGGCAGGGATAAGGCGGGCACGCATGTAACGTCGCATAAAATTAACGCTACTCGCTAGCTAAGCCAAAGTGCCTCATTACAATATGTGCTAAGTGCCTAGTTAAATATATTAGCAACGTGCTTTTATAAATGAATACTTTTTAGCAGGCTCTAATAACATTTATCTTTAAAACTTCACTTACCTATCATTCTAAGACAAAAACAATACATTAGCCTGAAGGTGCCAATATTTCGATTAATCTACTTCAACATTACAAAGTAGACATTCCACGTATACCGAAAGAAACATGTTCAAAATAATGAGATAATGAGTTCTTCAAAAATATATTAAAATGGTTTGGTAAACTAAGATAAGCATTTTGAAACATCATGCTTTAATTGAGTATATTTATTACATGATGTTATTAACTTCGAACATGGCACAGTATACGGTAATGCTAGAAAATGGAAACAAAAACGCGTCTATTTGGGGACCATCACCTTAATATAATGATTCAACTATCGAAAGGCTTTACATATAAAAAAAAACAGGACTCCAATATTTGCGGAAGTATTATTTGTATATTTTTATTTATGGTCTATTCAGAACTCATAAAACCTTAATACTGACTGCGGCATATTCTATGTCAAAACGGCCATTCTGGCACAATGCAATTGTAATTCTGAAACAATTCAAATAACAGACTTGACCAGCAGGTTGTAATATTGCGAAGGCATCAGTGATTTTAAATTGTAGGATTATTTCACTCAAACGAGGAAGCTAATACTCAATACAAACAAGAAGTCTTGATAAGAAATGACATCGGTCAAGAGGTTATCGATAGATATCGCATAAACGCTGTGTTCGTAAGGTCAACTGTCCGCAGATATAGAACTAGGGACCGGAGATGGCAACGCTGAGCGCTAAGTAAGGAAACCTATGTTGCATTAGAATGCTCGGAGTCTAATCACGCGCCAACACAAAGTTTTACTTAAAATCATATTATTTTCAGAACTCTTCGATGGTTATGATTCCGCCGGTAACGCCGGGAGGGTGCGACCTAACATGTGGATGAATTATGTGAAATGGGATATGTGTGAAAGGGGAGTGACGACTGATAGAGTAGAATGGAAGAGGAAGACATGCTGTGCCGACCCCGCGTAGTGGGATAAGTTCAGGAAAATGATGATGTTTCACTATATAAATCGATGAAAAACTAAAAAGCAAAAAAATATTCAATATTAGTATTTTTATGTCATTTTGGTCTCTTGACATCAAAGTGATCAAATGACTGACCTCTATTCGAGCACGCCAAATTTACTTAAAGTCAAGAAAAAGATAATGATGATTTACAGTTTTGAGCTTTTTGCTGCGTACCTACAGTGTTACCAGGGAATACTTATTGCTCTTCTATTCTAGTATTTTTGCTGTGCTAAAAGTAGGTTTAATTTGTTATTTTTGTAACTAAAACCTCATGTAATCTATTTTTATGACCTACAGAATTAAATAATAAAACCCTGAAATGTTATTCCTTTGTTAATTTTATTCAAATATTAAGAAGTATAAATATTATGTATAACAAAGCTACTTCAACAGAATAACAATACAATTTTCTAAGCTTAAAATCATTAGAGTGTACTAGGCCGAATGGGGGTCACGATACTCATCATTGCTAACAACTTAAGTATGGGACGATCCCAGAATTCAAATTGTTTAAAAAAGAGTGGTTAGAAGAGAGTTCGAAAAAACCCGACTGCTAAATCGTTAAACCTGTGTATCATACTTAATTATTTTTTTAATTTGTATGTACGCAGTGACACTTACGACTGAGACGAATGTATTGACACCACTCACATAAAAATACGACAAGCCGTTTAAGCTCTAGGACGTGACAAACAAACATGCATACATACATACACTCGAAAACATAACCCTCCTTCTATCGCAGTCGGGTAAAAAAAAGATAACAGGTAACACAATCTACATTCAGCAGAATATACGCCTACATACAAATATTTTTTATTTTAATTCAAGCTTCTAATTTTCGATTAAGTATACTTAATTCAATTATTTCAGTTGAATGTTAGTAAGTATCTACTTTTTTGAAGTCCGTAAAAAAATGCTGTTCCATACATTTTAAAAGACTAGTCTTGTTGTTTCTAATAAAAGATTTTGTTTTTGAATTCCGGGTAGATCCCGTACTGAATGCTGTTTCGACATGTTAAGTACAAAGATCCCATTTCTGTTAAGTAACTATATCTCAAAGGCTAAAAATTTTAATTATGTGGGTACTTACATACATTCGAAGTTTTCGTGGTTTCAGATATGTAAGATGATTTTTCAAACATTGTATGTAATCTATTATATCTTATTGTTGTGTTATTCAATCGATATTTTTAACAAAATCTTCAGTTCCATTTCATTCTATATTTTTGCTAGAATTTGTTTTGTATCTTGTTACAAAAACTGTTTCTAGCTATTTTTTTAAATAAATACATATTTATATCGTGCCTGAGTGATAATAATTTACGGATGAATAATGTAATAACAAATAAAGCCAATACATTCATTGTAATTTATGTTGCTTGATATGTAGGAAATCTGACATTTTTTTGTATGAGTCTGAGATATTTACTTAATATACGACACCATATGATTTGTTTATTTGCCAACGTCAAGTTTATTTTTCAAATTACCAATTATTATTATGTTAAGTCAAATATCAAGTAATAAGTCATCGCGGTCAAGTTAAAGTCACATCATGTACCCTTGTAAAGCGGTGGAGAATTTACTAGGGTTTCTATGGAGATTTCCCGCGAACATAGACACCACGTTACTCCGTCTTTATATATATCTCTTGCCCACACTTGTGCACATAAACAAGACATTAATGGTTAATAATCCACCAATACTACACATTATAATTTGCAAATGCAGTAGTTTTGTAATAAATACACAAACAGAGACGCCATTTTTCAGCGAAGGCGGGAAAACAACAAAAGCGTCTGACAGCTCTACATTGTATTTTGAACGTATCTGAAAGCTGTATTAAGCTAAATTTTATAATAAAAAAAAAAATTTATAACAAAATCAACCAATTGCGTTTTTTTGCGTTATTTGTTGGATTCCTTGTAAAAGAAACTTTTCTCAGTTTAAAAGTACCCTATTTCAAAATGAAACCTATTTCATTAACCTTCGCAAAAAGTTTTTAGCGTTAGAGAAACTCCTTTTTGAACGTATTAGTTCTTTAATGATATGCTGTCCATACAACTTGTCTTTTGCCAGTGCCAAAAATAAAATGATAAGAAAAGGCTCAGTACTATAACCTTAAACTTTACAAAGAGTACAACGCTCTTTGTGTGAAGTAGAGGTAGAAAATAAGACCTGGCAAATATAACCTTTAACTAATTTCACGATGTCTCAAGTCACATAGCATATTAAAGATTATAATATTTGGATAATTGCTATCTCAAAAACCACATAATTCCGTCCTCATATCTTTTGCCTTCAAGAATCTACATACACATAGTATCAAAGTTTATAATTCTCAATTATTGCATAAATATACTTAGAATTTAATAAAACGAAATATAGTTTAATATGATGACCGCCATTTTTCCGTTAACGCGGGAAAACTCTCGAACAAAGTTCTCCACGTCAGCTGTCACAGGGAATGTTTTTTTCTCTCGTTTGTCACGACTTCACACGGTAAGTATATTTGGCCAGTTTTTTTAAGTGGTAGCCTTGTCGAGTTGTGCCAGTTGGTGAGCCAGTCGCTCCTCTCTCGCTCGGCGCGCTTGCCCCAGTGCTCGCTTCTCGGCGAATTTGGACACAAATGTCTCCACTGGCATGTTCCCTGAAATGGGGAAAGCAGAATAAAGATTAGACATTTAACTATTATAAGCCGAAGATAAAGGACCTAAAAGCTAATAATAATACAAATACTTATTCGTCGTTATAACTAAGTATTGGCAGAACTTGGCAGACTCAATGAAGAGACTCTTTGCTTACTCGGTCACTTGTTCACTTTTTTTTAAATTAAATACTAGCTGTGCTCCGCGGTTTCACTCGCGTAGTTCCCTATAAGATTATCGAGATAATAGGGAACTACTTTTTCTAAGTTGGCTTAAAAATAATCCTAAATCATTTCCATCTTTCCTTTCTTTCTTTCATTCCTTTCAATCTACCTGTGTACCAAATTTCATCTAGATCGATTTAGTGGTTTTAATGGGAAAGCGAGACAGACAGACACAGTTACTTTCGCATTTATAATATTAGTTAATATTTACACTCCACAGATGCTTTGGTCCGTCCCTTTTATGAAGTTATACAATTATTTGTGAATTTAATTATATTTCTTGAATTTCTAGGATTATAAAAAAACAAATAACTACTACGCTAATTTAACTTTAAAGGACTAAATACTAAGCGACATACGATGTTTAACAATTTTTCATGACTGGAAGTCATCCTACATTTATTTAATGACCACCCAGTAAAGACTTGACAGAGCCCTCCACCTTTCCCTTTCCATTGACCTTTAAATAATGTTTGTTACAGGCAAATTTTATTATATTTGAATTAATAATTATTACTTAAAAAATTTAACTTATAAATCTTATTTATGTAGGAGTAGTTAATATTAGTTCTTAGTATAGTATAGTAATAGTTCTCTTGACATATATTACATTTTGTTTATCTTGTCAACAAGTTGTAAAGGTCAAACTATAGTTTCGTTCACATTCGGTGAACTTCATCAAGGATGAAATGAGTTGTACATTTACCACACTGTACTGTTAAATAAAATACTACTCACCGAGTAAAAACTGTTCAGCGATAACTTCAGACTCTTCATCAGCTGTCATTGCTGCTTGCTTCAAGCAATCCCTTATTCTGTGAGGATCATAAGTCTCCGCTAACTTCTGATGCCTCCGATTCAACTCCTCATAGTTCATTTTCAACTGCACTATGGTAGAGATCCGGTCTATGACGTCAGTCTTCAGATCGTCCAATGTTTGTTGTTTGGTTAAATTGTCTTGCGCTATTTCTTCAATGCTCGTCATGAGCTCTTCCGTCTCCAAGTCCAATTCTAGTAATTGAGGGTTTGTTTCTAAGAGTTTGTCCTGTAATTAACAATATTCACTTCTTTAGTTTTTGTGTGATTAATATGGACATTTAAAGAATGCAGTATTCATTCATTTTTGCAATATTTAAAATTAGAATAGAATAGACCACTCTTTATTAAAAAAAATAGCTTAATAATAAATAAACATTGACGTAGATGAACCTATAAACATATACTGGTTTTTAAATGCAGGCCTTGTTGCTTAAAACAATCTCTTCCAGGCAACCATGTGCATACATGATAATTACACATATGAAAATATTTAAAATATTACACTATCAACTTAAAAACTATAAATACAAGCAATACTAAAGAAATAATAATGGGTATGCAACGGCGGATCCAGGGGGGGTCATTGGGGTCACAACCCCCCGGTGCTGGTTCCAGGACTCAGGTGGACCACTCATTGATCATAATGATTTTATTTACATATTTTGTCACCATACAGATTTTATGTAACTTACATACATTAATAAAGTACTTACTTTTTACTTGAATTTATTGTTATCAAAATTCAATTATAAGTTCTTGATTTAACCACAACCCCCTCCTGGCACTAAAGCTGGATCTGTCCTTGTGTGTATGAAATGAAACAGCTTGACTAGTACAATACCGAATAAATACTATGATAATTTCAAATCCAAGATGGCTATTACAAAAAATGTAGCAGTTTTAAAAAAAATCAAATTTTACTTGTAAATACAGATACAAATTTGTTTATAATACAAGTTACACAGTATAAATAGTGATATAGTTACCTGTAAATCAGGATTCTCCAATATCTCATGCAGTTCATCAATTGTCAACTCATTTAGTTCAGGAAACAGTGAAGACTGCAGACTAATGTTAGACTGAGGACTTGTTTCATTCGATAAAACTTCTTCACTGTTCGGAACATATTTCTGGAACTCCCTTATAATAGCTTGCACCACACGGCCAAGGTCTGAATGCTGTGTATAATTCAATAAACCTGGAGCTCCAATAACTTGGTTAGAGTTATCTCCTACCCAAGAATGTACTATAGGTGGGTTTACGTATATAGTAGGCTTTTCAGCAGGAAATTCCGGTCCCAGAATCACGTTTAGAGACATATTCATGCCGTTTGCTGAGAATTCCACTCGATATTCAGAGTTTTCAGTCACTTCGATAACATGTTCGTTGAAGATTTTTAATGTGTCTATTTGTCGCTTTCTCGAGTCTGTCTCAGTGTAATAAGCCCGTGGTAGCATATTTGGGTTTTTACATACTGAAATAAAATAAAATCTTTGTTCTTATACGAGAAAATTGTAGTGAAAACTTTGTATACAATCAATAGGTTGAATACTCACGAAATCGGACAGAAGACTTTATTTTAAGAGAAATAGTTCGTGTGATATAAAAGACTGCAAATTAAATGTCTATCTCAATATTATTACTCAGAATTAATTCAAACTTTGTCTAAAATCAATAACATCAATTCCTTCCTTTCTTCAAAATCTCCAGACATAAACTACATCATTGTCATATTTGTCATTGACACTACTTCAGCTGTCACATTGTATGTCACTTGTGATCATAGAGTTATGTAGCACAGAGTAAATTGAACAGTGTCGACGAAAAGGACAGTATTACCTATTTTATTTTACTCGTACTAATGCAATGGCAATGCCACTAACTATAATAGTAGCAATGAGACTTTTTTTTATTGTTACACTCACAGATTAGCTTTATCGCACGATTTTCTACAAATGTGTTGATGGACATTGTTTATCTCCTTCCTTAAGACTGAAATGGCATATACCCAACATCTATTATTTTCTCTGTCTGTCTAGTGATGAAGGAGTTTTTTTTCTGAAATATAGCTTCTAAGGGATAATACATTATAGTAGTGACAAAAACTACATTACGAAAGAGTATATAAAATCTCAGAATAATAATCTTATATCGGGAAAAGGAAAAAAAACTTGTACAAGGAGTCTAACGCAATAAGGCTATAGTCAAATAATCATAAAAGTTACAAATAATGATTTAAAAAAATTTAAGAGGCCAATTGGGGCCAAAAAAGAAACTAAAAAAAAAATTCAAATCTCAGAGACATCTCAAAAAATGGGAAGAAACAGAATCTTAAAAAAAAAATAAAAGGGAAAAACTGAGAACCTTTTTGCTATCAGGTTTTATTTTACTAACTAGTAGTTCTCTCCCGTGGCATCGGCCACGACTTAAAGTGGAATATAAATTTTCAATCTTTAAACCCCAATTTGACCCCCTTAATTTAATTTAATTATTGAAAACGCGCCCCGTTTTCCAATAATTCTTTATTAATACACTCTTACACTATAATTAATATCCGCCACATTTCCTGTCTCTAGGTTCATTGATTTAGGCTCTAAGTTGATTCCTAGACAATATCAGTCAATCAGGACTTACTTTTTTATTATAAAAGATTTCATTTAAACGAACCAATGATCAACAAATCAAGTAAGTTCAGGGGATCTATATTTGTACCGCTCGCATGAATTCACTACGTACTCGCTAATGACGTCACAAACGCAGGATATGCAAAAAGACGAATCCTTGAAATATTCATACTCTCCGCTTTTTTTATCACACAGCTAGGCTTTTGACCACAAGTTCGCACGACCAAGGAAGTCAGCTATACTGTAGCCCTAGATGGAGCATGCCTAGTGTGGAATACACTGGCTCTTAAAGAAGGCTGTCGGAACACAGCGTTAGGTGCTTAGCGACAGATTTTACAACTTGAGGGTGGGAGCTAGCCAGGCGGAGCGATAGGAAACGCTCTACCACCATGCTATAGAATGAAATAAATCAATCATATTTTAATTCTACTGATATAGTCTACTTTTTTTCGAACGTTTTAAAAATAGAGCCCCAAGTACCTAACGTTTGTGATTTTGGTATTATCATAGATACGTAGATTGATCTTGTGTAAACCTTACAAAATTGTTAGAGCAAAATATTTGAAGCAAAAATTAAATTTCCTACGACATAAAAAGTGATTGAAAGCGATTTAAAAAACCCGACTGCAAGAACTTTAGAGCACGTATCTTAACAAATGTAATCGCGGGATGCAGCTAGTTTAGCGTATGACCATCTGCAGGTGAAGACGAATCTATTGACACTACTCACATAAATATACGACAAGCTGTTCAGACTCTAAGCCGTGCCAAAGAAATATACATTCAAGTACATACACTCGAAAAACATAACCCTACTTCTTTCAAAATCAAGTTTTTTTTTTATTAATTTCCTGCTACACCAAGTTTAATTTACATATTATTATTTTAAAGTCTGAAATTTCGGATTCTTTCCTCTTGATGACAGCGTCCGTGGGTAAAAAATTATATACCTTCTTATTAACTCTGTGTTATATAAATAACCGCCATGAAATACATCCGGGAAACCCTAAGCGGATACTAACAAATTATTCATTTTTTTAAAATACGTTCATTGGATAAGCTATGTATATAAAAGAGTAAGTCCTGTCTGACTGCCTAATATTTTCTAGGCACCAACGTAGAGCCTAAATCGCTGAATCTAGAGACAGGACATTTGGAGATTGTATTCATTATAGAGTGTAGGGGTGTACTAAAAGAGGATTTTTGTAATTTCAACTCTTAAGGGGTTAATCACAGTTTGAAACATTTTTCAAATTGGTCGCGGGCAAAGCCGCGGATGACAGCTTCTAGTGAATATGTAACAAAAAAAACTCAGTACTTAATTAACTTAGAAGTAAGTACAAAAATAACATAATTTGCGTTCCGATCTCGTTGACTCATGTTTATTTCAACCTGAGGATTGCGAGATACAATAAAATAAATTATAATTAGTCTAAATTTAGTATTGGGTATTTAAAAATAGCTTGGTAGTTAAACAAGTGGTTAGAGCGATTCCAAAACAACCCGACTTCTAAATCTTTACATAAGGTTGTAAAGATTTAGTAGTCGGGTTGTTTTGGGATCAATCATTTTCATCATTATTTTTTTATTATATATTTGATGTCCCCAGTGTCACTCTCACGACTGAGATGAATCTATTGACACCACTCACATAAAAATATGACAAGCCGTTTAGACTCTAGCGAGTGCCAAATAAATATAGATACATACTTACATACATACACTCTAAAAACATAACCCTCCTTCTTTTACAGTCGGGTAAAAAGGTTGGTATTTAAAAAATATATATTAGGTACCCCTTTAGGTAGCTCTATAGGAGTACTTATACTAGAAATTAATTGCGACTGTACAAAGAATTAGCCAAGTGCGATTCGGAGTTACGCACTAAGGGTTCCGTAGCATTATCTATAGTACAACATTAATTAAGCTTTCTGTTGTCGTTATTTATATCGAGCAAAAATCACGTTTATATTATGTAAGTCTCTGACTTCCGTGGTCGTTCGAACTTGCGGTCAAACGCCTAGCTTTTCAGGATTAAAAAAAAACTTCAAGTCGCGAGTGAATCGGTTTCTTCTAGGCAAGCGCGCTACATCCTAGACCGCATCGTCACTTTACATCAGGTGAGTTGCGGTCAAGCGCAAGCCTATTGACTATACATATATATATATATATATTTATATATATATATATATATATATGTATATATATATATAATATACTAATATAATATAAATATATATATATATATATAAATATATACATGTTTTTTTAAATTTTTTTACACATGTTTTTTAAATGTTTTTTTCTATAAAATTTAAATCCATTATTGATCATAAGGAAAACATGTTATTTAAGTTAATTTAATTTAAGGACTGTGGATTTTGTTCAATAAATAAAATAAAATTAAATATATATTTGAAGTTAATTTACAGCTGCATATTTTGTCTATATTTTCACGCATCTGCCTACTGCCATTATTGATAACGTGCAAAAAACAGCAAAACAAATTAAACTTGACGCCTCACATTTATTTATTCTATTGTTTTTAGAATTTGTTGTAATACTCGTAGACAGAAATACATTGACCCCTATTCGGGCAAAACTCACTAAAACAACCTAACTTGACAGTTCTAAAATTGTCTCCTCTCTTTTGTTTCCACAAGTGAGAAAATGATGGATTTTATGAACTTTTAGTTTAGTCAGTGTGACCGGCCGTATAGGAGTCGGTATCTGTGAATATTTCCACTGTGTAGCTATCACGGTGCATACACGGAGATACAGCCTGCCAGACTGACGAACGGACGGACGGACAGACGGACAGCGTTTTTTTTTTTGTAATAGGGTCACGTTTTAACTAATTAAGTACAGAACTCTAAAAAATAAATCCAACTTCAATTCAACACGCAATATTTAACGTCAGTTTAATGTTAATGTCTATGTTATATAACTAAAAACTAATTATGATATAATTTATCTGAGTGAAAAGAATTTTCCTCTATTAAGAAACAAATTAACAAAATTAAAATCGGTCCAGGCGTTCATGAAAAATAGGCGAAAATACACAAATAAAAAATTCCAATAAATCCTCCTTTTCAGAAATAAATTAAGAATATTATAAACAACGGAAAAACTTAATGACGCACTTCCTCAAAAGCCTTTACAAGGTACCGGATATTAACAATAAATATTTAAACATAATTAAGTACTCGACTGAACAAAAAAGTATAATTTTATGAAGATGGGTTGGAGATAATTTTGGTTATAGCGTCAGTCATTGCCCTGAGAAGGTTTGTAAGTTTTACAGCTTTTGGTGACCCCGAAACGCCTTTTGACCCCGAAAAGGTCGTATGGGGTTAATCAGCCCACCAAGAAAATAAGGCGTGTTCCGGCAGATTATTTAGGGCTACAGTATCTCTGACTTCCGTGTTCGTGCGAACTTGTGGTCAAATGCCTAGCTGTGTAGGAAAAAAAAGCACGAAGACTTTATAAGCCTGACTGCTTAGGGACTTATTAGGTAACCAAAAAGTTTTGCTATCGCTATTTTTTTCTCAATTCCACTGTATTTATTTGTTGTTTGTTACCTGATGGACACGGGTAGACAGATTTGAAAAATACTTTGTATGTTTGTAAGGATAGGTACTTATACCTACCTCTCATGTGGTTCCATTTTACCTTAAACAATATCAGTGCCGTGATGTAATTAAATGGAGGCTGGCCATCAGAGTGTAGTTACATTATACCTTAAACATATTAAGACATTATTAATATTACATCTATCAACCATATTCTAAATAATGTAAGGTATTGTACAAAATTAATTTGGTATCAAATTAATTCTACTCGTTCTACGCAAAAATGATAGCGTTTCGATGTGTCAATTCTGACACATTTGTTAGGGGCGTTACAATCAACCTAGGATACAAAAGTCTACCATGGTGGCCATAATTCCACTACAATTCACATAATGTAAACATTTTTGAACACAATTTAGGCATTTTTCGTAGCCTTACGACTTTTAACGTTACACATTACAAAAATCTGTGGATTTAGCGATATTAAGAGGCCTTCACCGACCCTTCACTCTTTTCGTGTTTCTGATACAATTTTCACCCCTAAAATGTAACATACCTATGTTTTTGTTATTGGTGTCAATCGCTTCACTATGATGTATTTTAAGCTAAACGTTTTATTATTTTGAAAAAAAATATTGAATTGTGGTTAATAAAGGCTTTTAATAAGCTTCGTATCAGCGCAAAAATATGACTGCTTAGGAAGCTTGTAACTTTAAAGTTATATAAAAGACAGAAAAAAATAAAACAGTAAAGCCTAGTAAATAATGTGTTAGCTATGTGAAAAAAAGCCACTGTAATCGGACAACGTTAAAAGGTAGAAAAGGGCTATATGTTATTGTATGGACAAGCTGGCGGTCTATAGCTGTCTTAATACGCAAATTTTCTAACTATAATTTAATTAGATTTTTTTTTCTCCTTTGATTTAGATATGAATCTAATGTTGATGTGAATCTTTGGCTTATAATTAATTTTATAGTTAGGTAGCAATTAATATCATCTTGATGGATTTTAGGGTTTCGTACCTAACAGGCATAAACAGAGGCCCAAGTCTGTAATTTGAATCGTCTCAGAATTACAATTGCATTGTGCCAAAATGGCTGTTTTGACATAGAATAGGCCACAGTTAGTATTAAACAAAACATAATATTTAATACTAACATTGATCTACTTCATGACGAAACGGCCATTTTGGTACGATGCAGTCGTAATTCTGAGATGATTCAAATAATAGACCTGATCACCTCGACTGTAATGCTAAGACTTCGCTGTCCGTCTGTCAGCAGGCTGTATCTCATGAACCGTGCTAGCTAGATAGTTGTAATGTTTAACTTTAAAAATGTTTTAATGATGTATTTCTGTTGCCGCTATTACAACACGTACTGTAAACAGAATTAAATAAATATTTAAGGGGGGCTCTGATACAACAAACGTGTTATTTAGCCGTTTTTTGCTCGATATTAATGACAACAGATATAAATTTGAACCTAAAATGTTGTATAGATTTATGGTACAGAACCCTTCATGCTCGAGGACGATTCACACTAGGCTTATTTTCATCGGGGTTTTTCCGGTTTTTTCTATAATTAGTAACAATTACACCTAAAATAGTATATAATAGTGCAAAAAGTAATCTAAAGTTTACAAACTTGACAACCAATTTCAATCTGGAAGGAGTCTATATAACATTTTCAGTTATTTGATATTACAGATCAGAATGCTTACTGAACTGATTTTGTCAAACTTATTGAGCGATTTAAAAAAAGGAAGTTTTCAATACGTCTGATTTTGTTTTAATGTAAGTTCTCCGATTTCTCAGAGATTTCTGGACGATTAGATTTTTTTTTAATGTAAGTTTTCCTATTTCTCAGAGATTTCTGGACGATTAGATTTTTTTTTATGTAAGTTCTCCTATTTCTCAGAGATTTCTGGACGATTAGATTTTTTTTTAATGTAAGTTCTCCTATTTCTCAGAGATTTCTGGACGATTAGATTTTTTTTTATGTAAGGTCTCCTATTTCTCAGGGATTTCTGGACGATTAGATTTTTTTTTAATGTAAGTTCTCCTATCTCAGAGATTTCTGGACGATTAGATTTTTTTTTAATGTAAGTTCTCCTATCTCAGTGATTTCTGGACGATTAGATTTTTTTTTTAATGTAAGTTCTCCTATTTCTCAGAGATTTCTGGACGATTAGAATTATTTTTTTGTTGGAAATTGTCTTATATTTAAAGGGTTTTTCCAATAGGTCCCGTGTAAATATTATCAATTAATGTCCAGTTGTTTTATGTACTGTAGTCAAATAATAACTTTTAATAGTCTTTGAGTATGATATTCTGTTTTGTAACATAAGTTATGCTTGCCGAAGTAGGTTTTTACTTTTTTAAAGGATTATTACTTATGTTTTATGTAGTTTTGGCTTAAATTTAACTTACAATTTTAGTTTTTTTTTTTTAATTGTGATTAAATTTAATATTTTCTGTCTATCGACTACAGGTATTTAGAAACTTTAAAAGTGTGACGTCAAAAAGTATTTAAGGGTGTTTTGCCTTTGATAAGTACTTTTGTTTTATTTTATAATTTCTCAAATGAAACATTTATTTATTAAGCAGATGAAATATAATTAGGTATCTAAATGTAGATTTACCTCTCACTAGTTTTTTTTACTTTCATCATCATTTGTATTTATTCTACAGCTGGACATAGACCACTCCAGATAAAAGCCACATATTATAGTCAATTTTTCTGTACAACGTCACTGACCATAAAGAAATTAGGTTATACTCATTTTACACATAAACCTCCTTTTTGTTACCTATTCTTTTTTTAAAGAGATTTTAAACCGAAGGTTTACGTCAGTCCCAATTAAATCCATTAGTTACATTATGTACCATCAACAAGAAAGAGCGTCGGAAAAGAAAACAACACGAATTTTCTTTAAGTATGCCTTCTTATAGAGGTTCTTTCTAACTATACAGCCTGTTTGAATCCGTCAGGTAACCAAAGTCAAATCAGTTACTTTGATCTGAAACCCTACAATAAAACACATACGGCCGACATTGACGTGGAAAAGTCAACATCGCAAAGCTCCGAGAAAAAAACAACATTCAAATACGTTTGCTAAGTGACTAGAGCAATGTCATTCTGTTTTTTCTTCAAGGCTGCCAATCTGCACACGCCTTAACGTCTCGGACGACATAAATAAGAGACAATACACCCCACTCTCGCCATAAGAGGTGGGGTTGAGGATGCCCACACTCGTCTTTCAAACAAACTCTCATTGACCGGACAGTCACCGCCGTACGAAGCCAATCAATAAAAAAAATATTAAGAAAAAAATACAAGGACGCTTCTCATAACCCAAAAACGCCGAATCTTTGCATAATTTAAGGCCGCGGACTGCCAACGGCGTTTTTTATGTAATACAGTGTAATAAAGTTATATAACCTCTTTGGCCTCATATTTTGGCCGTTGCGTTTCTGCGCCATGGTACCGATCGCGCGCTTTCCAATCTGACAGTTCAGTGATATTTTTTTTTAATTCAGTGGCTTGTGAATTTTAGTGTTGTGAGTGTTTTAATTAAAAAGCCGGGAATTTGTGACGAAGAGAGATTCTAAGGAGGTGGAATTAGGTAAGACCTTAATTTTGCAATAGTTATATCATTGCTTGCTAACGATTAATTTATGCTATTTCGTAAGATGATTTTTCTGGGTTTTATAAACAGAGGTGTTATGAAAGCGGTACCGCCTTCCCTCGGAAATGAGGTTCGTTGTCTTTTTTTCCAAACGATAAAATGATGCTTCTATAATAATCTTGCAAACATTATTAACAGCAACATGTTATAAAAAATCGTATAGCTTAAATATTGATCTTAATAATTTAATTTATGTAGATAATATACAGTTAATAAAAGCTAAGTGTGTAGAAAGAGGTATTGCTTAATTTTTATAGCAAATTGGGCTGTTGACCGGCCTTTATGCTGTAACCTACTTTAGTAATGTCAAGTACGTGAGCAAATTGCAAATGAGGTTCCGTATAATATTGCGTTAGGAAAGAATTCGCTCCAATATGTTCGCTTAAGTTTGATAGATATTTTTTTAGCGCAGAGTTCCTAAGAACTGGTTATGATTAAAATGTTATGTTAAAAGAAGCTCTATGTACAATTCATTATTTTGTACGGTCAGTACTTTTTTTGAGTATGATCATAATATCTGAGTATCGGCGTAGAAAAGTTACGTGTGTTGTTCTAAAATAAGAAGACATTATGTCTATATACAACTTAAAAGAAGTAAACGAGTTGTTCAAAAAAAATAGAGGTCAATCATAGCGTAATAAATATGCCTGCTACTGTAAAAATTGGTAGTACGTATAATGTTATATTTCATCAATATATTCCCTATTTGATCGAATTCGTGACCATCTTCTCAGTGTAATTAGATTTTTATCATAGTAGCTAAGTTCACTGATGTTAAAGCAACTTTTGGCCCAGTCAGATCTTGGATGAGTATGGTCAACAACGGTTTCCTATATATCTCAAGAGTTGTATTTGGAGGGAAATTTCTACAAGATACCCGGCAATCAGCATCGGCTGGGGGACGGCGAGGTTATGTAGCATTGCACCCAGGTAAACCCCTCGGTTGCCTGTCCCGTAGTTGACGAGGACTCCGGGATCCCAAAATGAACGCACCGGAGCCCTAATGGACTTGACTACTGGGCCCTTATTCAATAATAACAATCAATCAGATTGCTAGCTGAAGCATGACGTGTTTAATGTTATGTTAACACAATACGTTATTCTGATGATGCAAAACGAGTTCGTTCCGTGCCACAGAACGATATAAAATGTGTCTTTGGCGTAGTGAATACAGTTCCACTTAAAATAACACGGCAGCGTTACGTGTTGAAGTGTTCATAGTGAATAAGGGCTTCAATGCACGTCCTGGGAAACACGATTTCTTATACGACAGCGTGAGCCACATCACGAGCCTTGATAATGTTAATAAAAAATCGCTGGAAAGATACCGATTTAATACATAATTAAACAGACTGGTTACTCCTGCTCCGGTTTGTTCCATGTGTTATGGGTACCTTTGCACCAAGAACGGTCATCTTCTTATTACATTTCTCTCGTGGCGTCAGACTTCATCACCCGAATCCGTCACGCCCAATCAATTAGCGTAACCGAATAGACTAATTCAATGTGTTTTCGCGTCATGATTCGTACTTACTATTTATGTAATGGTCAGAAATGTTTACCATTATCAGAACAATAATTAGATAGGTACTAATTGTTTCTTACTCAGTAGGAAATTCGATTCATTATGAGATCTAAATACTTCGAAGGCCTTAACGAGTGCCCGAGCGAAGCATTGTTTTAGAGATTTATTTCCTCTGTCAGTAGGTATGTATATATATTTATCTGGATAAAGATAAAGAAACATTTACTAACCTATTAATCACGTTATTTTTTCTTTGAGTTATTACTAGCCTATTCGCCCTTGAGGCACGGGGTTTACCGACTAGGCTACTAACGTAACTCTACATGACTGTTCTATTATTTCTAAGCGAGCGGGAACCCTAAAACCGAATTCATTAACTTAGCAAGATTTTATGCAACTCATATAATGTATTCATTATAAAATATCTATTTACATACGTAATATGTGTGACACTGAATAATATATAGGTCATATGTGTTTTTGAGATATAACTTCAATGCAGGTCGAGAGTTTTTTTTACCCGTCTGAGAAAGAAGGAGGGCTATGTATGTATATTTCTTTGGCACGCCCTAGAGTTTAAACGGCTTGTCATATTTTTATGTGAGTAGTGTCAATAGATTCGTCTTAGTCGTGAGAGTGACACTGGGTACATAATAATTTAAAAAAAGTAATTAAATATGATACAAAGGTTTAACGATTTAGCAGTCGGGTTTTTTTGGAACTCGCTTCTAACCACTGGTTTTTTTTATTTGTCAACTGATATCTCGGAGGCGGGTTGACTGAATTGAAAAACTCTTTTTTTTGTTTGAGAAAGTATTCTCCCCGTGTGGTTTGATTTTACACTCAAAATCTTATATATAAAAGTTAATTGCTTTTCGTTTGTCTCGCAATAACTCGAGAACGGTCGGACCGATTTAGCTGATTTTGGTCTTGAAATGTTTGGCGTTATCCAGGGAAGGTTTAAGAGGTGAGAAACATACATAACTGGAAGAAGTTCGCCGGGTCAGCTAGTAGCTGATAAAGTTCTATTGGCGCCTGCTGTAATGGAATGCAGTAGTAATTTTTTTGAAAAGATATATTTCATGTATGTTAACCCATTTCTCCGAGATGGCAGGACCGATTTAATTTTGTTTTTGTTGAATGGGTATACTTTCCATTTAGTAACATTTTAATTTTCGACAAAATCGGTCCAATTTTCTTTGTTGAAGTGTAGATGAAATTCTTGTAACGTAAGTTTTGAGGAAAGTTTCAATATTATAATTTTTTTTTGAAATATTCGTTCAACTCTTTGAATAAAGTTAATATTTGAGATCAATTTGGAAAATTCTTCGTATGTTTTATATGCTTACCTACTTATATACTTTCCATGTAGCTAATAATATAATAAGGAACATTAATATATAATATTATATTGTATATTATCCTTATGTAATATTTATCGAAATTAATCTAGAAGTTTGCAGTTAATTAAAACTGTTTAAAGTCGTTTACTCACTTTTTTAAGTAACACTTAAAACAAAGGATAAAAACTTAATATAATTAAATAATAAAAATCTAATTTACAAAATTTCGAAAAAGGTGAAATTTGAATTGGTTTAAGAGTAAGTAAGTAATTCTTTGTTAAAAAAATCCTTATTTTTCCCAATAAGATTGTTATTCTGAGCAAACGGCGTAAGTCCCGATTGCTTAAGACTTATCTTCCGATAACATCGTAAGCTATGTCAGAGGCTTTTGGGTGGCCTAGACACTGTTACCAGGGCAAGCTGATACGCTGCTACTATTGCATCGGGGAGACCCGTGCTCAGCACTACGCCGCTATGGGTTGTTACGTCACGCACTCTTTCGTTATATTTTCGCGCTCTGTTTCTCAGCTAATTAAAATTAATTCTCTAATAGTGGGCTTGTTAGGTGGAAGATATTCTTTTCATATTAACGTTACACCATAAATTTTTATCCGACTGCCTAAAAGGAAGGTATAATATTTTTCCAGTATGTAAGTATATGCATGTACTAGAGTTGCCAGGTATACCGATTTGCTCGGAACTTCCCGATTATCAATTGATAAATTAAAAACGTAGAAAAAAACTAGGCATTATGTGTACGGCAACGACAATTAGTTCATAGCATGCCGAGCGTTAGTTTTAAAAAAATTTATAATACACTAGCTGATCCGTCGAACTGCGTACCGCCTAACAGTTATGTATGTTTCTCACCTTTGAAACGTTCCCTGGAGTAAGAAAAACATTTCAAGACTAATATCAGCTAGTTTTAGTGAAACAAACAGATCCATTTTTATATATTTTATTTTATATATATATCATTTTTTCCTGTCATAAGAACGTTCTTAATTCAATCACAAAAACAAAGAAATTAGTGAAATCGGTCCAGCCGTTCGTGATGGCGTGACCAACGGATATAGGGATTCATTTATATATATATACCTATATCCTTTTCATCGATATAATTTTAACTAAATTAAATTATTTGTAATTGTCTGTTTATTGAGAGTTTTTTGATGTGATTTAATTTTAATATTTTGTTTATTGAACTTATTAATTATTATTATAATTAATAATTATTAATTATTATTATAATTAATATATATTATTGTAATTAATATATGAGCGCCTGAACTCAAGCCTGATGTAAAAGGACGGCGCGGCATAAGATGTAGCACGCTTGTCTAGATGAAACAGATTCACTCGCGACTTGAAGAGACCGAGATTATAGCTGTCGGGTAATACATAATTGTTGGGCCTCTCGTTGCCTTCTAGCTCAAGTTCAGATTGTGCAAGCGTAACGAGCCTAGGGTAACGCAACGTTATAAGGTCAATAAATTATACGATTCTATGAGAACGATGCTTTTTTTTACACGACTGCGAAGAAAGGAGGGTTATAGTTTTCGAGTGTATGTATGTATGTATATTTTTTTGTCACGCCCTAGAGCCTATACGGCTTTTCGTATTTTTATGTGAGTGGCGACAATAGATTCGTCTTAGTCGTGAGAGTGAAAGAATGATACACAAGTTTAACGATATAGCAGTCGGGTTTCTTCGAACTCGTTTCTAATCACTTGTTTCAGCTACTGCATTGATTTTTTATTTTTTTTCGAAAAAATAAACATGACGCGAGCAAAGCCGCCGACAATAGCTAGTAAAGCAATAAAATAACATGCCTCGTACGTGCCTCTATGGATGACGTGAAACTAGGTTAGTTGTGTTCGAGACGTGATGCCGCCGGAGTGGTCGGAGGTTCGATAGCGCAATATTTGGATCATTACTAGTACAGCTGCGCTCAATTTCTGGGCGATTTTAAAAGGACTAGTTTCAATTTCGGCCAAGACGGTGTAGGTCTACCAAGAATGTCTTTCTTTACTCGTAGATTAATGAAACCTGCATCAGTCGCCTACGTCAATGTGTACAAAAATATCTAATTTCTGTGAGTTATAGTGGAATTATGGCATTCCTGGAATATTTTTATATCCTAGGATGACTCCAATGGTCATTTCGGTCTATCGATTGTACTACACAACAGAAATATTAAAATTGACACGTCCATTGAAATGTTACATGAGCTTTGTATTTTTTTAGAAGACGCAAGTTTATTTTTGGGACATGTTTGGGGAAGTCAAGCTTAACCCCAAGTTTGTGGGGTTGCCGCCGGCCGCCATCTTGGAAAAAGGGGTGCAAACACCTTTTTCGTGATATCTCAGAAACTACGCATTCTACAAAAAAAAATGTCAAAACCATAATTTGTAGCATATTGTTTTTTCCTACAAATATGTTCATATAACTTTTTGCTCTAAATTTAAAATTATAGAAGTTATAAGCAAAAAACTGAGAAAATTGCAATAAACATTTGTTTTTATACTCTGTACCTTATTTTAAACCTTTTTTTGAAAAAACGGTTTACTGACGATAGTTGAACGTGACAACGTCATAAGAAAATACTGATGGAATGGATTCATTTTTTAAAAGAAAATTTATTTTTCATTTGTTTGATAGATATTTTGTATCGAAAGAATCATTACCTTTATCGCCGCAATTATCGTTGCTATAAACAATTGACACCACATTCACTTTTCACTGCACTTCATACTTGACGAAAACATGTAAATGTATTATTGTATAGCAGCTGTCCACGCGGACACATCGCTTACTCAAGTAGGAGAGAGACAGATGTCGAACGCTGCCGAACGCGGAGGCCGATTGTGCGTTTTTGTCGCTCGTTCCACGATCTCGCTTGCACTTCAAGCCTTAAATGGAACGCCTCAGAGCGGGGTAACGCCGTATGAGTCATGTTTTTTCATGCGATCAGCCGGATCCATCGAATTATAAGACGTTGTCACGTCAATTTACTTAGACCAGTCTTGTAAATGGTATTTTGAAAACTAAAAAAAAGAACATTACTCTATATTTTTTTAATTTAATTCTTTTAAAACGCTGTTACAGCGCTTCAAAGTTGACAAGGTTCGTCAATGCTCATGAAAATCCGGTAAAAACGTTATACACTTCCTGATACAAAATAATTTTATGTTTTCTTTTTGTTAAACCGTACAGGTTTACTTATTCATTCTTAACTGTTTTCCTTACTATAGAACGTACCAAATTGTTTCTTATTGCAATTTCTAAAAGGAATGTTCGAGAATTTCATCATTTATATCATTTTCGAGAATTTTATGCAGGTAGGAAAGGTCTGAGTTTCAGTTTTGGGGACAAATTAATATCTGCCTGCTACGGCTATTATTATTATACATAAAATAAAGAAATGTAAAAAAAAGTTAAAGAGCAAAGAAAAATATTTAAATAAGTACAAATATTCTCACTTTTTTGCTTATAGCTTCTTTAATTTTAAATTTAGGGCTAAATGTTGCAGGAATACATTTGTAGAATGTTGCAGGAATACGATACAGAAGTTATTTGCTACAAACTATGTTATGACAAATTTACTGCAGAACGCATCGTTTCCAAGATATCGCGAAAAAAGTGTTTGCACCCCTTTTTCCGGCCGGATAGCGGCCGGGGGACAAGGGCGGCAACCCCACAAACTTGGGGTTAAGCTTCTATTGACACATATCCCAAAAATAAAATTGCGACCTCTAACAAATGCAATATTAGGTCCTTAAATTGTAACATTTCATTGGACTGACATTAAAACCGCGAAAATTGCCTTTTTGCGGAGATAAGGTGGAAATATGTTGAATAGAAATTGATTTTTTATACTACGATAAGTTACGTTATTTTGAATTAGGTTGATAGATTAATGATTAATAATATGATATCAAGTACACTGTCTTGGCCCGGGCTTCATACATTATAGAAACATCTCATTTTTAAGGTTCCGTATGCAAAGGGTAAAATTACTAAGATTGCTATCCGTCCCTCCGTCTATCTGTAATAAATGATTGATTTTTATTTGTAAGAAAAACATACAACAACAAAAAAATATGATAAAAAAAATCATTTAAAATAATGACAGAAATTAATTTTGACAGAAAGTATTTGTCGTAACTCGGCCCAATTCAGCAAAATGCTAGCCACCAGAAACCAGCGCTGTCTTCCGCTCAGACCGAGAAGTGACAAATTGCAAAATTACTAAGACTGTTATCCGTTCCTCCGTCTGTTTGTCACCGTTTAATAAAATAAATTATTTAACTAAAGTGATTACTTACTTTCATTACGGTAGGCGCTGAAACAACTGATAAAACAGTTATATATTAGTTATAAAATCAAACCACCAGATCGACTTTCATAAAATTTAAATCGAACCCAAAAACGTACCAGTAGAATTGATTACCTCCTCTTTTTTAGAATTCGTTAGAAAATAGCATTGAGTTCAGTGCATGTGATGAAGTGAATCATTTGACCGTGAGTAGTCGAACAATGAAATTAGTAATAAAACAAATCGACGCCCAAATTAGGTGCGTTCAATAAACAATGGCTAATATGGCAGAATATTTCTCAGAAGCATTTATTGGCTATGCCTCTTTTATTAAGCTACACGTCATAATGTATATTTTGATCTTCAGACCATTATAGTAGGGGATTTTGTGACATACTCGAACGTGGCAGATTAACACATGGGAGATTCCTTAGGTCCTTTTGAGTGCATCTACCAAATATAAGCTCTCAATACAGAGCCGAGCTAATAGAACAGCCCGGCAAAATATTAAAATAAAAAACTTTGTTTGCCTGAAATAATCGAATGCGTCAGATTAAGATACAGTAGGTTTATTACTAGCTAAACAGTGTGCATGTCAATAATTAAATGATTTGAGTGGAATGTTAGGGAGTGTGGAGGGATTTCTTTTTTCTTAACTATTTTCTACCTGTGTGGCCACCCCCACCATGCAAATTGTCAGTTTAACGTATATTTGTTATCAGAAGCATGATAGAGCATAGAAAATATTATAACCTGTTTTGAATTCCTTAGAAAAAATAATTATATCCTTCTAGATGCTTCCCCCACCACTAAAATGGGAAACACCTATAATATTTAATACTTCCTATCATCCAAGCTTTGCAACGCAATACGTCTCTATGACGCTCGAGCTAATCCCCATTTAGCATCGTGGGCTCCCCTACTATTAAATATACACCAGGTGGAACGCCCCCCTTTCTATCATATATATTTATTAGTAAAATAAAACCAACTTGAAAAAATAAATTACTACAACTAAATGCTTTCTGTCACAAACCGATCCCAAATCAAGACAAGCCGGCAGTAACAACAAGCGTTGATCCTCTGTTCATTAAGGGATTGAAAACACGAAAACATATTCATTCGATCGGGTTAATACTGATGAAACAGCTTCCCACTGCACAGGTTTCCCAAGTAAGAAGCAGGCCAAGCATGCTGGACAACTGGCTGGGGAATTCATTATACGAAGCCTCCTTATCGGCTAGAGTTAAACATGAATGAAGTGAAAACAAGAGCAAGCAAACTTGATTTTATTTTAACAGCGTCGAACCGGCGAACTGTCAGAACTAAATGCAGTTTGCGTGCTCTTGTTTTCATTTATATCATGCCAAACTCTAACTGATAAGGGGGTGGGTCTCCCAAATGAGTGGCAGGCTAACTATGATGGCCAAATCTTGGTTGTGAACTTAACAAATCTTCGAAAGCTTCGTCGGCAAGCAGGTTGCTTTACGATTTCGTTCACAGTTATTTAAAGCAGTATTAAACGATCATTAAGGACATTATTAACGATCAAGCGAGCCAAGTATGAGTACGAGATTTAAAAAAAATATATAAATTAGTTGTAGTAGTTTTTTTTTAATATTTATTACCTGATTTCTCTAAGACGGTTGAATCGAAATGTTTATTGTTTTTTTGTGTTTTTTTATACCACCCAAATGATCCCATGTGTAATTTAACTATATCAAAATCGGCCAACAGGTTGGATTTTGAAATCGAAATATTATACTGGATAGAGGCTAGCCGCAGTAAAAGACGGCAGTCACTTTTCTGTAAAAAGAATGATTAAAAACCAGTGTTTAAAAGTGACTTCGAAAAACCCGACTGCAAGAACTTTAGAGCTACGTATCTTAACAAGTGTAATCGCGGGATGCGGCTAGTATAGCCTATGACCATCTGCAGGTGAAGACGAATCTAATTGACACCACTCACATAAATATACGACAAGCGGTTGAAGCTTTAGGACGTGACCAACAAATATACATACATAGGTACACTCCAAAAATATAACCCTCCTTTCGCAGTCGGGTAGTGGAGTGGTTGCGGGCCTCGATTGAGCGTCGCTGTTAAAGAGTAATGTGCTATAGATGTTCAGACACGCTCCGGCATCGATGCAATCCAGTTGGAACGGACGACGTGCTTTCAGAATAGGACCACCAACAGACTTTATATAAATCATAAATAAAAATATATATATATATTCATATATCGGCTAGGAGTGTACTAAGCCAAAAGGGAATCACTATACCCAGTCTAAGAAACAACTTTCACTATGGAACCAACTCTGAATTCGAAGAAAAAGGAAAAATACAAAAAGTTGATCGGTCGGCGACAAAATGTATGGAACAGATGATTTTTTTTTCACAAATTCGGAGTTGGTCCCTTGGAAAAGTTGTTCTTAAGGATGAGTATAGTGATCCTCTTTTGGCTTAGTATACCCCTAATCGGCCGAGTGGGAGTCGCGCAGTAAGGATTCTGTACAATATTCGGTCAAGAAGCCCCCCGAAATATTTATTTTAATATGATTTTATTTTAAAGTATTTCCGTATATATTTTATGCGTACCTGTTGTTGTTATTATTAACAGCAAAAAAATCACACGTTTGTTGTATGAAATAATAGTATTAATATATTAATTAATATTTATAATTTAATATTAATTTTATTCAGTTTGTAGAATGTGTTATAGCGGCGTCAAAAATACATCATCTGTGAAAATGTCAACAGTCTAGCTCTAGTCTAGAACGGACAGCGAAGTTTTAGTAATGGGGTCCCGCTTTTACCTTTTAGGTTACAGAACCCTAAAAGGTAAAAAATAAATAGTAATGCAAATAAATAAGCACCAAAATTTTGACAATATAATAAACAAGAACTACTTCCAATAAACAAATTAAACCTGTCTTCTGTTTTTTTTTTTCAATTATAAATAGGTATAAATACCACAACGAGTTTGATAAAAATAAAATATGTGCCCAACTCTGCCGCACTTATCAAAACAGCGGCAACCAACACTTTTTTCAAAATTGAGTTAGTAATATATTCGGAATCGCCATAAACGGGTCTATAACTTTGTTATTGATTTTTTTTAGGAAATAAGCCTCTAAGTGGTATTTTTTTCATGGTATAAGCGCGGTAACTACACTTATTTTATTTTGTTCCTTCGAATGTCCGTCGTAAGGGCCCCATACTGCTGTTATTTTCTAAATGCTCTAAAAATTAGCATACTATGGATAAATATAACAGCGGTAACTAAATATGATGCTTAAAAAATAAAGAAATCTCTAAATTTAGGTATCAACTTTCATATAATAAGCGCGCTAAGTACCGTTTACGGCGGTTTACTAAGGAACTAAACTGATATATTTTTATTGATAGCAAAGATAAAGCCCGGATCAGCCGTATACGACGCTTAAGATAAGTTATTCAGCTCCTTTTAACAAAAAAAAATATTAAAAAAGAGTGGTAACTGTCAATTGGGTCGGTTTTCTAAAGGAAGGCAATCAAGATATTGAGTTTAATAAATCTTCCGCGTCATATACGGCTGTTATTCTAGGCCACTAAACAATAAAATTTACACGAACACGAATGCTACGCGCGGTATCTGGGCTATGTTTTCTGAGAACTGAGAAAGATTTTGTGGCATATGAAGACGTATCGTCACAACACAAATTAAAGAAAAATGAACCGCGAGTCTATCTCAATAACTTGATGGCTATTAGAATGGAAAGAGGACTTTTCAAATTGAAGTATAAATTTTGTCATAGCAGCAGTTACATGCAGGAGCCATTAGATTTTCTGCAGCTGAAAATAACGAAATCTCAAAAATTCCCTGAAATTAAGAAAAAGATTACTCCAAGAGGCATAACGGAAGAAAGAAAAGCTGCTATTGTCGAAAAACTTCTTCCATTAATGCCGGAAAATAGAAAATTATTTTGGCTAAATATGCCAACCAATAATGCAAATAGGAACCTATTGGAAGAAGATTAATATTAAAATTATGAAAATTAGGTATAGTATCAGTAATCTAAAGACTGCAAACATTTATAGATTTAATTTTCGTATTTAGTATTGTGTCTTTCTATTTTTTATTGTAAGTAAGTAATAATGTGATTTTGGATCTTACCAAAATTGTTACCAAGAAAAAATTACTTTAATAGTAGGTAAATTTTGCTATGTTACTCATATACTTACTACCTATTTTAAAGTGCAATTGTTATGTTGGTACTTATTTTAATAAGCTTAAGTACATTATTATAATTTTTGACTAAATATTAAACTTAGTACCTATATAAATAAAAATATTATTCAATAATAATTGTGATTTCAAGAATGCCATAATTTGATTATGACAGTGATTTGAATTAAAGTTAGTAATAACTAAATTAAAGCATGAATATAATTATACTTCTTTTATTACTTTCAAAATAAGTTCCTATTAAGTTACTTCTTTAAAGTATTTATGTAACTTCAATGTAATTAATTATTTAGAGCATTAAGTTATTTTTTGACAGTTGCTTTGATTTCGATTTCAAATTTCACTTGCGCCGAATTAGTATACAAATATTTTACGAGTTCCTAAATATAAAAGCTCTAAATGATAATGTTACGGCTGTTATAATTAACAAATCTTAGTATAAATGCTTTCATTCCTTATCAAAAGCGCATTTACATAATTTACTTAGAATAAGCGCTCTAACTGTGTTGGTTACTGCGCTAATATTAAGTATTTATATTTCAAAATACATTTGAGTCTCTAGCATATAGACATTTTGCTATTTATTCTATAGGGATATTGATATTTCAAGAGTTTCATTTTAACCATAATAAAGAACAACAGTTGTTCTACAGTTACTCATTTATCAAAAGTAAATAAATGGCGATTTCCAGCTGTGAAAGAAGAAATTCATTTTCAAACTTTAGGCGCCATTTTCTCAAAACATGCTGGCGTACACATAGCGCTCTTATATTTAGCACGGCAGTAACTGCAAAGACTATAAATAATCATCAAAAATAGCGTCTCTGTTAGAGCACACACAAAAAATACAGAACAATGAAAATACTGCTCTTTCTTAAAGTCGGATTAAATTAAAATGTTTTGCAGCACATTACCTGGACACGATACTCGTAGTCACAGGCAGGACCGAGAGATAAGAAATTTTTGTTGGCCTTTAAAATAACGTTCGTTACAGGCAAGTCTGTTACATTTGAATTACTAATTACAAAATTAAAATTAAATAACTTATCTGGATGGTTTTATATTTGTGATTTATTTCTTTAATTAGTTACTAGTCATATTTTGTAATGGTTGTTCGTTTTTTTTTCTTTTCATCTGTGGCACCATACAATTTGTATATATGCCAGCGTCAAGCATCAATCAAGTTAAGTCAAATATCAAGTAATAAGTCATCGCGGTCAAGTCAAAGTCACGTCATATACTCTCGTAAAGCGGTGGAGACTTTACCAGGGTTCCTATGGACATTTCCTGCGAACACGAAAACCACGTTGTTCCGTCTTTGTATCTCTTGCCCACACTTGTGCACATAAACAAGACATTAATGATTAATAATTCACCAATATTACACATTATTACAGAATCACTAGTTTTGCAAAAAATACACAGACAGAGAAGCCATTTTTTCAGCGAACGCGGGAAAACTCTTGATTGTTCGTTACACAAGAACGATGATTCCACAAGCTGCATTGACATATAAAAAATAATTTTGATTTTTGATTGAATGTTTTAAAATGATGATGACAAGTACAAAATCACTAAATCTGAGATGACAGATAAGTATATATATAAGCTACGCACATAAGTCACGCGTGTGTTACATAAGGCATACATCTCGATGTACGGAAGCAGGTTACCATTGTCATTACACTGACCAAGTTGTGACAGTTCCTTTGTAGTATGTAGATACCTTGAATCGTAATAACATCATGTCTTTAACCATAAGGCATAGTGTTTGTAAGGCAATTGACAACATTTCTATATGGGTAATTTTTTTTTATTAGTCTTTTTTGATTGGCCATCACACTCTGTGTATTGTGCCAGTTCTCAAGTTCTTTGGGTAAAATTTTGACGGTCACCAAATGTTACTTTTGGTTCATAAAATAGCTTGACGGTCCGAAATGGCGTGACACTCCGAATTTTGCGTCAACAAGGTTCAGGTTATTTTTTTATGATGATATTCTAAATACACATTCTGTATACTTTCGGCAACAAGGTCCGTTAGGAAACGTAATTAGGTGACCATTTATCCATTTCGGTAACTGTTTAGGATTTTTTGGTAGTAAAATAGGTATTTTTTTACACGAGCTTTTCTAATTTTTTGACCCTTCATTTTTATATAGCATATAGCATTATTCGGATTTTTCATACATTTTCAATAATCTCGTATATAATTAATAAAAATAAAAAACATTCTGAGAGCAATAAAAAGGGGGATACGTTATTTTTCATTTATCCTTTTATCTTAATAAAAATGGGGGGGTTAATAAATTATTCCCGTCTGCTCCCACACGGTGGTGTCAAACAGTAACACTTGTCGCTATCGACCCCCATATACGAGAAATGGGGGTAGCCGGTAATATTTTATTACCATCTACCACTGCGTTTAGCGGCACACAAATGTGTGCGAGACGTGTCATCGTTGAAGACACGGACGACTCATTTCATCCCTGATGAAGTTCACCGAATGTGAACGAAACTATAGTTGGACCTATACAACAATCAGGTACAAGTGAAAACCCGTCTTCTTAAACAATATGAATCTTAAAAGACTTTTCTGAAAAACTTTGAAAAACTCAGACTAAAGCTATCTGAAATCAGAAGAGCTGGTGCCGATTTCCAGACTATAGCAGTTCGCACAATAAAAAAAGACGCGGTGGAGTCATGCAGTATCTCTACTACTCCAATGAAAGGGTGGAAATTAAATTATGTAATTGACAACATTTTAAATTTATTGACCACCCATTTTTTTAAAATAACGTATCCATTTTTTTACTCAGAATGTAATTATTAAGCTTTTAGAGATTTTTGAAAATCTAAGTTAAAATCGGAAAATTTTAATCTCTTACAAAGTTCGTATAAAAACAACAAACAATGAACAACACACATATAATCGATGACGACATGCGAGCTTCGTACGAGAATAACATTTTCATACTTTATTTAGATTTTCATAAACATAACTATTATATTCTGAGTAAAATAAAAAGACAGCGATACGTTATTTTTCATTTATCTTTCCACTTATGTAGTAAAAATGGGTGTTAAAAAAATTTAAATGTTTTCAATTCTAAGGACCACCCATACTCACCCAAATGTATCCGATAAAAACCGATAGGCTAGCCACTTTACGACGATGCTCAACGCTTTAGAATTTAGCCTTGCTGTGTCAGTCAATTTGATTTGAAACCAAAACTTCTAGAACGATTTCGGTAAAAAGAGTTGTTTCAATAATGTATGAAGCTCCGGCCAGGACAGTGAACATGATACCAAAAATAAGTTACGGACTATTAATCTTTAATACGAGTGTATTGATTTGGGACGGGCGGTATAATTGATATACCAATGTGACTATTGGAGTCAACCTAGGATTCATAAATCTTCCAGGAATGCTATAATTCCACTAAAATTCACAGAATTCAGATATTTTTGTACACAAGAAAGGAGGTGACTGACGTATTTTTCATTAATATAGAGTACCTACAATATTAACCACATCTTACGTTATTTATTGTAGATGTACACAGTCCTGGCCGAAAACGAAACAAGTTTAAAATGGGATATAAAAAGTACTTAATATGACCAATATCGTTTCAAACAAAAAATACCCACCCGTTTATGAAATCGAAAAAAATATGCATAAAAAAAGCAAGAAAACAAAGATTTGTACCAATTACAAATGTCCTAATTTTTCATCAATTAAAAAGTGAGACTTGAACATACAGAGCAAGTTTTTATAGGGTTCCTTGTGGCATTAAAGAACCCTAAAAAACCAGTACATATTGTATATCTACCGCAATGCAATGTCGGTCTGTTTGTAGGTCAACAACTGTGACAAAATAACAGCACATCCAATTCGTTTTCAGTATAAATATACCGTTACATACTTTACTTTTACTTTCTTTCTTCTCTGCTTTCTTTGAATATATTATTATTTGCTGGCAGAAATGTTTTTTTGCCGAGTTCAAAAAGTAGAAGTTTCTCAAATTGTCGGATTTTTTTTATTTAAATATTTTACCGAATTATCAAAAAAGAATTGGGTACTTAATTAGACGAGTATGATGATTAAATGTATTTTATGTTTTCTTACATAATTTCTCAAAGATGGATGAGCCGATTCGAAAAATTAGTTTTTAGTTTTATAACCTCTTACGTAGCCCTTTTTAGTTTTATATAAATTAGTGAAGAGGTTCGATTAATAAATCGAAATAACTGTTAAAGTTCTATCGGCAGCCGACGTGATGGATGTCGATTTTGACTCTGAAAAAAAGAAATACGTTAACGAATTTGAATGTGAAAGAATATTTTAAAATTAACATATAAAAAAACAATCTTGCCTACCTCCTCTTTATTGGAAGATTGGAAGTCTGCAGAAAATGACAAACTGTCTTTAAATCGACATAAGTACACCTAAGTCCCTATATCTACAATATAAATAATATTGTAGATATAGGGAGGAGTGATTTCGATTTAAAATTCAAATTAATAAACTTATTTTGAAGTCTTTTGTATCAAAGTGGCCACTACTCGTAGTAAGTCGCAGTAATGAAATATCATACAACTTTTTGGCCAAGTGTTACAGAAAATTGTTCGTATTTTTTAATGTAAGAAGGCTGTAGGATGTCCAAATAAAATAAAATAAATAACCCTAAATTTTTTTTTGTTTCAGAAAAAAATGTCAACTTGCTAGCTCTTACAATGCCACCCACCACCACCTGCAGCTGCGACCCCTGCCCTCTGGTCTTCCCCCAAAATGAGTTCCGACAAATAGAACTGTCAAATATGTCACTGTCAAAATCTGAAACGTCAAAGATGGACACGTCAGACGAAATGTCAAAGCTGTTAGAGAGCGAGTACCGCAATGACTGCGGAGAGAAAGGGATAGATGATAGTGGGAAAGAGAAAGAGAGATTGTCGGATCTACAGCAGTTTTATAATGGGAAAAATGTTCTTATTACTGGAGCCACAGGTAAGAAAAAATCGTCTTTTTTACCCGAGTTTGAAAGGAGGGTTATGTTTTTGGAGTGTACCTATGTATGTATATTTGTTGGTCACGTCCTAAAGCTTCAACGGGTTGTCGTATATTTATGTGACTGGTGTCAATTAGATTCGTCTTCACCTACAGATGGTCATAGGCTATACTGGCCGCATCCCGCGACTCACGTTGTTAAGATACGTGGCTCTAAAGTTTTTGCATTCGGGTTTTTTTAAGTCTCTTTTAACCACGTGTTTAACCGACTTAACAAAGAAGGAGGAGTAACTCAATTCAACGGATTTTTTTGATTGTTACGAGACGGCCGGACTGATTAAAATAAATCCTTTTTTAGTTCGAAAGGTTCCCATCTTCAATATGGAGTGGTCCTTCCAATATTATCAATGTTCAGTTAAGATGTTAGATTTGAATTTCGAAATAACTGTAAAAGTTCTATCGGCGCCTGCCGTAGGTAATGCAAGTCGGTAGCCACGTTTTTTTTTAAATCCGTTTGTCACTCGGACAAAGCTATTGCATACGCATACGTGTAGTCGCACGCACACAAACACCGTGCCGAACTGAAACGACGTTAGACGAGTGTTAGGTTTATTTTCGTTACGGAATTTCTTGATTCGGTCGCCGCGCTCAATGCCCGCGATAAAGGCTATGCAATAGCTTAACAATTATTTAATTCATATAAAAGCTGCTCTTCTCTGTTTCACCATAAAGACAATATTTATGAAGCGGCAAGTTGAAGGAAAGTCCTTGTTTTTGACCTTTGAGAGAAAAAAAAACATGTTGCGAAAATTTTAAATTGCTTATTTTGCGTCGTGACCTCTGAACGAAAATAATGATGTAGTCGATGACAGTTCATTGTGTTAAAAATAATATTGAAGATGTATTCCTATTTTTTTAAATCCCGACGCGAAAACGATGGCGTATTATAAATTCGACGTGTCTGTCTGCGCCGTCGCCGTCGTAGCTCCCGAACGGATGAACTAATTTAGATTTATTTGTAAGGAAGGTGAATTATTCGAAAGTGTTTGATGAAAATCAGTATATGAGATGGCCGCCGCACAAAATGGCGGAGTACAAACTTTTCTCTCAAAATACCACCGGTGCGAACTTGGCAGCCATACTAAGCAGCCTATAACCCGGCCAATTTAAGATGGTATTTTTTGTAAACTTGGCAGCCATACTAAGCAGCCTATAACCCGGCCAATTTAAGATGGTATTTTTTGTGAACTTGGCAGCCAACAAATTTCTGATTAAATGGAATACTCGTATTAAGGGAGTTACTGCGCCATTTTGTGTGCGGCTGCCATCTTAGGCCATCAAATGAAAGGTTTTGACTATTAGAATACTAAACACTACTAGCGGGTACGTGTTTCGCTACGTATAAACATGATTGTACTGTCAACACTGGAAAGAGTTTAAATTTGACAGCAAAATTCCCATTAACAAAATGAGCCGTTTTTTGCCATTTATTGAATTCAATTGTTACAAGAAATGTGATAAATGAAGAACCGCTCGACCGATTTCGTGCAAACTTCACACGAACAATCTACTGAATAGTACAAACAAAGCCAAAAGGTTAGAATAGGTGATCCCGTTCTTGTGTTTTAAAAATTACGACGGAAAGTGGCATTGATTTTGGCCGAAACCGAAACTGCCGCCGAAACCTGATTTTTGGCCGAAACTCGGTCGAAACCGAAACTGACTTCGGAAGTTGTCGTGCACAACTTCGCCAAACTTCGTTTCTCTCTTCAACGCTTTGTCTGACGCTGGCGGCTCTGTTCGTTGTTGTCGTGTTGTAGTTCCATACCAACAAAACTTAGTGAGTGCGTTAACTTATGTTTGTTGATCATACTTAATATACTGTGTTTTCATTTCATGACCCAATGAATGCAGAATAATGGATAAAATGCACCAAATTTCAGTATTTTAAGGAATTTTATACTTGTACACGTGAGTTTCGGTTTTGGTTTCGTTTTCGGTTTCGGCCGAAACTGAAACCACGACCGAACATTCGGGTTCGGTTTCGGTTTCGGCTGGAAAACTAGTTTCAGTCGGATTCAAATTTTTATACATATTGATAATAAATTTTAAATCCATAATGGCCGCCATCACAAAATAGCGAACTATATTTTTATTTACAGTCGGGAATTTATATAAATCTCAAATTTTCTTATACAAAGACAGTTATACTGTCATGTTTTTTACCTACTTACTTGTTTTTTTTTTCAGTTACAAATAATCTGTCCACATTGCAGGTTTCCTGGGTAAGATCCTGGTGGAGAAGCTGCTGAGGAGTTGTCCCGGGGTGGAGAACCTGTACCTGCTGGTGCGACAGAAGCGCGGCAAGGACATCTACACCAGGATGGAGGAGATATTTGAAGACCCAGTGAGTATTCACTTTTGTAATTGACTTCGAATAAAGATTACAATTATCATTTTTTTGATATCATCCACACAAAGGTGTTCAGCTCCCAAAACTAGACAGAGCCTGCGCTGTGGTGACCTGATCACTGATATACATACTTATATACATATATATAGATACTAATATATATAACAGACACAGGTCAAACAGACATGTTCATGCACACAAATGTTTGACCTGTCCTGGGATCGAACCCGGGACCAACAGCGCAGAAGCCAGGGTTGCTACCAACTGCGCCCACCGGCCAGTTGAATTTTCGATTATATATGTTAACTGACATTTTAGACGCGACGACCGCCGTGGTCTAGTAGCTAACATGCTTGCTTCGAAATCCGACCGTCCCGGGTTCAATTCCCGGTCAGGGCAGGTGTTCGAATCATGAGATTGAACATCTGTTTTAGAGTCTGGGTGTCTTTGTGCGTGTGTTTGTGAATATTAAAACACCTAACAGTGTGTTCAAACAGCATTCCTTGAGAGTCAGTGTATTCCATGCAAGCTCCGTTTAGGGTCACAATGTTTAGCTGCATTAGATTAATACTAAAAAATCCCGTAGATATACCAAGTTTCGTTACAATCTGTAAGTGAGTACTACCAATATACATACTGGCAGACATACATACTGATGGGATCCTGCTATCTCGCCGAAAATTGTTCGACCGATTATCACTTGGCAACAAACGGTTTGCCTATTTTTCACTTTGACAAATAACGATTTTAAAATTTTTGTATGACAACGTTTCATTTGGTAGAATTATTGTTGAGCTGATAATTATAATGACACAACACGTTCAAGGCACTTATCATTTGTCAAATCCTCCACTAGGCGAGACTAGTGCCTTGGCAGTGGCCAGCAAAATGCCGTAGAAAGGCTTGGATGTACTTGGAAATAATATAAGGTTAGAACGTGAAAAACAACGCACGAGCCGAGCGAACGAAGATTTGCAACTAGAAAGTTGGCCTTTTGAAAAGTGTCATTATAAAAGGCAAACCAAACGCACATTTGGCTACTGTTGGGTTGGGGTTGGGAAATAAAATAAAATGATGTGATAAGTAGCCAAATGTTATTCGACGAAATAAAATTCTGCGAAATGTTAGTTGGCCAGTGATAATCTGCCAAACAATTTTCTGCCAAAAGGCAGAGAACCCATACCGATAGATAGACCTACCGACAGATATACACACTGACAAATTTTGAAGCCATGAGAACTAGAGTGACCTAACTTTAAATACAATAAGATGCAGTATTAAGTAAATTACAGAAGCCATAATTTTGGAAAACAAACAAAAATAAAAACAATGTTGAAAAACATGCAGATAGGCCACTCTGGCTCTTATGTCCTCAATATACCTACTGACAGATACCTCACCGAAAGATATAATAACATACCGAATTTTATCTGACTTGAAGGAAACCTTCATATGAAAAATTGGCTCACAATACAATCCTAGGAATCATCATAATGTCCTTCATACATTAAATAAGGTAAAGACGATATTTACTTTGCAGGTACTGAGGTCCCCTTTACTAAATATTGACTGCGTTTATTTGCCGACCTGCATGTGCAGTCATCCTTTCGTGTAAATACTTAAATTAAATAATATTTAATTGATGTGCAATCACTATAACATATTTTATTGGCAATGACGTCAATTTACAATTATGATGAACTAACAAGAACAAACATAAAGTGTATGTCGTAGGTATATATAAATGAAAGGTTCAAGTTCTAACATAGGACTTATTTCGGCTAGGCAAACGTACACCACGTTTGCCAAAAAATGCCTTAACATTTGGTTAATATTACGTATTAATGAATCAGTTGCCAGCTTCATTGTGTACACAAATATCTAATATCTGTGAAATGTAGAGGAATTATGGCATCGCTGGAATATTTTGATATCCTACGTTGACTCCGATGGTCACATTGGTCTATAAATTTTACCACCCGTCATAAATGTCAAAATTGACACAATAAAACGACTTTTTGCGTAAACAACATGGAAAAATATTTGGTCGGACAGAGGCCTTCGGGAGGTCTAAAGCCTGGGCGACTCGCTATGCCTACTACTTGTGATTCTAAGAAAAAAGCACCTCGTGCTCTTTTGACTCCTTCGCTAACGCCCAGGCTTCAAATTTTTGAATCCTTAGATTGCTCGGTAATCAAAATTAAGCACGCGGTTAAGAGGATCACCGACCCTTCACTGTTTTCGTGTTTCTGATACAATTTTCGTTCCAGGACCTGACTCTTTTTACTCTTTAAATTGTAACGTATTTTTTCTTTGTTATTGTTGTCAATCGCTTCACTATGATGTATTTTAGGTCTACACGTTTTTATTAGGAAAAAAGTTATTTAATTCTGCATAATAAAGGCTTTTAATAGGCATCGTATCAACGCAACAATATGACTGCTTAGGAAGCTTGTAACTTTATAGTGATATAAAAGACAGAAAAAAATAAAACGGTAAAGCCTAGTAAATAATGAGTTAGCTATGAAAAAAAACCCACTGGAATCAGACAACATTAAAAGGTAGAAAAGAGCTATATCTTATTGTATGGACAAGTTGGCGGTCTATAGCTATGTTAAAAAGCAACTTTGCACTCTTGTATAACTTACTTTTACCCTTGACATATTTACTTTGTCAATGTAAATAATAAATAAGTACTCCATTGTTTGTCTCTATAACTTAGACAAGATGTTTCTGTATAACTTGAGTTACTTACACATTATGCTTGCAGAGTGCTGCATTACTACTTTATATTTTTTTAGAAAGGAATATATAAAATTTTGATATAGTAGTATTTTTTTTAATTTTTTTTAAATATATTTTAATTCTTATTTCATCCATTTGTTTTTATTCTATCTAAGTATCTATTTTTATGTGTAATAGTTTTATAAAAAAAATTAAAAAAAAAAACTAGTGAAAACTTAGTGACTTAACTTTTTTAACTTGAAAAATTAGTCGAAGTAGGTGATATTTTAATTTGAGTTTGTATAATATCCATTAGTAGAGGGTAATAAATATTTTATCTAATTTACTAGATTCACGCTCCATTTACTAAACAAGTAGCTGCGCCCCGTGGTGTTACTGGCGGAAATTCGATTTCACGGGAATTTATTATTGTATATTTCGGCTTAAAAAGTGGCTTTTGGGTAGTTAAAGTGCGACAATACTTAAGGGAGTTATACTACCCATCAAAGCGAACACTTTGTAGAACAAAATATTGAGAAATTGAAAAAAAAATTGGGTTCTTTATACAAAAATTGGTCACGTGATCAAGTAAAACTATAGGGACCTTTACAACAATCAGGTACGCCTGAAGACCCGTCTTATTAAACAATATGAATCAAACACGCGTTATTTTTCTAAATAAAATAAACTCAAGTAACATATAAGTTATGCTTATTGCATATACTTATGCTCTTTGTTTGTTCTAAGTCCTTGACAAGTTGTATTGTATGTTTAAAGTTAGCACTTTACTTGATGGTTACTAAGAAAATGACAGTCTGTTTAACTTAGCTCACATTCTAAGTACTGAGTATGTACATACTTAGTATTTATTTATTTACTTTTAGAATAGTGTGTGAAATCAATAGCAAATATTAGTAACTAGCAGCACCCCGCTGTTTTACCCGCGCTACATATTTGATCATCCCATGGGAAGGCTTAAATTTTCCGGGATAAAAAGCAACCTAAGTGTTAATCCAAGGTATAAGCTATCTTCGTGCCAAATTTCATCATAATCCATTAAGCCGTGAGCATGAAAGAGGAACAAACAAACACACACACATACAAGCTTTCGCATTTATAATATTAGTGTGATTTAATTAACTAGGTACATAAAGTTGATGACATATAAGTGCAGATTATTTCGCAATAATCTTAAATTGTTCTTCGAAATTATGATACATTTATGTACCTAACTATACAGGGTTATTGGTGACTTGTATATAGGTATATTAAGTCGAAAGGTCATTCTCAAGGAATATTATTACTCTAATCATTCTTACGTACTATTTTTGCAATGGGATCAACTCTGAATGCGAAAACAAAATCGCTTTGGTCGCGTACGAAACTTAAAATCGTAAATTTCTTTTTTGTCCTTTTAGGAAACCAGTTACAAACGGTTTCTCCATGATCACCTGTTTTATACATTTTGTCGAAGTTATATTATTATAAACTTTATGTATTTGTCAGCGGATATTTTTCTCAAATTCAAGGTCGGTCTCGTAATTTAAGTTGTTAGTAATGTTGAGCATAGTGACCTCCTTTTAGCTTAGTACACTCCTAACGTAAGTGACATAATATAGCTGATACCATGTAAAGAGGTCATAATATATTGTCGCAAAAACAAAAATAACATAAATAAATCTTTTCAAAATTTTCTTATTCAGTTCATTATTAATTTAAAAATCAAACTGCTTGACGGATTTTGACAAAATTAAAATGTGACGACACCGGAATTATAAATACCCGATTAAATAAAAAATATTATTTCAAACATATAATATTAATTTATAATAAATAATTAATTATAATTAAGTATACCGTCTCCGAAAAATCAAATCAACAATAACATACAAAAAAAAAACGAAATGTAGTAGCACCTCTTTTTGAAAGTCGGTAGATAAGAATAACCCTGTATCACTACCTACATATTTAGCTACATTAATATTTCAATTTAACAGGTTGATACTTAATTGAATAGTTTATAGCATTAAATTATATTATGTTATTTTGTTTGAGTTAAAGTGTTAAAGCAATAATCATAAACTATATTTATGGCAAACAGTTGGACGGTAAAGTTTAACGGATAGGTATAGATAATAATTAAATAATAATAATAATAATTTCAAATAATTTAATATATTTTTATTTTTAATAATTATAATAATACATGTTAAGAGGCTCTCGCCAGATGGTTGGTTGGATCAAGGGTTGGATACAGAAAGCGGTGATCCTCGATACAGCACTTATTGTGATTAGGTTCCTCTCTCTGTAGTCCCTACCACCGGTAGCTTGGCTCCTACCCCGCTGCTGGCGGCACTCTAGGTATAAGTTTGCTTTTGGCAATAGTATGCACTAAGCTAATGTAAAATTTTATGTCACGTTCGCATCTTCGAAATAACGTACGTTTATGTTAAAAACAACGTTAAACACGTCACGTGTTGTCAGTAAGGAATCTCTTAGTTAATAAATAAGTATTAATTTTCCCTGCCCTGAAGTAATTTATCTATCACGAAATACACGAAAAGACTTTAAATGTAATTCTACAAGTGATACTTAATATAAATATCTTATGTTAATACAGAGACTTAAATGTTTATTTTAGTATTATAATTGCCAGTTGTATTTAATGTGACGCATACCTGATCTATGACGTATACGTGCGCGACGTCACCTGTCGGTTCCAAGTAAAGATCATTCTGAGTTGGGATTGGCGCGTGACACGAAATCACTTTTCTATTCACATTTTTCTATTTTTTCCTATTCTATTGTTGTTTTTTGTCACAAATAAACCTTATTATGTTTTTTTTTATATTTTTTAGGGAGACAGGTTTTTACGCGTATCAAAAATAAGTTTAATAAAACACAAAAGCAAAGGGGAAAAAAACATTCACAGATATAAAAACTAATCTAATAATAAACCCCCAGTAGAAGGGAAAGCTCCAAGAATGCTGGCAGCATTGCCACGTTGAATGGCAATGCCTATTTTCTGACCAAAATAAGGTGCTGGCCCTTATTTTGGTCAGAAAATAGGCATTGCCATCTGGTCACATGTCGCTTCCATCAGACGTTTTGATATTTCCAGAATTTTAAAGCTCTCGGTTTCCATGTCCCCAAGGTTACGCGTAACTGATTGTTGTAAAGGTCCAACTATAGTTACGTTCACATTCGGTGAACATCATCAGGGACGAAATGAGTGACACGATGTCACGTTTCGCAAACACGCGTTAGTTTTCTTAATAGTATATGTTTTTTATTTCTATTCTACAGGTATTCAATCGTCTCAAAGAAGAAGTACCAAAGTTCAGGCACAAGGTGGTGGTTGTCCCCGCTGACTGCGAGGCTGCTGGTCTTGGACTCAGCATCACTGATAGACAGATGCTCATTGAAAAGGTAATCATCATTATCATCATTAACTTACTCTTGTCCACTGCTGGATATAATCCTCTGCCATGACACGCCACCCAGCCCTCGGCCCTAATATGTCCAAATTTAAAAGGTAAGAAATTTATTAATTCTCTTTCTCTTTGCATTAGGTAGCTCTTAGAAAAAAGTCGTTTTTTGTTGAGATACTGCAACAATACTTACATAGTGAGAGCGAGTAGGAGTTATAACGCATCAGACAAGAGACTTGGGTTGGATCTCTTTTCTACAAGTGTTACATCGGCGAGGCGGAGCTGAGCACAGAATTTTTTATTCAGACAGGTTTACTTTATTTATTATGTCATAATAATAATTATTTTTTCATTGTTAGGAGAGAATATGTGTTTTTGTTCCTTTGTGTGGTTTGTATTGATTTCTTTTCACTATTATTTGTTATTGCCCTTTAACTGGCTATCTATTTCTATTTATTTACCTATTAGTATAAATATAGCTGTTGGGCGACGGCGTTAAAAATATTTAAATAAATAAATAGTGATAAAAGTAAATAACTTTATTGAAAATTCATATATATATATAGCGAATAATAAATGATACCAAATAAATGATGTTCTAATTATATGAACGTCAGAAAATATTATTAGCTCAGCTGTAGGTCGCGACAATATTATTAGCTCAGCTGAAGGTCGCGACAATCTTCGCACCGTTAATTTTCAGCGAAACTCGTTTCGTATTTAACTTAATAGGTATTAAGGATTATAGATATAGTATGTTCTAAATAAAGTACCTAATGATGATTGATTGTTCTCTATGGATGACCCTCGGCTTATATGTATTAATCGAAATTATTGTAACGACACACATTTAATTATAAATAATCCGAATATCCGCTTCACAATTGACAACATTTCATTTTTAAAAAGTGATGGAAATTCGATATGCATATCGAGATAATGTAATGATGAATTCATACTAAAAATACCTGATTTTTATTAATTTTCTTAAGAGTTATTTTTATCAGTTTTCTGTAAATTTATTATGTACTTACTTTCGTATTTATGAAATTCACCGAATGTGAACGTGAACCAACAATCAGGTATAAGTGAAAACACGTCTTCTTAAACAATAATATATATTTTGATTATAATTTCAGGTAAACATTGTGTTCCATTCAGCGGCGACGGTTAAGTTTGACGAACATCTGCGAGCAGCTCTCGCAACCAACGTTCGGGCGCCGTTACAGTTACTCACTCTGGCCAAGGAAATGAGGGGTTTGGATGTAAGTATTTTTTATAATTTCAAATAGAATTAAGTTCTCAATTGGACTGTATTTTTTGTGTACCTGTTTCCCGATTTATTGGAGACAATAGACTAATTAGTTTTTTTTTTGTTTGAATGGATAGAGATACTCTAAAATTGATCCCAAAGGCTCGCTACCACTTCAAGTTGATAAGATCTGTCGCTAAGCACCTAAAAATGTATTACGGCAGCCTTCCTTGAGAGCAAGTGTCGCTTAACAATTAGTGCGAGCTGATGGTCAAATGCTTAACTGTCTAACAGCGACACTCAAACACGTTTGTTACTTAAATCATCACTAAGGAAAGATTATTACAAAAGTTGCTACTCAGAGTCACTTGATGATTTGTCAGTGAGCCTAATCAAAACTAATTTGTTTTTTTTTAATCCTTACTTAGTGATGATTTAAGTAATCATTAACGTCTGTGAGTGCAGCAGTAAGCGACACCATTTTTAAGGCTGGTGTTTAAAAAAAAAGTCATATTTTACTACCAAAAAAATTCTAAACGGTTACCAAAATGGATAAATGGTCACCAAAAAAAACTCCTGAACCTACTGCGGACCTTGTTGAACCGAAAGTATTCGGAGTGTCATAATTCGGTGACCGTTAAGCCATTTTGGGTCCACAAAAATATTTTTGGTGACCGTTTAAATTATACCCAATTTTCAACTAAAGGGCTTGTTTCATTTTCGGCTAGGACGGTGAACGTCTACCAAAAAACGCCTAAAGATGTGGTTAATACTGTATATTAATGAAAAATGGTACTCATTTTTCATTAAAGTCGCCTCCATCACTGTGTATTGGAATGGAATTATGACTGATCTCTGGATGATTTATGTACCTATCCTAGGTTGACTCTAATGGTCACATTGGTCTATAGATTGTACCACCCGTCACAAATGTCAAAATTGACACAATAAAATCGCGTAAATCACATTTTTGCGTAAATAATATCGAAATATTTTGATTCGAAATAAATTTAGTACACTGCGATAAGTTACGTTGTTTTGAATTTGGTTGATATATTAAAGAATTATAAATCCTAACGTATTTATGGTACACTGTCCTGGCCGGAGCTCCACATATTTTTGAAACAACTCTTTTATTTATATTTACGTTTCCAGGTATTCATGCACATATCGACGGCATACTCTAACTCGCACCTCTCGTATGTGGAGGAGCGGTTCTACGAGTGTTCTGCTGACTGCGACCAGCTGCAGCTGCAAGTTGACAAGCTTACAGACACTGATATCGACGACCTGTTGCCTCAGTAAGTACCACACTAAGGTAATCTTCTTCGTCCTGAACTATTCTTAGTTTCAAAGTTTCAAGAGCGCTCGGACTGAAGACTGGGCCTGGGTATCATTTGTTTGTTTTTCCCTCTTGCGAGGACTTTTGCTTTACACTTTTTCCTTATTTTCTATTTTTAATTTAAGTGAGTCTTCGACATAGTCAACGACACTTATTTATCGTATCATGTACACTGTCCGCGCCGAAGCTCCATACATTTACGAAACATTTCTTTTAAGCTCAATTTATATTACATACTAGCCTAGGCGAGATTATAATATTATTGAGGGACAACTGAAGACTATAAAGGGGTTAATCTAATTCAATGAAAAAAAAAAAGTATTTAAATATGCTGGTCCCGGGTTCGATCCCCGGACTGGTTAAACATTTGTGTACATGAACATATCTGTTTGACTTGTGTCTGGGTGTTTTATTATATATATAAGTATATATATCAATCATCAGGTTACCATAGCACAGGCTTTGTCTAGTTTGGGACCTGAAGACCTTTGTGTGGATGTTGTCCCATATTATTATTATTATTATGTTTACAAATATACTCTTTTTTGCAGAATTCTCGGACCCTGGCCCAATACCTACACGTTTACCAAAGCCTTAGCCGAAAAGGAACTGCGGATAAATGCTGGCGGAATGCCTATCGGTATATTTAGACCGGCGATTGGTATGTCATGCGATTTCATTTAGAAGACTAACGCCTGTTTGATTCATATTGTTTAATAAGACGGGTTTTCACTTGTACCTGATTGTTGTAAAGGTCCAACTATAGTTTTATCATATAGAGTGCGAGACGTGTCACCGTTGAATACACGAACGACTCGTTTCATCCCTGATGAAGTTCGCCGAATGTGAACGAAACTATAGTTTTACCTTTACAACAAAGGTACGCGTGAAAACCCGTCTTGCGATTTTATTACGAAAAAAAGGTTCATCACACATTTCATTTATTATTTATTATCCTAAAACAGCTCATAGTATACTTTATAATAAGACACAGTATCTATTTCTGCTATGTTTTTATTTATTTTTCTACATATATAATTTATATTAGCAGGTCATATTTTTACGATATTTATTTTAAACGTGTTAAAGGTATATAATATGTAAATATTTTTTCCATCATGTCAATATTTTAAAGTAACTTATTTTTTGCGGCTGGTGTTGATGTTTAATGAATACCTAACACGCGTCATAATTCAGATTTGTATTATTATTTTCTTTGCTTATCATTTCTAGAGTAATTCGACATTATTTATTTAGATATTTTCATTGGGTAGCTTTTTCTATATATATTTATAACTTTCTGTTTTTTTTTACGCTATAATAATATAATATAATATGTCCAAGCTATAAATATAACTCGCAGCAGTCTATTATTAACCAATATTTTAGTTACAGCATGCAGAAGTTATCAATGACAGCGTTGTTTGTGAACTACGGCTGAAAGAGTTTTGTTTATTATATTAAATTATGTATTAATTTAATTTAGTCATGATCATCAGGTTTTTAGTAGTTTTAAGTAACAGCATGTATTTAATTTTATTATTATAATAACGTTATTATTTATTGTGAAGCAGAATATAGCTTAATTATATTGCTTGATTTAGTATTTGGCAAAAAAATAAGGTAAACCTTTCGATTTATTTTTTACAGCCTATAATGGGCTACGATAATCAGATCAATATATTTTATTTAATGATGTTTGTCTTCGAACAATGTTAAAATATGATAATGATTCAATATTTAGTCTTTAATACACGGTTTTCGGCTAGAGGTGTACTAAGCCGAAAAGGGGTCACTGTACCCATCATAAGAAAAATTATCACCATGGGACCAACTCTGAATTAGAAAAAAAATAATCAGCTGTTTCATACATTTTGTCGACGACCGATTAACTTTTTGCATGGAACAGCTGTTTTTTTTCTTGAATTCACAGTTGCTCACATAGTGAGAGTTGTTTCTTAGGATGGGTACAGTGACCCCCTCTCGGCTTAGTACACCCCTAGCCGATATGCATAAACTGTAGATGAATATAATTTAGTCCTAACTTTCATTACTGCTACTCAAATATAAATATTTGTAAGAAAATATGTTTGCCAACTAAAGACAAATATCAGAATGATATGTTTTAATTCAAGTTCAGTGGGACGCTAGCGGTTCATACGTTATTATGTACAAAAAAAACTTATTTTTAGAAATAATAATAAATATCTGAAGTTGATATAATGTTTCAGTGACGTCAACAGCCAAAGAACCTCTAACGTGTTGGCTTGACAATATGTACGGTCCCACGGGCGTCGCTGTGGGAACTGGTAAGTTTGTTTCACTGTAAATATTTTATTTTTAGCCGTGGCACTACCGGTAGAGCCAAGCAGTAGTGCCAAAGGTAATAAATGTAAATATAATATAACAGCAACAAATATTTACTAAAATAACATGAAAATGTTACAAATAATGGCAATAAGTTAGAATGATAAAATATTTTTTTTTCCAAAAGGTACCATATTAAAATAAAGCTGGTATATATGTATAAGTTTTTCTTTATTCATATTTTATTTATTGTCGCTGGTTTTTAAATAAAGAGTTGTATACTAGATATACATAAGTAGGTATATAAATAAATTGTTAAATAGCAATAAAAGGGATTATATTTCGCTTGAAATAGCGTAGCGTAACAAAACACATCGTTAGCGTTAAAAAAATGATTAAATTATATCTAGGGTCTAGAAGTTATATGGATGTACAAAATAGGTTATTTTAATATCGCTATAAATAACATAGTTATTTACAAATTATGAATCTTAAGTGATTTATATGTATACTTATTAAAAATTTTATGATTATTAAGTTATATTTTTATACAAAAATATTATTGTTAGCAAGCAACATTATCTATATGACGTTACTAGTATAATTTCGAATATACATACATATTGTTACTAGCTGTGCCCCGCGGTTTCACCCGCGTAATTCCTAATTGGATTATCGAGATAATGCGGAACTACTTTGAAGTAGTTCAAAAGTATCCTATGTCCTTTCGCGGGGTCCAATCTACCTGTGTACCAAATTTCATGCAGATTTATTAATTAGTTTTGGTGTGAAAGCGAGACAGATAGATAGTTACTTTCGCATTTATAATATTAGTTAAGATATTTAATTATAAAAAAATATATATATAAATATAAATATTATTTTATAATTTAATTAATATTAAATTATTATACATATATTATTATATATTTTAATTTTAATTTATTATAAAATAATATTTATATATTAAAGTATATTATATATATATTTTTAGATTTTTTTTCATTGTCTGTTTCCAGCAACTGGAATTCTACGTACATTACAATGCGACGAGCGCGTGACGGCCGACGTTGTACCTGTAGACTCGGTGGTCAACTGTCTAGTGGCCGCCGCGCGTAATGTACACAACGCGTATAGACAAAGGTAAGTCGATTCACTACTTATTTGAAATTAAAAAGTTGTATACTAATTTTTTTGACAAAGTTAAATAAATAGAATATATTAAAAAATTTTGACCCCTAACGCACGCTGCTCTCTGGTGGTGGGTATGCATTTGGATTATCTGAAGAAAATTTAAGTGATCTATAGGTAATCTTTCTGTTTTATTTTTGTTGTTGATGTAGTTGGTCATTTTGTTTTTGATAATAAAGGCACTTGCCCATTTTACAAGTAAGCACTTAGATAAAATATATTTTAAGGTATTATATTAAACAACTGTACCGTAATTCGAAACCTAATTTATACATGAGAGTAGCGTGCTTGACTTTCGTTCCGTACTAGTCGTGCTATGATTGGTCCGCCCATTCGCGCCGTCCAATCAGCGTTGACTCCGCCCCTTCCGCTCCCCTCTAGCGCCCCCCGTACCATCACCACTGCAGGCAGGGCGCTCTGCGCAACTTAGCTTCATTGGCGTTAGGATTTTCATCCTACTAAATTACTGGTAAACAATTCCTTTTGAATTTTATTTTATTATTGGTTTATAACAGTTTTACTGTTCGATTTACTAAATATATAAAAAATTCAGTTTATATTTTAATGGACGATAAAAGTGGTCCAGCCCCAACGATGGAAGTGGCGGAGGAAAGGACACGAGATCAGCCAGGAAGGAAGAGGAAGTTACGTGAACGTTTGAGCTCAACATCAAGTGCGGACTCTTCGTCAACCCAAAGTTCATCATCAGATAGTTTCGCAACAACTAAAAAACGCAGGAAGAATAAAAACAAAAAGAAGAAAAATCGTAAGTTAGACAAGTTAATTTCAGTTGTGGCTGATATACAAACCCAGTTAAATAACGCAAGTACTAATTACCAGCACTCTGAGGCAAACTGCGATGATGACTACCTTAGCATTTGTGCAGACCCAAACATTTGTAGTGATATCTGCGAAGAAAATTCCAATACTACACTGACTGATAAAACTAATGAATGATTAAATGAACAGCAATTTAAACTTTCAATTAAAACGAAAACAAAAGAACCAGTAATCCCACACGCCTCTGCAGCCCATTTAGAACAGCTGAAAGAGCTTCAGCGCTTTGGAGAACTGGACTGGAACAGTGTACGCTACTCTGAAACTCAGAAACACTACCTCCATTCCCCCGGATTTACAACCCTAGATTCATATGAAGAGGTAAAGCGATATGATAATACCAAGTTTTCAGCAAAAATGGAAAACGCATTTGCAGGATTGACATATGCTTTGCTCAAACAGAACGAAGCCCTTCAAACGGATTTGGGTCAATTTTTACGTGACGCACAACAGCAAACTGGATGTGCAGCTGGAATTGGGTCAAAATTGAACGAAATTATTTCAAACGGTGAGTTCGCAAAAGTTACAAGAGATATATTTCAAAAAGTATGCGGACACAGAGCAGAGCTTATCCAGAGCAGGCGAGAATCGATACTTTCCGCAGTAAAAGATCCGTATTTCAAAAATGCATTTAGAGAAATTCCACCTTCTTGCGCTACTCTATTTGAAAGTGAAAAATTTTGCTCGACATTGGAGAAAGCCGGCGGATTGAAAAACATTTTTTCACCGCACACTACTGACAAAGAACGAGCTTCTGAACCACAGTATGCACCCGGAACGTCAAAGACATCGTTCAACCAACCCAGAAAACTTCAGGGCAAACCAGAACCTCGGCCGAAACAGAATAATACTAAGAAATTTGTCTCGAACGACAACTTTCGAGGGCGAGGTGGTAAACAGCAAAGGCGACACAATGAGCAGCCGTTTAAACGACAAAATTCCCCCTCATCCCACCGGGATAGGAGAGGAAATAAACGGAGATTCTGACTCAAGGTCATTCCGTGCCGGTCAACTAGTAGAATACTACGCTCGTTGGAGAATGCTCAGGGCTCCGCCTTACATTCTCAAAATCATAAATGGCTACCGTATACCATTCAAAATAAAACCACCTTTACATATGCCAAAGAAGCGTACCACGAGAATTGGTATTCTCGTGGTACGTTCACTAGAAATGACGAAAATTATTCACAATATGCACACCCAAGGTGTCATAAATATTGCGAAACACTCTCCAAATTTTGTGTCATCAATGTTTCTCAGACCAAAAAGCGACGGCTCAATGAGACCAATTTTCAATTTAAAGAACCTGAACGAATATGTCGCCATCGACAAACTCAGGTTAATAAATCATCATCGTGTGCCAGACTTCCTCCAAGAGAAAGACTGGATGGTCAAAATAGACCTTCACCAGGCCTATTTCCACCTCTCAGTATCTCCGAACCATCGACGCTTTCTACGTCTCATTTACGAAGACCAAATGTACGAAATGACATGCTTACCGTTCGGGCTCAGCTCGGCTCCAAGAACATTTGCTTCAGTAAGCAATTGGATAGCTCAAAAGTTACGAGAACAAGGCCTACGAATAATAGTGTATCTGGACGACTACATTCTGGCTCACCAAAACCTGCAAACACTTCAAGACCATACTATGACTACTGTGAGACTGTTAGAGTACCTGGGCTGGAAGATAAACAAGGAGAAATACCGATTTCTTTTTTGGATTGGAGATTGTAGATGTGGATTTTTAATACCACGACAAGAAATAGAGTATCTAGGTGTAATTTGGGACCCGTGGAACAATGTAAAAATGTTACCAAAAAGATTACTGAACAGACTAGAAACAGCACTGGTTAACAGATTAAATTCAAAATCGACGAATTTAAAAGACTTTCAGAAACTCATAGGCATATTAAACTTCGCAAGTTTTGTGGTTCCAAGAGGACGACTGAATTATTGAGCCCTACAGGTACAAGCAAACAGCCTAATAAATTCATATGGCCTGGCGGTTCCGCTGAATCTAAAGTCATTACAGGAATTGCAATGGTGGATGGAAAATTACACAACAAGCTCTCGCTTACACAATCCCCAACCAGAGCAATACCTCACCACAGATGCAAGCGACTTAGGATGGGGTGCCAAATTAAACAACCAAGACTTTCAGGGAACTTGGTCTCTGGCAGAACAAAAACTACACTGCAACCAAAAAGAAATGATTGCTATTCTAAAAATTTTACAAAATCAATACCACTACCTTCAGTCGAGTACACTACTAATTCAATGCGACAACAAGACAGTAGTGTCATATCTTCGCAACGAAGGAGGTACGAAATCACAGGCATTAGTGAACCTAGCCAAACAAGTGTTTTCTGTTCTAGACAAATACAACATTCACATGACGATTTATCATATACCCGGCAATTACAACACAGACGCAGACCATTTGTCTCGCCAGAAACCTCGTCCAGAGTGGCACCTTCTTCCGAAAATAACGAATATAGTTTTCAAGAAATGGGGAGAACCCGAAATCGATCTCTTTGCCTCTCGCTAAGCTCATGTGGTCCCCAGTTACTGCACAATCGACAGGAACGACATTCAAGCTCAATCTTACGATGCACTAGGAATGACTTGGAACTTCAAACTAGCTTGGGTATTTCCTCCCCCATTCCTAATACCCAAAGTGTTGAATCACTTAAACAAGTCAGAGGGAGTTTACCTGATAGTCGTTCCACGGTGGGAGAAAGTGTATTGGAGGCCAGACTTGAAGAACAGAGCCCTAAGTCCTCCATTCACGATCAGAAATCTACCAGACGTTTTAGTAGATGCAACGACCGGTCAGCCTCCACCGAAAGCCATCGAAATGACACTGGAAGTATGGAGATGTGGGGGTGGGATCAAAGTTTAACTGATTGGACTAACGAACAGAAAGCTCTTTTATCTTCCGCCTGGAGAAAGTCTACTCTGAACACATACAGGTCAGCTTGGAAAAGATGGCTCTCCTGGTGCGCAAAGAACCTGGTTAGCACACGAAATCCCGACGGATCACAGTTGGCAAAATTCTTAACTGATTGTCACCTAGAAGAAAAACTGTCATTGAGTAGTATCTTACTACATAAATCAGTGGTATCTACATTTACCAACTTAAATGATTTTAATAAGTTAAGTTCGCACACATTAGTTAAACAAGTTATCAAGGCGATTTCACTAGCTAATCCAAAACCGCTTCAGGCACCTATATGGAACGTTGATACTTTGATTCATCATCTTAGTCAGAAACCCACCGAGAAAATAAGCTTCTATGCAACCTCAGGACACACGGCTGTTATCCTGCTTTTATGTTCAGGACGAAGAATACATGATTTGACACTTCTAAGAACTTCACCAGAACACTGTCAAATCTCTCAGGACAACATCATTTTATGGCCTACATTTGGATCTAAAACGGATACCTACAGTAAGCCATCGACAATCGGGTTGGAAATTTTCACGGAATAATGAGAATAAAAATTTGGACCCAGTCTACTGGATAACAGAACTAATACAACTGTCAAAACAAAGACGAGAATCTATCAACTCTAACTGCCTTTTCATTAGCACGTACGGCAAACCTAGACCAGCCACGCGAACCATGATTGCAGGATGGGTGAAAAACATTCTCAAATCAGCAAAAATAGAAGCTACTCCGGGTAGCTTCAGATCAGCCGTTGCATCAAAAAATTGGGTCGATAATTTCCAACTCGACGATATACTAGCAAAAGGAAATTGGAAATCAGCCAACACTTTTAAAAAATTCTGTCGCAGGGAAATTATACCCTCTAATCTAGAATCAAGGTCAATTACAACTTGTTTTGAGCCTATAAATTAAAATAAAATCATTATTGATTTATTAAATTGATTGTGTCAGTGATTCAACTATTGTATGTTAATCATCTTGTTATTTGGTATAAGTAAATAAACGCATGTGTTAAATTAAATGAATTTTATACTTAAATATTCAGTGCCTATCATAGAATACACATCACATTGGCGTTACCATCACCACCAGGCGATAACAAACACGTCTCTCATGTATAAATTAGGTTTCGAATGAGGTAAGTATGTTTAATAAATGTTTTATTTGCAGGTAAAACATCGCTATTGTTGAGTTACTGCCCACTAAATGCCTCGCAATTGACAACAAAAATTTGACCCCTAATTTTTTTTATTACGACAAAAGAAAAATAATGAACCCCTATTTTTTTATATTTTTTATTGGAGGCATATGACGGTCTTAGTATAAATGCGAGTTTTTTCATCGATTTATTGTAAATAACTCTGCAGAAAGTGAATATAAAAATCAGGTATTTTTTTATAAACTACAAAACCAACACTTTCCATAAGTGAAATGTTGTCATTGGAAATATTGAAGCGAAATATCTACCCTCGATATATTTTTCTAATTATGACTCTAATAAAACATTTAAAGAAATCTATTATTATGTGTTTTTTACCAGTTCCCCTCCAGTAGAACCCCCAGTGTTCAACTATGTGAGCTCGGTGGAGAACAGGATAACCTGGGGGGACTTTATGGAGAAAAACGTCGTTAGGATCGACAACTATCCCTTTTCTGACGCCGTGTGGTAAGTGTAATATTAAATCTGTCAGCTGGCCTAAGATACAAACAAAATTATGTCTACTTACCGCTGTTTTTACCCGACTGCAAAAGAAGGACGGATATGTTTTTCGAGTGTATGTATCTTTGTCACGCCCTAGAGCCTAAACGGCTTGTCGTATTTTTATGTGAGTGGTGTCAATAGATTCGTCTTAGTCGTGAGAGTGACACTGGGTACATCAATGCAAAAAAAAAAAAAATTAAGACACAGGTTTAAAGATTTAGTTGTCGGTTCTTTTTGTGTCACTTCTAACCACTTGTTGTCTTGTTAAGTCATTTCACGAGAAATGTCTTGAACTTGGCAATCGTATCATGAAATTATACAGAGTTTAATATATAATAGTATTAGAGAGTATTTTGTTTCTTAAAAATTATTATCATTTTTCAAAAATATTTTTAAATTGCATACCTGGTGGTTATTTATTTGATTTGTAACAAATGAATGACCTTCTTCAGGTATATATCATTAACGCTGACGTCGTCTGCGCTAGTGAACAACATGTACATGTTGTTCCTGCACCTCGCGCCCGCCGCTCTCATGGACGGACTCTGCGTGTGTCTGGGACGGAAACCTAAGTGAGTACAAACATCGGCAAACAACTTGAACTTTGTTTGCCTCCGGCGCAAAAAATTACTTTTTTATAAGTAATAGATAGATAGATCAATTCTTTATTGCAGACACACTAAAATAATACAAGAGATTTTTTTGCAAAATATAGGCGGCCTTATCGTTAAAAAGCGGTCTCTTCCAGGCAGTCTTAGGATGGAGACAATGGGCTTTCGCTTGACCGCAACTCGCTTGATGTAAAGTGAAGATACGGCTGTTATAAGTTTGCCCGCTAAGCTAGCATTTTTGTAGCATTTGGATGCCGATGCGGGTGCGGATGCCATCTGCCGGGCCGATTTGTGAATGTAAACCATCCAGGGTGCCACCTAAACGTATAAAAAAATATAACATTCACGTACCAAACGACAAACATTTCAAGACCAAAATCAGCTAAATCGGCTCAGCCGTTCTAGAGTTTTTGCAAGACTAACGAATTAATTAGGAAGAAGACTATTAGTAGATCGGCCAGTTTTAACTATTTATAATATTATGTTGTTACCAATAAAAAATATAAATCACATCTATGTTTATTTCAGAATGTTACGAGTGTATCGCAAAATCCACAAGTTCTCCTCCGTTCTCTGCTACTTCTGTACAAAGGAGATCAAATTCTGCAACAGAAGGGTCAGAGAGCTGTGGGAGAACACGTCAGAAGATGATAAAAAGGTTGGGCCGTCGACTGTATATTTGTTTATTTTTATTTGACTACTACTGCGCCCCGCGGTTTACCCGTGGTAGATATTTGATCATCCTATGGGAACTTTTCAATTTTCCGAGATATAAAATAGCCTATTTGTTAATCCAGGGTATAAGCTATCTTCGTGCCAAATTTCATCCCAATCCGTTAAGCCATTTGAGCGTGAAGGAGGAACAAACATACATGAGCACACACCTAAAAACTTTCGCCTTAATAATATTAGTGTGATGTGTGATTTACACTCCACAGACGCTTTGGTCCGTCCCTTTTATGAAGTTATACAATAATTTGTGAATTTAATTATATTTCTTGAATTTCTAGGATTATAAAAGAAGACACATAAGTACTGAGCTAATTATACTTAAATAAATTTTATTACAAGTTTTGAATATTGAATGTCACTAACATACCGAGAGCAATGGGGCCCCCGCAAGCAGCACCCGTTCACGAGTTGATGCATGTGCCAGCCAGCGCTCTCCTCAACCATATCGGAGGGACCGCATATTAAAAGTTAACTAAAAAAAACTATTATGCTCGGCAAACATGTTGAGTTAAAAGTGACGTGTTGGGGGAATGTTCTGGCTGCATCACTACATACTTTTTTTTAAAATATGGGACTACACAAGGTCTTCAGGTCCCAAAGCCTGTCCTATGGTAACCTGATGACTGATATACATAGTTATTTACACAATAAACACACATATATATATACATTAACAACGAACTGCGCAGTCACGTTATTAAGATCATTGGTTCAAGTTGTTTGCCGATGTCACACAATCACCGGCAAACATGTTATTGAGAAGAAGAATATGAACAAGAATGAAAATATTTTTATTACTAGCACAGATTTACATCCAGTTAAACTATATTAAGTATCTCCTATACTAATATTGTAATGAGTTAACTCAAAAGCAACTGAAATTAGGCTATAAAAAATTTGATACCCACTATGGGCAATGTGCTCCAAGCTAAACTCAAAGCTTGTATTTATGGGATATCACATACCAATTATATGATATCAGAAATGTAGGTATTTATTTGTAAGTAAAACTAGAACGAGCAATAGCGTCGATATTTGCCAGAGTTGAAGCAGCGAACTGTGCAACTCTGCCAAAATATTCCCAATGTTTAACTGTATGTTCTTATTTTTATCGCCTGTGAAAGGAGGAGGGTTATATTTTCCGAGTGTATGTATGTATGTATGTATATTTGTTTGGCACGCGCTAGAGCCTAAATGTTATTTTTATGTGAGTGGTGTCAATAGATTCTTCTACACTTGCAGATTGTTATATGCTATACTGGCTGCATCCCGCGATCTAACTTGTTAAGGCTCTAAAGTTCTTGCAGTCGGGTTTCTGAAGTCACTTTTGACCACTTGTTACAGTTATTCCCGTTCAGCATGTCAGATCTGGACTGGGAGGCGTACTTCGACAGTTACCTGCTTGGAATCAGACGATATTTGTTTAAAGAGAGCGACGATACGCTGCCTACAGCTAGGAGGAAGTGGAAGAGGTAAATACTATACATATATAATGTTCATACATGTGGCGCCATCTAGTTGTTACATACCATACCATGCAAACAGAAAAAAATATAGACGACGTACATGCCATTTTAGTCACACTATAACTAGGAAGGATATATACAAGGTCCATGGAAATGAAAGAGACAGAGCGACTGATTTTTTGTTCCGTAGCGTATAACCGGTTTTTACATTGTTTAGCACATCATGTGCTAAACAAATTTTGAGGTTAACTCATTTATTTGATGTAAAATCCCAATCTAAAAAATATTAGTGATAAAACGTGTAAGATCTGACGAAACATTTTGTAGAGAATCGTGTGATATGGTTTTAGTGTCTGTAACAGTAAAAGCGAAGGAAATTGTCTCCCACAGCTGGTGTAGTAGTTACTATTGCCACATAGCAATCATAGTTAGTAGTGATAGTTACTATGGTATCTACTGACCTTTTTTCCTGCAAAGTGCACGAAAATCACGTTACACCGGCCAATCTTTACATCGTTTGTTTTCTTAACCACGCGACACTGGCAAAATTGCGGTTTTGCCGCAGAGGCCATATACAAAGATAGAATAGAATAGACCTTTTTGCCGACACGCTTGGAATGACTCTCTTTACTGAACTCTGTGCTGCCATGGCACCGACAAGTTTATTCTTTTTTTATACATGACAATGTATGATTTGTATATTTGCCAGCGTAAAGTTTATAAATTAATCAAGTCATAAAGACAAATATCAAGAAGTGATAAGTCGTCGTGGTCAAGCTATAGTCACATCATGTACCCTAGTAATGCGGTGGAGACTTTACCAAGGTTTCTATGGTGTCCGCGAAAACGAAAACAATGTTATTCCGTCTTTATATCTCTTGCCCACACTTGTGCACATAAACAAGACATTGATCTATTATATCTATACTAATATTACAAAGAGGAAAGATTTGTATTTTTGTATGTAACGAATAAACTCAAAAACTACTAAACCGATTTCAAAAATTCTTTCGCCGTTAGAAAGTTACATTATCCAGGAGTAACATAGGCTATATTTAATAATATAAAAAATAAGAGATCCTTACAAATTTCCACTATAACCAATCCAAGGTGTAATTTTTTTTGCCATAAAATGCCTTTCATCGCATACGCTGCGGTAAGTATTGATGATAGAACAAAAAAATGTTCTACAATATTATAGAACATATTAATATCTACAAAAAAGTTCGCGATAGCATATGTCTAACTATTAAAGTTATGTCACTATAACTACTTTTATACATTTTAAAAGTTGATAGAAATGCCGATCAAACTCAGACCAATTTATCTATACCTTCGTATTAATTCTTATCAAAATAAACTATTTCGTATTCAAGTCTGTTTCAATACCTGTTAATAACTGTTTGAATTATTAAAATCGGATGTACCATTCAAAAGATATTACGAAATTAAAAAATAACAAGTCATATCTAAAAAAGTGATAACCACTTCCATTCGACTCGCTAAACTTACGTTACCTATAATGGCCTCTTAGGAAATTAAAAGTTATCTTCAGAAAGATTTGTATACTGGGCTGATTTAAAAAATTCTTTCGCTGGTGGAAAGCTTCATTGTCACTCAGTAACATACAACATTATATTTAACATTAGAGATCCCTACTAAAACAAACTCAAGGTGTCAAAACATTAGCCATAAATTGTCTCTCATCGAATGCTGCGAAAAATATCTATGATAGAACAAAAAAAACTACAATATTATAGATTATATTAATATCTAGAAAAACTTCAGGAGACCATATGTCTAACTATTGTAGTTATGTCACTTTAACAACTTTTTTACATTATAAAAGTTAATATAAATTCTGATCAAACTCAGACCATGTTATTCATACCTTTGTAGTATCCAAATAAATTATTTCGTATTCAAGAATGTTTCAGTAACTGTTGATTACTTTTATAATTATTTAAATCGGATATTTTATTAAAAAGATATTACGAAATCAAAATATGAACGATGATGGCAACGCGCCGGCCGCCGACAACGGTATCTTACCACGGGAAAGGGGGCACCGGAGTGCGGGAGAGGTGTGCACATCTACGAAATAGGTAGCCGCGCGGCTCAGGCTCAGTCGCGCGGTCGGCTCCCTACGCAGTGAACGCAACCGCCATCGAATATTTAAATTTTGTTCATAGTATATTTTTGTGTCCAGATAAAAAGTTTTTTTCAAAATTACTTACACATTATTTTATTCAACCTTTTTTCTAACTTACGTCAATTTTCTTAGTTTATTTTTTTATTCTCTGATTTGAAAAATCATTTCAAATAATATGCCTAGAAAAAGAAAATCGCAACTATCTAAGCATAGTTCCCAAGCTAGATTAGCAAAATTACGTCGTGATGGAGATCTTCTTCTAGAAATACAGATCGTCTCGGAAGTATGAGAGAGTACGCGTCGCAATCGCGTGCCAGAGAATCTAGCGCCGAACGTGTAGTTCGTCTTGCAGAACAAAATGCAAGATCATCGCAGCTACACGAGCGGTTAATTTCAACAAAAAATTGTTTAATAGCTGATTAAGGGTCTTTGTATATAATTTTGCACCTTTTGACGAATTAAGTTAACGAACGTTAATTAGAATAGGTACATATAGGAAAATTATCTTCTATTATCGTAAAATGTTTTAACAAAATATGTCAACCCGTGCGAAGCCGGGACGGGATGCTAGTGGTTAATAATTCACCAATATTAAACATCAACACATGATAATCGCTATTATTACTATAATAGTGAGTTTTGCAATACATTTACAGCCATTTCTTTCGGTGGACGCGGGAAAACTTTGTTGATCTTTTTTGTTTGCCGTGCCATATTATATCTTTCTAATTTATATAGAGGAAAAATTTATATTTTTGTATGGAACAAGTTAACTTTAAAACTATTGGATCGATTTCAAAAATTCTTTTCCCGTTAGAAAGCTACATTATCAGTAAGTAAAATAAGCAGTATTTATTAATTGAAAAAAATAGAGATCCTTAGAAATATTTACTAAAACCAAAACAAGGTGTAGATAATTTGCCATAAAATATCCACCCGAGCAAAGTCGGGGCTTGATTAATACCTACGGGGTGATTCTAAATGAAGTGCATACCTATATTTAGTACAACTAAAGACTATTGAAAAATAAAATATCCGTAATTTTTTATTTAACCCTAAAATTTTAAATTTTTCTTCAAAAATATTGAGTAAATTTCAATTGAAGTCATGCAAAGTGAACGAGAAACTCATGATCACTATAAGCGGCGGCGCCGCCCCGGTGCGAAACTAGGTCACGGCGAAGATACGCGCGTTTGCATGGTCCACATTTTTTTGAAAAATAAACGCATATTTTGTAAGTAAAAATGCGAAAGATGTGATTTTTATTAGCGAGTAAGTACGTTACATTGACGATGCGGATCAGTCAGTTTAGTCCCACCCCGTATTTAAGGTGGGTCATTGGGTCCGGAATGATTAATTCTCAATATCAGTATTTTTTTATTTATTGTTATAATTTATTATTATTTTCTATTTCAGGTTATACTATTTGCATCGGATAGTAAAAGTCGTCTTCAAGATCCTGATGTTGTATCTGTTGTGGTCCGTTATGAAAATATTTTGGTGATTTTGTTTAATTTATTTATTGTGAATGTACAAAGTTAGGTATTAAAAAACGTTTTTTTTAAATGAGGGTAGGTATTTGATAAATGAAAAAATGCTCAAAATTTCTTTAATATTTTATAGATGCTTGCATAGACAATTAACTATTGCTTAGATTATAAAATACAACACAATCTTCTATAAGTAGACAACTTTTAAAATTTTTAGTCCTTAGATTGCTTTTACTGGACAGATTTTGGAAGTACATTTTTAAATAACCATAGAATCTTCTCAATCAATCTCTCTTAACAAATATAAAAATGAAAACGACGAATTCAGACCCCCTTCGTTTGAATGAAATAAGTTAAAAATAATTAACGCAAAGTATCAAATTTTTTTTTTAATACATAGTATTGTTTAAGACGGGTTTTCACGCGTACCGGATTGCAAAACGTGTCATCGTTGAAGGCACTATCGACTCATTTCATTCCTGATGAAGTTCACCGAATGTGAACGAAACTATAGTTGGACCTTTACAACAATCAGGTACAAGTGAAAACCCGTTTTCTTAAACAATCCGAAACAAACAGTTTTCTAAATAAAATACTTAGTATGTTACCTAACATTGTGACAAAGATTTTTTAGTCCTTTTGCATCATCTAGGTTCTTGACAAGGTATTAAAGAAATTTTGAATACTTTTCACTTGTTAAAAATATGATTATATTTACATATAACTTACTTACATTAAGGGAGTTTGTGATATTGCTGAACCGATTACAATTAAATAGAGGTATCTACTATAAGGACAATTATATTAATAATTTTTAACTTTTATTTTTTGTAAATAATAGAAACATGGTAGGTAGAGGTATATATATATATATATATATATATATATATATATATACCTCTACCTGAATACCTGAAAATACATGGCTACTAGACTACGTGCAAACCCTAAAAAACCTATGACCATATAGTTAGATTTACAAGCAGTATCTAGACATCTCTCTTTGCGATTTCAAATTTGTATCTTAACAACCTTTTGACAAATTTTCATACTGGATATTGAACACCAGATGTATATTCTGCTATTATTTAATTCAGACGGTAAATAGCGCTGTAACCATCCTTTATTTCATAGGACATTAAAATGACATGTGCCTACGCAAGCATCAACACCCAGAGAAACATACTGACAGATAAAAGCGTATTGGTTGAATTCATAAAAAAAATGTAGTAAAGTTCCACGGAGTCGCATCGCGTCTACTTTTATTGTGCAGCACGTTTTATATCCCTCAATAAATACTCTAATATGTAGCGCAAGTCGATCTCTAAGAGAAATATATCGATCGTTAGTTTTGACAGTTCGAGTCGGCATAAACGCTCGTGCCGATTATTATCGAACACTAGCTGACCCGGCGAACTCCGTACCGCCTAACAGTTGATTCTTTAATAAAAATGTTACCATCGTATGAATATTGACATTAATACGATACTAACGTCACTCAATTGTTTTGTCTTCCCAGAACCTCTCCACTAACACTTCAACTTTATACTTTAAGGATTATTACGAATCGACTGTATGGAAGTATAGAAAAGTATTGTTTTTAGGCCATTGCAGGCATTTTTTCTCTCTCCTTAAGAACCATCCCCGTACATCAAGGAATATACTAAAAAAAGAATTAGAAAAATCGCTTCAGCTGCTCTCTAGATTTGCGCTTAGCAACACATTCTGTGATTCATTTTCATATTATAGAAGATAGACATCGATCATGATCGACGATTCGATATAATTACTAAACGCGAGGACTCAAAAATCTTTATACTGACGTTTGCTGTCAAATGGATGACTTAACAATATGACGTCAATCAGTCATCTATGGATCCATATACATGAAAAAAAAAAACGTTCGTTTCAGACCAACTGTTATAAATTAACGACTTAGAACCGTACTAGCGATGCTGAGTCGCGAATGAATCGTTTTCCTATAGGCAAGCGTGACTCTTCTTAGACCTTATCTTTGCTTTACATTAGGTGATTAGAAACCGATTTACAAAAGATACTTTTTTTTTACAATAAAAGGTCTGCACGTTAGTCGCCATCTTGTAATACTTGCACCAAATAGTATTTAGACGTTTAAGTTCTGTATAAAATCATTAACATTTACAATCTAAGACCAAATGTGTATTTTTGTGTAAATTTAGCCGTAGATATCGATTTTGATACATTTATTATTTTAATTTAAGATATGGGTACAATTAATTACGAGATGTTGTATTTTTATAATTTTCTTTTTTAAATGTTTTTTTTTTATAGGCCACAGTGGCTAAAAGTGTATTCTAATATTAATTGTAAAAAAAAACTGTTATTAATTTCATACGAATATAAATAAAATATATGGATATTAAAATAAAAACGCGTAATTTTATTTTTGACATCGAGGAAAAAATTTCAAGGAAATTGCAATTTTTTTTGGCATATTTTTTTTTATTTACAAAAATGAATTTTTTTTTCGGCTCAACACACCCCGTATTCAATAGCTCTGTAAAAATAAAACGACAAACATTCATACAAACTAACATATTTATTCAAACCAAAGGTACACAGCTGTCATTATTTACGAAACAAATCTCGTAGAAATATATAAAAAAAGGAGTTTTTAAAATGGATGGCATTCAAAAATTGCTTAAACAGTCATTTTTTTTCAGTCTAAAATTCAAATATAATTAAATCAGATAATATTACCATTAATTAATTGTAGTAATTTTATTTAATAATAAAAATATTACAAATGAATCTCACTGGAATGTATATGTATACAGGGTTATCGGTTAGGTTAGGTTAGGTTAGGGGGTCACTATACACACTCAAATGAACAACTTTCACTATGGGACCAAGAAAACAAAATCATAAAAAAACTATCATACATTTTTTCGACGACCGACGATTTCAGGGTTGGACCCATTTTTAATTTAATTTAACGATACTGTAGCCGTACACGGAGCATGCCTAGTCTGGAATACACTGACTCTCAAGGAAGGCTGCCGGAACACACTGTTAGATGTTTGGCGACAGATATTACAACTTGAGGGTGGTAGCTAACCAGACGAGCATTAGAAAAATTTTCACTGTTTAATTATTATATACAATTGTCTAAATCCTAAGGTTGCCTGGAAGAGATCGCTTGTGAGCGATAAGACCGCATCTTGTACTATATTTTGTAAGAATTTTTCTCTTGTATTTAATTTTTATTGTGCGTCTGCAATAAAGAATTGATCTATCTACTACCATGTCCATAGTGAAAAATGTTCTTAATGTTGAGTATAGTGGCCACCTTTCGGCTTAGCACACCCCTTACCGAACACCACATATAAATTTATAAATAAACAAAGTTTAGTTAATTTAAAAATTCCGTTAGTAAATCACAACTAGTAAATGCATTTAAGGAAAAAAAATAGATTAATTAGACATAAATGCGATTAAAAAAGCTACTATAGTAAAAACAATGCGGTCACACAATTCGATATCAATTCTGAGGCGATATCGCGTAACTCTAGCGACGAAACAAGTGAAACAAGTGACAGCAATCATGATTTAGTTATGGCTACACAGTTGAATGTAGTTGGGTTGAGCTCCAGTTATGTAATATCTTGTACATGCATTGTAGTCTGGAAGATATCGCTTTAAGCGATAAGGCCGCCATTAAAAAGCTAGCATATTTTTGTAACGTTTAAGCTGGTTTTCAATAAAGAGTTGTCTTATCTCAAAGAGACGAACTGTCAAAATGAAATCAATGCCAACTTGTTTCACTTCTTTCGCCTCTAACGTTACGCGATACTATCACTGCTCTTATAAACATGTTAAAGGTAGAAAAAGTAAAAACTGATTTCGAGTTGTAATATAAATAAACCTAAACAAATAATGTAGTTTGTTTTGATTTAAAAAAAAAAACCAAAACTAAACCAATTTTCACGAAATGTATATAGGTATATGGGACAACCTTAATCAAGAAAGAAATTCTCAAATCAATGTACGCGTCTGATTAATAAAGTAAATTGCATTAAAAACTGAGAAAACATTTGAGACAAATATTAAACCTAATTTTTTAAGAAGGTTAAAAATCTAGTTTAGAGTAATTTATAAAATAAAATCAGAATTGATATCAGTACAGTCATATAAAAAACTACGTTTGCCTTCGAACTGTATAAAATGAATAGATAGGTCTAAATTCTTCCAACTCACTCAAGGATAACTTACATCTTGTGTATTGCTTTTACTGATGAATTTTGTTATTAAATGACAGTTGAACAAAGTCGAATGACTTTGGGCCTAAAGCTCATCATTCCACATAATTGCGCCAGATCAATAGCATCGGTGATCTTTATAGCATTACAAATGAGCGCTGTTATCGTGTGTCTGATACAATTTTCGTTCCGGGGCGTACTTCTTTTCACCTCCTAAATTGTAACGTATATTTTTGTTATTGGTGTCAATCGCTTCACTATGATGTGTTTTATGTCTACACATTTAATTGTTTTGAAAAAAGTTATTAAATTCTGCATAATAAAGTCTTTTAACAGGCATCGTATCAACTCAAAAATATGACTGCTTAGGAAGTTTGTAACTTTATAGTGATATAAAGGAGAGAAAGAAAAACGGTAAAGCCTAGTAAATAATGTGTTAGCTATGTGAAAAAATAAACCACTGGAATCGGACAACAATAAAAGGTAGAAAAGAGCTATATGTTATTGTATGGACAAGTTGGCGGTCTATAGCTGTGTTAACTGATCTAGGTCCGTCCATCCATTTTATATCAGTCAAAGACTTTCACTACGTCTTAAATCTACGACTATTTATTGATTGCTTTTACAAAATTTCATACAAAATGGTCACCTAAAAATTACGTACTTTATTCTAATTTTATAAGATATTTTGCAAAAAAAGCTGCCAAATTGAATATCGAGACTACAAAGTAAATCTCACTGTCTGTCTGGATCAGAATCACGCCGTCCCTTTCGCATGCATGGCGGTCGCTATAGCGAGAGCGAGACGTCGTGATTGTGATAGCGAGCGACAGTTTACATAATAAGCTTGCAGATCTTTCAAAATTCAATTTATTACAGGTACCGATTTCCCTTACATCTATAATTTCATAAAAATACAAAATTTTGTAAAATTTCGTAAAAATTTCCTTGTTTTTCAAGTTTTTATTTTACTTGATTTGTTTTTGTTTTTTATTTCCATCATATAATGCGATTTAACGTTACATGAATTTAATTTAAGTAACATATTGTTCTTGAAGATTAATTCATGTGCTTTTGAACAGTCAGCCTGTATTCTTATTATTATTTTCTATATTCTTTAAATATTTTTATACCGATCGATATGTATATCGATAGTCGCTAACAGTATGACAAGTGCTTAATGAAATACACAACTTGAGTCTTAAATCGACACTTATATCTATAACATACTGGCTGGCCCGGCGAACTTCGTACCGCCTAATAGTTATATATGTTTAAACCTTTCCTGAACCTTTACAAACATTTCAAAACCAAAATCATCTAATACGGCGCAGACGTTCTCCAGTTTTTGCTTGACAAACGAACAGCAATTGATTTTTATGTTCAAGAAATTCAATATTCCAAAGTTCTTACATCATAATAATATCATTTAGAATATAATTCATAATTTTAATTTCGAATAATTGATTACAAACGTTTTATTTAAATATTACTAATTATTATAATATAAAAAAAAAATGTCACATGGTCAGAGATTCAATACAGACTTTTATATATATATATAGTAAGGAAAAAATCGTACAAAAGTTTACTTAGTCACAATATTATCACTCATTATTTTAAAAAGCTTGTCTTTGTTTAATTAATAAATAATATCCTTGTTTTTTGTGTTGTTTGGGTGAGAAAATTCGCTGTTCAACACAAAATTACAATATGGTAAACATTACATCAATACCAACTGAAAATTGGTGAAATATACATCAAAATTAACTGAAAATTGGTGAAATTCACATCAAAATTGACTGGCAATTGGTAAAATTTACTTTACATCAAAACTAACTGGAAATTGGTGAAATTTACATCAAAACCAACTGGACATCGGTGAAATTTACTTAAAAACAACTATAAATTGATGAAATTTACATCCAAAACCAACTGTAAATTGGTGAAATTCACATCAAAACTAACGGGAAACTGGTGAAATTTACATCAAAACCAACTATAAGTTGGTGAAACTGACATAAGAGTCAAGTTTACGTCAAAACCGACGGTAAATTTACCTTTTGTACTGCTGTGAATTATACATAAAAATTACATTTACAGCAATATGGCTATAGTGATAACAAAAATGGCTACATTACAATGTGCAATAATTCCTTGTCCCGAAGTGTCCCAGTCGGTGTAGCGCATCGGATACAATATTTGAGGGTAGTTAATGTCTGGGATTGATGTTTCTGTGAAAATTGTACAAATATTAATTTGACTTAATAGGCTTGTAGCTTTTGAATTAGCGTGGTGGACTATGGCCCACACCCCCTTCATAGGGATGACCCGGACTCATCAGCGGGACGTTATGGGTTGATACGTTACGTTAAAAATTTAAAACAGACCTTAACAATAGAGATGTATCAGAAATGTATGGAGCCCCGGCCAGGACAGTGTACATGATACCATAAATACGTTAGGGATGAATGATCTCTAATAAATCAACAACTAAACTCAAAATAACGTGACTTATCGCAATGTGCATAATTAATTTAGAATTTAAATATTTCCACGTTTTTTACGCATAAGGCTATTCGCGCGTTTTTATTGTGTCATGTTCGATGTTTGTACAATTCTTAGACCAATGTTACCATTGGTGTCAACCTAGGATGTATAAATCTTTCAGAGATACCATAATTCCACTACAATTGACAGAATTTGTATATTTTTGTACACTATGAAGGAAGCGACTGACGCATTTTTCGCTAAAACACAGTATTAACCACATCTTTAGGCATTCTTCGGCAGACGTACACCGTCCTGGCCGAAAATGAAACAAGTCCTTTATTACTATTGTACATCACAACACCAAAACTAGGTTATTATACATAATATAATAAGATATCTACTTATGCCATGCAGATTTTAAAACGTTCCAATATACAGGATTATCGAAGGGGTGTACTGAGCCGAAAGGGGTCCCTACACACATCCTAATGAACAACTTTCACTATGGGACCAACTCTGAATTCGAAAAAAGAACCTCGCTGTTTCATACATTTTGTTAACGACCGATAACTCTTTTTATTGAACAGCTGATATTTCTCAATTTCAGGGTTGGTCCCATAATGAAAATTTAGTGTAATGATGAATATAGTCACCCCCTTTCGACTTAGTTAGTTACACCCCTAATTAATAACTCTGTATTTACATATAAATCAATGAATTCAGATATAATGCGAAAAGCACAACGCATTAACTAAACAACGCAACGAAAGAAAATATTAAGTGTATTTTAGTTAGAAAACTGACGCGCGTTTGATTCATATTGTTTAAGAAGACTAGTTTTCACTTGTACTTGATTGTTGTAGAGGTCCAAATATAGTTTGAACTACATCAGGGATGAAATGAATCATTCGTGTCTTCAACGATGACACGTCTCGCATTGAACTATAGTTCATATTGAACCTTTACAACAATCAGGTACAAGTGAAAACCCCGTCTATATTAAACGTCTAAAAACGATATTAAGGGTATTTTAAAAATATTTAAGAAAAGCTTGAGCGGACGTCATTTTGTATATTTAAGGATACGGATTTTAATGAATACGCGGAAATATTGTTTTATTTTATATGCACACAAAATACAAAATAAAAACACACAAAATAATAAAAAACTGAGTACGAAATTCTGATCTTAAAAATTCGGATGGATTATTCACAAATAGCGAAATAACCATGATAATTAGACGAAATAACCATGATAATTAGTCTTAATTTTTTTGGAAACAAAAATTCAATACTTTTGAAGGCTTGAACGTCATTTAGGGGAAAAGTTAAATAAGCATGTTTCTTATCGATGTCGATAAAATTATGGATTGTTAATAAAATTATCGATTGTAGATAAAAAATAATTTGAATATGTTCAACTGAAGATATATTTCGCCATTTTTTGTATTAGGTAATTTATTATGAAAAAGCGAATGTAGTAAGGCAGACTATTGAAGTATACCAATCTGATATGTGGGCCTTACATTATTACTGTCGCAATGTGGGTGCCTGTAACAGCATTTTAGCTAAACCATTTTCGGACACGGCCAAGGCGCTGTTAGATATTTATAGAATGTTTATTGACTTGTTCTGAAATTAATTAATTTAATTTTTGCCCGAAAATCAAAATTATTTAAGTTACTACTTTATTATATTAATTAGTTTACATTATATATAATATACTATATAATTAGTTTACATTGTATATAATATTTAGTGCAGCATTACGGGCTGGCATTATCAACGATGACAAAACAACATTATCTAAAAAAAATATATTTTATTCATTCACTCGAAGAATCTCTGATATGTATTTGAATATTATAATAATTGTAATACGAAGATCCATCTGAATTTTTTCCGACCGTAAACTAAAATAATAAATAAAAACTCACCTCAAAAACACACAAGCAGCATACAGTCCTAGGACAGCGAGTATGGCGCGTGGTTGCGGCGCCAGCGCGGCTGCGCCTCCGTAGCGCGCCTGACCGCAAGCGGGCGGGCACACCGGGATTATAGACTCTATAGCGTACACGGAGAATAACGATAGCGATCACGTGCTAATATATATGTAGCTGTTGATCAACATTTACATCGATATCGATTATATGCAAATATCGATAATTGAAAATACCGTCATCGATTAAAATATTGATGATATAAATAAGACTATAGCGTACACGGAAAATAACGATAGTGTACACGTGGAAATATATAGCACTCGATGAAAAATATTATCGATAAAAATAAAACATCGATAACAGTGAAATAAAAATATCGATATCGATGAAAATATTGATATATAATATAATATGAACAAAATATTGACTATAGTGTACAGAAAGAATATTAAGATCGATAACGTGGATGTAGGCGTTGATGACTTTTGATTTATATCGATATATAAAAATTGACGATATACATAAAATAAAGATAATGATACTAAATATTGGATATACATATAGATAATACTAAAATTTAGGCTACAATATATAGCAGCTCTTGAACAGCTCGTGAGTAACGTATGGACTCTGTAGGACGGTAGATTATCTATATTGGATCTAGAGGATCTAATTATAGACAACAATAAAGTGAGAAAATCGATATCGATAAAATCAAAATATACTATAGATATATATCCCTAAACAATCAAAAATCGATAACTAAACATTATATAGATGGATGATGTAAAATATAATATGAAACTAGAGGAATAAAAAAATATACATATAATATCGATATCGCTATTTATCAAAAATATCACGAGCACTATCTAATCTAACACAAACAAAACTATTTTTTATAATATCAAAACAAAAAAAATAGGAATGTAATAACATACTCTTAAAAAACAGGTCAAAGCGAGCTGCTAAATTATGCAGATGCATAAAAAATAATTAGTTTATTGAAATGTTACATTTGTTAGGTGACGCAATTTTGTTTTTGGTACATGTGGGGGAGGGGGTCAATAGAAGCTTAACCCCAAATTTTTGGGGTTGCCGCCCTTGTCCCCCAACCGCCATCTTGGAAAAAAAGGGATGCAATCATTTTTTTCGCGATATCTCGGAAACTATGCGTCCTACAAAAAAATTCAAGACATAATTTCCAGCAAATCGCTTTGAACACAAATATGTTCGTTAATTAATATTGCGGCCTCTAAAAATACAATAACAGGCTTAAATTGTAACAATTCAATGAACTAAACATCAAAATCAGGCTAGCAATATTTAATTTACTAAATCTAAATAAATTAACTAATCATCAGGCACATTAGCAAAACAACAAATACAATATGACCTACCTTTTAAAGTTATTTTGCAAAATCAAACTGCTGAACGGATTTCGATGAAAATAATCTTTATATGGTGGTAACTCATTTGAGAAATATACTTTAGAAAACGTAATTTTTTAAAAAAAAGTTAAGAAGTATTAACTCATCCAAACGAAACACAGAATTTTCTAAATAAGTCCACAAATCCCCAGCGTAGGGGATTGTCTTAGGGGATTTATGAAATAAACCCAGAATTTTCTAAATAAGTCCACAAATCCCCAGTCTTAGGGGATTTATGGAATAAATCCAGAATTTTCTAAATAAGTCCACAAATCCCCAGTCTTAGGGGATTTATGGAATAAACCCAGAATTTTCTAAATAAGTCCACAAGTCCCCCACGCAGGGGAATGTCTAAGGAGATTTGTGGAATAAGCCAGCAAGTACGGTTAAAGATCGATAATTGACAACCTTTCAAATTCTTAAACCCCCATTAATATTACGCTTATGGTAAGACAAATAAAAAAAATAACGTACTATTTTTTTATTTTATTCATAATGTTTATTCATAATTATGTTTTTGGAGATTTTCGAAAATTTAAGAAAAGTTCAGCATAATGTTATTCTCGTCAAAAGCTTTCCATTTTGTAAACCGTATTTCAAGTTTCCGATTTTGTAAACTGCGTGACGCAAAGAAAAAACCAAACGAGGACAAAACAAATGAATTACGGTTTTCGAAATACAAATGTATGAATAAATAGCTGTATAAATTTGAAATTGGAATCCCTAACCAAAGAAGAGATATTTGAGATCAAAGTGGCCAGTACGACAAAACGCCAATTTCATATGTAAGGACCTAATATATAATTATTTATAATTTTTTTTGGTATAATCAGTTGAACTGTCAAACCTAACGATCGATATAGAACCGTACTTGCGGTGCAAGTGCTGATAAGTAAAAGGGACATATTAAGAACAAGCAAAAAAAATAAAATTACTTCTCTCTCTTTGAAGCCAGTTAATAAATATTAATATATTTTACTGACTCTTAAAAAAAGAGGAAGGAAGTACTCAATTTGAAGTATTTCATTTGTTTGTTACCAAATTTTACTCAATTTGAAATATTTCATTTGTTTGTTACCAAATTTTACTCAATTCAAAGTATTTCATTTGTTTGTTACCAAATTTTACTCAATTTGAAATATTTCATTTGTTTGTTACCAAATTTTACTCAATTTGAAGTATTTCATTTGTTTGTTACCAAATTTTACTCAATTTGAAATATTTCATTTGTTTGTTACCAAATTTTGCTCAATTTGAAATATTTCATTTGTTTGTTACCAAATTTTACTCAATTCAAAGTATTTCATTTGTTTTGTTACCAAGTTTTACTCAATTTGAAGTATTTCATTTGTTTGTTACCAAATTTTACTCAATTTGAAGTATTTCATTTGTTTGTTACCAAATTTTACTCAATTTGAAGTATTTCATTTGTTTGTTACCAAATTTTACTCAATTTGAAGTATTTCATTTGTTTGTTACCAAATTTTTCTAAGACGCGACGCTATTTAAAAAGTATTCTTGTTTATGTTTGATAGCGTATATATTGTATCTTCCTTTGTGGTCAAATTTAAATTTTATCGAAACCAGTCAAGTAGTTTGATTTTTAAATCGCAACAACTGAGAAAGTTCTATCGGTGTCAATTTATTTGAAAAAAAAAAACAAAAAAAAATAATTATTATATTTTTTTGTGGAAACCTATTTTTTTTATCTTACCGCTAAGTTCAACTTTCCCCTCGTCAGTGCCCAGTTTGTTCTGCGCCTTGCAAGTGAACAGACCGTATTGACGTTTCTCTATAGTGATCACACGGAGTGTCGTGTCTGTAAACTCGTCGGCTGTGGCGAAATGGGAAATCCTGGGGGAGAGCAACGGACATTTTAAAACAACAGCAAATAAAAAAATAAACATATTTTTAAGGCACTTGAGCACAAGTTTGCACGAGCACGGAAGTCAGCGATACTGTAGCCCTAGATGGAGCATGCCTAGTGTGGTATACACTGGTTCTCAAGGAAGGCTGCCGGAACACAGCGTTAGGTGCTTGGCGACAGATTTTACAACTTGAGGGTGGTAGCTAGCCAGACGAGCGATAGGAAGCGCCTTACCACCGTGCTATGGTTTCCTCACGATGTTTTCCTTCACCGGTAGCTCAGGCTCTTTTTGCATGTTTCGTGGGATCATCATAATGAAATGTTACATTATTATAGTAGCTGACCCGCCGAACTTCGTACCGCCTAACAGTTGTGTATGTTTCTCACCTTTTAATCCTCCCTGGAGTACGACGATCATTTCAAGACCAAAATCAGCTAAAAATCGGTCTAGCCGTTCTAGAGTTTTAGCGAGACAAACGAACATCAAATAATTTTTATATATTAATATTTTTTACTGACTCCCCAAAAAAGCAATAAACCGCTAGCTTTTGTAGTCGTGCGTCTTTTGGTCAAATGCCTAGCTGGGCAGGATTAATAAAAAAAAAGTTAGTTCTGTATTGACCTGTAGTGCTGATTGTTTGACAGCTGGATCTCGTCCTTGAGCCAGGTGATGGCGGGCGGCGGGTATGCCTCCACGTGGCACTCCAGGTCCATGTCGTATTGTAACGCCTGCAAAAAAAAATTAATCAAAAAAAAACATTGCATTATTTCTCCGTAATTCTTTTATTAGGGCAAGTGCCTTTTTTTTAAGTGCTCAAAAAAAATATAACAGAAAGATTACCTATAGATCACTTAAGATCTACAGACTATATGTCGCACGACTTTTTATATTTAGTTTCGCTGACCTGTGCGAGCCGCGGCCGAGGCACGGTGACCACAGGCGCGAACTCCACCTCCAGGTTGATATTACGTCTCGCTCCCTTGCCGACTCCGTTCTCGGCGACGCAGTAGTACGTGCCGCGATCTTCCTTGTGAACGGCGGAGATTTTCAAAATGTTGCCCCTGAATGAATGAGTGAATGAATGAATCAACTTTCTATTGCACACACAGAAACATCAAATATTACAGGGAAAACATCTTACATATTTTACTTATTTATTTACTAGCGCCCCGCGGTTTCACCCGCGTAGTTCACCATTGGGTTATATAATAGGTGAGATAATGGGGGAACTACTCTTTTTAAGTTGGTTAAAAAGTATCCTATGTCCTTTCCAGGGGTCCAATCTACCTGTGTACTAAATTTCATCCAGATCGGTTCAGTGGTTTTGCCGTGAGAGCGAGACAGACAGACAGACAGACAGAGTTACTATCGCATTTATATATATTAGTTAGGATTTGTATTTTTATAAAAAGCATTTAGAATTATAACACTAAAAAACCTCGCAGAGGTTTGTATGAGTGCTAGGTCCTCATGTTGTTATTAAGTTATCTAGTGTCATAAGTTGCGGCCTTATCGCTAAAAGCGATCTCTTCCAGACAATTTTAGGATGGAGACTATTTACATAATAAATACAGTGTAAGACTGTAAATAAAATAAACTAATCGCAATTTATAATACTAACCCCTGACGGAGGGAAAACCAAAATTTATATGACTAATACAAAATAAAAAAAAATAAATAAAAAAAAACAGTGTCGCGATCGTAATAAGCTAAAAAATAAATAAGGTACACACAAAACAATTCTAAATTATTATTATATTAATTACAAAATTCAAATCTATAAATTAAATAATACATAAATATATAATATAATAAAAATATGTTTTTAACAATTATATAATAATATTTAGATAAGATTTTTAATTAATTAATAATTAAAATGTAACAAGACGTTGCCTGTAACGAACGTTATTTAAAGGACAATAAATATTTCATATTTTATCTTATATAAAATTTGGAATTTCTTTAATTCTTGTAAAAATGTGTTACAATGTTCACTAACTACTTAACCACCGCTATTTCACACTTGGGTATCAAACGAAAAGGTTTCACTAATTGAACACCTATTTAACTATAAGTTGCAGCAAAGCCGCGGGCAAAAAGCTAGTAGAGTAATAAAATCTAAAAAGATCCAACACAAACCTGTATATAGATCCACCGGTGGGCAAAATGGCGTTGTTCTCGCGACGCCACGATATCTTCGGCACTGGGAATCCCCCCGCGTAGCATTCCATTTGCACACCTATGATTAATAAACGATAACTATTTTAAAACGTGTTTACTCGTAGTTTGCGGATAAAATGTTTATACTTCACTTTTTTGTGTTTTATTTTTGTAGTGTACTAAGGCCTACGCCTCGTTCATAGGGGAGACCCGTGTCTCCCCTCCCGGAGAAGTTCTCCGGTCTTTGGAATCAGTTTGGTGGAAATTTAGTGGCCCTACTTCACTTCGAGTACATTTTTAGCGACCCTACTTCACTTTGTACGCACTTCCCTAAATATATTTTGCGTGTTCCTACTACGCTGTGATTACTTCAGCATCAGCCTGTAATTTGTAATTATAGTAAGTATATTTCAAATAGGCATGCTTCATTTAGGGCTACGTATCGCTGACTTCCGTGGTCGTGCGACCTTGTGGTCAAATGCCTAGCTGAGCAGGATAATAATCTCGCCATCTTGTTCGTGATCAATATAAAAACCTGGCAATGGTCAGCCAGCGTCATTCTGCGTTTGGTTGATAACTACACTGTGACGATATTCCTCTGTAACCCCACTTCAACGTTACTGAAATTAAGTAGGCCTACTTCGCTTCAAGTATATTTGAGCAATCCTACTTCACTCTGTTCGCAGCATTAGCTTACATAAGAACCTGGCACTGTTACCAGATTATAGTAGTTTTCTTTATATTTATTAGATGCACTGGATAAGTGTGTCATTGCATACTTCACTATGACGGTATTCCTCTGTAATATTACTTCACTGTAACTAAAAATCAGTAAGCCTCAGTACTCCACTTCACGTACATTTTTAGCGACCCTACTTCACTTTGTTTACAATATTTGCGACTCTACTCCACTGCATAATATTATGATTGATCCACAACGATTTTGTATTTTTTTATTCCTGTAATGTGTAGTTAACAAGTACTTACTCTCTCCCTCGAGCGAGCGAGTAGAGTTATCGCTGATGATGGAAGGACGATGCACTTGCAGTTCTACTTCTGCTGCTATCTTTTTCGTGATAGAAATCAGAAACTAACACTGGTCATCCAGCCTCATTATTTTAATTGTCAGTCGTAATAAACCAGTGTTTAAATGATATCTACACTATGACGATATTATTCTGTAACCATACTTCAATGTAACTAAAACAAATAAGCAAATAACTCTTCTGTAGACCTGTAATGTGTAATTAATATGAACTTACTCTCTCCCTCGCTGGCGACGATGGAGCGAGTGGAATTATCGCTGATGATGGGCGGACGACGCACTTGTAGTTCTACTTCAGCTGCTATCTTGTTAGTGATGGAAATCAGAACCTGGCACTGGTACCAGCCGGCGTCGTTCTCTTGGATGTCTTTGATCTGGCATCCGAGTACAAACAAGTGGTTAGAAGCGAGTTCCAAAATAACCGACTGCTAAATCGTTAAACCTGTGTATCATGCTCAATTTTTTTATATATTTTTGTTGTACCCTTTGTCACTCTCACGACTATGACGAATCTTGACACCACGCACATAAAAATACAACAAGCCGTTTAGGCTCTAGGGCGTGCCTGAAACATACACTCGAAAAACATATCCCTGTTTCTTACGCAGTCGGGTAAAAATAGACAAATTAATAATACTATAAATGTCAGCTCTACTATAAAAAATAATCAGATACAGGATTTTAATATATAATAATACTAAAATATAATTCAATACTAATTAAACACGTAACCTTAACGAAACTGGTTACATAACACGGTTACGTAGGCAGTCAAATAGTACTTACAGAAACTGGTAACGTTTATGAAAATAGTTACTTAGTATAGTTTCGTAGACAGTCAAGGATATTTCAAAGAGACTAGTAACGCTTACGTAACTGGTTACGTAACACGTTCACGTAGACAGTCAAAGATAACTCACAGAAACTAACAACACTAACGAAACTAGTTACGTAGTATAGTTACGTAGACAGTCAAAGATAACTCACAGAAACTAACAACATTTACGAAACTAGTTACGTAGCATAGTTCCGTACGCAGTCAATTATTACTTACGGACAGAGTATAGGTGGCAGTAGCATCGTCGTATCTGAGTGAGAAACGTGAATCCTTGATGATGAGACCGGCATTATTGGACAATGGGATAGATTCTATTGTCTTCAGACGGTCGAATTTAGCCTGCAAAAGAAAAAACTAATATTTACTATGGTTCCATTACGGGACATCACGGGGTATATCACGACTCTTTTAAGATTATCACCGACCCTTCACTGGTTTCGTATTTCTGATAGAATTTTCGTTTCGGAGCCTCTTTTCACCTCCTAAATTGTAACGTATATTTTTGCCATTGATGTCAATCGCTTCACTATGATGTGTTTAAGGTCTACTACACGTTTTATTATTTAGAAAAAAGTTATTGAATTCTGCGTAATAAATAAAGGCTTTTAAAAGCTTCTTTTTCGAACAAAAAAAATAAACAAAAAGGATAGGGTGTATATTATTTTGGATGACCCCATATTTTTAATTTAATAATCCTGATACGAATAACTTATAATATAAGCATCAAAATTATATTTTTTCTTGTGACGTCAACTCACAAACCATTTACAAACGGTTGAGCACAACTGCTATTAGATAATGACAAGAAAAGTCAACAACGATCAAGTAATTCACTTTAACATGCCTCTATACAAACAAACAGACACATATTGAGAGCAAACTTGTATTATATTAATAGTACAAACGGACGGAAAAGCACAATTTAATCATTTAAACCTCACAAGGCGTGTGCATTAATAATATTATGCTCAAGAGTACAACACTAACATTAATATGTAGGGTTCTGTACAGTTTCCAACCAATCAACCAACGTTAAATGTCGTAAATAAAGTAGTAAATTAATTTTTAACAAATTTTAACCCCAAAACTCGTATATTGTATTCATAAAGTAAGAGTCTTCTTCTTATATATAAAAATCAATTGCTGTTCGTTTGTCTCGCTAAAACTCGAGAGCGGCTGATTTGGCTGGTTTTGGTCTTGAAATGTTTGTCGTACTCCAGGGAAGATTTAAAAGGTGAGAAACATAAATAACTGTTAGGCGGTACGAAGTTTTTTTTAATGCAAGTAGATTTAGTTTATTTATTTTTTTTAATTACTGTTCTTTAAGACAAAAACTATATAATAATTAACTATATATACATGTCGGAGGAAGTTATGAGTCGGGTTGATTGTTGCTTGATTGCTTTATTTATAATGTTATTAGTTTACATTTTAATTTCTTTTAAAATTCATAATCTAATTTAATTTGATTTGTTATATCTTCTAACACTAAATAATATTTACCAATGTATTAAAAGTTATGAATATGGTTTTTAACATCGACCAATCAGAGCAGAGCACGTGCCTCGAGTGGGGTCGAGGCGCCATCTTGACTTTAGGGAGGCGAACACTTTTCGCGACACATTTGAGAGATAGCCACTGATCGAGTTGGATCGCTGGAAGCGTTAAAGAATAAAAAGGATCGTTGGTTAAAGTAAGATCGGTGCCCTGAACCCACTGCTCGGTCCTACCTTCATATTTCGTTCGGAGTTATTGTCAACTTATAAATAGGTGTAGCAGTGTAAAGTGTGTGTAAGAAATATTGTGTTAATCTAAATTGAAATAGTGAAACTGTGATTATTGTGTGTTTTGTGCTCGCATTTTACCCTCATGACGCCCACTAGGCCCGCAACCACTGATGACGATGTCGATAGGGATAATGGTTCTCCGACATACATAACTATTATTTCTATATTTTTATATATTTATAATGTTTTATTTGTTTATATATATAAATACTAAAAACTAAATTAAATGAAAAAATATATAACCACAATACTCGTATAACAATTTAATAAACATTATATTTTTTTTTTATTAATAAATTCTAAATTAATTTAATACGAGTAACAACTTTCTGTTCTGTAATTTAATAATAATTTTAATTAAATTATTATTAATAATTAAATTATTTTAATAATTTAATTTAGAACGGCCGAAGCGGATATTAATTTACAACTAAACACTAACGTGGACTGGATGACAAGTTAAATCGTAGGTCCCGGTTGTCAGTCCTCATATAACAATCAGGCCGAAAGTTAGACCTAATGGCTGCCTAGAAACTCTGACAGTAGTCTGTGGCTATATATCACACTATATTATGACGAAGGGAATCGTTTGTTTATTTAGAAAACTAACGCGTGTTTGATTCATATCGTTTAATAATACGGGGAATTCACTTGTACTAGATTGTTATATAGGTCTAGATAGTTTCTTGACTGGCCGGTTGGCGCAGTTGGTAGCATCCCTGCCTTCTGCGCCGCTGGTCCCGGGTTCGATCCCCGGACAGGTCAACCATTCGTGTGCATGAACATGTCTGTTTGACCTGTGTCTGGGTGTTTATTATATATATAGGTATGTATTTAAGTATATAAGTATGTATATCAGTCATCAGGTTACCACAGCACAGGCTTTGCCTAGTTTGGGACCTGAACACCTTTGTGTTAATGTTTTCCCATATTTATTTATTTATTTATTTTATTTAGTTTCGTTCACATTCGGTGAACTTTAACCAGTGACGAAATGAGTTGTTCGTGTCTTCAACGATGACACGTCTCGCACCGAATGTGAACGAAACTACAGTTGGACCTTTACAACTAACAGGTACAAGTGAAAACCCGTCTTCTTATATAACAATATGAATCGTTTGTTACTCTTTTACGCTCAAGTAGCTAAACGGGATGCAAACAAGTTGGTAAATACTGAACCCCTACCCGTTTCTTCCCTCATCCGACGAACTCAGCAGTGCTCTTCTTGCACAAGGCTTCAGCACTTCCCTATACAGCTGTCACGAAGCTGAAGGAGAACATCGTGAGGAAACCATAGCACGGTGGTAGGGCGTTTCCTATCGTTCGACTGGCCAGCTACCACCCTCAAGTTGTAAAATCTGTCACCAAGCAACTAACGGTGTGTTCCAGCAGCCTTCCGTGACACCCAGTGAATTCCAGACTATACATGCTCTAGAACTACAGTACAGTTGACTACCGTGGTCGTGCGAACTTGTGATCAAATGCCTAGCTGTGTAGGATAAAAAAAACCTTATACCATATATAATTTTCTACTTATACTTCAACTTGAGCCACGCGCGTTAACGCGGAATCTGTTAAGACTGTTGCAGGCATAAAAATATATATACTACAAGGCATTTTTTTTTTTCAACTAACGTGGATGATTTCATTTAGCCTTGAGATTATACGAGTAACGTGCAATAGCCTTGCGTCAGAAAATTTTGAAATGTTTAGTATCGAAAAATTGGTTCTTTACATAGTTATCAATTAGTGAGTTTAGTAAATAAAGTGAATAAGTGAGCTAAACTGTCACTGCATAGCCACGATGGTATTTGCCCTAACGAACATGTTTTAAGCGTGTAGCAGACCGCATGCAGCGTAATACAGCACGGCTTATGACGTCGTAATGTAGGGAACGTTATGAGAAGTTAAACATCAAACGTACGTTGCCATGCAGCTACGCGCGCCACAGCACGTCGAGCCAAACGACGTCACTACGTGCGTAGACGTACAACGATGTTTGATATTTTCAAAGGAAAATGACAGATGAATGTTGCAGCACTACACAATACGACAAACAAAAATGGCCGGTGTGACATCCTACGCAACGCGCTGCGACTCAACTAGTGCGGTCAGCTCCACGCTTTACTATGAACCAAAGCCAATAAACCAGTACATCACAAGCTAACTTCAATAAAATATTACATACAACCATTTCCAACTCTTAATTACCAACTAATTCCATGAATTTAAAAAAACTATCAGCCACAAGAACTTATGTTCTGGGGGTTCCAAGAGGAATATCAATAATTATTCATAGACACCCCCTGGGGGGCTATCGGCTATTTGTTATCAAAGCGGTATGTATATTCAAAGCTATGACGATGGCGATGTCTAGACTCAAAGCAGTAGTACTTACATCGCGCTAGCTGACGCCAATATCTGTCAAATATATGGAGCCATTGTAATCTTTCGTTCATTTAACGTTTTGAAAATTGTCATCGCTTTGCTGAAAGCAATACTAGGGTCTTGCTTTCGTAGCCGATACGAAACTACAGTATTGCTTTCAACACTATAGCAATACTGAAAGCAATACAGTTTGCCGATAGCCCTCCTGGGTTCAAGAATAATAGAGACCACGTCTTATTTTAGGGGAATTCGGGTGCTTTTTTTTAGTAGAATTAATTGATTTAAGATTTTCTGTTTTCAATACTGAACCCTAAATTGTGTACAAATCGACATTGTACATACAATGGAGTTATAATAGAGTCTATTGTCACGAATCTAAGTCAGTTGTTGTTCGTCTTGTGCCATTCGCAGTTCCTTGTGTTTTTGCTGCCATTGGACATTATTATGTAAGTTAATATTTTATCCTAACTTAATAATAATAAAATAATCGTTTCGGCAAACGGTCTGATAGCGAAAAGCCTCAACCAACATGTTAAGAGGCTCTCGCTAGATGGTTGGATCAAGGGTCGGATACAGCGGGCGGTGATCCTCGATACAGCACGTATTGTTAGGAGGTTCCTCTCTCTGTAGTCCCTACCACCGGCAGCTTGGCTCCTACTCCGCTGCTGGCGACACTCTAGGTTTAGGTTTTTTTATAATATTTATTGTTTTATATTTATATTGTAAAAAACTTAGATTAAAAAAAAATGAATACGGAATAATAATAAAACATTTATTTCAGGCAACGAGAATTACTTAAAAAAACGTAGGCCCATATTATAAATACCTTACAGACTAACATACATATAAAATATACTTATCTCACACTAATCTTAACACTATGGCTTGGGTTTCATTGTCTTTCTCGCTTCCCAAAAGCGTCGGAACACAAGTCAACAAATTAATATTATAAACGAAAATTACTGTCTATATGTCTCGCTCTCACGCCATAACCATTGAATCAATCTGGATGAAATTTGGTACACAGCTAGATTGGACCCCGGGAAAGGACATAGGATAACTTTTTAACCGATTTAAAAAAAAGGTACATGCCAATTGTCTCGATGATCCAATGGTGAAACGGCGGGGCACAGCTAGTTTTTCATATACAGGATTATCGAACGTACTATTTTAATTTTTTTGAGATGGGTACATTTGAAATTTATTAATTGAAATATTGTAATGTGACCTGCCTAGTATAACATAAGTGGTTGTAAGGCCAATAAATAATTTCATTTCCAAAAGGTATAAACGGGACCCTATTATCAAGAATTCTCTGTTTGTGCGTTTTTCTGTCACCAGGCTTCAAATGAATCATTATAGCTATATTGTTCACACATAATGTATTTCTTTTGCCGCTTTAACAACATATATACAGGGGGCTCCCATATAACAAACTTAATTTTTTAGACAATTTTGCTCGAAATTAACAACTAGAAACTTCTAATGTTGTATAAATAAGGGTAGCGATCTTTTATAGTGACAAATAGTATTTTCATATGAACAGTATCTGTCGCCAGGCATTTAACGGTGTGTCCCGGCAGCCTTCCTTGAGAGCCAGTGTATTCCAGACTAGGCATGCTCCATCTAGGGCTACAGTATTGCCGACTTCCATGCTCGTGCGAACTTGTGGTCAAATGTCTGGCTGTGTATTTATTTATCAAAAAAATAGGCGAGCAGCTTCAAACTGATGTGCCTATATTGTGTTGAATTCATTAATAATTGTCCAATGCATTGCACGAAATTGTACTTAAAGATTTACAAGAGACAGTTGATTGTCATATAGCCATTTACCAAGCTGATTTAAAAAAAAATTAAGGTTGTTGCAGTGATCACATTTTATTAGGTGTAGAATAAAAAAAAACAGTATAATATGATAAATATTTTCTTACCCATATGACGGGGTAGTCCTGAGCGTAGTGGACGGAACAGTCCAAGTCCACCTGTCCACCGATATCACGGATCTGCTCCTGGGTGATGTGAGAGATGGTGGGAGTCCTCTGAGCGTATGCTGTATCAACGAGAAATTTATAAGGACTAAATCAATCGGAGCGTTTGATCTATTCGACGCGTGACCGGAATGCCGGTTTTTATCCGGCCCAACGTATAACGCATTGCCGTTCAGCGTGGTAATGCGGCTAGCAACTAGGCACGCTGCCCTCTGGTAGTGGGTTGGAACATTTGGATTATCTGCAGATCTTAAGTGGTTTATAGGTAATCTTTCTGTTATATTTTTTTTGTTGTCGTAGTTTGTCATTATGTTAACGTTAATAAAGGCACTTGTCACGTTAAGTTGGACATTAGCTAGAAGGAAACTTTAAAAAAACCCGAGAAGTTGAAACCACTGTGTCTGTGACAAGCGAAACTGTGGCATGCAACTGGTATAGCTGATCTTCTACATATCATTTGAAGAATCCTATCTCTTTATACAAGTACCCAGTCTTAATATAGCTTGGGTGATATCCTAATGACCCTTCCGCAGATACTAGGTTCTTGTGCTCAGTGCTGCCAACTGTGAGAAAATATCCCAGATTCGCGGTAAAATTTGAATATAATTATACATATGAATAGTAAGTCGTTATTTTATGTATGACATCATTATATTAACTCTCGTATGTTGTGTTCATTACTATTTTTATTTATATATATTATTTTTTATCCTTTGTGTTTTTCACCACAATTATTATGATATTCCATTTGTATAAAGGTTGTCTGGAAGAGATCGCTTTTTAGCGATAAGACCGCCTTTTGTGCCATTTTTTTTTATTTATTATATTTGTGTTGTATTTTTGTGGTGACAATAAAGAATTATTATATTGAAAATGTCAACTGCGACTGGGGAAAGCGAAAAATCATGGAATTGTGTGGAAACCAGTGCTACTGATATTTCGGCACTTACAATTAAATGTTAAGACTTGTCGGATACAGAGCAACATTATTAACATAGTGAATGGTACTACTGAAATGCCTGCTTGACTTACGTATCAACCCATAGCGTCCCACTGCTGGGCACGGGTCTCCCCTATGAAGGGGGTGAACGCCATAAAGTCCACCACGCTGACCAAATTGGGGGTTGGGGACTTCACTTATCTTTGAAAGTTATTAACCTTCTACGCCAAGCAGGTTTCCTCACGATGTTTTCGTTCACGGTTTAAGCATGTGGTAATTAACTCGGGAGGTGCATGCCTGAACCTGGATTTGAACCCGCGCCCTGTCGCTTGTGAGGCAACGGGTTTACCGACTAGGCTACCGCTAACTTGCTTGACTTAACTGTCACTATCTACATGATTTTGTATTTCTTAACTTATACTTAGCATTTCTACATCAATATCTCATACTTATTTTTGAAGTAGGTTAAATAAATTCGTGTAGTCAGTGATCGTGCAAAATTCTGTCAATTTGAGAACCTACTTTCTTAGACAATTATACAGGGTTATCGGCTAGGGGTGTACTAAGCCGAGACGAGGTCACTGTACCTATCCTAAGGAACAACTTTCACTATGGGACCAACTCTGAATTCGAGAAAAAATTATCAGCTGTTTCATACATTTTGTCTACGACCGATCAACTTTATGTATGGAAGAGATGATATTTTTTTCTTAAATTCCTAGTTGGTCCCATAGGAAAAGTTGTTCCTTAGGATACCCATCCTAAGGAACAACTTTACCTACACTCTCCCCCTCAGTACACCCCTAGCCGATAAAGCTGTATACAATAATTATTAACAAGACTATCTATCCAAGTAACTAATAGCCTGGGTACCCTCAACACATCTTGTTTGGGAATAAACAAACTCCCTTAGTAAGGACTCAGTATTGGCTCAGCACGGGTTAGGAGCTTTATGACTACATCTCGATTAGACTAGTTAGCAGTATGACTAGATCGCTTTATGACTTATTCTCTATACGACTACATTGTGTTAGGGATAACAAAAATAATCACGAAAAAATAATTACTCGTCAACTCTTTACTTTATTCCTAACGCAATGTAGTCATATAAAGATTCAGTCATGAAGGGATCTAGTCATACCTGCTAACTGGTCCAATCGAGATGTAGTCATAAAGCTCCTAACCCCTCAGCACCCCACAATAACTCAGATAATAGTTATCAGGAAACAAAACAGCTACTACAAAGTGCTGCCAATTAAAATTTCTCCTTTACCCATATTAGTTTTTTTTTAATCCTACTCAGCTAGGCATTTGACAAAAATTTTGCGTGGTAGTCAGCGATACTGTAGCCCTAGATGGAGCATGCCTAGTCTGGAATACACTGGCTCTCTGCCAGAACACACTGTTAGGTGCTTGTCGACAGATTTTACAACTTGAGAGTGGTAGCTAGCCAGGCGAGCGATAGGAAACGCCCTACCACCATGCTATGGTTTCCTTACAATGTTTTCCTTCACCAGTAGCTCAAGCTCTTTTTGCATGTTTCATGGGATCGAACCTTTTTGCACGGAAATAGGCCCCACTAACCACTCGACCATCATTGCTACAAAATATTGTCAATTCCCGCTTCTCTATGATTGATTCCACGCAAAATCAATAAAGCAATATTTTTTGAAAGAAAACATTTTTATTACCATAATGTTTTTGAAAGTTTTAACCATACTTCAGAATAAATTTTTGTTTTAACTATAAACAATGACATATTTATGTATGAGTATAGAGGGTAGGTGTATGTTAAAAAATATAAAAATTATTTGTCTTATTTAATTGGACAAACATAGTTAAACCAAGGCGATGCAATTTTATAAAACATGAACTTTTATATTTTATAAATCATGAGCCTACTTGCAGCCTCAGTGAATTTTGCCAGTTGAAAATTAAAAATGTCAATATCTTCCACTATAACATTTTAAAATGATTTTTAGAATGACAGCTAAGTCAAGCAGGCATTAGTTCTGCCATTCACTATGTTAGTAATGTTGATCTGTTTCAGAAAAGTCTTAACATGATCTCTTAGTTGTAAGTACGGAAATATCAGTAGCACTGGTTTCCTCACAATTCCCTGATTTTTAGTATTCCCCAGTCGCAGTTGAAGTCTCAATTTCCCATGAATCTGCCATTTCTCCCACAACTGGCAGCACTGAGCACAAGGACCTAGTATCTGCGGAAGGGTCATGAAGCTATCACCCAAGCTATATTAAGACTGGGTACTTGTAAAAAGAGATAGGATTCTTCAAATATTACCTAAAAACACTGAAATGCTTAGAACTAGTTAGCTAGAATTAGGTCTAATCTATAATATAAAAATGTATTGCTGAATGTGTCGCTAAGCGCAAATCTCGAGAGCAGCGACACCGATTTCGCTAATTCTTATTTTAGAATATTCCTTGTAAAGTACGAGAATGGTTCTTGCGGAGAGAAAAGTTTTAAAAATTGCCTGTAAAAGGCCTAAAAACAACACTTTTCTATACTCCACTACAATCGCTTCGTAATAATACTTAAGTCAATTTGAACTTTAATACCAGGCCATAAAGTTAAAGGTGTTAGTGGAGAGGTTCCGTGAAGACAAAACAATTGAGTGATGTTAGTATTGTATAAATATTAATGACAAAATTTGCTAACCCGGAGTCCCGAATAGCAGAATAAGTATATAAAAAAATTAAAGAATCGACTGTTAGGCGGTACAAAGTTTGCCGGGTCAGCTAGTTTTAGTTAAAGTAGATTTGTACCCAGGAGGAGCTAGATTTATAAATAAATCAAGCTTAGAGAATTTGTATGTTTGTAATTTGAACTCTCATTTATTAGGATTTGAACTCTCATATCAGAATCAGAGTTGTATCGAGATTTAACCAAAGCCTTCCCAGGATTGCAAGCATACTACCTCTACTTACAGAAATCTTGCAGTATCAAATAGATATTAGGTAAAAAGAACGTTTAATATAGCCACGAAGAGCCGGCAAGTTTTTTTAAAAGATATTGAAAGCTAGCTACAAAATTAATTCAATTTATTATCATTTTCAGAATTTAATATACAAAATTATATTTAATACATGAAAAGGAACTAAAAAGTTACGAATTTTGCCAATAATTTCCGTTAATTCATAATAAAACTTTTGGGCGTGGTAGTTTTGTACACCATTGTTGAGACAGTAAATTAACACGAATCAACTATACAGTAGAAAATACAAAAAGTTTACACTTACCACTAAGTGCAAAACACAGAAATATCGATATGAAAACGTAATTAGCCATTTTACACACTGTTTTGTCCATAAGTATTTAAAATAAATTCAATTCACAACAACAGAAACAACCGTTCGCTTAGTTTTGATTTGTTTGATTGAATGAATGAGAAAATTAAACTTCAACTTCAAAGCAAAGGAGAATGAATGAAGAATCTGAATGAACTGTTTATTACGCAGGAACACAGATTAAAGAACAGTAAGTTATTCCTGATTCTATGCGCGGAAGGATTTTGTGCAGTAAAAGCATAGTCAGTAGAAAGAAAATAAAAAGCCGGCAATGTTCCAAAAACATATGCTTACAATTTAGACTATAGCAGCAAAGATGCTCCGTTCAAATAGTCATATTTTATACAAATGACAGTCAAAGACGCTAATCACATACCTATTTTCTGTTATACAGGGTATCGGTTAGGAATTTATTAAGCCGAAAACTCATCATTACAAACAACTTTTAAGATGGGACTAACTCTGAATTCGAGAAAAAAAAACAGCTGTTTCATAGACAAAGTTTATCATTCATCGATAAAATGTAATAAAAAAACAGCAGATGTTTTTCCTTGAATTCAGGGTTGGTCCTATAATTAAAGTTGTTCCTTAGGATGAGTATAGTGACCCCCTTTCGGATTAGTACACCCTTAACCGATAACCCTGTATAACATTTGTGAAAAGACGGTGTTTTTAATAAAGTACATATTTATCGAGGAATAACGCAATGTCCTGTAGTAAGTTATTAAGGATATACACGTAAACACAGATATAAAAGTACTGTAGGTAATTAATTTAACTTTTTATTACTTTATTTTCAAACAATATAAATATATTATAATCATTTAATAGATCATATTTTAAAAACTGCTTTGGCCGCTTCACCCGTCTTTACTTCTTGAAAAGCCTTTTCGTATTCGGAGAGAGAGTAAGTTTTCACTCCTAGTTTTTCGTACTCTAAATATCTGAAAATAAAAACATTTCTTATATATTTATTATTATATAACTCTAACTGGTACTGGCAGTCTTGTCTTTAAAGATATTTTTATGGGGCATTTTTGTGGATAACTTTTCTGCGCCAAAGGAAAATAATGACTTTATAATACAAACACAATTATTCATCTTAAGTCATAAAGTGACGCTAATATTATTTATAATATTAGTAGGGTAGTAGTTCCTACAAATATTATAAATGCGAAAGTAACGATGCCGAAAGGGGATCACTATACTCATCCTAAATAATTTTTTTGTGGGATACTCTTTGAATTCGAGAAAAAAATCTGCTGTTTCATACAAAAAGTTTATCGGTCGTCGACAAAATATATGAAACAACAGATTTTTTTTCTCGAATTCGCAGTTAGTCCCATAGTGAAAGTTGTTTCTTAGGCTGAGTATAACGATAACCCTGTTTATATTTTATGTAAGCTAAGTAATTTAATTACCTAGACCATGTTCAATTCAATACAAGTCATTTTTTTATTATTACCCACCTCTTACCCATAACCTTGAGCCAGGCAATAGTAGTAGGAAAGCTAAATGGATTGACTTTGGCTCCTATGATTGTCAGCTCCTTCACGTAGATTTGAAACGGGTTCACACTGAAACAAAAACGAAATAGATATGATAAGAAAACTGAACACTGTCAAGTCTGTGATCCACCTAAAAATTTAAGGCGTTTTTGTAGACCTTTCTTTTTACCGATTATATGTATATATTTTGTTTTGTCACCAAATCGAGTGAATTCTTCATTCAAAGTAATAAATGATAATTTAACTTTGATGCAGACGCGCCTTAAACATTTGTATTTTTCTTTTATTACGTAATAACAATATAGAGAGGAGATCCAAAGGCTAAAATAATAGCTATGGGAATAGCCATTATTTATTTTTCTTTCTGTCTAAATTATTCAGTTTGGACTGGCATATTACCGCCCTACGAACAGGGTATCCTATCTATCGAAGAGTTCAAAAATATCTTATCCTAGCTTTCTCTTTCTACGGTAGAATACGGTTATCTTTCGTTCGTAATGATTTGGTAGCAAATATATTTTTTGGTAATGACGTTGTGTTTCAACGTCAGTGAAATTCGTTCGTTCATTTTTACTCCTCTCTAGCTGTGACTTTGTACGGTTAACACATTTATTTAGTTAAGAATGTGACGTTTTTAAAATTAATATACAAAACCATTATTTTAAAGTTAAAGTTGGGTATTTTGTTCCTGTCTATACTTCCCTTCCTTCCATACTCACGTAGATTCGTGTTCAGCTGGGCAGCATCCGAAGACCACGTATTTACCACCAGCTCGCATCAATTCCATGCTCACACTGAACGCTTCTGCAGATCCTGAATATTCATACAACAAAATATTAGATAAATACTAGGAGCTGTTACCCGCGGCGTTAGCCGACACATAAAATGTAATAATGAACTTCTTAACTCCCCTTTGTCCATTCCATGCGTAGACAGAGAAAGATATAGCGTTGGGTACATGCCATCTCAGTCACATTATAACAAGGAAGGATATATACAATGTCCATGGAAATGAAAGAGACAGAGCGACCGATTTTTTGTTCCGTAGCGTATGGACGGTTTTTACATTGTTTAGCGCATCAAGTGCCTAACAACAAAGATAAAGGATAATCTTTATCTTTGCCTAACAATCTTTGAGGTTAACTTATTTATTTGATTAATATCCCTATCCCTATCTATAAAATATTAGTGATAAAATGTGTAAAGATCTGCACTGCTGAGTAAGCCGTCACTATATCAGAGCAGAAGGGTGAGGGGTATGCATAACTAGGTACCTACTTATTGTAATTATTTACCTGTGCAATCAATGATGACGTCATACAGCTCGTTCTCACTTTTCAAAACGTCCGGAGTAATTAGTCTATAGCCGGTATCTACGAATGAAACGAAATTAAAATTAATTAATGTACATAAGTAATTAAATTTTAAGAACTAATAGGTAAGGTAAAGGTTTAATTTATTTTTTAAAGACTGGCTAACGATTTTATATTCATAAAAATATTCAATGTTAATTTCATGTGGAATAATTTTAAAAATGTATTCCATTGAAAAACTACTTAACTAATTTTGATAAAATAAATAAATAAATAAATAATAAATGGGACTTACCTACGGTAAAATAGTTATGCTTATTTAGACGAAATTTGGTAGATAGATAGCTTAGACCCTGGCTACTTTTACCTGTATTTCTCGTAACGCGGGTAATATAAAAGAATTGATGTATGTCTGTTACTCATTCACACAAAAACTCCTAAACCGATGTAGATCCAATTTGGAACGGAGATAGCTTAGACCCTGGATTAACACATAGGCAACTTTTCAGCCTGAATTAACGCCGCAGGGCGCAGCTAATACTTGGATAAAGTTATAAGCACCTCCCATAAAAGACTTTACTAACTTCCCAAAAAAGAGGGGTATGAATGAATGAATGAATGCATGAATATACTCTTTATTGCAGACACACAACCATCAAATATAGAGGAAAAACCTTACATCTAGTGTCACAAGTGGCGTATATATATTTTTTTAATATTTTTCTAAGACAGCTGATATGACTAGCTGGATTTTTTGTTCATTTTGATATTTCATGAATAGTTCACTACAATTTTATTAAAATCATTGTTGACGTTTGATTTTTGAATCTAAGTAACTGTAAAAGTTCTATCGGCATCTCTGAGTTATACAATATTTACCATTTACTAGTTTATATTAATAAGGGATTAAGTACATAAATAACAAAAGAAATAAATAATCTCTTTTTTATTTATAAGTCGGCTTAATTTTAAATAACTTACCCATATTCTTAAAAAACTCCAGTTTCTTTATGTTTCTTCCCGAAACAGTGACGTCTCTGTGACCGTGGTGGTGTAACGCAGTCACCCATAGGTTGCCTGGAAGATATTTTGCATCCGTTACAAATCGCACATATTTTTATCACTTTTATAAAATACATACAAGCGCCTATTAATAATGCATTGAAATGATGCTTTAGTAGCTAAGTGGAATACATATAATTTCAAAATGACCTCCTTTGACCCTCTTAAGGGTTGAATTTCCAAAGATCCTTTCTTAGTACACACCTACACCCTATAGTGAATACATCCTCCAAATGTCATGTCTCTAGCTTCAGCGGCTTAAGTTAGGTACTTTGATTCCTAGCGAATTGTCAGTCAGTCAGTCTGTCTGGACTTACTTCTTGATATATTAAGAATTATGAATTACGGGGTCTCATATACTTAGTAAATTATCATGTTTTAAATGGCGAAAAAATTCTGGAGCAAGCCGATTTATTGAAGTCAATCGACACTTCGGTATGAAGTCAGTCCACTAAAGATTTTTTTTATCCTACACAGCTAGGCATTTGACCACAAGTTCGCACGACCAGGATGTCAGCGAAAATGTAGCCCTAGATGGAGCATGCCTAGTCTGGAATACACTGGCTTTCAAGGAAGGCTGTCGGAACACAGCGTTAGGTGCTTGGCGACAGATTTTACAACTTGAGGGTGGTAGCTAGCCAGGCGAGCGATAGTAAAAGTCCTACCACCATGCTATGGTTTCCTCACGATGTTTTCCTTCACCGGTAGCTCAGGCTCTTTTTGCATGTTTCAACTTACATATTATACCATAAGTATATACTTAACGTGTAACAGAAAGGTGTGACAATATCAAAGTTAACCCTTTGTAAAATTATTGCGTCCTCCATACAACTAGACAGATCACGTGACCAATTTCTGTATTGAGAACTTAATATTTTTATCACGAATTTTGTAAAAAAAAAACTACAATAGGTTCACCTTGATAGGTAGACTAACACCCTTAAGTATTGTCACACATTTCTGTCACACGTTGTATACATAAAAGATTAAGTGCTGACTGACTGATGTTTTCTAGGAATCAACGTATACCTACGATATAGTATACAATATAGTCTAAACCGTCACTACGCAGACAAGGATCAGGTCACAGGTCAAGGTTAAGGTCACAGATACAGATCAAGTTGTTTGCTGGTTTATGGTTATAAACTCTATGTTACCAATGATTCCGGATCCCATGACGAGTATTTTGTCGTTGACCGACATCGGCGAGGCGCGCTCGAACCCGTGCACCACGCATGAGTACGGCTCGCAGAGGGCACCTGTAATGTAATCACATAAACTTGTAGTTCTGCGAATTGTTGACCTCGCGATGACAATAAATTAAGTGATTTTTAAAGTACTGACAAAGAAATATAAAACTACTTTCACATGGAATATGTAAAAAATGGACTTTAATATCATCAGGCATATATATTTATTAAATTTATTTTGATTTTGATCTTATCTTACTTGTATATAAAAATCAATTGCTGTTCGTTTGTCTTGCTGAACTTCTAGAAAGGCTGGGCCGATTTAGCTGTTTTGTTCTTGATTTTTTTTTAATGGCTGATATGCTTTCGCTTGACCGCAACTCGAGTGATCTAAAGCGACGATGGAGTATAGGATGTGGCACACAAGAAACCGATTCACCCGCGATTTGAAAAGACCGAGATTATATCTATCGGGAAATAGAGTACTCGGCAGTGAATTCTACATCCTGGCAGTTCGCACAGTAAAAGTCGACGCAAAGCGTTTAGTGTGAGTCCGTGGAATTTCTAGCATATAGCGGTGGCGTCTTGCAGTATCTCTTCTTTTCTTGAAAAGTTTGTCGTACTCCAGGGAAGGTTTAAAAGGTGAGAAACATAGATAACTAACTATTAGGTCTTTACATATTAAATTTTTTGTTGTAAACAGTTTGTAAACTGCGTGACGCAAAGAAAAAACCAAACGAGGACAAAACAAATGAATTACGGTTTTCGAAATTTTTTGGACAACATCCACACAAACAACATCCACACAAAGGTCTTCAAGTCCCAAACTAGGTAAAGCCTGTGCTATGGTAACCTGATGACTGATATACATACTTAGAAAGATATATATACATACTTATATATATATAATAAACACCCAGACACAGGTCAAACAGACATGTTCATGCACACAAATGTTTGATCTGTCCGGGGATCGAACCCGGGACCAGCGGCAAGCGGGAAATACAAATGTATGAATAAATAGCTGTAAAAATTTGAAATTGGAATCCCTAACCAAAGAAAAGATATTTGAGATCAAAGTGGCCAGTACGACAAAACGCCAATTTCATATGTAAGGATAATATAAGGCGGTACAAAGTTCGTCGGGTCAGCTAGTACTAAATAAACAACCTAGCTGTTCGCAATTTTTTTATTGTGCGTACTGCTAGGTTGTGGAATTCCCTGCCGAGTTCTCTATTTCCCGATAATTATAATATCGATCTTTTCAAATTGCGGGTAAATCTGTTTCAAGGCAAGCGTGCCACATAGACCTACCACATAGACCGCATCGTCGCTTTTCATCAGCTGTAAAAATAAGGATAAAAAAATAAAGGAAGTTGTTTATACATATACCGAGAACGCTGTCCACTCCGTTAGTGGCGCGATGCTGCTAATTAAGATGGTACAGCTTACCTAGTCCAGTGGTAATGTCATCAGGCAGTAAGAACACCTGATCCTGAGGCACGCTCACATACTCTGCCCAGCCACCGTCCCTCCATATACCGAGGACGCTGTCCACTCCGTTAGTGGCGCGATGCTGCTAATTAAGATGGTACAGCTTACCTAGTCCAGTGGTAATGTCATCAGGCAGTAAGAACACCTGGTCCTGAGGCACGCTCACATACTCTGCCCAGCCACCGTCCCTCCATATACCAAGGACACTGTCCACTCCGTTAGTGGCGCAATGCTGGTATTGACCCTTGCGGCAGTAATCGCAAAGGCTGCATGATCTGTTAAGAATAGCAAAAGACAACAAATGCTGGAATGTGTGCTGGCTTTTATTTTGGTCATGCCATTCAAAGTGACCATGCTGCCAGCATTCTTGGAACTTTCTCTTCGGGGCCTACCTCTTTTCACCCCCTAAATTGTAACGTATTTTTTTACGCTTTACTATGATGTATATTAAAAAAAAAAAGTTATAGCTATGTGAAAAAAAAACACTGGAATCGGACAACATTAAAAGGTAAAAAAAGAGCTATATCTTATTTTATAGACAAGTTGGCGGTCTTTAACTGTGTTAACTATAAGTCTTACCTATTAGGATCGACGACAACTTTTTGTCCAACTTTGAAGATTGAATCTTTGCCCACTTCATGTATGACTCCGCTGAACTCATGACCGAGCGGTAAAGGGCGCTGTTTCGAAGCAGGAAACTCACCCTACAATATAATATACTTTATTTATATTATATAGACTAGCTTTTGCGTGCGGCTTAGCTCAATTAATATAAACACAAATTTCAAATTTTACAAATATATATTTTCAAGTTAATGCCTTATGATAACAGTCATACACTCGAAAAACACTACTCTGCTTGCGCCTGCTGTACTTTAATCATTCTTAGGGTCCGTGCAGAGAGGATAAAAACGGGACCCTATTACTAAAACATTACTGCCCGTCCATCCGTGACCAGACGGTCTGTGCGTGTCTGTCCGTCTGTCAGCAGGCTGTATCTCATGAACCGTGCTAGCTAGACAGTTGAAATGTTCACAGATGATGTATTTCTGTTGCCGCTATAACAACAAATACTGAAAATATAATAACATAAATATTTAAGGGGGGCTCTGATACAACAAACGTGATTTTTATGCCGTTTTTTGCTCTATATTAATAACAACCAGTAAGTAGAAACTTGAACTTGTGTTGTATAGGTAATGGTTCGGAACCCTTAGTGCTCGAGTCCGACTCGCACTTGCTGTTTTTTTTTTCTAAAATAAGTCAGTTATAAACACCACTTACCTTGATAATATGGACGTCAGTGCCACAAATCCCACTGTATTCTACCTTAATGATGACGTCATCGTTTTTAGAGATCTTAGGCAGCGGATAGTCGGTCTGGTACGACAGACTGAGGCTCTTGCCGTCGAATACTACCGCCTGCATACTGGATTAGCTGAAACAATAGAAGTTTTAGATGATTACATCTTACTTAACCAATTGTAGCTGAAGATGGAAAATTTATTTTGGTAGGTTCTCGATTTGATATGGGTGATAATACTTTTATATTTTTTTTGGGCATGGCTGAACCGATTTCAAATATATATTTTTTTGTTTTAAAGGTCTTTACTTCGGTCTATCGGAATACCTCGGTATCTATATATAGGTCGCGTATTAATTTTATATAAGTTAGTGTTTTTTTTTGTCGAGAATTGTTTTTTAAATCATAATAACTTTAATAGAATACTATATTCATTTTTTTTTAAATATTATTGTATAATTATTTTATTTCCTTAATAATTAGCGTAATAAATAAGACAACTAATAGTTAATTTGCTTACGACATCGAACTTTGAACCCTCATTTGACCCCTTTAGGGGTTGAATTTCCATAAATCCTTTTTTAATACACCTCTAAACACTATAATGAATTCTTCCTACAAATGTTATGTCACTAGGTTCAGCGGTTTAGGCTCTACGTTGTCTGTCAGTCAGTCAAGACTTACTGTTTTATTACAGACTAGCTGACCCGGCGATCTTCGTACCGCCTAACAGTTATACATGTTTAAACCTGAACTTTCACAATCATTTCAAAACCAAGATCAGCTAAATGATTTATATTGCTTACCAATTTGCGTAATAAATACCTATTTGAAAATTCAAATTTAATTTCACACTTGGCAAAAAAAAATTTTTTTTTTGAAAATTTCTTTTTCCACGTATATATACTACTCACTTCAAGCTTAGGTTTTTCAAAAATGCGATATTTATATGATAATAACATGGCAAGTGATGGATGGTAAAAAACTGTAGTAAATGTGAAAAGACGGGATACTACATGAGCGATTCTAACCGACTTACCCAAAACGAGAAGGCAATCTATTCGTTTTTTTTTTACTCGACTGCGAAAGAAAGAAGGTTATGTTTTTTGGCAGGCTTTAGAGACTAAACGGCTTGTTGTATATTTATGTGAGTGGTGTCAATATATTCGTCTTTATCTGCAGATGGTTATAGGCTATACTGGCTGCATCCCGCGATTACACTTGTTATGATACGTGGCTCTAAAGTTCTTGTAGTCAGGTTTTTATATAACTTTTAACCATCCAGACCATCCATTTGATAGAAATTATTCATTTATTTCGATTTTAAGCTCAAACCTCAAGATCGTTTTTGATAAAATTTAATAGGAACTACTCAAGAAGCTCTTTCAAAAATAAAGATTTTTACAAACAGTCGATACCTAGAACATATTAAAATAAATACAGCGGAATTGATTACCTTCTTTTTTGAAAATTGGTAGAAAAGGTATACGCTCCTATTCATAATTTTATTTTAAATTGTTTAGAGTGTTATTTATTTCCTACGCCGTTTCTAGTTTCAGACAAAACGTCTCGATAATTGATCACTGTTTTGGTAGAGCCTTGAAAAAGTTAGCACGTCACGTACGTCACTGACAGTTGTATAGAGGAAGACTAATGACATCGGACCTGAAGTAATCCTACCAAAGTGTGCCAGCCGTCACAGTTGAACCTCGTATCACCCATAGCGTCCCACTGCTGGGCACGGGTCTCCCCTACGAAGGGGTTGTAGGCCATAGTGGGGTTGGAGACTTCACTTATCTTTGTAAGAAATTTTATTTTACCGTTTAGGCATGTGGTTATTAATTATAATATGCACATTAGTGAAAAACACAGAGGTACATGCCTGAACCTGGATTTGAACTCGCCCCCTTTCGCTTGTGAGGCAACTGGTTTACCGACTAGACAGTTGAACCTAGCAACCCACTTCAATTTGGCAAAATTAACGTTATACACTCTGACTTAGTTACATGGTCTCAATTTTACCTTTTAGGCATGAAACCCTAAAATAAAGGTCATGTGGAAGATTTTTTTTCCAAAATTTAAACACACCAGTATTTATGCGGCACCAATAAAATTGGAAAGTTTATCATTTTGAAAAAAAAAGAAGAATACAATTATTTTTTCGATTTTGTTAATTTTTTTTTTCCATAAGATCGAGGAACATACTTGACAATTATTTTTAAATATATAACCGTTGTCCATTACGTGAAGCGCCGATAGAACTTTTACACTTATTTACATTTACAAACAAACCCGAACGGTTTTGATGAAATTCAAATAAGACCACACGATAAAATTCAAGTAGGTACACTATTAAAATTATATATATATATATATATTTTCATCGGTCCAGCCGTGTTCCAGTAATCGGGTGAAAAACTTAAAAAAAAAAGTCGAATTGAGTACATCTGCTTTTTTGAAAATCGGTAGCAAACGAACAAACAAAAAGATTCCGACGAATTGAAAACGTCATGTTTTTTATGGTTAATTAATAATTATAAAAATCGTAAAAACTTTTGACAATACTTACAAAAATACAAAAAAGTTTTTTATCAAAAATAGTTGAGTCTAATATTTGTGTTAACTTCCACTTTACTAAAATGCAAAAAACAAAAAATGCCTTCTTATAGACTTGCATCTATACAGAGTGACTATCTAAATATTCGCAGTATTCATAGAAGGCATTTAAATAATGTGGACAAGTGCCTTTATAACGAAACACGAAATGACTAACTACAGCAAAAACTATACTCGTATCAGATAGATTACCTATAGACCATTAAAGATCTACAGATAATGCAAATGCTGCAACCCACCAGATGATAGCGTGCCCAGCATGCTTGCCGCATTACCACGCTGAATGGCAATGCTTATACGTTGGGCCAGATAAATACCGGCATACTAGTCACGCGTCGAATCGATCAAACGCTACGATAAGTTATGTAAAATAAGATGAGCTCCCGGTCCCCACGGCACTAAAGTGTCGACTACAAATGGCTCAAGTATGTGGCTATTTTAATTTTCTTTGGCTGTAAAAGATCGTTTTGTAGCGACAAAACAGCGTGTTATGCCTGTTTCTGTTGTATTTATTATCGGATGTTCTATTTTTTGTGGTGATTGTAAAGAATTTTTGTAATTGTTGTTATATTTTGTTGCTTCCTATTAGAAAGAGAGAGAGAGAGAGAGAGAGAGAGAGAGAGAGAGAAAGACAGACAAAGAAACACGCGCACGCCACACGCTTTACAACTATAGCAAAAAAGTGTCGTTACAACTTTTGGTCTTAATTTTTTCCGTCTTGCCCCCTTTCGCAAGTCGCGATAAAGAACTTCGTTCCAATATATTTAAGACTCCTTCGAAAGTATACTATTATTGCATTTTTTTAAATAGCTTCACCTCGTTAAATCTATATCACTATTATATAAATATATATATTGCAATTTGAAAAAAAACCTATAAAAAACGATGTTGAATTGAATACCTCCGCCTTTTTCGAGATGTCGGTAAGAATAGGTGTGATAAGTTACGACCAACTTATATAAATAGTGAAATTTTGACCTAATTTTATATCTCTGAAATAACTATATGTATATACCTGATTATCTCCCACCACCAAACGGCAACATACCACCATGCTAGCGCCGTTACCACACTGAAAAGAAATTTTCATAGTTTCAAAAATATATAAAGTTCCGGCCAGGACAGTGTACATGATAAGATGATAAGATGATTTACGCGCTGTACTTGTATCAATTTTGACATTTATGACGGGAGTGGTATTTATAGACCAATGTAACCATTGGAGTCAACCTACGATACATAAATCTTCCAGAGATGCCATGATTCTACTAAAATTCACAGAATTTAGATATTTTTGTACACAATGAAGGAGGTGACTGACGCATTTATCATTAATACACAGTATTAACCAGATCTTTATGCATTTTTTGGTAAACGTTCACCGTCCTGGCCGATAATGAAACAAGTCTTTTATTAATCACCCTGTATGTCATAATGTAGTCAGTAGTAAAAATATGTGAACTTATGTAAACATTAAAAATACTTCTTAAATTAAAAATAGCTCTATTTAAATATTTATTTACCTAAAAACATATAGGATGATCAAATATATACCTAATTAGAAGTGAATCGATAAAGCCCAACTAAACATATCGCGGCGACTTTTATTGTGCGAACAGCCAGGTTGTGGAATTCGCTGCCTAGTACGATAGCCATAATCTCGGTTTTTTCAAGTCGCGAGATGAATCGGTGTCTTTAAAGCAAGCGTGCCCCATCACTAACTTAGAATAAGACATATTTATGGCTTTTAAATAACGTTCGTTACAGACAAGTCTTGTTACATTTGAATTATTAATTACTTACTTAAAAATATATTAAAAAACTTATTTAAATATTTTTAGTTTCGGTTTAGTTAGAACTAGGAGTAGGAGACGGACACAATATTCATCTCTTGCACTCACACTGTAAATGTATGCTTGTTACTCTTTCACACAAATACAGCTAAACCTAATTTAATAAAATTTGTTTCGGAGATAGATTAGACCCTGGATTAACACATAGGCTACTTTTTATCCTGTATTAATGCGGGTAACACCGCGGGGCGCAGCATAGTAAGTACATAATAACATTAATAACACAAATAGTTTCCATAAAACAAACTAGATGGCGCTCTGAACCGTAAAAATGCGTAAACGATTTATAGTATGGGGCAAATAACTAGAACCAAGATGGCGGCATCGTCCCTTTCACTCTCATGGGTAGTTTGGTAAGTGCGAACAGTACAACACGTCTCGCGCAAGCTCAACTTGTTTGCCGCGTATAGTATTTACAGCAACAGTAAGGTAAAATAAGATTCCTTACACGTACAGTGAAATCCTTACAATGAGAACCCGTTGTTCGCAAGTTTTTGAATGTTGACTCTTTCGACTAACTTTAGCTGATCGAGTCGATTTGTAAATGATTACTTAACAGTAATCCACGATGACAATAAATACGGATCTTTTAATTATTTTATTAATATTTATAGCATATGTTACTATGTAGATTACTAACGGCGAATAACTTTTTGAAATCGGTTCAGTATTTTTTTAATTAAACCTACAAATATTTCTTTTTTATAAAGTTAGGGTAGATTAGTTTCGTATCGCTCGCCTGGCTAGCTACCACATTCAACTTGTAAAATCTGTCGCCAAGTTTTTATTTTTACAAAAGTTTAGTATTATTTTTATAATTTAATATTTGGTCCCGGGTTCGATCCCCGGACAGGTTAAACATTTGTGTGCGTGAGCTTGTCTGTTTGATCTGTGTCTGGGTGTTTATAAGTATGTATTTATGTATATAAGTATGTATATCAGTCATCAGGTTATCATAGCACAGGCTTTGTCTAGTTTAGGATCTGAAGACCTTGGTGTGGATGTTGTCCCATATTATTATTATTATTTATTATTAAATTACAATGACTAGCTGTCACCCGCGTTTTAAAATTAAATATAAACAAATTTTTAACTTTAAATCCCCATTTGACCTTCTTAGTTGAATTTCAAAAAATCCTTACTTAGTAAACCCACCTACACTCTACGAATGTCATGTCTCTAGGTTCAACGGCTCAGGCTCTACGTTGATTCCTATACTATGTCAATTATATTATTAGTTTTTTGACAGATCACGCCCCTGAAGTTTCGTATTTTTTACGTTATAGATAATATCAGTCAGTCAGGACTTACTCTTTTATATATATACGAGTAGATAGCAAAGTTCTTTATTGTCACTATAAAAAATAGAACATCCGACATAAATACAAAAGTAAACGAAAGCCGGTCTTATCGCTTAGTTATTCGGAATTAATAAATTATTATTATTATTGTAATTATTAAGTATTATAAAACATCCTGTATAATAATGAATTATAATTTATTTATGCATTTTATATATTTGCACAATTTGAAATAATTCATATGCAGAGCAGACACAACTCAATGACAAATTCTGCTCAAAACATGTTTTTTTTAAATACTTCTTACATCACCATTTTGTGGTGGAAGCTATCTTGGATTTAAAATATGTCATAGTTATGCTATTAAATTAGTCAAGCCCTTTTATTTTATTTATATTCATATTGGGAGCATTTGGGAGAGTTGTGAAAAAATATGAATACCGCCATTTTATGTTAGCGTCGATCTTAGATCGACTTTAATCAAACATATCTTAGAATACTCTCAAATAATTCGCCTTTGAAACAAAAAATAATAATTCAAAATCGGTTCAGCTCTTCGAGAGCTACGACGCTACAGACACACACAAACACAAATTTATCCGTCGTTGTACATTTCAGTTAAGTATTTCAATGTAAAAATCAAACCCCTTGTCGGATTTTGATTAAATTGAAAAAAGACCACATGGGAAGTAAGGCTAAGTATATAAATTGTATGTATGGGTAATTCCATTGTAAGGGTATTTAATTTTAAACAAAACAACAAACAATTTTCAAATCAGTCTAATTGTCTCCGAGAAATCAAATAACACATATAACGTTGGTTAGAAGCGAGTTCCAAAAACCCCGACTGTTAAATCGTCAAATCTGTGTTGAGTACGCGGCAAACAATTTGAGCTTGCGCGAGACGTGTTGTACTGTTCGCACTTACCAAAAATAATACTAAACTTTAGTAAAAAAAAAGCTTGGCGACAGATTTTACAAGTTGAGTATGGTAGCTATCCAGACGAGCGATACGAAACTAATCTACCCTAACTTTTAAAAAAAGAAATATTTGTATGTTTATATTTAACGAATAAACTAAAAAATTACTGAACCGATTTCAAAAATTATTTCGCCGTTAGTAATCTACATAGTAACATATGCTATAAATATCATTAAAATAATTAAAAGATCCGTATTTATTGTCATCGTGGATTACTGCTAATCATTTACAAATCGACTCGATCAGCTAAAGTTAGCCGAAAGAGTCAACATTCAAAAACTTGCGAACAACGGGTTCTCATTGTAAGGATTTCACTGTACGTGTAAGGAATCTTATTTTACCTTACTGTTGCTGTAAATATAGTACGCGGCAAACAAGTTGAGCTTGCGCGAGACGTGTTGTACTGTTCGCACTTACCAAACTACCCGTGAGAGTGAAAGGGACGATGCCGCCATCTTGGTTCTAGTTTTTTGCCGCGTACTATAAACGTGGGATGCAGCTAGTATAGCCTATAACCATCTGCATCTGTGAAGACGAACCTATTGACACCACTCACATAGAAATACGACAAGCCGTTTAGGCTCTAGGACGTGCCAAAGAATAGTAGATTAGTAGCCAAGGGCTGTAAGGCATCAATTGCAGCCCGAGATACGCAGCGAGGGCGCCTATAGTTCGAGGGTGCAATTGATGCTTACACCCGAGCTAACAACTCTGCTTTACATCTCGATTGTGAGGTAAGTAGAAAAAACCGGCATTACAATAATAAAACATTTTAATTACTGCTTCAGCTTCCATTTTCATTGAATCGGGAGTGCAGCTTATATCTTCATCACTTGCAGAACTCATGTTTTTTTCCTCATTAGCACGTAATTATAAAATAAAATCCCAAAAACAAACAATATTTAAAGTAAAAGTTTTCTATTCTCGCCTTTTTTCATCTTTCTTTTTAATTATTTTTTTCAAAAACTAAATTAGGCTTCGCCGTTTGATATTTAAAATTGATGACTATTATACTCATACGAAGACAAGACTGAATAGCGAAGCGACCTCTTTTGTCATTGGGCTGAATGCATGATGTCTATTGCCAGTATGATGGTTAGATGTACGCGAACTTTTTTGAAAGAGTGAAGTTTTTTTTAATTACTTACCGCCCTAGGGCTTTTCTAGCTATATTATTACCCTAGAGCGCTAATTGGTCACCTACAAGCCCCATTTGGGGGTAATAAGGACCTACTTACCGAATATGAGAGATGTAAATATACATACATTCACTCGAAAAACATAATCCTCCTTCTTTCGCAGTCGGTAACCCGGTAAAAATAGCCATAGTATTTATTATTTGTTATCTACGAGTATGAAGAGTGAATGTTAGCTTGAGTCGAGATAATAATGTTCATTATTATTATAATAAACACGCGTCTGTTTTTGAAAAAATATATAATAATATGATAACTTTATTGTAAAGTACATATATATAAGCCGACTTCATTAATAAAAAAAATAAAAAGTTATGTTTGTAGTTTGTCTGTCGTATTATATATATTTTAGATAATTGACAAAGCGAGCTAAATATTTCTACTTTAAATCTGGCTAAATGTTCTTTCTTGATTGTATATTTTTTTACTCGCATGCATGTCGTAGTATCCTATCATTGCTGACAAATCTTTTATTTGATAATCTAAATAATAACGTCCTCCGTCCTCCGCCCTCCACCCCCCTTTCCCTTTCCTCCGTCCTCTGTCCTCCACCCTCTGCCCCTCCGTCCTCCGCTGACTGATACTGACTTACTCAAAGTTCACTTCATCAATACGTGTAATTGTAGTTGTCAAGACGCGAGTAGGTACTACCGCGCGCTCCACTACTGGCAATATTTGCATTAAACTAAGATAATAGAAATACGATAATGAATAACAAGTCAATTAAAGTAGATTCAGATAAGACGTAGTAGGGTGACTATGAGGCAGTAATAATATGTGGACTTATTGACAGCGAGCGAAGAGTCTCTGTTTCGATGCTTTAGGGTTCCATACCCAAAAGGTTAAAACGTGACCTAAGACTTCGCCTTCCGTCTGTCAGCAGGCTGTATCTCATGAACCGTGATAACACAGCTGAAATTTTCACAGATGATGCATTTCTGTTGCCGCTGTAACAACAAATACAATATCAAAACACGCATTTTTGTTCGGCGAGTATAATAGTGAAATTGTTCTAAAAATACCTACACGGTGTAAAGTACAATTACTAAATAAGTCAACCAAGTGCCGTCGTTATTAAAGTGCCGTTGTGGAGTTGTGCAAACAAAGGATTATGACCAGCCAATTACAGCCATCCATTCCGCCACAATTTATTTAGACGTTAAGCCTGACTACATAATTCGCCTCCTATCTCTACGTCCGTATGGTCAAATCGTGAGCGGTATCGGCTTGTGACACGGGCACCCAAGTTTGATTCCCGAGTTATGAATAATTATTTTGCAATTTAAACTTCTTTTTTTTCTTATCGCACTATATTGGACTTCTTTTTTGGTTTATTTTGGATTTGAATATGGATATGGTATGTCATTGTACTATGGACCGAAGAGAACATAACCTGCAGTGTTCCATCGTCAGCTGTGGAAAAAATTACCATCTACTCTGCACTGGTGGAGGAGTGCTGCCCGAGCCTCTTAGTTCTTGGATCTGTCCTAATGTCGACACCACAGCCACAAACACTTCTGCCAGCAACACTGCAGACTCCAACTACTGGAATGACCGCTGTAGCTTTGGTTACCCAAGCCACGAAGCTATTACACAGGGATACGTTACTAGTGGCTAAGTCTAGTCAGACCCATGTCTCATCCCCCAGTACTAAATCACCTTCAAGGACAGATCAGCTCATGCCCGGGACTAGTCCGAAACCAGCAGTGGTCACGGCGTCGGACCCTATAAAACCTGTTAGTAAAACTCGGAAGCCAAAGAAGAACGCCAGCAAGAGTCAAAGGAAGATTTCAGGGTCTGAGCTTCAGATGTACCCTCAGGAAAACTGTCCAAACGTAGCAGTGCTACCACAAACGATGGAAACTACACCAATTCTCGCAACTTCAATTCAATTAAGTGGTGAGCAATGACCGCAGACCCCGCTAAGATAACCCTCAAAGCTGTGGAACCAATGAAGTACATACATTTGTGGAACATGGAGTCAGATATCGAAGAGATCAAAGAATATCTGCAACAACTATGTTCTACTGGATTGTCTACAGTACATGAGCTCAGGTCAAGAGGGGACTACAAGTCTTATAAGATAGTCGTACCGACTGCCGCCTATGACAATTGTTTCTCCACAGAAGCCTGGCCAGTGAACGCAAGAATAAAGCTCTGGATACCATACCAGAGGCCAACAGGCCCAGTAGATAGAGACATCACCCGAGTTGTTTCTTCTCGAAGTCAGCCCCTTCGTAGCGCGACATCAGCGTAACAACAGGATTGTAAGCTTAAATATGTATTATCAGAATGAGCGCGGCTTGAAAGGTAAACTAAAAGGGTTGCGTGATAATTTGATCTTATGCAAATACAATCTGGTAGCGATGACAGAAACCTTCTTAGATGAGTCCGTTGAGGATTCGGAGGTCGTATGTGAAGACTGGACTATTTTACGTCGTGATAGAGGTACTCCCTAAGGGGGAGTCACACTTATTGCGCAAACCCCTATTTTACTACAACGACAAAAGCATCTAGAAACCGACAAAGGCGAGGATCTATGGACTTCCTTTTCATGGCGAGGGCGCATTATTTACCTATGCGTTATATATATAAAATCTAATGCTTCCGATAGCGCATACTTCCCATTTTTTGCAATGTTGAGAGCGTAATAGGATGTTCGAAGGCACCTGTCATGATTGTCGGTGACTTAAATTTAAATAGTGCCTCATAAAATAGTGAAAGTATTAACAATTACTTTCACTATTTATGTCATTCTGTATGTTGAGTGAGAGGAACGAAGTGGGAATGCATATAATTGAATATTAGATGTTGTGCTTGTCCGTGACAGTGATGAGGTGCAGGGGGTGTCCTTTACAGTTACAGATAAAATCGTAACAATAGATTCTTACCTTTCAACTTGGAACAAGATTGAAACTATCAAAAATGCGATTTCACACGGTTGCTCTCGCTACTAAGTGAATCTTTGTGGAGTTTTCTGTCTTGGAGTCCGGTGATGTATATACCACGACTGATAATTTGTACAAGATTGTCTAGCAGTATTTCGATGAGTGTATGCCCAAAAAAAGGCGCTTGAATAAAAGGCGTTTTCTAGTCTGGTTTACGAGCAATATTATCCGTGATACACAGCTTAAAAATAAATTACATGCATCCTGGAAGCGTATAAAATGTGAAGAAACATATCGCCAATTCTCGAGACTCAGATCCGACCTTAAGTTCCGTGCTAGGACTGCGTACAAGTTTGATGTCGAAGCTATCGAGATAAATATTAAGCTACCACGACAATTTTGGCGCCATATTTCTAATTTGGGCATTAAAGGTGGCTTCAAGCCGACTATCCCCTTTAAAGGCGAGTCATTTACGGGAGTGAGCGCAGCTGAAGCTTTCGCAGTATTTTTTGCAAGTGTGTTCTTACCGGATATACCATCACTGAGCACTGAGCTCGCATATGCATCAGACATAAGTTGTGACAGCAACTTGGTCGATATTCAAGAAATTACACCTAGTGATGTTATATTCGGTTTGAATAAATTGAAGCCTGGCAGTTCTACGGGACCTGATAATATCCCTCTTATAGTGGCTAAAGCAAATGAAAAAAAGTTTTGGTGTAACTCTTTGTCATATCTTCAATATTGCACTCAGAACTGGTAGATACCCACCGCAATGGAAGATGTCGAGAGTAAGTCCCATACCGAAAAGTACAAGCATGTCAAATGTTAAGATTATAGACCGGTTGCTTGACGTGCTTTACTTTGACTTTCGGAAGGCGTTTGATAGGATGGATAACGACATAATGCTAGCAAAACTCGCTGTTATCGGTTTTGCTCCAGGGCTTCTTAAGTTTGTACGGTTAGGATTGTTTGAGTCCAGACCCTATCATATGCGTCCCGTTGTAAGTCGAGGCTCAATACTAGGGCAGCTCTTATTCTTGATAATGGTGAACGATATCCCATTCGTGTTGATGCATGCACGGTGCTTGCTTTATGCAGAAGACTTGAAGCTCTTCACAGAGATAAGGTCAATGGATGACTGCATTGCCTTGCAACGAGATGTCGACGCTGTAGTCGAATGGAGCCGATCAAACGGCATGGAATTCAACACCACCAAATGTCACGCAATGACTTTTGACCGAATATGCTACCCAGTCATTTACAATTATAAAATAAATAGTGACAGTATCACTCGCACGACTATCATGAAGGATCTGGGTATCATGTTAGACCAGAAGTTGACGTTTTATGATCATATAAGAGTGCTGGTAAAGGAGTCTTTTAGAAGACTGGTCTTTATACTCAGAAATTGCAAAGACTTCAATAATCTTTACGTCGTCCGTCTGATCTATGCCTCATTAGTAGCAAATTGGAAAGCTCTATGTGTGTGTGGAATCCACATGAAGCCACTTATAAACTCCAGCTTGAAAAGGTGCAAAAGGCGTTTCTCAGGTACTTGTATAAACGTGTACACGAGTATTATCCCTTCATGTATCCAACGAAATTTTTAATGGGCTGCTTAGGCTATAACTCGTTGGAAGTCAGACGGGATAAGCAACAACTCACTTTGATGTGCAAAATTCTGCGCGGAAATATTGATGCATGCGAACTGCATGATTAGTTGTGCCGATTTTGTTTACCGAATAATTACTGTCGCAGCAAACTGCAACACAGGCTGTTTGCCGTGCCATTCTGTCGCACTGAGTCGCACTCTTCTTCACCCATCCCGCGCATTCTGGCCGCCTTTAACGCTCTCTTGACTTGAACTGATCCTAATGGCCGGACATATTGTCTGCGTGCTTAAGATTTTGCGAAAGGGATGGATGATAGATTCAATTAAATAATATTATTTCAATGTACTACAATACTTTAACAATTATCATTACATTTTTTTTGTGGGATGTATAATTAATATAATAATGTGATTTTAATTTTATAATAGATTATTAATAATATAATTTTATAAAAAAATATGTTAGAGTATAATGACGACCCTGAATTAATTAATGTAAATGGACTACAATGTGCCGTCTTAATTAATTTAATAAATAAACAATAAAAACAGAATAAAATATATATTTAAGGGGGGCTCTCACGCGATGCGATACATGGTATTGTTAGCAGCTTTTTGCTTGATATTAATTACGAATACAGAAAGAAACTTGATCTGATGCTGCTTAGATAATGGAACAGAAGAAAAATTGGAAGAACTTATTGCTAAAAACTATGTTTAATTTTAACAATGTGGTTAAAAGTGACTTCAAAAAACCCGACTAAAAGAGTTTTATAGCCACGTATCTTAACTAGTGTAATCGCAGGATGCAGCTAGTATAGCCTATGACGATCTGCAGGTGAAGACGAATCTATTGACACCACTCACATAAATATAAGACAAGCCGTTTAAGCTCTAGCGCGTGCTAAAGAAATATACATACATACATACACTCGATACAAATGGTAAGAAGCGAGTACATAAAAAGCCGACTGCTAAATCGTTAAACCTGTTTATCAAACTTATTTTTATTTTAATTTTGATTAACACAGTGTCACTCTCACGACTAAGACGAATCTATTGACAACACTCACATAACAAAACGACCAGCCGTTTAGGCTCTAGGGCGTGCCAAACAAATATACATACATATACATCTTATATATCCTACTTAATATTATTTTAGTTTGTAAGAATGTATGTGTGTATGTTTGTTACTCTTTCACTCACAAACGGCTGAACGGATTTAGTTGAAACTTGGTGACAGGATAGCTTAGACCCTGGATTGATTGGATACTTTTTATCCCGGAAAATTTAAGAGTTCCCATGGGATGATCAATTTTTATTATTTATTTGATATAAACCTCCTTCTTTCGCAGTCGGGTAAAAAAAGCTGTTTCTTTCGCAGTAGGATAAAAATATGGCCACCCTAACCACCCCACTGTAATCTTTGAACCTGGCTTATCGCCAACCACAACTTGTTGCCAGAGAGTGTTATTTACTTCAGACTGTTGTGATCTTTCGATTAACGCACCAGTATATATACGAGTACGTAAGTATATAACGATAATATATTTTTTTTTTTTTTTTAATTTCGGGTTTTGTTTATAGTTCAACAGTTTAAGAAAAGATTGTAGAGTGAATTATGTAAGTACAACGATTTATTATATTATATTTGTATTTAATAATTTATTTAGAAAACTGACGCGTTTTTAAATAATTTTCGGTTTAATACGCGTTATTTTTACATTTAAATTTATTGTATTTTTTTAATAATGGTCATAAAAAAAAACAGAAGAAATTTAAATTTAATTTTTTCGTGAGATAAGTAATTGTTTTTGAAATATAGCTACACTATATATTTTAGTTAAGTGTTAAGTAAGGAAATAATTTTACTATATTAGTTATATGGTGAATAAAATATATATATTTTATTTAATTTAAATTTGAATATATTTTTGAAAAAAATATACCAATTTGAGCTTTTGGGCCACTATTTAAAATTTTGGATCTCTACCAACCAACTCAGAGCGGTTTAGATTTATATTTCATTGTACTTCTTTATCATAACTGTCCGTATTGTAATCAACTTACTAAAAGAGATGTTTCAGAAATGTTATAGGTATATATTAGGGATTATTATTTATTTAAATTATCAACCAAATTCATAATAACAAAACTCATCGCAGTGTACATAATTAATTACAGATCGAAATATTTGAAAAGAAATGCATGCAAACCTGCATTCGCAGGTTTCATTAATAAATGAAATTAGATTAATAATTATTGAAACCTGTGATGCGTAAATTAGAACACATGCACAATACACCTTCAATACAGGGTTATCGGCTAGGGGTGTTTGAAATGGGGTCACTACACTAAGCCTAAAAAAATATCAGCTATTCCATACAAAAAGTTGATCGGTCGTCGACAAAGTGTATGAAACAGCTGTTTTTTTTTCTCAAATTCAGAGTAGGTCCCATTGTGAAAGTTGTTACTTAGGATTAGTATAGTGACCCCCTTTTGGCTTAGTACACTCCTAACTGATAGCCTTGTATAAGCTGTTAGTATATGGTTATTGCCGGACCCTATCTGTCTCAGCACAAAAGATCAGGACATGCCTCAGTTAATATCTTTATACTAATCTATATATTTAGATATTTACCTAAGTTAAGCTTCGATGTTTAGTATATCAATATATATAAAAATGAATCCCTATATCTGTTGGTCACGACACGGCTGGGCCGATATAGCTGATTTTAGTCTTGAAATTCACATCTCAGTACTTACATCTTTTGAAGGGTGTTTAAATTAATAACATTCTTCAAGAAATTAATAGTTTAATAAGACGGGTTTTCACTTGTGCCTGATTGTTGGTAAGGTCCAACTATAGTTTCGATCACATTCGGTGAACTTCATTAGGGATGAAATGAGTCGTTCGAGTCCACAACGACGGCAAGTCTCGCATTGCGCTCGGCGCACAGCTGCAAGAGTAGAGAGTGCCAGTATTGTTATAAACAAAAAGAATCAATCACGCGTTACTTATTAAAGAAAAAAATATTCAGGCAGAGAATTTCCAGTGTCCAGATATGTCCAGGATGTTAAACTGTCTATTTTCAACTTTGTAAAGTCTGATTACTTCTAGTGACTGTTTCTGACTAGTGTTTATAAATTTCTAACGCATAAAGTATAGTTCCGGGGGTAAGACAGTAATTATAATAGTTCTATTGTTTCAGCTAATCCAGTATGCAGGCGGTAGTATTCGACGGCAAGAGCCTCAGTCTGTCGTACCAGACCAACTATCCGCTGCCTAAGATTGTCAACGATGATGACGTCATCGTCAAGGTCGAGTACAGCGGCATCTGCGGGACTGATCTGCATATCATACAGGTTATTTTTTTGGGAAAATGCCTTTACTGCCAAAAATAAAACGATTAACTACAACAACACACAAATTATAGCAGTAAGATTACCTATAGACCATTTAAGCTCTACAGATAATCCAAATGCTTGGACCCACCACCAGAGGGCAGCGTGCCTAGCATGCTAGCCGCATTACCACGCTGAATGGCAATGCTTATACGTTGGGCCTGATAAAAACCGGCATTCCAGTCACTCGTCGAATCGATCAAATGCTCCGATAAGTTTTGTAAAATAAGATGAGCTACGGTCCCCACGGCACTAAAGTCTCAACTCCAAATGGCTCAAATATATAGCCTCTACCGATACTAGCATATTTTCACTGTTTGTGCTGTTCGGCTTAATAAGCCGCCGCCCCTGCCATAATCTGTGTCAAAGGAAGATGAGATGGCGCTAATGTGTCAAATCATGTCACGTCCCACACAGGAGGCCTACCCAACTTCCAAGGCACTAGCGTCATTCCGTCAGGTCTTTTTCCATCGTCAACAAATATCTTTGGTTTTAGGGTGAGTTTCCCGCGACCAAGGAACGTCCCATTCCTCTCGGACATGAGTCAAGTGGAACTATCCATGAAGTAGGCAAGGCTTCCATCTACAAGAAGGGACAGAAGGTCGTCATTGACCCTAACCGGTAAGTATAAAAAACTCATTATTGTATGCACACATAAATAATACAATAAACTTAATAAAACTTATGTTTACGTGCAACAAGCGGAGGCTTTATCGCTAATAGCGATCTCTTCCAGGCATCCTTTGGATGGAGAGAGAGATGGAGAAAGAGAAACCGTTGAAACCAGGGGGTGATGTTACGCACAGAATTGTTTGCTTTTACCAATATAATTAATTTATTACTGTTTGTACGGGGACCGTTCAAAACTGAGTTAAAATAGATTTTATTGCTAAAATTCAAAAAATTCACGATGAAAGTTAAAGAAGTTCGGATTACTTTCAAGAGTCTTAAATTCTGATTACCCTTTCCTCTTTAGAAGACAGATGCTTGGGTTTACAGAGAAACACATTTTGTGTCTAATGGTAACTCACCGATGTAAAACGTCTATGCTGCTTCTGATGAAACACGCGTCCCTGGATGAACTATTAATGTTTTGGTATAAAGTATATTTGCACAAATAGGTAACTGATTCTTTCTTTTACGGTCCAATATTTTTTGGATACTTGATTTTATGTAAAATAAACTCAATACTCAATTTATTGCTAAATTAGATATTACATGCAGATCCTAACATAATGCAACTACTTGAGAATGGCTAGTTGAGTGGAGCGCACCGATTTAAATATATAGAATAAAATTAAATTTAGAATAAAATTAATTTATTTATTAATACATTAAATATATAGATAGTTTGGCGTTTTAAACGAGTTTGTAATAAATATTTTTTACTGTGATATACACTTAAAGAATAGTAAAGAACACTAAGTAAACTAAAACTACATACAATTAAAAAAAATACTCTAAAAGTCCGCTGGTTGAGAGAAAGGTACCAAAAATGCTGGCAGCATTGCGACGTTCTCCCGAATCTCCATGGCCATAGAGATTCTTTGACCCAAAAAAACAACACTTTTGTCACCTGTACCGTCTACTAAACGCTTGGCCAAATCTCTATAAAGGCTGAGAGCGGATGGTCCCCATTGACCCATGGTTTCTACCCCAAACGGAACAAACATGTAGTACACTTTGAAGTGGCAGCACCAGCTTAAACCTCTGTTTGTGATTGTATTAAAATGTAACATTCCAAAGACACATACATAAAGCTATTTTCTAACATTTTAGTGCTTGTAATCTCTGCAATTTCTGCCGCAAAGCAAACTACCAATACTGCCTTCGAGCTGGCATCAACAGTACTGTTGGTATATGGAAGGATGGTGGCTGGGCGCAGTATGTCTGCGTGCCTCAGGACCAGGTCTACGTACTGCCTGATGGGATTACTACTGAGCAAGGTAAACAAAGAATAGTAAAGAAAAGAAAAGGTAGGTCTGACTTTGTTCAAAGTCAAAGTCAGCACGCATGCAGTCCTAGAAAATACCGCTTCGGTATCTTCTAGGACTGCGTGCTACATCTTCGGCCACATCGTCGTCTGTTCGTTCGTCTACGAATGGTGGCCAAACGCGGTCCAATAGAAATGAATGGAATCGCTTAACTATGAAGCGCAAAGGTTTGTGATCGATTCCAAGTAAGAAATAACTACCACTTGTTTTGACGGTAAAATAAAACATCGTGAAAAAACCTGATTATTGGATAAAGTAAGACAAGTTAAGTCTTCAAGTTTGTAATCTGTCTAGTGTGGTGATGGCTCCAGAACTAGCGTGTTGAACCAGAACCTAAAACTATAAATACTGTCTTCACGCGAACATAGTAATGGATAGACCAGGTTTATGTACTAACGGAAGGAATTACTACTAGCAGAATAATATGTCTTACCCAATAAGCTAGAGGGCGTGAGTTCGGTTGGTTCAGATATGGACCTCTGAAGTTTCACTCTGACTAGATCAACTTGCCACTAGCTCTAACGGTGAAGGAAAACCTCTTGAAGAAAGCAGCTCATGAATAAGATCAGATATGTGATGTCTTCACCAACGAAATTTGGCCAGCTTCCAGTGTAGTGATCTTAAAGGAAGTATCTGTTAATTTTAAACAGCACACGAGTGAAAATCTCAGAAGTGCATCAATACTTGAACCCGGTATCAAATCCGCGTCTTCACCATAGTCATTGGTAAAAAAAAATGTAATAATGCGAATATAAAAAATAACAGTTATTTCTATTTTCTTGTCTTCTTCTTCTTTCCAGGTGGTCTTTGCGAGCCGTACTCATGCGTGTCACACGGGTTCGACCGCGCTTCTCCGCTTAAAGTCGGGGAGAAGATTCTTATTGTTGGTGCTGGGATCATTGGTGAGTACTGTCGAAGTAGCGTAGTGAACTTACTGCATCTATCCCCTACGCGTATTACTGCTGGACATGGGTCTCCACTGAGAATGGGTTAACTGTCTGAATAGCTTCGTCCCCTACAATCTTGATCTCTACTCGCTGCATCTTCAATGAGAACCAACGGAAGACCAGCGCTGGTTGTTTACAACTAGCATTATGCCGGTTTGTGACAAGAAACTTAGATATTAATTATGAAGTCTCTGGTTAGCATAGATTTAGTCTATCAGTTTAGTGTCTTATAAATTTTATCTAAATTATTCCAGTTGGTAAATAAGTTTTAAAATTTAATAAAACTGACATTTGTATACAAATGCCTGTCTAATTTGACGCGTACGTATTATCTGTTAAAGTATTACTTGTAAGTAAAGAAAATAACAAAGGCATTAATAATCACAAAACTAACGTTAATTTGTTTAACCTAACAGCATGCTAATAAAGATATAACGTGGCTTATCAGTTCTAATCTTAATTATTATACTAGACATAAAATTACGCGCAGATATAATATCTGAAGAATTAGTTTTTATCTTTTATCTTGATAAAATATTCACCTGCTTTAATGCCCCCTACGAGAATGTTACCATTTGAATTAGATAAGACACATATAAATTTTATTTGGTAACATAAAATTTTCCGTTCAGGACCAAAATTTAATTCATTTTTTTTATTTTTTCCTGTAAGGGGATTCGCAAAAATACTTTGCCTAGAGCAACAAATAGTTGCAAAAACTTTCGTCGCTCTGAATCGACTATATTTAATTTTTATAATGCTAGAAAGAAATCGTGTAATTATCAAACCTGGTGCTCTATTTTATTTGAACTGGCTCGTATGAAATCTTTGCTCGTTAATGAGGTTATTTTCGTAGGTAGTCCGAGGCCGAGTCGAGCCAAGAGAGCTAAACGTCACTGCGCAGTCACCTTGACTTACACAATGACCTTGACTACGTAGTGAAGGTCATTGGTTCAAGTTGTTTGCCGGTCATTGTAACGTTAAACATGTTTGTAATACAGGTAACTTGTGGGTAACGACGTTACATCACCACGGACATAGAGACGTGACCGTCTCAGAAATGAACAAGACCAGACTGGACATCGTCAAGAGATTAGGTAAACTAAACATTGTTTTTTAAAGTTCTGAACCCAAAGGGTAAAAGCGCGACCCTATATTTTCTTTTTTACGCGGAGAAATGCTGCATGCATACCGCTCCATCACGGGGAGGCAGAGCGGTTATATGGGACTCTTATCCACTATAACTCCACGGTGTCACTCCCTGCCGGTAACTGGCGGGACACGGGAAGCTGTAGCACTCATCCGCGACCCGCCACGGCTGTCCGTCACCGAACCCATCCCTCGAGGTTGCCCCCCGTCGCGGTACGTTAGACACATGACGCACTGCAACCAGCTCGAGGACCACACCACTATTTGGGCGTCAGACCCCGTGTCTAGACGAAAAAAACTAAGATAAGAAACTAAGATTTTGTGAATGAACCGTGATAGCTAGATAGCTGACATAGCTGGATGAAAGAGATGATGTATTTTTGTTGCTGCTGTAACAACAAATATTAAAAAGAGATTAAAATAACTATTTAAAGCCGGCTCTCTTATGACAAAAATGTTTTTTTGTAGTTTTTAACTCGATATTAATAACTATAACTGGTAAGTGGGAACTTATATTTATGTGGTTTTAGTGCGCGAGTCCGACTCGTACTTGCGCGATTTTTAATATAGCGATTTTTATTTTATATGTGAATCGTACATTAAAGAGTTTGCAAGTTTAAGTTGTAAAAGTATACTAAATCGAAAAAAGGGTCAAGGGTGCTAATTATGACAGACAATTTTAACTATGACACCGACACAGAGTTCAAGATAAAAAAAAAGAATTGTTTAAACTTTAAAACAGCTGTTTTTTGGGTGATTCTCATTCTGAAAGTTGTTTATAACGATAAGTACAATAGCTTCCTTTCGGCTTAGTACACCCCTAAACTATAACTTTGTAAGACCTTCGTAATCTTAGGCCACAGTATCGTGGTACATCTACATTACTAGCCAGTTACTCTTCAACGCAAGCATAATTTTACTTAGTCTACTAATAAAGGCGAACCTTTGAATAAATAAATTTTGCAAAATTCGAAAATAAAATAAGGTTCTCAATACAAAAAATGGTCCCGCATTCGGTCAAGTTGTATAGAGGATGCAAGAATCTTGCAATATTTTGTTCTAAGCAGGGTTTAACTTGATAGGTAGTCTAACACCCACAAGTATTATAAAATATTTATCATAATAACAACTCTAGTATAGCTTGAAAGGTCTAACATAATTTTATCATTGTTTGCTAAACACGTCAAACTCAGATTAAAAAAAAAATTAATAACGTTTAAACTGTCTAGTTAGTTGAAAGTTTACCAACACTTTAAGATAACTAACATCTGCTGTAATTTAGGTCTTTTGAAATCGCGAGTGAATCGTTTTTCTGTAGGCAAGCCACATCCTAGGCTTCGTCGCTTTACATCAAATATGTTGTGGTTAAGCGTAAGCCTATTGGCCATAAAAATAAACTGAAATCATATTTACAACGTGTAAACCTATACCTACTTATAATTTACAGAGTGACGTTATGAAACTAACACTATGAAAATAATGTCTATACTGAAGCAACGACGCTAATCTACATAAGTCTTGACTGACAGACTGACTGACTTATATTCGTTCATTATAGTCAGTCAGGACTTATTGTTTTATACGGGGTGATTCATAATTGAGTGCGCATAGTTAGTATACTAAAGAAATATAAAAAAAAATACATGTGTATTTTTGTTTAACCCTAGTACAAATATATTGAGAAAACTTCAATTGAAGTCATGCAAAGTGAACGCGAAACTTATGGCTACACTACGCCACGGCGCCGCCCCGATTCGAAACTAGGTCACGGCGACGTCAAGCGTTTACACAAGCGTTTACATGGCCCACATTTGTGTAATCGCGTTTATGTAAACATATTTCCCAGTGAAACAAAAATTTAAAAAAAATGTGGTTTATAATAGCGAAATCACATTAATATTATGAAGGCGAAAGTTTATATGTGTGTGTGTTTGTTTGTTTCTCCTTCACGCTCAAACAGCTTAACGGATTTGGATGAAATTTGGCACGAAGATAGCTTATACTTTGGTTTAACACATAGGCTTTTTATCTCGGAAATTTGAAGTGTTCCCATGGGATGGATCAAATATGTACCGCGGGTAAAACCGCGGGGCGCAGCTATTATGTTATATTACCGATGCTGATTGCGTGGTGAAAATATACGCAGTCAATATAGAATCACCCTGTAGAACATGTGCATTGATTATTTTCAGAGACTGGCTTCAGACTGGTGACTCCTGATGTATTGGCTAAAGAAAAACCGCTGTTCGACGTAATTATTGACTGCACAGGTAATTTATACAAACTAAAATAAAACAAGAAAAAAAAAACAACTTTTTTAAAATTTATAATACATATACGCAAGCAAACGAGTCATGGAAAAAAAATATATATTCCCTGATCTCAAGTAATAGCATATAAACAATCAAAGTAACTCCTACTGAAAATTGCCATATTTTTTATTGAACTCCCCAAAAGGAGTTTTTTTTTTGGGTATGTTAGTATTTTTTTTTTAATTCTGTGACCCTCTACAGCCTAAAGTAATAGACCGATTTTGATGTGGTGTCATTAGATTGGAATTCACCTGCAGATGGTCATCGACTATACTCGCTGTATCCCGCGGTTACACTTGTTACGATACAGTGGACTAAAGGACTTGTTTCATTATCGGCCAGGATTGTGTATGTCTACCAAGAAATGCCTATGGCTAATATTGGGTATTAATTAAACCTGTATCAGTTGCTCACTTCATTGTGTACATAAATATCAAAATTCCGTAAATAATAGAGGAATTATGGCATTAGGTTTGTGACATCGATCTATGAATTGTACCGCCCGTCACAAATGTCAAAATTGACACAACAACACAGTGCACATCGCTTTTATGCGTAAATAACGTGGAAATATTTTGATTCAAAATTAATTTTGTACACTGCGATAAGTAACATTATTTTGAATTTGGTTGATAGATTAATTATTAATAATTTATGTACTTATGGTATCATGTCCACTGTTCTGGCCAGAGCTCCATACATTTCTGAAACATCTCTTTTCTTGCAGTTTTTTTTTTATTTCGCTTCTAATTCATTGTTTAACTCAGTTATATGAGAAAAACAAATTGTTCCCAGGTGTTGGAAAGGTAATGGAAGTGAGCTTTCACTATCTCAACCACGGCGGGAAGTACGTTCTGTTCGGATGCTGCCCTCCTACCCACCAAGCCACGTGAGTAACGTCCTTGTGCTGGACACGACACTCCCCTACGAAGGGTTGACCATAATATAGTTCACCATGTTGGCCAAATTGCGAGTTTGAGGACTTTACCTATCTTAATAAGCTCTTAACCTTTTCCGACAATCAGGTTTCCTCACGATGTTTTCATTCACGTTTAAGCTTTTGGCAGTTAATAATTGTATATGTGTTACCGGAAATGTATAAAATTTAGGAATTGTATACAAATCCTAGGAAATTTATACAATTCCGAAGCTATTTAGGAAATGTATAGAATATTGTTTCAAAAACTACCGCAGTAGGTTCAGGTTATTTCCGTGCGATTTTAGGAATTACATACATTTCCTAGGAATTGTATACAATGACGGATTACATATATTTCCGGTAACATAGTACATTGAGATCCTGCCTGAAGCTGGGTTTGAACCTGGCCCCTTTCGTTTGTGAGACATCGGGTTACCACCAAACCGGTTTCATTTTGACAGAGTTGAAGCGGCAAACTGTCTAAACAAAACAAAGTTTGCTTGCTCTTATTTTCATCTCTTACATGCCTAATTTTATCAGATAAAGGGCTTGTTAGTATTACTTACTTGTTACTTATCCTTTAAATATTTATTTCAGAGTGAACCCGTTCGATATTTACAACAAGGAGTTGACCGTGATCGGAGTGAAGATCAACCCTTTCAGCTTCCCCAGCGCGATCGGCTGGCTTAGCGCCATGGGGCCCAGGTTAGTGGACAACATCAACACTTTATATTCTTCAGTTTAACTAATGAAAAAATAACAGTACCTACTAATTAGTTTTGCAAACTGTCCATCTCGCGACCGCAAGTTGTAAAACCTAACGGTGTGGTCCGGCAGCCTTCCTTGAGAGCCAGTGTATTCCAGACTAGGCATGCTGCATCTAGGGCTACAGTTTCGCTGACTTTCGTGGTCGTGCGAACTTGCGATCTAATGCCTAGTTGTGTAGGATACAAAATATTTATATAAATATTATAAATAAATATTATATTTATATTTATATAAATAAATAAATAATATAAATTTATTAATTGTTAATTTGAGATAATCACTAACAACATTACGTATATTATGTTATTCCAAAGTATATAACAAATTAATAAAGATATATAAAATGTTTCTCACAACTCGACCCCAACTAACAAACAACCAGCGTTGTAACAACTACCTTTCTTTTATTTTATTAGCTTTTGTACCGCAGTTTTATACCTACCTTATATTTTTGTAATTAGCCAAAAAAGTGTCGTAACTCCCGGGAAAAAGTTATGAGGAAATGTAGAAAGAAACACTATCACTGGAAATATCAATTTATAGATAATAGAAAAATAAAAGAGAAGAAACACACATCAGAAGCGAACAAACCTATTATCATCAGTCAATAGTCGGTTCGTCGTCAAGGATTGACTTCATACGTCAACAAAACATTTCTATTTTTACTTTTCAGGGAGGTACAACATATTACTTTATAAAGGCTTGTTTTTGAACACCGACGACACAAGTCCTATTTTACTACAAAAAAAATTCTAAACTGTTACCAAAATGGATAAAAGATCACCAAAAAAAAATTACTGCGGGCCTTGTATTCAGAATTTCATAAAAAAATAACCTGAACCTACCATGCGGACCTTGTTGCGCAAAGTATTCGGATTGTCATAAAAAAATAACCTAAATCTACTGCGGACCTTGTTGCGCAAAGTATTCGGAATGTCATAAAAAAATAACCTAAACCTACATGCGGACCTTGTTGCGCAAAGTATTCGGATTGTCACAAAAAAAATAACCTAAACCTACTGCGGACCTTGTTGCGCAAAGTATTCGGATTGTCATAAAAAAATAACCTAAACCTACTGCGGACCTTGTTGCGCAAAGTATTCGGATTGTCATAAAAAAATAACCTAAACCTACTGCGGACCTTGTTGCGCAAAGTATTCGGATTGTCATAAAAAAATAACCTAAACCTACTGCGGACCTTGTTGCGCAAAGTATTCGGATTGTCATAAAAAAATAACCTAAACCTACTGCGGACCTTGTTGCGCAAAGTATTCGGATTGTCATAAAAAAATAACCTAAACCTACTGCGGACCTTGTTGCGCAAAGTATTCGGATTGTCATAAAAAAATAACCTAAACCTACTGCGGACCTTGTTGCGCAAAGTATTCAGAATGTCATAAAAAATAACCTGAACCTACATGCGGACCTTGTTGCGCAAAGTATTCGGATTGTCATAAAAAAATAACCTAAACCTACTGCGGACCTTGTTGCGCAAAGTATTCAGAATGTCATAAAAAATAACCTGAACCTACATGCGGACCTTGTTGCGCAAAGTATTCGGATTGTCATAAAAAAATAACCTAAACCTACTGCGGACCTTGTTGCCGAAAGTATTCGGAGTGTCAGCCATTTTGGGAACCAAAAAAAATATTTTTGTTGATCGTCTAAAATATACCCTTTTATAAATCCCGCCGCAAAAACGATTGTATGTTATAAGTTTGAAGTTGCTGTGTATTTTTGTGTGTGAGTGTGTGTGTTTGTGGAATAGGTGCATGAACTGATTTTGATTTAATTTTGTTTGAAAGGTGAATGAGTCACAAAATGGAATATCACAACTGCCTAAATACTGGTTCAAATGTAAGGGCTTGATTAGTAGAATAATACACTATAGGACATTTCAAATCCAAGATGGCCGCCACCACAAAATGGCGATGTCGGAGGATTAAAATATTTAAGTTTAATTGTTTAAAAATATCATACATAAGTTTTGTCCTAAGTCTTTATTATTATGCGTTTCAGATATTTGGACTACCACAAGCTGGGAGTGAAGACATACGCTCTCTCCGAGTATAAACAAGTCCTGGAAGATCTGAAAGCGGGCTCTGTCGCTAAAGCTGTTTTCAAAATTGAATAATGTAGCAATTAAAAAAAAAAACAAATAAAATTACTGAATTGGTGAAATTTATATTTCTTTTTTGTACAGAAAATCCAAATAGTACAAGAACTCATTATCTATACTCTGAACCGATTTAAAAAAAATACTGTTGGGAAGTTAAACTATCCCCAGGTGACATAAGCAATATTATATTTTCAAAATAATTGGGGATCCTTACCAAAAATTTAATAATGTAACCCAAAATGTATATAGTTTTTTGAGTATAAGTATTTTTGTGGTATATATAAATTTAGTTAATCAAAATTTCTGTTTCTATGTAAAATGTAATATTATTAAATCTACGTGATAAAATAGAAAAAAGTACGCGAAGGGTTCATTAAAATAAGTAACTTACTCGTTGGTACATAAAACAGAAAATAGCAAGCAATGTTTTGTTTGATATGATTTCGCTTTATATATAACTTATGAATTCTATTATATTCTAGCATAATAAATAATTTTTAGGCGCTTTTTTATTCTTTTTCTGGAGCAAAAATCTTTTGTGCGTCGATGAAAGTTGACAAATGACTTCAGGCCTAAAGCGGCTCCCATTAAAATGAAACATTGAAAATAATTGCCTTCATTGAAAAAATAAATAAATAAAATAACAAATAATTAATTATTATTAATAAAAAAAACGTATTTTTTTTATTAATTGCAATCTGGCAAATATATCCATGTTTTATATTTGGAGTTATCTTATCAACCCATACCATTATGAATTACTATTCAAACACGTAACGCGACTGCGTTATTCTCAGCACGTGTAATTCACATGGAACGGTATTCACTAAGTCAAGGTCAAATTTTATATTTTACCGTGACACGGAACGCCCTCTTTTTTAACATCAAAAAATAACGTACTCCGTCAACATTACATTAAAAACGTCACGCGTGTTCAGCAAAAATCTCTTTATTCGTAAGTTAATAAGATCCCAAATGGTGATTGCTAAAAAAACAATTACGATAATATATCAAGAATTTCTAATGGTTTCCCGCTTTGTCTTGAAAAAAAAATAATAAATATTATAAAATCATATTATAAATTGATTTCCGCAAAAGTAACGCCTGACTCCATTAGTTGAAAAAACAAATCAAAATCAAATTTCAACCACCACGAATGGTTGAAATTTGAACAAACTTCAAAAGCGCATAAATTCTCAATGATGAATTTTTATTTTACTCGGTTTTTTTTTAATTACTCTGAAAAAAGTGGATATAAATATCTGGTATTTTAGTATGAACTCTTCATTACATTATCTTGAAATGATTTTCGAATTTCCATCACTTTGCAAAAGTAAAATGTTGTCAAAGTCAATGTCAAATTTAAAATCATGTCGTAGCACGAAACGCGCTTGTTTCACATCTTCAGAATAGCCTAATGCGTACCTATATACCTAATACATTAAAACCGTCGAACCTGTTCAGCAAGAAATATCGTTGTTCGTTAAAGAATAATATGCCAAATGGTGATTATCCACAAAAAATAAGATCAAAAGACTTGTTTAATTTTCGGCCAAGACGGTGTACATCTACCAAAAAATGCCAAAAAATGTACTTAATATTATGTATATATAAATCTTGCAGCAGCCGCCTCCTTCATTAAGTACAAAAAAGTGGAAATATGGAATCCCTTGAAGATTGTTATTTCCTAGGTTGACTTTAAGGGTCACATTGGTCTATTAATTGTACCACCCGATACAAAAGTCAAAATTTACACATCAAAAACGCCAATAACGTTATTTTTGAGGAAATAACCTTTCAATAATTTAATTTTAAATTAACTTTGTACACTGCGATTAGTTACATTATTTTGAATTTGGTTTATAAAGTAAAGATAAATAAACCCTAACGTATTTATGGTGTCATGTCCACTGTCCCGGCCGGGGCTCCATACATTATTGAAACAACTCTTTACAATCACCACGAGTGATTCATCAAAACCGCATAAATCCATAACAATGGTGAATAACTTTTACTCGTTAAAGATCGACTCTACATTTGCATATTTAAATATATCTGAGAAGACAATGTGCTGTTACACTCTCAATGTCGCTGAATTTCTTATTATTCATTTCAACGCCTTCTACCGTTAAGCCAACCGTTTCGCTGTAAACCGTTGACAGAAAAAATTAAATTGGCAAATCTTTCACTAGGACGATGCTAGATCTTAGGCTTAAAGCACAGAAGATATGTTATTGTCTCCTTTTTTGGTTATAACTAAAGAAAATAAAAAAATAATATACTTCTAAAAAAGGACTCCTCGAGGGGGCTCCCGCGCTCTATTTATCTCGTATAAAAGACGCCTAAATAGAGCGTGGAAATTAATTTTCGTTTAATAGGGTACTTGTCTGATAAAAACTGAAAACTTGACTGACCTACTTAAAATAGCCAGAGAACGCTAAGCTAGAACAGGCAAAACTCGCTCAACAAGGCCGTAAATATCTCGCAGTTTTCATTATTTATTCACACGGGTTCAAAATTGGGATCAAAGACAAGTGTTATAATCTTATTACGAGAAATATTTGCAGTTTGCTGTTTTATATACCAACTAGCTGTACCTGCGACTTCGTTCGCAATTGCTAATCTTGTATAATTTACATCAGTATAACTCTCAGTGATTCTTTTGAATGTCTCTTTTATAAAAAATTAATTATGATAGCAGTATATTGAACTGCGAGTTCGATTCACTGAAGCTATAAGATAAGGCAATTCTTTATTAAAAAACCAGCTTATAACACTATTTAAAAACAAACAATACAAAAAACATGCTAGGTTTTCAATGGCGTTCTTATCGCTTAAAGCGATCTCTTCCAGGCAAGTACAAGATATCACAAACTTAGAGCGGCCTTAGCGAGGTAAACATAATAATATCTAGTAAACATAACTAGATATAGAACGGATATATATATACACAACGATCTAATAATATAATGTAAATACATACAATTTATAAAGATATAATAAATTAATGAATGAAATTATCAGTTAAATTGATGTTGATATGAAGACTTGTACAATAGTTTTTTGAAAAATATTTATTGTCAAAAATTTAAATAAAACAGGAATCTCTAACACTTAACTAAAACACTCTAACTAAACTAAATACAAAGGAACCTAAAAAGAACCTAAATTGTAATTTTTGTTATTAAATTTCTGTAAAAAAAAATGATGTCCGAGTGGCAGAGTCCCAAATAAAAATGTTTAAATTCCATACAGGACTGTTGGAGTGATAGGTAATGAGCTATGACTGATGCGATGTTCACGAGTAGCATTAGTGGTTATTTCTGAAAAGCCGAAAATTCTGCTTAGCATCAACGTCTATTATATTTTTACGAATTCAGCATTTATTTTTAACATACTTCAAAAAGATGGAGGTTTGTAGTTCGTCGCAATCTTTTTTATTGGAGTTCCGTATGCCAAAGGGTAAAACCGGACCCTATTAGTAAGACTTCGTTTTCCGTCCGCCCGTTTGTCTATCACTGAGTAGATTGTATCTCAGAAAAAGTACAGTCTATGAACCCCATATTTCGGAGACCGAGAAATATTGGATTTCTTCTTTGACCATTGAGGATTGATCCCGCCTCTTAGTCGATTGCCCATAACCGCTCCCCGCTTTCCCTTCACCCTTTACTTATTACTTTTTATGTCCTTATCCCGAGTAAACCTGCTTGTAAGTGAAGGTAAAAACGAGTGATGTGCGCTACTGAAGATCTATTAAACTGGTGTGGTAGCCTATCCTTTAATAAGGAGACTAATCTTTTTATATTTAAGTTTTTTTATTAAGCTATTGCATAGCTTTTATCGCGGGCATTGAACGCGGCGACCGAAACAAGAAATTCCGTAACGAAAATAAACCTAACACTAGTCTAACGTCGCGTCGTTTCAGTTCGGCACACTCCGGCCTGTGACTCGACGTATGCGTATGCAATAGCTTTACCGCGGCAGTCCCCGAGTGCCACACGGATTTTTTAAATATTTTTTGAACAGGTAATTGATGGTCGGCTCTCACACCAAACATGTCAGCGTCACTGACACTGATGACAGTTATAAAATATTAGTACATCGACCAAACTCAGTACAAATCTTACTAAGACAAGGTCCATACAGCCTGAATTCCGTTCGTCTCATCGACTCCCACGCAGGTTTCTAACAATGGTTCTAATCCGATGATTGTGTTCACTGTAACACACTGACCGAGTTGTCTACTAAGTAAGGTCAATGGACTAATTTTTTTCAAAATTAGTCAAGTAATTTGGTACGAGTATACTCGTACTTGCCATTTCCACGTCTTTATTATTTTGCTGAAAGAACTGTTTGTAGGCAATTTTATTTTTGTTTAAAATAATTAATAACGTTATACAGACCCCTGTATTGGTTAGGGGTGTAACTAAGCCGAAAGGGGGTCAGTGTAATCACCTTAAGGAAAAATTTTTACTCCATAGTCAAATTTTTTCATGGTATGGTAGGGCGTTTCCTATCGCTCACCTTGCTAGCTACCACCCTCAAGTTGTAAAATCTGTCGCCAAGCACCTAACGGTGTGTTTCGGCAGCCTTCCTTGAGAGTCAGTGTATTCCAGACTAGGCATCGGCTAGGGCTACAGTATCGCTGAATTCCGCGGTCGCGCGATCTTGTGGTCAAATGTATTACTTATTACTTTATTGTGCGAACTGCCAGGTTGTGAAATCCGTTGCCAAGTTGTCTATTTCAAGATAGCTATAATCTCGGTCTGTTCAAATCGCTAGTGAATCGGTTTCTTCTATGCAAACGTGCTACATCCTAGGCCGCATCGTCGCTTTACATCAGGTGAGTTGCGGTCAACCGCAGGCCTATTAACTATATAAAAAACTAGCTGATCCAGCAAATTTCGTACCGCCTAACAGTATGTTTCTCATCGTTTAAACCTTCCCTGAACTTTCACACACATTTCAAAACCAAATCAGCGAAATCAGCAAAGCCGTTCTCAAGTTTTGGCGAGACAAACGAACAGCAATTGATTTTTATAAATTAGATTAGCATGGAATCCACAACACAAAATGACAATCCCAGTGGGAAGCTATGACTGTGACCAAATATTCATTTATAATTTAATTGTAGGAGAAAGTTTCAATTCCAGTTAAGTTATAATGCTTTCGTAAATATCAGTAGGACGCCGTGATGTATTGTTGCGTGTCGTCCATTGTCGATATCGTGTGTGGGATCCAACATAACCAATTAGATCAATTAAAGTATTGACCGACCGAGCGAAACGTATAATGAAAACAAAAAAAAAATACTCAAAATCAAAAACCTCATATTAAAAAGAATCCTTAAAATGTATGTCTACAAAATGTATGTAACAGTTGATTTTTCTTCTTGAATTCAGAGTTGGTACCATAGTGAAAGGTATTTCTTAGGGTGAGTATAGTGACCCCCTTTTGGTTTAGTACACCCCTAATCGATAACTCTGTATAACTTATAATGATATTCTGTTATGGGCACATGCGTTTAAAAGCGACGATTTATTTCGATTACGAAAGCAAATGACTGATAAAGATTCATCCAAGAGTTACTACTAGCGTAGTACAAGGTGTTGGAATAAACTGTCATGATTTCCTGATTTCTTGATATTATTTGGAATTAATATCGTATTTTACGACTAGCTCCCACAAACACAGGGAATCCTACTGTGGGAGTTAGGGCTTAAATAAGTAAAAAAAGGATGAGTTATGCGTTCATAAAAAAAAAAAAAAATTACCCGACTGCGAAAGAAGGAGGGTTATGTTTTTCTAGTGTAGTGTAGTGTATATATCTTTGGCATGCCCAAGTGTCTAAACAGCTTGTCGTATTGTTATGTGAGTGGTGTCAATAGATTCGTCTTCACCTTCAGATGCTCATAGGCTATACTAGCTGCATCCCGCGATTACATTTGTTAAGATACGTAGATCTAAAGTTATAACTAAGAAATTCAAACCATACGGGGCGTCTTAAATTTTGATAAAATTCTTTGGCCGTTAGAAAGCTAAGAGTATCAACGAGAATAGACTATGGTTGTTCGTTACACAAGAACGATGATTCGACAAGCTGCATTGACATATATTCACTGAGTTTATAAAATGGATTTCATTCAAACAAATATTTTAACTATTGTTTGAATATTTTAAAATTGAGTTCCATCACGCTATTTGGTAATTTATTGTACATTAATATTTTGGTGTAAAGTCCCTGTTTCTTACACTTAGATAATCTGTTGACAGGCAGGACTCGCCCTTTTTAATTACTGAGAGTGTGCTAGGCTTAGGCATTCTTCCCGGGAACGCGGACGGAACTGTTGCCGCAGTAATTTATAAGATCGATCAAAGGTTTATTAATCACATACACATAGGTATATTAATCATATAGCTATTGATACCCGCGACCTACTTTCCCGATATGATTCACTGTATAATGTGACATTTCAAATTAACCGTAAGATGGTTACCTTGTTGCATACAATGTGCAGAGGTGAGCAACGTTTTTTGCATTTTGTTTTGGGAGTTTTTAGTTGAATTAGTTAACATTTATACCAAAAACAGAAAAAATTGATTAGTTTCAATGACATTTTGTAATGTTTACTAGCAGCGTCCCGCGATTTTACTCGCGGTAGATAATTTATCATCCCCTGTGAACACTTCAATTAATTTTCCGAAATCAAAAGTTACTTATTTGTTTATCCAGGTTATAAGCTATCTTTGTGTCAAATTTCATTCAAACCTGTTAGGCCGTTTGAACGTGAAGGAGAAACAAACAAACACACACATTCAATTTTCACCTGTATAATATTAGTGTGATTACGAGTTCAAAATAGCAAGCTTTCTGTAACCGTCGAAATTTATTGCAAGTCGACGAGGACATAAGAATATGACGTCACAAGAGCGAGACAGCCATATTGAATTTCGCGATAGAGCCGCCATTTTGGTATTAATCTTAAAATGTATCTCTTTGTTTTTACTTTATGAATGAATTAAGTAACTTTATTGCACATATGAAAAAAAGATACAAATAAACATTGCCATTCGGGATGGTAATATGTCTAGTTACTGGGTACGCTGCCGTCTGATGGTTGGTTTGTGGTCGTTTTTTATCAAACAATTGGTAAATAAACAAAATATGAATACCAAAAAAAGACTGTGTGTCTGTAATTAACAAAAAGTTCATCAATCAATCAATAATGGGTAATACGACGGAAGAAAAATAAAATAAAAATTAAAAGGTTCGTATCCCCTGGAGATTTCGGTGCATTCTTTATAATATACAGTTAACGAAGTACGTCATCCGGAAACGTTGGTATTTAACATATAGTATATTATAATATGAAACCAGGCGATAGTTAGCCCTTAGCCCTCATTGGAGCATGCGGGGCGATAGAATTTTCTCGCTTCTTTGCTTATAACTTCTTTAATTTAAATTTAGGGCAAAAAAATTTATGAACATATTTGTAGGCAAATCAATTTGCTTCAAAATATATTTTGACGATTTTTTTGTAGGACGCATTTCTTCCGAGATATCGCGACACAGGTGTTTGCACTACGTTTGCAAGATGGCGGCCGAGGGACAAGAAGCTTAACCCCACAAACTTGGAGCTAAGCTTCTATTGACCCCTACATAATATATCCCAAAAAATAGCATTGCGTCCTCTGACAAATGCAATATTCCTATATTTCCTATTGCAATTTTAGTTATTTGTCACCCGACTGCGGAAGAAGGAGCGTTACGATTTTCGAGTGTATGTATGTATGTATATTTCTTTGGCACGCCCTAGAGACTAAACGGCTTGTCGTATTTTTATGTGAGTGGTGTCAATAGATTCGTCTTAGTCGTGAGAGTGACACTGGGTACATCAATAGTCGTAAAATAAAAATGAGGATGATAAACAGGTTTAAAGAATTAGCAATTGGTTTTTTCTAATTCGCTTCTAACCATATGTTTTACAAATATTTTTTCTTACAAACCAGTATTCCGAACATTTCAATAATCCGGCACACTCTGATTGTTATAAGAGCCGGATCAGTTAGATTATACAGTTACTCTTACTTACTTCGCTAGAAGTAAAAAAATAAATAAATTAGGCAGCGACCCGAAGCGGGTCTTGGCCTTCGAAACAAGAGAGCGCCTTTGGACCCGATCCTGGGCAGCTTCCCGTCACTCGGCAATACGGAGATTGCTTAGATCGGATTTCACGGCATCTATCCAGCGATATCTAGGCCCTTTGGGGTTACAGGATACGCCTTCCTGACATGTCGACCCTCTCCCATTCTCTCTAGGATTTACAATTATTGTAAAAAACAACAACAAAATTGTGTATATGAACTCAAAATAATCGTATCGTAACAGAGACGTTAAACTACAGAACCCTACAGCATACGATACGATACGCACTTGACAATTTTATTTAGTCATTTTTATTACGGCAGTTTTCCTAATAATTACTATCAGCTATCATAATGGCCTATACGAGTAGATTCTCGCCCTGTCCTACTTAGCACTAGGGCATCTGAGAGTACTCAACGACCTACTTTATGTACTAATTCTAGATAAAATATCTGATGCAATAAGCACTACACTACGTATACACCTACTTAATTTATATAGTAGGTTTTACTGCAGTTTGCTAGTAAGGTTTGAACAGAAATTAAAACATTTTTTTATTTATTTCTAGTCTCTTTTTATTGGGTTAGTGAAATCGCACATTTAAAAACTTAAAATCTGCTCTTTAGGTATTAAGGGAGTTCGTAAAGACAGTGAATGAAAAAAAAAATGTTTTGCTTCCCGCTTCCCGTGTAATCCATGAAAAAAGTCTGATCATTTTGCAGTTTTTCCGGATGTTTTTTTTTCTATTATTATGAATATTTCCTGTTTAATGTTTTCTCTCCTGCAGTGCTATTAACAGACTGATTTCGGATTGCTTCTACAGGTTTTTGTTATGTAATTTATTAAGCAAATATTAGGTAAAGATAAGATTTTAATTTTTAGAAAAAGAACGAAAAAATCATAGCGCATGTCTCTGAAAAATAAAATCTTATGATTAATAATCTTTGTATAATCTTATTATTATCATTGTGCTCTAAAACATTAAAATACTAATTGTGCAAATGAAAAAAAAAATAAAGCATCATTCGGAAAAAATCACAAGGATTACTTACTTTGGTTGTGAGTTCAACAGATCGTATAAATTTACTCAGTTTACACATTCATGACAAAGTAAATTTACGTAATGACGCTGGAAATTCGACCTTATTAATGTTATGCAAGGTTGTATATTGTTATATATTCAGCAAATATTGTATTTAATAATATCAAAATTTACACAGTTGTTTTTCGATTTAATAAAAACTAGCTGCGTTGCGCGGAGTTACTTTACTGTGTGTTAGGTGCTAATAAGTTATAGGTACGTCTGCAGTGATCCCACATAATTCTCAAAATCGGTGATGACATTTGATTTTAATTGATGAACCCAGTTTTCCCAAGAAAGGGGGAGGTAGATAGAAAGATAGATCCATTCTTTATACCAGACTCGCAAAAAAAAAATTAAAAACAAGTAAAAAAACTCACTCATATAGAATGTTTTTTCAGAAACAACCGATTTTTTGTTGCGGATCACTCGGAGACGGCCATGGCAGATATGAAAAAAAATATTTTTAGTTTCTATTCTTGTTTTATTCATTTTATCAAAATCTGTGCAGAAATTTGATTTTTCAATCGAAACAACTGAAACGGCGTCTGCAGAAATAGCTAAAAAATAAATAAATAAAAAAATAGTTGTTTTATCTTAAATATTGCTTGTTTGATATTAAGACGCAATACGTTAGTTTTTTCAGTCGATCAGTACCGCCATGCGGTCGTCCTTTATGACCATATTTAGGTCAAAGTTACTCTACACATGCTGATTATTATGCTAATTACTATTTATCTGTAAGGTTTTAAGGCGATACCTGATTATTGCGCTAATTAGCTTAATTGTTTGTTTGTTAAGGTCATGTCATGCCATAATTTTTGGAATTTAATAAATTAATTAACTGCGGAAATCTCTATTTTTTTGACCCATGTTACTCGGTGATAATGTGGCACGGCAAAATAATTTGAAATCGGTCGAGTGCTATACTGTATTCATTTTGTAAATTGCCCCCATCCTAAGTAAGAGATCGCTTTTAGCGGTAAGGCCGCCGCTTGTGACGCTAGATGTAAGATTTTTCTCGTACATTTGATGTTTGTGTGTCTGCAATAAAGAGTTAATTCATTCATTCAATTAAACATTCATTCATTCATTCACTCATTCATTCATTCAGGGGCTTTTAATTTTGTTCAATGCATGGAAAAATACAAATCGTTCTCCTTTATATTATTAGTGTAGAAGTGTAGAATATTATAACTATAATTTATAAATTATAATAATTTATGTCTCGGCCGGAAATCGAATATTTGATCGAAATTTTATTCAGTTGTTTGTTACAGGAATCCAAAGGACATAGGCTATATTTTATTGCGAAAATAAGCTTGAGAGGGTTCAAATAAAATAGGAAAATAGGGACGAAAGTGTCCATGTTGACCAAGAAGCCTGGATTCTTATAGTAGCAATACACACTCGGCAGTTGGACGCCTGCGTGAAACATTATAGCAAGTATTTTTTATAAAAAAATCTTAGTATATGCAAATGAAGTAGCGGGTAACAGCTGGTTAATATTAAGTATTTTTTGGAACTATATACTAACCACTGGGACAATCAATCATAAAATTGAATTGAATTAAAAAATAAACAAATCCTAGACTAATGTATTGCGAAATAAAAAAAAACACATTTCAAACCAAAATATAGATGTAGTCATATACCACTTGATTTTCAGTTGTTTAGTTTCCAAAATCTTGATTTCGATATCCAAAAATATCTCAACACTAAAAAAAATTTATTTCCCTATAATTTCTCTTGACACGGAGAGGAAAAAAATAGTAGGAAATGTTCCCAGAGCGAGTTTCGTAAAATTTTCATGGAAAAATAAATAATATGTAAAAAAAATGTCGTTGGAAAGCTACAAAACTAATTAAAATGTACTTTTCCAAAATAAATTAACACGCTTAATATTAGAGGAAATTCTTCGTAGCCTTTTAAGTTGATTGGGTTCCGTACATAAAAAAATAAAAAAGAACAATAAAATTAAAAAATAAACTACAAACGACCATTTAGCAGGCGCATGTATGTAATAAATGGTTCCGTTATTTTATAATTTACAGGTTGACTGTAAGAAATTGCTTTTTATCGGTAAGTCCACCACCAAACCAGTATTAGACCAGGAGTTACATTGTTCTTGTTTCAAAATTTTTTGGAAACAAAAAAATATTTTTTATTTTACTGAATAGTACAGATTAAACTACTGCACGGTTTTTGATTAAATTTAACTAATAAAAAAGTATACTCTTTAAGCAAAAAATAAATCAAATCCGTTTAGGTCTAAGAAATCGATACACACGTATAAAAAAATAATTCCGACATATTAAAGAGATCGTCTCTTTAATATGTCGGAATTAAAGAGACGGTCTTTATTAATACTTTGAAGTAATTTAAAAACACAAAAGAATTGATATGAGAGTATAAGTATAAAGGCGGATATAGTAAAACAAAATCTATGACATATAAATAAACGCTCCGTGGTGTGATCCGTGGCCAACCCAGTCTGATCACGAGATCCGTGGATACAAAAGCCAATAATATACATGATACAGCAAACTTAGTTTTTTTATTCTATTTAAATAAAACATATTCAATAAAAGTTACTTACTCAGTTAAAATAAAAATAAAAATGGAATGAGTTTCCCATCCCTGCAAGGAACCCTAAAATCTTCACACGCTTTTAGCCAATAAATCTATCTACATAATCTAGTTTCCTCTAAGTTATGGCCCTTAACGGAAAATGCTGTAACTGAAACCGTGAAAACTGCGTTGTAGAGATAATCATATGCGGTGACATTGGCGGGACTGAGTCACACGATGTTTGTTATGAAGATAGCTAGGAAAATATTATTTTTTCGTATGTACCATATGTAATTATTAAAGCCATTACAAAATAATAAAGAAGGTTTTGAAATTGATATTATTAGTAGTACCATAAAATTCTTTATAAACGTTATTGCCCTAAACTCATCGATGCCAACTGCGGACAAGAGAGCTGGCTCATTCCTTGCTCAAAGGATTTCAGTGGCAATTCAACGCGGGAATGCTGCCAGCGTTCTTGGGGCTGCCACACGGACATCTTTCAATCTTTCAATTTTTGTTAAGATTTTTAATTTTTATTGAAACAAATTACATATTATATCAAAATCGGTTCAGTACTTTAAATTTTAAATCAAAATAAATTAATATTAGTAAACTGCGCTGCCGAATTAAATATCCGGTTAACACTTTTTTACATTTAAAAATGTATTTCTTATTATTTTAATTTAAGTTTTGACAGTTGTAAAGAATATAGAAAAAATAATTATATAACGTTTCATTGTTGAGCGTGCGAGATTTTCTCACCATACGATCAGTATATAATTTGCCAATGTCAAGTTTATGAATTGTTAAGTTATAAGTCAAGAATAAGTCGTAGTGGTCAAGTTAAAGTAACATTATGAAACATAGTTAAGCGGTGAAAACTTTACTAGGGTTCCTATCTAGATTTCCCGTGATCACGAAAACCACGTTATCCGTAATTATCTTTCCATGTTTTATCTTTAGTATGGATCATTAGTTCGTTACAAAAACGGTAATTTATTACAAAAAAAGAAACCTTTGTAACAATCAAGTGGTTAGAAGCGATTTTAGAAAAACCCGACGGCTAAATCATTAAACCTGTGTATCATACTTATTTTTTCTAAATATTAAGGTTCCCAATGTCGCTTTCACGACTAAGACGAATCTATTGACACCACTCACATAAAAATACGACAAGTCGTTTAGGCTCTAGGGCATGACAAACAAATATAGGTACATACATACACTCGAAAAACATAACCCCAATCCTTTCGCTGTCGGGTGAAAACACTGACCTCGAGCAATACGCAACAAGGAAAAACAAACAACAACAAAAACTGTTACAAAACTATCAAATCATCTTCATTACTTCCAAGAAAACAAGTGAAAGCCTCCCAACAAAAATACACTCAATGCATCAGATTGCATCTCACAGATTAGAAAACCTAACCCAAATCTATTATTACCAAATAGATAATTTAAAAACAACAATGGTTGACAATGAAGTTGCATCTTACGATATATCTGTTGACATACATTCACGTGTGTATCACGCCTCTGACTGTTATGGCATTTAAAAAAATAAATCCGTTCGATGTTTTAAAAGTCATTCCGTTTTTGTATACGTTACAGAGCGGACGTGTGATTCTTTATTTGAAATAGTAGTTGAGAATTTTACGTAAATGTAATTATTAGTGGTTTTTTATTGTATTTTCTATTGAAATGTGAAAATTAATAAGTGGTTTTAGTCGTAAAAAATATTTTGAATTAAAACTGCGATTGTATTAAAGTTGCGAAAAAATCTTTCGAGTAAATCTTAAATTTGAATAAATATTACTTTTGCTAAATTTTTTATTGTATTCCTCTAAAAAAAGATGAACACAATAAAAAACGTATCTGTTTTATATATTTTTTTCAGAATATTAATATGTTAGAATTATTCGTTATAACAAATAAATGTGTTTAAGATATACTGATAAAAGTGATTATCATTTTTTTGAAAAAGTGTAAACGCGAAAGTACAAAATTAAAGTGCATTCAAAACTTAATGAAAAGTGGAAATGACTTATAAAAAATAAAAATACGTGAAAAATAGTGCAAAAAATACTTATGTGTATTCATTAGAACAACTATAAAAAGCAACCAAAAAATACAACAAATCGCCAATAAAAAAAAAGCGTCATAATATACATAAAAACAGTGCGAGAAGACTAAGTGAGATTATTACCAAAAAATCTCAAAAAATTACCACATAGTGTCAAGAAAAAAATCTTTTAAAATGTACACAATTATCTTGACCCTAATCTTCGTACTAAAAATCACTAATGGCGATTACTTCATGAATCGCGTCAACCACATGGAGTTTTATAGAAACAGAACGCGCCCATCGAAATCCTTCTCCAGTTTTTCTACTAATTATTTTAACCAAAACTCTCTATATAAGCCAGGGAAAGGTAGTTCTAAAGTACAATGTGGTACAAGAACTGTTGATTTCAACCCTCGAAGAACGGCGAAGATTGTTGGTGGGACGGAAACTCCTTACGGTGCATTTCCTTGGCAAGTAAGTACTTTTTCACCGACTTCTTACAAAAATCATCAAATCACGCTGAGTTGGGGTCGGCGCGTGACAAAAAACATGCTTCCCTACTATTGTATTTACTATTTATGTTCTATATTAAAAGTTATTTTAAATCATCATTGTTTAAAGTTCTTTATTTCGCTTCAGATATGGTACAATAATTAAAGATCTTAATGTAACACTTATTATTAGATCTGCATATCTTTACCTTAATAGGCATGAAATATAAATATGAATGAAATAATACAAATGAAATAATAAAATATAAATATGAATATAAACAAATTAAATAATAAATACAAATGAAATAATAAATAAATAATGAAATATAAATAGGCATGCGAAAAATTTTTTTTGCTTTAAGTATGTTACCTGATGTCTCGGAGACGGGTGCACCGATTTGATAAATTCTTTTTTTGTATGAAAACGGATATTTTTCACTTACTTACTGGTAACATTTGAATTTTACCAAAATCCATCCATACCAAAAGAACAAGTTCAAGCGGCGCGGCGCCTGCCGTTACAGAAACCTATATTCGGGCTTTCTCAAAGAGCGTTAGACTCCTTGTATAAGAAACTTGAAATTAAATAGGTTATCTTTTCAATTTATTTAGCCCACAATACATTTTTTTTGTCTTTTCCCGCTTCTGCCTGAAAAATGGCGTCCTCGTCTATATATTAATTGCAAATCTTAAAATTTAATGTGTAATATTGGTGGATTATAAACCATTAATGTCTTGTTTAAAAAAAAACTTATATTATAAATATTTCGAAATCTGTATGTTATTAGTAACCTATAGTCGGGAAACCTCCTGACTTAAAAACTAGAGCGCGTTCAATCTCTGGTACAGGCATGCACCTCTGTGTTTTTTTACTCATGCGCATACCCATTAGAATTGAATACCACTTGCTTTAATGATGAAGGAAAAGTGAGGAAACCCGCTTGTCGCAGAAGCTCTGGAAGATCAATCCCAAACCTCATCGTATAAATAAATAAAAATTAGGCTTTTGGAATAGTTTAACAGTTACTAACCGACTTCAAAAGTTAGGAGGTTCTCAATTCCACAGTTTTTTTTTGTGTCTGTTCCCGGACTTACCTGGACCGATTCGAAAAGTTATACTTCCTAAGTGGTCTTAGTAAAATTTCATCAAAATTGGTCCTGGAGTTACTACTAATTATTAGTTTTTTGAATCGAAAAAATTGAATAGGCACCTACAAAAGTTAGAGGCGAAAATCAAAACCAATCAATTGAATAAATAATTAAAGTAACATTTAATTAACTAATATTATTTAATTATTTAAATTGTTTAAAGCTAGTGGTGATTAATTATAATCCGTTTAAGTACCTTTCCGATGACACATTACAGGGGCTCTATTTTTGAACCGCTCGTTTGAATTCTTCACTCGCTTATGACGTCACTTGCAAAGGATATGTAATATGAAACATTTATGAAAAAATAGTTAACTTCGATATTACTAACGAATGGTCTAAACCACTCGTATTCGAATTCTACTAAAGAAAGTTTGACAGATGAATTTACATTAATTTCGACGTTCTTAGTTTTATGTCAATGTCAAATGTCAAAAGGAAGTAATCGATTATGATTAACATTATGTTATTTTTTTCGTAAAACAAAATACTTAAAATATTTCAAATAAAATACTTTATATATTTGTAAATAAGTGGTTAAAATGACTACAAAAAACCCGACTGCAAGAACTTTAGAGCCACGTACAAGTGTAATCGCGGGATGCAGCTAGTATAGCCTATGACCATCTGCAGGTGAAGACGAATCTATTGACACCACTCACATGAGAATACGACAAGCCGTTTAGACACTAGGGCGTGCCAAACAAATATACACACACATACATAAAACATAACCCTCCTTCTTTCGCAGTCGGGTAAAACCGACAACCCAACAGGCGAAATTAAATTCAACTGGTGATTTCTTTCGCATGCGAATATTAAATTCGTACGAGCGAGTTTTTAAATAGGGCCCCTTTTTGATTCATACAGAGCTGTTTAGTTATTTCATGGTACGTTCGGATTATTTAGATGAGTTAACGGTTTTTTGAGAATTACCGATATATACGTATCATGATTGAATGCCTACATTTTCATTGAACAGACACATTGTAAGGGAAATAATGAGGTCATCTTCAAAAAGTTTTTAATCAGTTATTATTGAGTGAGTTAAAAAAAAAGAATTCATCGTAACTATTTAAATTATTTATGTGAGCAAATTTTTTTGATAAATAAATAAATATTTTATTGTAATAATAATGATTTTTTAGGTATTCTCGAATTTCTCAGATTCCTGGAACAATTTATAAAGAAAACTTTGCTTCTAAGAGTAAGTTTTTCTAGTGCATCGTATCAAAATCATCTTAGCAGTTTTTGGATTGTAAATTTATAAATTGTATACGCGACTTCAATGGACAATCGACTTCAATTGCAATTGAAACCTTCCAAACAAAGAGAGATTATCCAAATTAGCCCAGCCGTCTTTGAGTCATCGTAAAACATACAAAATATTATAACAAAGATACCACTTCTTTTTTGTGAGTTCTAACGGTATGTTCCGGCAGCCTTCCTTGAGCGCCAGTGTATTCGAGACTGGGCATGCTCCTTCTAGGGCTACAGTATCGCTGACTACCGTGGTCGTGCGAACTTGTAGTCAAATGGCTAGCTGTGTAGGATAAAAACAAAACTTAGTAAAAATATATTCTGGTCCTTTATATCAAGTTTAACTGAGATACGTAGAAAAATATAATTCATACACGAGTACCAACAACAATACAAAACAGAAGTCGTATCAGTTAGAGTTAGATATGAAAGAGGTGAAAATTATCAGGCAAGCTTCGTTTCTATTTTATTTTTACCCGACTGCGAAAGAAGGAGGGTTATGTTTTTCAAGTGTACGTATAAATATTTGTTTGTCACGTCCTAGAGCCTCAACAGCTTGTCGTATTTTTATGTGAGTGGTGTCAATAGATTCGTCTTAGTCGTGACAGTGACACTGGGTACAACAATATTAAAAAAATACTAAATTAAGGATTATTCACAGGTTTAAATATTTATCAGTCTGGATTTTTCAAACTCGCTTATAACCAATTATTAATCTAATAGTAGGGGAGCCCAAGAGTTGATTTTGTGACATACTCAAGCGTGGCAGATTAACACATGGGAGATTCCTTAGGTCCTGTTGAGTGTATCTACCAAATATAAGCTCTCAATACAGAGCCGAGCTAATAGAGCAGCCCGCAAAATAATTAATCAAATGCGTCAGATTAAGATACGGTAGGTTTATTACTAGCTAAACAGTGTACATGTAAATAGTTAAATGATTTGAATGGAATGTTAGGGAGTGTGGGGGGTTTCTTTTTTCTTAACTATTTTCAACCTATGTGGCCACCCCCACCATGCAAATTGTCAGTTTAACATATATTTGTTATCAGAAGCATGATGGAGTATAGAAAATATTTTAATCTGACACGCTCGAACATTTACATGTTTTGATTTCTTTAGAAAAAAAAATGTATATCCTTCCAGATGCTTCCTCCACCACTAAAATGGGAAACACCTATAATATTTTCTACTTCCTATCATCCAAGCTTTGCAACGCAATACGTCTCTATGACGCTCGAGTAAATCCCTATTTAGCATCGTGGGCTCCACTACTATAATGATACCTCGCACAACAAAATCAGTTCAGTAGATGATCATAAAAAGTTAGACAAACATACACGCAACATGCATACAGATAAACAAATATCAAGATATATATAATATATAATAATAATATCAATGCCACTTTTCGTAGTAATTTTATAACTCAAGAACGAGCTCACCTATCCAAACCAAATGTTTAGGCTTTGTTTGGACTATTTAGTAGATGGTTTATGTAGAGTTTGCACAAAACCGGTCGAGCGTTTTTCATTTATCACATTTTTTGTAACAAATTAATTCAATAAATGGCGGATCATTTTGTTAATGGGGATTGTGCTGTCAAATTGTAACTTTTTTCTGTGTTGACAGTACAAGCATGTTTATACGTAGCGAAGCACGTATCGGGCCGGTCGTACACTGTAAAAATATTACCCTCGTTTTAGGCAGTCGGGTACAAATATGTAAATAGACTTTTTTAAGGTCATTGAACTGAAGTAAACAAAACTCGTTCATTGTATTGTTTATAGCACATTGACCTACGTGTTCATAATCGGTCGTCTGAGTAGAACTATAGCAGAGCTCCTAGATATCAGTCCTTGATTGGGTCACCGTGGAATAGTGTAGCTTATCGATAATCCACTACTGATAGACTATCGATAGTATAACACGTGGCAATATACGTGATGGGGCATTTAAATAAAATTTAAATGCCCCATCGATACTACGAGTATATGGCTGAGAGTATTAAAGGCAATACTATTTTTAATGGAAATACTATCGATAGTTTATGTCAGATACAAAAACGATAGATAATATCGATAGTAAGTACCGATTATTTTTGAAAAAGACTCGTAATATCGAGGTACAAAACTATCGATAGTTTTTCGTATGGCAGTATATAGAAATTCGGTTCGACACAATCAAAAGCAAGTTTATTTAATTATTAAATAAATAAATAAAATAATATAATAAACAAGTTATTGTTAAACAAGTAATTATTAATTAAATTGGCTTTATTACATAAGTTTTGCAATGCTATCCGTAGTATCAACAGTATTGAATATAAAACTATCGATGGTATTGCCATAATCAATAGTATTGCTCGAAATGCTCTATCAATACTATCGTAGATATCTCTATCGATATTCCGAACAGTTTTCAAGGTCAACTATCGATGGTTTCGCAACACATCATTAGTCGATAACAAGGAAATGCCATATTAAGTATTAATGCATCAGTCCACAGCATCCCACTGCTGGGCACGGGTCTCCCCTATAAAAGAGGTCATAGTACCACGCTGGCCAACTTAAACATTCACAATTACCGGCAAAGCCGAACCGTCGACCTTCCCATTCGGCTACTAACCCATTGCGCCATAGTGTCATAACGCCTTTGTAACGAAAAAACACAAAGACCGCCTGATGTAAAACCCGCCATGTGACAAAAGGCCAGACAGCTTCAACTTTGACAGTTGTAGTGATGTCACATCATGGAGAAAAATTGAGGTCAACTGTCACTGAGTCAGTCTTGAACTTGGAATTTTAAATTAAGGCTAAATGACACCGCTGAATCGCTCATAGCACTGTAACGAGACTGACTCTGAGTCACGTGAATATTATCGCCAATGTTAAGCAATGTTCAGCCCAGCCGGGTCGTGGTTGGGTGACCGTGCACTGGCATTAACTAGCAAAGAAAAGAAAAAACAAAAAGTAATTTACTATGGCATACAAGATAAATAAAAGTAAAAAAAAAGTATGTTCATATACTTATATTATGTCGTAATTTCCCAAACGCTGCCTGTCCAAGTTGGATTCTTCGGGGACCTTCTTTGTCGAAGACAAGGGTAATTAGCCAGTGACAGTGACAACTTTTGGCACTGAGACGTGGTTTTTAACTGTTGGCCCGTTAGATAAACTCAAAGTTACTCAGCGGGTAATGGAGAGAGCAATACTTAAAATGTATTTGCTTGATAGAATCTGCAATGAGGACATTCGTTAAGGAACCGGAGTTATTAACATAGGACATAGGATTTGCAAACTTAAATGGCAATGGGCTGGATACATCGCTCGTAAAACCAATAATAGGTGGGGAAGAAAGGATATTGAGTGGCGACCGTGAATCGGAAGACGTAGCGTAGGTCGGCTTCCCACTAGTTGGACCAACCACATAGTAAAAGTCACAAATAATCAGTGGATGCTGTTGGCAGCAATTTTCAGAATTGATTTTTGAAGACGCATAAGGCCGTAAAATAGAATTTGTAAGAATTTAGAAAAATAAAGTATTAGAAATGTCATTAAAATATACAATGACTGATTTTAATAAAATTAAAATGGAACCACGTGGAAGGTATGCCCTTTCAAACAAAAATATTTTTTCCCGTCAAGATTACAGACAAATAGAGTACCTCCTCTTTTTTGAAAGTCTGTAAAATACGAAACTACTTTCTACACAAAAACGACATCTCCAAAACGTATAATAAATGTGATATGACTTGCGCTTCACCACAAATAATTCAAGACTGTTCAAGGTCACTCCCACTACCCCATCACTATGACTTATCCTCAACAGACATAATTAGGGCCTTTCACTTTTTACCAATAAATATCCTTTTGTTAGTGTTATGTAACCGCGTGGTCCCGTTTTCTCTCTTATTTCAGGACATCCTACACTTAATTAATCTTTTCTATTGATGTAGGTAATAATCCATTACGTAGTTTAATGAGTTTTGACGCTTCTATAGCTATTACGTATTCTTTGGTAATAGGTGTTTTTGAAGACAGGTGAATGAATCTTAGATGCTCTCTTATGTGTCTATTCTTTTGTGATGTTCTTCTTTGCATAATCAAGGTTTATAAATAGACTGAGCGTTTGGTTGTGTTATAAGTATGTAGGTCATAATTAATGCAGAGTTGATTGGCGATGGAATTTGCTAGTCAAAGGAGGTTACTTTGAAAATTCGGAGCTCGCGGTTTTTTTCTTTATATTAAACATTTACCCTCCATAAACGTTTTGGTACTTTGGTTTACTTAGGTTTGGGCTTTTATGAATTGATATATTTTTTTGTGAATTTAATTTAATTTATTGAGTTTCTTTATTTCTTTTCAATTTTGCAGTTGGTTATGCCTTATTTTTGGGGAAAAATGGGTCAAATGCAAGTCTTCGAACTTTTGCGTGGATTTTTAAAAATATGTCAGAGAGAATCTTCTCTTTATTTATCTTTCTTAATCTATTATTTATTTTATTATTTGTGTTGTATTTGTCAAATGTTTATTTCCAGGCGGAGATTCAAATGCTGGATGTAGACAGGTTGACGTTCGAGCATCACTGCGGAGGGGCAGTCATAGGGGAGAGATTAGTGCTATCCGCGGCGCATTGCTTCGATAAGGTTTGATGATTTTATCGGTATATTCCATTTTGTGCACCCAGGTGAATAAATTGAAAATTAAAGTGACCTCAATTCACCTTAGACTTTTTGCACCTGGGTGATATCACCCAGAAGATTTGTGGCGACAAAAAGGTGTAATTTGTTCACCTTGGAATTAAATCACCTGGGTGAATATGGGCAACTCTTTTTAACTTATTAAGAAAGACACGTAGAGACAGAAGAGAGGAAGATAACATTTTCCTCTAGTATGCATGAGGAGAAACTCTTTCATTTAGGCTAATATTACGCAGGCAGCTTTGAAAACTTAGCTTTTACTATAACAGCCTGTTATGGCTTACCTTTACCAAGTAATTTGTAGTAACCGGCCTTAACAATGTTGATGACTGGGGACCTTGCCATCAGTGGCAGGTGCTAACTTTACCCTGGCCTGTTCAGACACAAGGATCCCTAGTTCGTCCAGATTCAACACAGGGCAAAACTCCTTGTTTTTCCTGGGGTGGTGGTTCGTCATGCCAACCTTGCCAAAGTATCCAGGGTGGTATAAAGTCTATTTTAATTTTGTGGTGGTGCTCTCCACCAGCGTTTCCGCGACCACCAGGCTGCTTACCTACGGGCTAATTCCACAAATCCCCTTAGACGATCCCCTGCGCAGGGGATTTGTGGAATTATTGTCCATAAATCCCCTGCGGTGTTGCGTAAGGGGATTCAGTGCTTACCGATACGACCGCGACCATAGCTCCCGCGTCCTCTTAAGTTCGTAGTCTTCTTTTTAGCGGTGGCCATTTTATTTCTTCCGTCAAGTTTTATAGAGACTTTATTTATAACTAAGCGTCTTCAGAACGAAGTAGGTTTTCTTTTCGTATATGGTTTTGTTTCAAATTATACATAAAAAAATACATACAGACGAACATAGAACTTCCTCTATTTTGAAGTCAGTTAAAAAAAGGACTACCAACTTACTTTGGCAGGCGCTTAGAAATTTTTTAAGTATTTTTTTAATTTTTTTTTAAATATTTACACTATTGCAATTAGGTTCACCCATTATTGAACATTTAATTATATTGATTTAAAATGATATAATTTCAAAATCGATTTAATTAAATGTACCTTAACCCCCTTTCTTTTTGTATTCCAGCATCCCCTCCAGTTGGATCACATAAGGCTGGTGGTGGGAGAGCATCGTCTCAAGGTTCAGGACAAGCACGAGCACAGGTTCCTCGCGGAGAAAGTGGTCCTGCATCCACTCTTCAGGAAAAGTTGGTACCAATGATAGCTAATACTTCTTCGAACTTTCGACTTCGCGACCACGAAAATAGATATGTATGGAGCTCCGGCCAGGACAGTGTACATGATACCATAAATACGTTATGGTGTATTAATCTTTAATCTCTTAATCAAATCCAAAATAATGTAACTGGCCGCAGTGTACAAAATTAATTTGGAATCAAAATAATTCCACATTATTTACGCAAAAAAGTGATTTTTCGCAATTTTGATGTGACATTTGTAACAGGTCGTACAATTGATAGACCAATGTGACCATTGGAGTCAACCTAGGATAGAAAAATCTTCCAGAAATGCTATAATTACACTATAATTCACAGAAATAAGATATTTTTTACACAATGAAGTATGCGACTGATGCAAGTTACAACAATCTACTCGTATATAAAAATGAATCCCTGTATCTCTTGGTGACGCCATCACGCGTGAGCGGCTGGACCGATTACACTTCTTGTTTGTTATTGTCAGGAGAAGGTTCTTATATGACTGAAAAAAAAATCTGTGTATATAAAAATTAATCCGTTCTCGAGTGTTAGTGAAACAAATTTCACTAACACTCGAGAACGGCTCTAGTCTTTAAATGTTTGTCGTACTCCAGGGAAGGTTTAAAAGGTGAGAAACATACATAACTGTTAGGCGGTACGAAGTTTGTCGGGTCAGCTAGTACATAATATTGACCGCACAGCTTTAGGCATTTTTTTTGTATACCGTTTTGGCCGAAAATGAAAACCTGACTTTGTTGGTTGATTTTTTCAAATTCAAATGTCTTGATTAATGTTTCGTCCCGCATGTACCAAATATCGTTGAAATTGTCCAGTTGCAAAAATTTTCTCTTTATTAGGCGGAAATTTTCTCCTGAAGATGCGTTGTGCTGAGAAAGGAGGCATCTTCAGGAGACGTTGACTCTAAAAGGTCTCGCTCGAAAGCTTTCGAAAAATGAAACTCTAGATATTACTATTTATAACATCTTATTAGTTGTCATGACATGCAACCTCGTCTATGCCATACCGCTCTCCCACTTCCAGGTGGTCCCCACAGCAACGATATAGCAGTGATACTAGCGTCAAGAGGTGGAGCGGGGGTGCAGTTCAACTCACATGTCCGCCCCATCTGCCTGCCCGACGCTGCGCCGGAGTCAGGGGAGTGGTGTGCTGTCAGTGGTTGGGGATACCAAGCAGGTAACTACACAATTGAAGATATTCTTCTTAAGAAACACTGACACACTCACATATGCAAGCAGTGTTAGTCTTTCTTAAGAGGATCACCGACCCTTCACTGTTTTTATGTTTCTGATACAATTTTCGTTCCGGGGCCTGTGTCAGTCGCTTCACTATGATGTATTTTAGGCTTACACGTTTGATTATATTGAAAAAGGTTATTGAACTCTGCATAATAAAGGCTTTTAATAAGCTTCGTATCAGCGCAAAAATATGACTGCTTAGGAAGCTTGTAACTTTAAAGTTATATAAAAGACAGAAAAAATAAAACGGTAAAGCCTAGTAAATAATGTGTTAGCTATGTGGAAAAAAACGCAGAAATCGGACAACATCAAAAGTAGAAAAGATATCTATATCTTATCGTATGGACAAGATAGCCTATAGCTGTCTTAAAAGGTATCAAAATTCTTTCGTTCTATGTGTTATACCAGTTAGTTATTTGTTAATATTGTTGATTCATTTGCATTATTATAAATAGGAAATATTTAAGTGCGCGTTATTGTACGAGTATGTACTAATTCCTTAATCGGTGTCCAAACGTCCGGCCTTGCCGAGTTTGGGACTGCAGTTAAACTATGTGTAATATTTTCTCTTCTGCACTTTTTAATGCAATGTAGATTTGTAATTATTTTTTGATTAACAAACTTTACTTTACTAACGCAGTGCCTTGTCGATTGTGACTTGATGAACTTCTTGTCGATTGTGACTTGATGAACTTCTTGTCGATTGTGACTTGATGAACTTCTTGGACGACTGGACACTGGAATTATATGGATATAACATGAATTATATGGATGATATTTCTAGTTAGATCATGATGCTTTTCCTTTCCTTTTTCCTTTTTTTATGTTTGTTCTTTGTAAGTGTATTTTTGTGGTGACAACGAAGAATTCTTGAAGCGAATTGAGTTGTTCAATCAACAGATTGAACAACTCTCGGCTTTTTACAATTGCTCCTGATCAAATCTTTATAGCACTTCATCTTACAGACTTATGCAGCAACTTTTATCAACGATACTTACTATTTTTTTTTGACTTTGATGGTTTATTTTTTATTGTAGCCACATAAAACATGAAGTATAAGTGGCTGCCTTATCGCTACAAGCGATCTCTTTCGGGCAACCTTCAAACCTATATCCACTATACTCTAAAACCTCCCGTCTAGCTTCTTGCTGTAGGAAATTACTATAAGCGATAAGGACGCCGCTTGTTGTACACTGTCTTTGTATTGTTTTCATATGTTTGCTGTATTTTTTATTTTAGGTATACAATAAAGAGTTTTATATTTACATATCTTACTCTTCCATATCTACTTCCCTGTGATCCTCAGTGCTCAGCACCACTGGTCTGCGCTAATTTTGACGGACACAAAAACACGAGGAGTTTGTTTATTTGTCAGAATCTTTTGCGTTTTTAAGAAACCGAACCTTATTACTAAGACTTCGCGATCCATCCATTCTTCGTTTTTTTCCCCATACAATTTTAGGTAGGATGTAAATAGACGACATTAGCATAGGCTCGGAAAGGCTGTAGTGTGCAAGAGGAGACCTTTACCCAGCAGTAGCTAATTAAAGGGTTTTTTTTGTGATGAGGATAAATTTTATGATGAGGACCATCATAAATTGTGAATATTACTAAATATCATCATGAATACGAGATGACGAATTTTCTACTATTCAATTCAATTGTCTACAAAAGCGTGTTCATTTAGCATTAAAAAAAATTACAACTGTTCCATCGAGCATGCTAATTAAAAATAGACTCTGATCCGTTCGCAGAAGGCACGGAATCCTTCGCGCCGGTCCTGCGAGCTGCAGCTGTACCCGTCATGGACCTGGATACTTGTAGACAGAACGACATACTGGGAGGAAGGCAGCAGACGATCTTGGACTCTATGATATGTGCAGGTGAAAGATAGTAGACACATAGTAAAGCTAGCGGGAGCCTAATAAAACTAGCGGGATTCTAATAAAACTAGCGGGATCCTAATAAAGTTAGCTCTTGCTAATATAGCTAACAGGAGCCTAATACAGCTAGCGAGAGCTTAATAAAGCTAGCGAGACCCTAATAAAGCTAGCGGGAGCTTAATAAACTAGCAGTATTGTAATAAAGCTAGCGGGAGTCTAATGAAACTAGCAGGAGAACTAATAAGGCACGAGAGCCCAATACACCTAGCGCGAGCCTAGTAAAGCTAGTGGTAGCCTAGTAAAGCTAGTGGTAGCCTAGTAACTAGTAAAGCTAGCCTAGACTGTAAACTCCTCGCCTAGAAGATATTTATTTCAATTGAACTTACTACTTGTTGGTATTCTTAAGGGTAGGTAGTAGGTGCTTGTGAAGCATTACTCTCATATCTATGATGGATCAGTTTAATGGATCTAATTAGGTTGAAGCTAAAAATACTTCTCCTTAGATTCACAACGTGTCTATTGAGAAAAAACCTCACTAGATCCATCATGTACCTGGACAATGGATCTACTGAAATTGATCGCTTGTGAAACTTTCTTGTGCTGCCAGGCTCACATTTTGACCCGACTGCGAAAGAAGGAGGGTTATGTATTACGAGTGTATGTATGTATGTATATTTGTTTGTCACGTCCTAGAGCCTAAACAGCTTGTTGTATTTTTATGTGAGTCGTGTCTATAGATTCGTCTTAGTCGTGAGAGTGACACTGGCATTAATTTTAAAACAAAACGAAGGATTTTTGGCGAATAAGAAAATAAAAAAAATGATTTTAAATACCTACGAGTACATCGAGTTTGGTATCAAAATAAATAATTTTTAACAGTGATTACGACCATGTACATAACTTATATGTATTATTGTAGTTTGTAATAAGAATTTATAATTAAAAAAAAGGAAAATATGACAAAACAATGGTAAATAAAAGTAAATAATAATAATTATTTTTTCAATGTTAGGAGAGAATATGTGTTTTTGTTTGTTTGTGTGGTTTGTATTGTTTGTAGTTATTTCTATTTCCCTATTATTTGTTACTCTTCATGTTGCCCTTTGACTGGCTTAAAAAAAATGTCATTTCGTTTTAGATACACAGGTTTAAAGATTTAGTAGTCGCGTTTTTTTAAAGTCACTTCTAACCATATATTCCAGGAGTGCTGCAAGGGGGAGTGGACGCCTGTCGAGGTGACTCTGGAGGACCCCTGGCTTGCATGTCCGGGAACAGGTAACTAACAGTGATTTAGGGCACTGCTTTTTTTGACCGTTCTCTAACTTCTACAATTAAATAAAGTACGTAAATTGTGGCATAATCGTTTATATATTGTTGGTTAAATGAAATAATAATAATATTTTTATATTTAAAATAATTAAAAAATAACCTTCGATAGAAAAAATAACTTTATGAAAATAAGCTTAGATATGTACATACGAGTATAATATGCAACTCCATAATTTTATTTAGAAAACTAACGCGTGTTTTTTCATATTGTTTCAAAACACGGGTTTTCACTTGTACCTGATTGTTAGAAAGGTCCAACTATAGTTTCGTTCACATTCGGTGAACTTCATCAGGGATGAAATGAGTCGTTCGTGTCTTCAACGTTACACGCCTCGCACTGCGCTCCACAATTCACAGATAAAATATTACAATATGCAAGAAATCTAAATAAAAATGGGCGTCGTAAAAACCTTTTTTTATCTACTTTTACTTCAATTCATCTGGCTCCAATTTCATTCCAGGTGGAAACTCCACGGCGTGGTTTCCTGGGGTGCTGGCTGCGCAAGGAGGTCTAGACCTGGAGTCTACACCAGGGTATCCTCCTACGTCAGCTGGATCCGAAGCACTGCTGCGTCTCTTGGTCATAAACTGGCTTCGTAACCATTTGAACAGCTCGTGGTAAAGTTGAGACGTATTGATAGCAACGCATCTAGGGAATTCGCTGGAATCTAATGAGACGCTTGTTATTAGGTGTGAAGTTTATTACAATATTATGCTACTGCACAAGCGATACAAGGGATTTGGTGATCCCATAAGCAAATGAGTCTAAGTTTAAATGATTTTTTCCATGTGACTACGTAAAGGTAGCAAGCAGAGATAGCTAGTTTCCCAGAGCGTTAGATGATTCAGAGGGATTTAACCAAAGTAGGTTCTCCTACGTTAGCTGAATTAGAAGAACTGCTGCGTCTCTTTGTTGTTAAAGGTGCCGTAGCAAACTTCCCCCATTAAGAGACAAATGAGAAAAAAAGAAAGGAAAGAGGAAATAAATGTCAGACCCGAAAGCAGACGTTGCCCGCTTGGTCAATAAATATTTAAGGATTGCTCATATATATTAAAAGTGATACTTTTTTGCTCGAGGTACGTTATTAGGTAGAAACTTGAAATAACGTTGTATATATATAGATAATCGTACGGAAACCTTCGTGCGTGAGTCCGACTCGCACTCAACCGATTTCTAAAGCTATGGCCTGTTTTAGCTTACGCTATTATTAATTATTCTTATTTTAATAAAATAGCCATGAACTTTGTCACTGTTATCTTTTATTATGATGTATGTACTTAATCGCTAAAAGGGTCATAAATCATATTTCAAAGATAATCATAGGTATATTATGAAATAATAAGATAAATTCTAATAAAAACACGTGTTTGATCGCAATAATTATTGTTATGAATTATTATTTTAACGTTATATTAAGTATTTTAATACATATTATGTGTTTTAAACCATATTATTAGAGCGACTACCGGCACTGGTGCCTATCAATGATAATTCGATTTTAATTATCAAAAAAATTTCACATTTGGAAATAAAGTTTTATACTCAAGTGAATTAGAGCCATTGAGTATTTTTTGTCTTACTTATATAATTTTTTGTTGAATTTCGAGTTGGTACCATTAAGTAATAATGTTCATTATGATGAATAGTGACCCCATTTTTGCTTAGTACACCGCTAGCTAATAACTCTGTATGTATTGATTGATTGTATTTGCATAAAATTGGATCCCAAAATGCTGGCATGCATTTTGCCCAAAAGCTAGCCTAGCCATTCAGGGGGGGGGGGGCAACGCGGCCAGCATTATGGGCACGGTAGCAAATTTTTTTTTTGTTTTACTGTTTATAAACAACAGTTTTACGCTAATTGTAATAATGTTAATAAATTATTTGTAATATATTACGCTAATTTATGTAATACTTGATTATTAAGGCGCAACAGTCTCTGTCCAAAGTTTACGAATTTTTATACTATTTACACTGATTATCTATATTGTCGGCGCGATTCATAATTTTGTGAAAAAAAATGGCATACGATATGTTTTAAAATGATTTGACCTTTATTTGTAAATTATTCCTATTTCTTTTTTAAATTTTTCTTAAAAACTAATCACGGATCGCTGTTAATTAACGTTCTACCCGGTCTGCTCGTGGTTGGGTGACCGTGGATTTATTGGATTGGTATTTACAACTGGGCCCTACCGTAGGTCAGATGACATGCTTATAGGTCTAGACTGACCAGATGGCCTAAAATTGTCAAATAACCTTAATAGGCCATTATATCACATAGAGGAATAAAACTCCGATACTGGGGCGAGTCACTCGGCTTAGACAGAGATGATGAATATTTCTTTTATATCCTACACCGCTAGGCATTTGACCGCAAGTTCGCACGTCAAAGTCAGCGATACTGTAGCCCTAGATGAAGCATGCCTAGTCTGGAATACACTGGCTCTAAAGGAAGGCTGCTGAAACACACCGTTAGGTACTTGGCGACAGATTTTACCACTTGAGGGTGGTAGCTACCACGATGCTATGGTTACCTCTCGATAATAATAGAAAGATTTCCTACGTAAAATCTCTGCTAAGCATATAAATCCTTCAAGTTACTCATAAGTTATGTTACATATACATTTTTTAATGCCAAAGATTCTATATAATTTAATATAATTATAAGGATATAACAATGTAAGATAAAAAAATATGAATTATGCCATAAAATCAATCTTAGTTACATCTATGTTACCGTAGATAATTGAACTGTGGTCATATTTTAAAATGTTCTAACTTAATCAATTTTGTAAATATTTTTAGATGTTATTAGATAAATTATTTAGAAAATTGTATTAATTTTAAATATAATAAATGATTAAACCTACCATTAAAATAAAGAGTTTTATTCAAAGTAGGCCCTATAAAATCTATTATTATATATTATTCTTAGCTATGCCAAGATTTTGATTATAGCACAATTGTTTTTTTGGATTGTGTAGGTACAACTCAAAAGTAGCAGGGCATAGTAAATAAAGAAATTAAAAAAACAATTCGACACCTGAAAGGAATAATATGCTAATGAATTTTTAGTAAGTGTTCAGGAGAACGTAACTAAGATTTAAAAAAATAATTTAGTCCTATCATGTAATGTTTGTAATTATGTTATGCGTGTTAGAGACATTGAAATGACTTGCCATGGCGAGAAAATCACAATAAAACGAACTCATTAAATATATTGCATTAAAAATAAGAAGTTATTTTTCATATTATTAATAGTGATCGGAATGTGACTATTATAGCCTGATTATATATCATAGATAAAGACAAATAAATCCAATGATATATCAGAATCGGTTTATTAGTTTAGGCTGCAGAGGTTTACAGAAGCTAGTCACATACAAATACACAAACATACACCATTTGTACTGTTGGAGGAGAAAAGGGCAACAAGAACCTTATGGAATACGCCCACCATTAAAAATGACAAGCCATAGTGTTAAGTTTAGTGTTAGATAAGTATATTTTATATGTATGTTAGTCTGTAAGGTTAGATAGATAGATAGACAGACAACTCTTTATTCAAAAACCAGCTTAACAATAAATAAATAACATAGACAAAATTGTAAACATATTCTAGTTTTTAAATGGCGGCCTTATCGCTTAAAGCGAACTCTTCCAGGCAACCAAGCACGTACAAGATAATTACATAATATTAAAAAGGCCTTAAAATATTACACTAACAACTTAACAACTCTCAATACAAATATATAAATATAATACATACAAATATAAATACAATACAATACTAGGCATGGAAATAAATGGACAAATTCTCTAGTAATAATTAGATGAAACAAATATTAGTGCTATAGCGATAGATAATGAACTATGACTCGATGCTTAAAAACATTTAATGAAGGAGCACGTCTAATATCAAGGGGAAGACTGTTCCATAGCAAGACAGCTTTCACAGTAAAAGAGGACTTAAAGAAAGTGGTGGAATATGAAGGAATTGATAATTTAAGATTTTCAGATGATTTTAAGGTATAGGAATGGGTAGTGTGACAATACTTGAAACATTTCTGAAGGTACCGCGGAGAAGAAGGGTTAAATAACACATTGTAAAGGAGGGAAAGTATAAGAACATCCCGGCGACGGCGAATAGGGAGCCACTTGAGCTTAGTAAGATATTCGGAGACGTGGTCATATTTGCGTAAACCAAATATAAACCTTATGTAAAAATTTTGAAGGCGCTCAAGTTTATCGAACTGCTCCTGGGTGAGATCTAGATAACAAACATCAGCATAGTCAAGAATTGGAAGTAAGAGAGATTGTGCAAGCGCAGTTTTAGTGGTAATGGGTTGCGCAACCTACGTAAAGAGCCTGCGGAAGCAAACATTTTACGGCTCACTTCTGTTAGTTGCACATCCCATGAGAGGTTACAATCAAATATTACGCCTAGATTTCTCACAGTATTACTGAAAGGGATTGTGACGCCATCAAAAACTACGCGTGGCAGTGTGTCCCAGTCTATCTGACTTGTTTGACGGAAACTCCTCATTACGATAACTTGAGTTTTCAGTGGATTGACTTTCAACCCGTAGGATTTACTCCAGTCAGAAATGCGACAGAGGTCCTGATTCATTTCCTCTATCGCATCGGTTAACCAACTGAGAGGAGCCTGACAGTATAATTGCAAATCATCTGCATAAAGGTGGTAGGACGAAGAAAGATGATGAGAAATGGAATTAATAAAGACAGCGAAAAGCAAAGGAGATAAGATAAGGTATTTATAATGTGGGCCAATGTTTTTAAGTGAGTCTCGTTGCCTGAAATAAATGATTTATTATATTATTATTATTATTAAATAGATATAATTGTATCTAATATACAAAAAATATAAGTCAAATATTAAGAAATATAACTTTACGCGATGTGGGTAAGTGCCTTTTGTTACCTAAAACAAAATAACTAACTACAAAAATATAGCAGACAGATTGATTACCTATAGAATATTTAAGATTTACAGATAATCCAAATGCAACCCACCACCAGAAGGCAGCGTGCCTAGTCTGCTAGCCGCATTACCACGCTGAATGCAATGCGTTGGGCCAGATGAAACCCGCCATTCTTATATTACATATAGATGTAGGTGATCTAGCTCTATTAGTTTAACTTATTGGAATTATTTTACGATGACAATATTTCGAACTTATACCGCAGCAATAACTTAATTTATTCAATATTTTTTTACTACAAGAAACTTGAATTGAATAGTAATTTTAATCAATTTAAAAATAATTATAAATTGATACGCGTGCATTATTATTATTTTTTACTATCAAGTTTAGTTTCATAAATTGACAAGTTGAAGAAAAAAAACGAAAAGGATTAGAATAATTTGTAATCATAATTTATAATTTAAATTCAATATCTCTCCTTACATTAACCAGAACATTTATTTATGAATGATTATAGCGTGTATGATATGTATAGTTATGTATTCATTATGTGTATTGATTAATTTTAAAATATTCGAGAAACAACTTTAAATATTCCGAAATGCAAAAAAATTTGTACCATGACTTTTTTCTATTTTTGCTATTGATGCACCACCGACGTGACTCGTAGTCCAATCCATGCCAAGGTTGCCTGGAAGAAATTGCTTTAGGCGATAAGGCCGCCAAATGTACTACCGAAGTTTTTTTTGTTCATATCTTATTGCGTATTATGTTTTTGGTGTGCAGTAAAAAAAAATTTGTTTTGTATAATCAAAAAATATTTATACGAAAAAAATTAGGGTTAACTTAACTTCGGCCGGCGCTCATAGAAATTGTTCAGTTATAGGAATTAATTTTAATAAATCTAGCATTGTATAAAGTAAGTTAACCTGAAGGTTTTTTATTACATACATTTCGGGAAGTGTGATTTAAAATAAGATCATTTAAATCCATCATCCCATTGATACAATCAGACTAAAAGAGATGGAATTTTACAACACGCACCCTCTGTTCTTTTATAGTAGCAACTGCCAGATTGTGGAACTCGTTGCCGGCTGCTCTATTTCCCGATAGTTATAATCTTAAAAAAAAATTATAAGATTTATCTTTATTTAAAAAACTAACGCGTGTTTGATTCATATTGTTTAAGAAAACGGGTTTTCACTTGTACCTGATTGTTGTAAAGGTCCAACTGTAGTTTCGTTCACATTCGCTGGTGCGAGACGTGTCATCGTTGAAGACACGAACGGCTCTTTTCATCCCTGATGAAGTTCACCGAATGTGATCGAAACTATAGTTGGACCTTTACAACAATCAGGTACAAGTGAAAACCCGTTTTCTTAAACAATATAGATTTTACTTTTTTCAGCAGTGGCGTTAGTATGTAGCGAGTGGATTGGTTTCAAAGAAAAGATAGGACGTGATTAAATTTCAAAACGAAACAAAGATTTCGATGATAGCAGCGAATCAAAGGTGAGGATTCACTGCTTTCATCGCTAGCTTTATCCGATACGTATCAACCGATAGCTTCCTACTTGTGAGCATTGGTTTGAAGGCCGTCTGAAATGGGTGATGGTCATATCCACCACGCTGGCCAAATTACTAACGGAAAACTACTTTCTTTTTTAACCTATACTGTCCCACTCCTGGGTAAAGGTCTCCCCCAAAGCCTACATTTCTCTATTTTCTGCCACTTCCCGCCAATCTTTTTTAAATAGGTCGAGATCGCGACGTCAGCTTGTCTTAGGCCTACCTCGGCTGCGTAGCCCATCAGGCTTCCGCTGTGTCACGATGTTGTCCCACCTGTCGGGATGCATCCGCATGGGATGTCTCGCCCACTCCCATTTTAACTTCATTCCCAACATCATCGACACCTGTGATTTGTACTCTATCCATTCTATCTTTAAAAATTCATGTGTAAAAATATTTGTTATGAATTATATGTTAATACTAAAATATGGAATAATAACGCAGCTGAATCAAAATATGGGTCAAAGATAATTCATTTCCTTCCAAGTCACGTTACTGCGAATTTGACAATTTTTTTGCATCAAAAGTTGATTGCACACTACTTCAAATTAGTATCGGTGATTGTTTTTTTTATTTTTGTAATTGACTATACAGAGTTATCGGCTAGGGTTGTACTAAGCCGAAAGGGGGTCACTGTACCCATCCTAAAGAACAACTTTCACTATGGGACCAACTCTGAATATGGGAAAAAAATGATTACCTAGTTCCGTACAAAAAGTTGATTGGTCGTTGACAAAATATATGAAACAGCTGATCTTTTTCACGAATTCAGAGTTGGTCACATAGTGAAAGTTGTTTCCTAAGATGGGTACAGTGACCCCTTTTCGGCTTAGTACACCCCTAGCCGATAACCGTGTATAAAATCTTAAAAAAACCTGAGTTTACGTGAGAACAAGTAAAATTGGTAATATCAACACAGAAATATTGTTACTTGCCATTTTGTGGTGGCTGTCACTGGCTTGAATTAGAAAACCATCACAAAATGGCATAATAAAAATATCAGAAAATTAATATAATTATAAATTATCTCTATCAATTCTCAGAAAAACCTCTCAATAAAAACTACGACAAAATTGAGGATATCAATTTTTTTTACTGAAACATCCAAAGTTATTTCCACTCAGTCTTCTATTTATCTCGTCTAAAAGGTCCGCAATATTCTTATCACTTAATATGATTACTATAATATAATATTATACCACATAAAGTATGTACTCACGTGTATGGGTCATCACTTGTAAAACGTGAATGGTATATAGATAACAAATATGTATTGAGGTTATTGAATAACGCATTTGGTGTTATAAACTCTAACATTCTTAGTGGCAGATTAGAAATTAGTGTTTTTTTACCCGTATGTATGTATGTATGTATGTATATTTGTTTGTCACGTCCTAGAGCCTTAACGGCTTGTTGTATTTTTATGTGAGTGTTGTCAATAGATTCGTCTTAGTCGTTCGATAAACAAAATCAGCTGTTAAGTACAAAAAGTTGATCGGTCGTCGACAAAAAGTATGAAACAGCTGATTATTTTTTCTCGAATTCAGATTTGGTCCCATAGTGAAAGTTGTTCCTTGGGATATACAGAGACCCCCTTTCGGCTTAGTACACCCCTAGCCGATAACGCTGTATATTAGTAAGTTAATTTTTATTTTGAATAATTATTTTGTCATTTGTACATAATTGTTGTATCTTGTTATATATTTTTTTAATCCAATTACTTATAAAATATTATTATAAAAATTAATATAGTTTTATTATATTTTTTTAAATACGTGATTAAAATATAAACAATTATAATATAGTAATAATAAATTATGATATTGATTTATTTATTTATATTCGGAGATAGCGCTGCATTAATAACCTAAATTCTTATCACAAAATCATACTAAAGTTTATCGCAAATTATTCTATAACATCCTAATTATATAATTGCCTATTAGGTTATTGGGTTATCTAATATAAGTCTGACTGTATGTACTTTTAGAGTTAGCTACGAAGTTTAGTTACTAGGTCACCTACTCCAGATCTACCTACTAAATTACTCTCTGACCAGTGGTGCTGTCGCGTAGAGTAAGCTATGAAAGAAGTGAATCAAGTTTGAGCAATTTTGGTTTTGGTTTGTTTCGACAGTTCTCCGCTTCAACTTTATTAAAACGTAACCAAGATTGCTTTCACTTGTTTTATTTGTTTCAACGCTTGTAATCAATGCTAGTTTTGTTTTGCTTTTTCATCGCTAACTTTACGTGATAGCACGGCTGCTCATAAAGACCAACATACTGTTATATGACTTCTGAAACTTCAAGTTCGATCCCACGCTCAGACATGCACCTTGAATTTTTACTGAAGTGTTGATTTAGAATAAATTACCATGTGGTTAAAAGACCAAGAAAAATATCGCGAGGAAACTTGCTCGGAAAAAGTAATAAGTATACTAATTTAGAAGTTACTTCTCAGAGAAGCAGGTTTCTTCACGCTATTTTTACTTTGAAGTATAACACGCAATTTAGACAGCGTACTATGGCATATGCCCCCTTCATATGAGAGACCCGTAATCAGTATGTATTACAATAAATACGTAGAATTGCTAGATCTCTTGAAAATAAATATTGATTAAATTACCATACAAATTGCTATATATACTTTTTTTTCCCATTCGTACAAGTACCTAAGTTAAGGCAAAATAAAAACATAAGTAACCAAATCTAAAAAAAAACAAACTTAAGTGTCCAATATGACGTTGTTAATATTCAAATTAACAAAATAATTATAAAATTCAAGTTTCTCAAACTAAAGTTTATCTGTGTCAAAGATTAATAATTGCTTTCGAGTATAACGCAGAAGAGTTAATTATTTTACTCAAGATTTCTTCAGCAATCGTTGGTACTTGAATTGAAAAAATAAGATTGAAAATTTCCTCTGACTAAGTAAATGTATATAAAAAAAAACAATTTTTGAATTTAATTAGATAATCATTAATATCAAAAATTTGTCAAGATTAGTTGAAAACTACGACCTTTCATAAGTACTAAGAATTCCAAGAAATGTCAACATAAAAACACGACAACCACTTGACCTTTTTTTCATATTTCGTCATATTATTTAATAATGTGTTCCGCATGTGTTTACCAGATGTTATTGAAATCGGCCAGTAAATCGCGCCGTAGCAAATTTCCCTTCTTTTGGGAGAAATACACCCTAATCAAATATCCCCGAGGACCAAACAATTCTAAAATCCGTAGAACCAATTTACCAAGTTTCATCAAAATTGGTTGGAAACTACTACCTGTACGCGAGTACGTAATTTTCTGCGAACAAACATACAAACTTACAGACGAAATAACCAGATTTTGCCAGATTCGAAGCAGAAATTCGACTGACCGGTTGGCGTAGTTGTTAGCAACCCTGCCTTCTGCGCCGCTCGTACCGAGTTCGATCCCCGAACATATCAAATATTAGTGTGCGTGAACATGTCTGTTTGACCTGTGTCTGGATGTTTATTATATATATATAAGTATGTATTTATGTATATAAGTATGTATATCAGTGATCAGGTTACCATAGCTCAGGCATTGTCTAGTTTGGTACCAGAACACCTTTGTGTGGATGTTGTCCCATATTATTTTATTATAAAGAATCGCTTCGCTCGTCGGTCAATGAGTAACAAAAGCAAACCATGTCAGAAAATCATCGAAGTAACATCACAATATGCTAATATATATTCAACTTTTCAATTTGTCATACAGGACTATATAAATTATCTAGACGTTTGTTATATACTCGACTATGTATGTATATTTCTTTGACACGCCCTAGAGGCTAAACAGCTTGTCGTATTTTTATGTGAGTGGTGTCAATAGATTCGTCTTCACCTGCAGATGGTTATAGCAGGATATATTTACTAGCTGCATACCGCGAATTCATTTGTAGAAATAACTTTTAAACACTCGTTAAATAATTCTTTTGAAAAGTAATACATTCGAATTGAGTACCACCTCCTTTTTGGATGTCGACAATTTTTTTTTATACATTTGGCACTATTTATGAAACTATTTACTCGTATCATTAGAATTCAAATATGAGTGTTTTATATCATTTGATAGTAAGCATAGGGTATGTTTTTGCTTATGTTTGTGACGTCATTAACGTTACGAACTCGCACCGTCTTCTATTACGACAAGCTCGATAGAACTGTTTTCTGTTACATCCATTTAAAAATCGAACCTCTTGTCCGATGTTCATAAAATTATTATAGGATGGGAATTACCCATTCAAACAAAAATTATTTTTTCCAATCGATCTACCCGACTCCGAGAAATCAGGTAACAAAACAGTCGAATTGAGTAGATCCTCTTTTGGTAAATCGGTAGGAGATGGAGCCTCAGGTCTGTTTTCTGCCGGTGTTCTTCTAGTTTCTTCTATTATTTCGTTGCTTCCATAAAAATCGAGGATCTTTGCCCACTTTTTGATAGAAAATAACATATGATTACAGACCTGAATCATACAAGTACGCTGCAGTTCAGATTGTCAAAGTGACAATTAATACATTTGATGTCCGCCATGTTGTCGATGATCAGCACATGGAACTTATATTAGTGATGGGAGACATGACAATGTTTCGTTCCCAACACTCACACCAGCCGCTTTAAATCTACGTAAAAACCTGTCATTGCCTAGCGAATATTCATTCTTTACTAGCTGCGCCTCTAGGTAGATAATTGATCAACTCTTGAAAACACTTCAATTTACCGGGATAAAGAGTACCCAGTATTAATCCATAGTCTAAGCTATCAAGGTACTAAGTTTAACTCAAATCCGTTCAGCTGTATGGGCGTGGAGGAGGAACAAACACACACTTTCGTATTTATAATATTAGTGTGATGTGATCGTACAAGTAACCCAGAACTAAACCAGATAAAGATTAGTCATTTTTAACGAACAAACACATCTAAGATCAAAATGTATGTTTAACATAACCCGTTAGGTGATTTTATAAAAAAAACATATCATTTATATTTATAGCTTCTGAAACCTGATTTGCTTACGTCCGTATAAATTTTGGGTTCACTAAAAACGTGACTTCAAATTTGCAGTGTTTATTCAGATACAAGTTATGTTACTATGGTTTGTTTGTTGTTAATGTGATGACGTATTTTCGAAAAATAATTGCCTGTTTATTATCTTATTTTGTGACTATTTGTGAAGAAGACAATAAAGTTAAAAAATAACTGTAGCCCGACTAAGTACTTACGTAAATCACGAGTAAAAAATAACTGAAACGATTGGACCTTGCGAATTTTACGTCCGCATTTTAAATATATATTTTTACTTTAACAATCTTTATATACGACGTGTAACAGAAGGTGTGACAATACTTAAGGGTGTTAGTGTACACATCAAAGTGAACCCTTTATAAAAGCAAATTCAGCAGATTCTAAAAAAAAATTAGATTCTCCATACAAAAATTGGTCACGTGAACGGTCAAGTTGTATTGAGGACGCTATATTTTTATCTCAAAATTTACAAATTATTTTTTTTGTTCTACTCAGGGTTTACATTGATGAATAGTTGTTACACGACGTATGTATTTTAAGTTAGCTCCCATGTATTTGTAGAAGAGATGCATCATGTATTAATTAACCCACAAAGTACGCGTGTCCCGACACGCTCTTGACACATGTATTAAAAAATCGATTTCAAACAAACAGATTGATTAATGCAAAGATTTTTCATATATAATCGAATAAAACAAAAAACACAGGTTTGGTTTACTCGTACATTAACATATCATACGATGAATAGGCAATGAATGACACACGCTTAATATATAAATAATTAAAATAATTATTTACCAAAGAATATAAATATTTTGATTTATTTATTATTGAGTCAAAAATGAGTGAGAAAATAGAAATAAATTTATAAATGCAAAATGACATGACAAGGTATAAATATTTTCTAAGAAACGTAACTCAATAAGTAAAATAGCTAGAATTTACGAATATTAACCGACTTCAATTACGCAGGTGCATATATATACGAAGTTATTGGTTACTAAGACAAACAGGTAAAAATATATTCATCTTAGAGAACAACTTTCATTATGGGACCAATCCTGAATTCGAGAAAAAGAACAGGTGTTGCACAGAGAAAGATAATTGATTCGACAAAATGTGAAAACAACAGCTGCTTGCTTTCTCGAATTCCGAGTTGCTCCCATAGTATAAGTTGTTAATTAGGTTGAATATAGCGAATCATTTTCGGTTTAGTAACCACTCCTAATCGAAAAGCCTGTATATTTTTGTTTCAGTTCAGCATATTTTAACTAACATACTACTATGAAGCCTTCCTAGAGAGTCATTACTGTATTCCATACTAAGCATGCTACATCTACGGCCACAGTGTCGCTGACTTCCGTGGTCGTGCGAACTTAAGGTCAAATGCCTAGCTGTTTAAAAATATCTAAAAGGAAAAACCGCCTTCCATTACGCCGATTAGCCGCCGATAGAACTTTTCCAGGAGATAAATAGTGGAGGAGGCCAAGACTCACATTGAGTTGCAGCGCCACAGGAAGTAAGTAAGAAGTAAGTACTTGGAAAGGATATCCTTTCAAGTAACAAAACAAAAAATCATATCGGAACTGCCGTCTCCGATAAATCAGGTAACAAGAAAATAAATAATATATACAGTCTTATTGAGTACGTCTTCTTTTTTGGATGTCAGTAAAAAAAATATACGCGTCGCCTTAAGAAGCTCCTCCGGTTTTTTCGTCGGTTAAAAAGTATAATAACAAGATATAACACTAACTAAATTTTGCACATCGGTTCTGGCTTCTCTGAGCAATAAAGGAACAAACAAACGAGACACTGAATTGACTAAAAAACCAAAGAGTATGTTTTATCAAACCAGTAGATACAAACTTCAAGATTTTCGGTTGCAAATTAAAAAAAAAAAACATAACAGCTGCCGTTTTTTGTAAGTGCCGTAAGTTTTTTTATAAACTAAAATTTTAGCTGTCTACTATTCATATATATTTTTTTTTAATTTTGAATTCGTCTTATGGGTATGTACGGAAACCTTTGTTTAGAAATGTAGTGCTTTTAGTTGCCTACTTTGGAACCACAATTTTTAATGTCGTCTAAAAGACAAATTTGAGCTTATTTTGCTAAATTTTATTCTTAACGTCTATTCTGATCTGACTCTATTTTATAGACTTTCCAAAAAATGGAACAGATAAACAGTTTAACATTTTTTTTATGTATATACCTGTTTTTTGGAGACAGCTGCATCGATTAAAAAAAATTTTTTGTTTGAAATATACTTCACATCTTAATTATATCATAATAAAATAAAATAAATTCGTATGTTTGTATGTCAGTTTGCATGTTTGTAAGAAATTTCGTACTCGCGTATAAGTTATAGTAAACCAACAATCTTAACGAAACTTGTTGTATATATTTAATTATTTATAGTTATAGAATTTTTAGGTAAATTATCAGCCAAGTGTGGCCGATTTTTTTAAATTTAGGAAGCTTAATTAATACTACATTCCGCATGTCTGTATTAAATATAATTTATATCTGCCATTAAATAGATCGTCCATCGAAAATACCTAAAAGTTTCGTGGTTTCGAGGTCAACAGTTGGCGGAACTACTACTTATTTATATCTCCGAGAATCAAATCCAGAACCTACTTTCGAAGCAAGTATCCTAACTAACCTGTCTAACTCTAATAACTATCATTTGTTTTTATTTTACGTCACAAATAAATCATATTCCATGTTATAAACAAAACAGACAACGCCCTCTAAGAGGCTATCAAAATAATAGGCAAATATCTTTAAACAAATACCATTCTGTCCCAATTAACTAATCTATGCGTCATTATATTATCATAATTTTAGCAACAGTATAGGTCCAGTTTAATTTCCGACATTGACGCGAAAGGGTGAAACGTTGTTTTCAATACACAATACACGTGTATTATTAGACTGCGTGTGTATTATCTGTGTATAATAATACACAGTGGTAAATACTACCAAGCTCTACAAAAAATATATGTAACTTAAATAATAAGACATTTTTTAAGAGATTTTAGTTTAGTGTGTTTTTTAGCTTTTTTTAATCTTATAATTTGCAATGTTTGCTCAATTTGAAAATTTATGAACTACGAAAAATATACGAGTGCAGTGTTATTCTTGGATTGACAATGAAAATTCGGTTATCCCGGGAGCGTTTTTTTGAAAAGTAAGTATATTTTTTAATATTTTCGAATTGTTAATAACATGTATTTGATTCAGATGATCACCAATAATATCATTTTTTTAGCAAACTCACGTATTAATATTTTTTTTTATTTTTTAAGGATTTGTCAGTTAGTTCGAAAGACTCCGCGCTTGACAAAATTCTTGGCTTATATTATGCCCAAAAAATTTTTTTTACATTCTGTATTTTGGATGAAATTCAAAAAATTTTACCTGTCTCATATATTCTATGACATATTTTTTGTTTTTTTTTTTTTAATACAAAAAACAAAACTGAAAAACTAGACAAAAAAAATAAAGCAATAGTATTTAAAAAAACCTTTATATTTATTACACATGAAAAAATTCTAGTGTTTAATATGTGAATTAATGAATAGTTTATGTAACACTTACACGGTGTGATATCTTCTACCGACATCCTAAAAAAGGAAGTACTCAATTCGTCCGTGCGTGTTTTTTTTTTAATATTTATTACCAGATTTTTCAGAGACGGGTGAACAAAATCGAACTAATTTATTTGTTAGGGGGATTTATTTTAGGTGTGGTACTTCCTATGTTACTAATAAGTAAAGAAATAAGTCACAATGTAAATATGTAACTATAAAAGTATTTAAATAAGTTTTTTAAGTTTATTTTCATTTTTTAAGTAATTATTAATTCAAATGTAACAAGACTTGCCTGTAACGAATGTTATTTAAAGGCCAATAAATATTTCTTATTCTTATTGTATGTAGTTTTATTATAATTTAATCAATATCAACCCAGCAGTTAGGTTTGTAAGTCGAAATTACTGATAAAGTTCTATCGGCGCTGTCGTAATGGAACTTACACTTTTTTCAAAAACATTTAGTAAAATAAAATGCTCTTTCATAGAAAAAAATATTCAATTTATTGATAGGTAATATAAATAAATAGTATATAATAAATAGACAGGTAAAGTATTTACTTTAAATAAAAAAATAAAAACAGGAAAAAAAATTGAAAATCGTCTTCAATTTTTTCAGCAGTCAACACTTATGTTACAAAACATAAAGGTCTATGTATAGTCAAAGAAATTAAAAGTTATTTTGATAAAAAATAAACATATGGACCGATTTACATACATATAAATAAATAAAAAAATAAAAATCATAAATTATAATAAATAATTTATTTATTGTAAAGAAAACCCTTAAAAAACAAAAATATTTGTTCATCTGGGATCAGCCTTAATTCTTAATAAAATAAATTAAAAAGAAATATATTGTAAAAACGGGTGTGCGTTTGACCTTAACCTTAACTGTCTAATGTAAAGCGGCAATATGACCTAAGATGTTGCAATCTTTCTTGGAAGAAACTAATTGACTCGTGACATTAAAAACCCCATATTATGGATATAATCAAAATAGAAAACTCGGCAGTAAAATTCCACAACCTGGCAGTTCGCATAATAATAGCAGACGCGATGCGTTTCGTATTAGGTTATAGAATATGGAACACGTATCGGCGGCATCTTGCAGTACATAAGTAAAATTAAATACACCGATATAAAATTATAACAAAAAAAGTATTTTGTAGTGGCAGCCATCTTGGATTTGAAATTTATTCTACTAGTCAAGCCATTTCATTTGACATCCATAAACCCCCTGTAGAAGTGAAAGCTCCAAGAATGCTGGCAGCATTGCCACGTTGAATGGCAATGCTAAATTATTGACCAAAATAAGAGCCAGCACTCTGGTCACATGTTGCTTATACTAGACTTTTTTTTTAATTTTTTTATTTACTTTGCTTTGCCTAGTATGACAAACGCCGTTTAATGATAAATTACTTAAACGTCTGATGAAAAAACACATAAACATAAGTCCGTCAATCAAACTCACCATTCAAACTGTTGGCCAGAAATCGAATCAATCACCTCCTCACTTCAAGGCGAGCGTTACCCGCTACGGAAATCATAAATAGGTGACATTCAAAATGATTAGATGAAATAAAAAAATAGTTCAATCTAAATAAAATTAAACACTAAAACATGCTCCAGACTTCCTCATACTACAGGTAGCTCAAAAATTAATTGTCTTTTGGAGTATATAATTACATACATTAAAGTAAATAAGTGGTTCGGACATAACATGTAAAATTACTCACGTTTTTTGAATAGATCCTAAGTTCTAACGACGGCAAAAAGTATATTAATTATATAGGTATTTGTGCTTAACCTTAGATTGCTGATATGTTTCTCTGGGCATTCAGAATCGAATTATATTATTCGTCGATTTGACTACCATATTTTGATTTGATTTCTATTGTATTTCATTTTCACAAAGGAAAAATCTAACGAATGTTTTGTTATGACAGCTAAAAAAATATATATGATAGCAGTGTGCTGTTTTTTTTAATTTAATATTAATGTGCCTTTATGTATAAGAATATATTTTAAAAGTCAATACTAAGGAATTAGTATTAACTAACGTTTTTTTTAATTTGTAGTGACACTCGCTAAAACTAAATGTATTTTGAAGTAATTAATTCAATAAGACTCGTGGTCGACCCAGACAAAGGTGGCATACGGAATCAGAGTCTTAGGGCTATCGCTTCTCGCTATCGCTATAGCTCCTGTCTGAAAACAAGAAAGAGGACTTTTGCCCAGCAGTAAGACAATAATCGCTGAACTAATAATAATTGAAACAAATAGCAACAGCATTACTCGAACAGATCAATATAAAGCAACAAATCGATAAAAGAAAAACTTTCCCGCATGGTATTACAAATCTATTCGATTACAAAAAATATTCTACTATCAAAAAAAAAGTAAGAAATTGGCGGTTAAAGAATATAGATATCTATGTGCGTTCTTAAGAGGTCCAGGTGCTCTCCGGCAAGCTCTGAATAATGCCAGGTGGGGAGGTTTTTGTAGGTACAGTTGTACCCCAATACAGCCAGGGTGCAGATACACGGTATCTTATGAAAATTTCTTAATCGTAAACAAAAAAGTTCATGCAGACATTTCAGAGATAGCGTCATATAAAAGAGTTGTTTCAAAAATGTATGGAGCTCTTAATATTTTATATTAAACAAATTCAAAATAACGTAACTTATCGCAGTATACAAAATTAATTTCGGATCAAAATATTTCCATGTTATTTAGGTGATTTACGCGTTTTTTGTGTCAATTTTGACATATGTGACGGGCGGTACAATTTATAGACCAATGTGACCATTGGAGTCAACCTACGATACATAAAGCTTCCAGAGATGCTATAATTCTACTACAATTCACAGAATTTAGATATTTTTGTACACAATGAAGGAGGCAACTGATGCAGGTTTCATTAATATTCAATATTAACTACATCTTTAGGCATTTTTTGATAGACGTACACTATCCTAAACGAAAATGAAACAAGTTCTTAAAAAATCCTGCCGAATATTAGTCGTTCTTACACGTACAAGCCTTTGATTATTAAATAAAGTATCTTTAAGTTTCGATAGAACGAGCGGTATTTTCTTGCTGATGGCTGTCGAAACGACGACGGTAGCTATTGAGGGTTAAGTCTAGAACACTGTAGAACAACCTAAGTGGCCTTTATTAATGATTGTTCTTAAGCAAATACATAAAGGGGCTCTATTAGATCATATAGCAGGTAACAAATGTTAATAATATGGGAGAACATCCAAACAAAGGTGTTCAGGTCCCAAACTAGACAAAGCTTGTGCAATGGTAACCTGATGACTGATATACATAAATACATACTTATATATGTAATAAATACCCATACACAGTATTTTGACTTTGTAATATCTTGTGCACGCGTTAAGCGATAAGGCCGCTATTAGATTTTTTTTGTATTCTTTTTTAATAGCTTTTTAAGGGGATATGGGACGTGTCTGTCTGTCTGTTGCATCGTAGCTCCCATAGCTCCTAAAAGGATGGACCAATTCTGATTCTGATTTTTAGTTTAAAATGTGTAATTTTTTTTGAATTTTTTATCTGTATATAAATATATAAATAAAGTATGTACACACAAAAAAAAGATGAAAGAAAAAGAAGCTATTTTGAAACAATAAATAATCTTCAAAAAATTTCATTGTCATAGAAAATAAATATTATCAAAAATAAAACAACCCAACCTTATCCTAAGGATCTACTAATAGACAAATCTTACAAAAAACGAGTATCTAAAATTATCATTTGCGTGATTTTTTTTTCACTGTTAAAGATTAAATAAAATTTTAAATGATCTTATTGCAAAAAAATATTGACGATAAATATGCGTAGGTTAGAATTCTAAAATAGATTTCATGGTCACACCTCGGTATATGATTTGGTGGACAGCCAAGAGACATACTAAAACAAGCATAGAGTAATTCTACAGTTAGACAATAATGCTATCAAATAAAATGGATTTCGGGTTTCTCCCATAATTTTTTTTTGTCATAAAATCTCTCTGTTAAAATACATAAATACTATTTTATTCTTATTATTAATATAAATAAACATATAAATAAAATTTCTTTTATTTATTTAATTTTCTAACATATTTAATTGTTGTTGTTCTTCTTTTGTATGAAATATACTACGTAGAATCGATAACCAGTTTTTAAATATGGATTAAGTATTAGGAAATCAAATAATAAACGATTGCTTATACTAAATGCCACAATCAATTTAATATAAGATCATAATTTCTGACTAGTAGGCATTTGAATATATGCAACCCATAAATAATCCCAAAAATATGAATAATAATGCAATAAAAAATAATAATCAGAATACGGAAACAAATCAATTAATAATTAAATTTTTTCAGGTCAAGTTTATGTTTAACAACATCTTATATATTTTTAATTATGAACTTATATATCAATATATTTGATTTTATATAACTTTAAAATTTAAATAAGCTATAAATTGCAAATTTTCTTGTGCGTTTATCAATAAAAATAAGTTAATTCAAAGGTTGGTAATAATATTTAGATTATTTTTATCATTGACCCAATTTTTGGGACATTTGCATCGAGTGAGTTGTATTTACAATTCATTTGACATGATTTTTCTATACCTACTATAATTCTACTAATATTTTAAACGCGAAAGTTTGTTAGCATGTATGTGTGTATGTTTGTTACTGTTTCACGCAGAAACTACTGAACCGATTTGTATAAAATTTGGTATGGAGATAGCTTAGACCCTGTATTAAGACACAGGCTACTTTTTATTGTGTATTAACGCAGGTAACGCCGCAGGGCGCAGCTGGTATAAAAATATAAAAAGGAAAGATTTGCATTTTTGTATGTAACAAGTTAACTCACAAATTGCTGGACTTATTTCAAAAATTATTTTGTCATTAGAAAGCTACATTATCACTGAGTAACATGGGCTATGAAAATTACAGATCCGCGGATAACATCGGAGCCCGGAGCCCAGCTAGTGTTTGATAATTTGACGATCTATACGTGTGAAAGAGTAAGGAAGTATTACCTAGGCTTCAACGTAGAGCCTAAACCGCTGAACCTAGAGACAGTACATTTGTAGTGTGTATTCATTATAGGATGTAGAGTTATTTTTGTCCTACGCAGCTAGGCATTGGACCACAAGTTGGCACGACTACGGAAGTCAGCGATACTGTAGCCCTAGTTGGAGCATGCCTCAGGCTCTTTTTACATGTTTCGTGGGATCGAACCCCGTACCTTTTGCACGGCAATCGAAACACTAACCACTCGACCATCGTCGATAGAGTTGTGTTTTGGATGAAGTTCAAGCCCTAAGTGGGTAAAATGGGGTTTCAAAGCTTGCTGTCGTATGTACTAGTGCCGGGCACGAGTCTCCTATATGAACCACTTCGTTAAACTACCTTCACCATGCTAGCCAAATTGCTGATTGGAGATTGTATTATAAGTAAGCCTAAATCTTCATCTCAAGTTGTAAAATCTGTCGCCAAGCACTTAACGGTGTGTTGCGGCAGCCTTCCTTGATAGCCAGTTTATTCCAGACTAGGCTACTCCATCTTAAGCTACAGTATCGCTGACTTCCGTGCTCGTGCAAACTTGTAGCCATGCCTAGCTGTGTAGAATAAAAAAAAAAATTCTAACAAGGAGGTTTCCTCACGATGTTTTTTTACTGGCATATTAAAGCAAGTAGCAATTAATTCTAATATGCACATTGGTGACATATATGACATATATATCTAAGGAATATTATCAAATTCATTCCAGCAGACTAGATTAGATATATTGCATCTTTACTTAGCACTTCAAAATATGTTTACCAGATCAGGCTTTAGAGGGCCATAAAGAGTTGGACATACAAATATTAAAAAATACACTCGAAAAACTGTGCCCTCCTTTATACCCGACTGTCCGGGTTAATAAATCAATCAAAAAGAAAACAAAAAAGTGTAAAAGAAAGAAAGTTAAGGTATAAAATAAAAAGAACGCCTGACGGAAACCTGCTGACAAAAGCACGAAATAGAGATATTGCGTAAATATTCATTGATACGAATCTCTGATTTGTGTGTACCGAAATGTTCTTTTGTCTGTCAGGTTTTATATGGATGGATGTGCTTTGGGATGTGCAGTACGTATAGCCTAACAGGCTATACGTGCATGTGCAGGCAAACATACAAAGCCTAAGCTTCCCTGATAGATCTCCTGAAGCTGTTCGCAAAGACAAAGTCATTTTAATGTTCTCATTTAGGTCTTTCCAATCTACTGCTATTAAAATATTTAATAATTTATTAAAACCTAAAGTAACATATAATTAATAAATAATAATAAATTATGATTATTAATTGATTATAAATTATGATTATTAAATAATTATAAATTGTGATTATTAATCAATTATAATTAATTAATTCTGCACATCCTAAAGCACATCCATCCATATAAAACCTGACAGACAAAAGAACATTTCGGTACACACAAATCAGAGATTCGTATCAATGAATATTTACGCAATATCCATATTCGTGCTTTTGTAATTGATTATAAATTACAATTATAATATTCGTTATTTATAATAGTTATTTATTTAATTTTTATTATTATTTTGCAACGAAAATTACGTTTGTTTCTATTTTTTTAAGTCATCGCACTAATTGTTTTATCAAGGTGTTAATATACATAAGTTGTTTAATTAATAAGTTGTTGAATTGTTTTACTTAGTCATAAATAATAACCTAATAGCTGTTTTTCTTTTGTTTCAGATAAACCAAAAAAAGTGTCACCTTGTCGTAAAATTAAATAGCAGAAAACAAAAACTAAGAAACATATTTTGAAATGCAAATATTCAAGAATAATAAAGATTTCATAGACTACTCTCATTTATAACATCAATTTTAAATTAAAATTAATTATTTAATTTTTTATTATTAAAAAAAATATTATTAATGTGCCTTAAAATATTTAAAGTGAAGTGCGTAAATGCATACAAATATATAAAGTGTGAAATATCAAGAATAGAGAAGATGTATACGTATAACCGTAAGTATTTTTATTTATTTTTTATTATTTATTTATTTATTAGGATTTTTACACTACAAAGATTAGCGGTAAGGAGTGTACTAAGCAGAAAGGGGTACCTATTGTTGTCATCATTGGGAACAACTTTCACTAGTGGACTAAAAATAAATTCGAGAAAAAATCAACAGCTCTATTGAAGTTTGTTAAAACCTAAAAAAAATATTTGTTTAACAACTTACCTACCTGCGTTATGTTTCATGCAAAATGGGGGACAGTTAGGAAAAAAAATTCCTGTCCCCTCACGACTAAAAAGGGGACAGAAAGGAATTTTTACTCCTGATTGCTACCTAGAGGGGACAGATTATTGTGACAGGAATAAATCACGATATATGATTAGTCATCCATGTCAAAATTAAAATTATATAATAATAACACTTACAATTATGTTACAATGGCATAATATAGTCAAAAATCTAAACCTATATCAGTCCCTCGTCCAAACGTCCCCATAAGAATAGCGACATTAATCACGATTATTAATGTCTGCGTCCCTACGACCTACCCAAGATTTTTCCAGTTTTTCCCCAGAACAGTTTGTGGGAACAAACAGGACAAAAGAATTAATGTCATTTATTCAAACATGTTTAAATATATAACAAGTTAAATTAAAAAGTTTTGAAAAATTCTTTCACTTTTGTTTTAACAGGAGATGTTTTGAAATTAATTAGTAAATAGTATTCCACTAGTCAAGCCCTTAAAGCATTTGACACCCATACTGGGGGTGTTGTGAAGAAATATGTACTCCTCCATTTTGTGGCGGCGGCCATGTTGGACTGATTTTCATCAAATATAGCTAAGAACACTAGCGACTTATACATCTTTCATCCAAAAAAATAAAAATCTGTAAATCCGTTTGGAAGCTACGATGCCACAGACGGCGCACACACAAACACGTCACATTTATAAAACGCCCTGTTGTTTTTGAGTCGGTGATCAAAAATAGTAATGTCAAAAAAAATTGAACAAAAAAATTATATATCTTTACGCTTTAAATATAATTAAGTTACAATACAATACATATTTATTGCACACCAAGAAATATTTATACAGCAAATATATTATAAAGAAAAAGTTACTTTTGCTAGAACATGATTTGGTTTTTATATACCATAAAAAAACATTCATAAATATTATTTCTTAGGCAATAACAATTTTATGACAGTTATATCATAAAAGTACGTTTGCGTGCTTAGTAATCTATATGTATATAATATTATATATAATATTATATAGAGGCAAAAAATGATTAGGGAGTTAGTACTTAGAATTAGTGGAAGGTGTGGTGACTCCCGCTCCGGCTCGCTTCTGGTGCTGCTGGTCAGCCACGCCATCCAGCGCGGTACGAGTAAAGCAGCTAGCGTTATGGGCACCTTTGCACCAGATTCAAATCGGGGCGGTTTGACTAAATTTGTGTTCAAATGTACTGACTTTTTGAAATAAATATATATATATATATATATATAATTATATATATTAATATTATAACAAAGATTATTTATACCCTGGATTAACAAAGAGGTTTTTTATCTCGGAAAATTTTAGTGTTTCCATATGATCATCAAATAACTACCGCGTGTAAACCGCATTTTTTTTATTAATTTTGCAATATTTAGTTCTACGCAGGGTTCACTTTGATGTGTAGACTAACATTGTATGGTTTCATACAATGTATGTACATTGTATGAAACCATTATATACTTACATACATTATATGGTTTCATACAATGTATGTAAGCATTATAAAAATTACAGTCATATAAAAACATAGGATCAGGATAGGATAGGATAAGAATAGGAAAAAAATAAATCTTAAATGTTCTATAGGTAATCTTTCTGCTATATTTTTTTTGTCACTTGGTTTTTGGTAATAAATGTATAAAAAAATAAATACTTATGTTATTGATGCTAAGAGCTAAATTTTTTAAGTTTAAGTTATCATCAATGAGCGTTGGACTCCTTGTAGCAAAAACTTATTGTTCTGAGGTTTCATCCTACTCATTCTACTTCCTACTAATATAAGTAGCAAACGCGGTAGTTTGTAAAAATGAGTGTTTGTTACTCTTTCACGCAAAATCTGCTGAACCAATTTGGATGAAAAGAAATATATCAATAATATATAGAGCCCCGGCCAGAACAGTTTGCATAGAACCATAAATACGTTGGGGATTATTATTCTTTATTCTATCAACCAAATTCAAAATATCGTTACTTATCGCAGTGTAAAAATTAATTTTGTATCAAAATATTTCCAACTTCATGCAAAAAGCCGATTTTCGCGTTTTTGTTGTGTCATTTTTGACATCTGTTACGAATGGACAATTAACGCACCAATGTGACCATTGGAGTCAACCTAGGATAAGAAAATCTTCCAGGGATGCCAGAATTTCAATACAATTCACGGAAATTAGTGTAGAATGACGTAGGCGACTGATGCAGGTTTCATTAATACATAATATTAACCATACCAAAAACCATTTGTTGGTAGACGTACACCGTCCTGGCAAAAAATATAACAAGACCTTTTCTACGAAGATAGCTTAGACCCTGGATTAACACACAGGCTACTTTTAATCTTGTATTTACGCAGGTAACACTGCAGAGCGCAACTAGTTTTATAAATGATAAATTTTGTAAAAATGTGTGGAGGTATATTTGTTACTATTTTTCGCAAAAGTATGATGAAATATGATACGGATAACTTAAAATAAGACAGATAACTTAGACCGTGAAAAAACACATAGGTTACCTACTTTTTATCTTGTATTAACGCGAGTAACACCGCAGGGCGCGAGTAGTATTATTATACACCTACATTTTCAAGAAAAATAAATGGAGTAATAATATTAATTCCGTATATCGTGGTCGTGTTTTATTATTTTTATAAATAAAAAAGTCAATTACCGTTAACAAAAACCGTAAACAAGAATTTGAGAACTGGCACAATACACAAAGTGTGGTAGCCAATCAAGAAACAATAAAAAATAAAAAAAAAAACGTAAAATCAATAAACGTCAACATAAACATCTCACCATATTTATGTACTACTTTATTGAATAAAAATCAAAAACAAATAATTTTGTGGCCTACGTATTAACTCTGTATAGGTTTTCCGGGTGGAATTTTCGATAAATTTTTAACCCGACTGCCCATAAGGAGGGTAATGTTTATCGAGTGTATGCTTCATATTATTTACGAAGATGTGTTTTGACTTGTACCTGATTGTTGTAAAGGTCCAACTGTAGTTTCGTTCACATTCGGTGAACTTCATCAGGGATGAAACGAGTCGTTCGTGTCTTCAACGATCACGCGTCTCTGACTGCGCAAACAATATCAATCAAATAACGCGTGTTTGATTCATATTGTTTGTTTTTAATAGTGTTTTTTATAGTTTTCTAAATAAGAGTGTATGTTTGTACATATAAATACGTCTAACTCTTTGTGTTCTTTTTTACTACAGTCTAAAACCGCTATACTATTTTTTATATTTAATTTCACATATTTTTTAGTATGATTTAGTAGGCATATATAAATTTTTTGAAGGATGTCCAGATTTTTGTCATTAAGTAGATAATTGTTTAAATTAAGTCTAAAAATATTTTTGTGGTAAGACCGTTTTGTATCGTCGTATCAACCCATAACGTCCCACAGCTGGGCTCGGGTCTCTCCTGTGAAATGGATGTAGGCCATAATCCACCACGCTGGCCATATTGTGGGTTGGGGACTGCACTTTTATTTGAAAGTTTTTAAACTTCTCCAACAAGGAGGCTTCCTCACGTTGTTTTCTTTAACCGTTTCTGCTTGTGAACTTGTGACTGAAAAACCAAAAGTTGCATGCCTGAACCTGGATTTGAACCCGCGCCCTTGCACTTGTGAGGGTTTATCGACTAGGCTACCACTAACTTTAAGACCGTTTATTTTTGTAAATTGGTTTATTAGTATGTGACGTATTTGATATATCAATATATTAGCGTCGGATCTTAGACAATTCTCAAAAAATCCTTCTTAGGTCTGCTAATCAAATAGGCACTGACCTCATCTAAATAATTTGACAGTTTTAACCGTTACTTAATATTTATACCTTAACAAGTGGTTAAAAGTGGCTTCAAAAAACCCAACTACAAGAGTTTTATAGCCACGTATCTTAACAGGTGTAATCGCGGGATGCAGCTAGTATAGCATACGACCAGGTGAAGACGAATCTATTGACAACACTCACATAAAAATACGACAAGCCGTTTAGGCTGGAACACTAACCAGAAAATATTATTCTGCATTTAATTAATCAAAGTGAATCAGTTTCTTCTAGGCAAGCGTGCCATATACTAGGCCGCATCGTCACTTTACATCTGGCAAATGGCCTGCAAGTCTATAATTTATAAATAATTTTAGATTAAGTAGAGATTGTATGGAGTATCAATATTAATTATGTTATTAACAGTAAATATCAAGTAAATTACTCATATTTCACACTTTACGTCAAGGACTTATTCTAATTGAGGTATAGCATAATCACTTTTAAGAATATACCTTCGTTTTACATAAAATGAGAGGACGTGCTCTCGCTATTACGTTTTTTAAAGCATACAAATGAGCTCCAGCGCTCTTTATCTATTGGCCATTCTGAGGTCATGCATTGGTTGTATATGTTTGCTACAAATCAATCATGAATTCTTTCATTAAATAATAAATTAAAATATTAAATTATTATTAAGTACACCTAACAAAAATACATTTCATGTTTGTACATTATTATTCATTACTTATGATTTAGTTCTCTTCAACCAATAGTTGAAATCTCCATTAGCAATAAATACGCTGCTTGTTGCACCATCAACATATGAACCGTAAAATTAAAATACTTAAACGCTTCTTATTCTTCATTAATTGGCACTTTAAATATTTTTACTAAAAGACATGAGCAACGTCATCATCGTGTAGTAATTAATCACATTTTATTATTATTTTTATTGTTGTTTTTACTATTATATATAATTTTGAAGGGATAAAGTCAATCCATAAATTTTATATTAGTCAAAGGAACTAACATCAATTTGTAATAACTTGCATTAAAGATCTGACTCATACACATATGTCTCTGTTTTTAAAGTAGTGTTAGAAAGAGACAAACTTCGTTGGAAATCCAGAAGGCCTAGACTTTGTGGTTTTGTCTATATTTGCTAGACTTACGTTAAATTACGATGTTTATTTAGTTTTATTATGTTTTTTATGTGTTAGTATAACTCTATATCCTGTTGGAGAACATCTAGAGTTTTCTAAATCTCTGCACAATTATCGGTTAAGAGTGTACTTAGCAGAAAGTAGGTCACTATACTCATCCTAAGGAACAACTTTCACTATGGGGCAAACTCTGAATTCGGGAAAAAAAATCAGCTATTTCATACATTTTGTCGACGACCGATCAACTTATTGTATGGAACTGCTGATGTTTTTTATCGATTTCAGAGTTGTCCCATAGTGAAAGTTGATCCTGAGGATGAGTATAATGACCAGCTTTCGGCTTAGTACACACCAAACCGATAACCTTGTATACATATAAAGAAATGAGATGTCCTGACTGACTGATATTACTTAGGAATCTACGCAGAGCCTAAAACGCTGAACATGTGACATGAAATTTGAAGGATGTATTTATTATGATTTATTCCTGTTTTAAAATTCGTTTCTGTCCCCCTGTGACTAAAAAGGTGACAGAATGGAATAAGTTTTTTCCTGATTGTCACCATGCGATATTTTTAAAGTGACAGATAAGAATCTTTTTTCTCATACGATATTTTCAAGGGAACAAACAGGAATTTATTTTCTTTTATGTCCCTCTGAAAATTACTACGAGTATATAGAAAATAAAATCCAAGACGCGATCTCATTATAGAGTGTATAGGGGCGATCAAAAAACAGATTTATGGAAATCTGATCCTTAAAATTCAAGTACGGGTTCAGAGCTTGAATCTTCTTTATATTGCATTATAATACGCAGGTAACGCCGCGGGAGACAGCTACTAGTGAGAAATAACTACAATTCAGTAGACAAATTTTTTTCAGTAATTTTGATATAACCAAGCAGGTAAATTTTTTTTATAAAATGCTATGGGACTAACTGAACCATTTTGAAAGAAAAATTTTTTTTTTTTATATCGGGCAATAGTAATAAATCCAAAAAAAATATTCCGATGAATTAAGAATATCCTTCTTATTGCAATCGATGAAGTAAAAAAAACAAGTCGATCCGTCCCTTGATTGCAGTGGAGAAGACGAACAAACAAACACACTTTCGCATTCATAATATTAAGTATATAAACAACGTCTTCTTTCTTTGTAATAATTATTATGATTAGTTAGGAATATCCCTTTGCATGAATCATATAATGCAAGGTTCTTGTCATAAAAATCTTGTTTATTTATAATCTTGCGATATAAGTTAGGAATATCCCTTTGCATGAATCATTTATAGCAAGTTTCTTGTCATAAAAACCTTGTTTATTTATAATCTTGCGATATTAGTTAGGAATATTCTTTTTGCATGAATCATTTATAGCAAGTTTCTTGTCATAAAAACCTTGTTTATTTATAATCTTGCGATATTAGCTATAAGTATGGAACCTCAATACTCAATATATTTATCGCTAAATTATATATTACTTGCAGATCTTAACATAATGCAATAAGTACTTATGGGGTAGAAACTTTGGGGCCGTGGGGACCGGGAGCTCTGAGCTTTTATAAGGTCGGAACGTCTGAAGGACTCTGCCTTAGACAGAAATGCTGGCTTATATTATGCCCAAAAAATAAGTCTTGTAATTCAGAGGGGCAACTTTTTAGTGACTTTTTATTTTTTAATAACTTTTAGATATACAGATAATCTATACTGTTTTACTAAATTACTTTTAATATTACAAATGTGAAAAAGTATTTATATATCTGATATTAACCCTACTCGGGTATGGCGATATGTTGAGTGGAGCGCGCCGATTTATTGCATTTCATTTTAAAGGTTTATCGCTTAAATATTCCTCAACACTATAATATCACTTATCTAGTAATATTTTTTTTAAGATTTTTCGAAATCATTATTATATTATCTGTTTTCACCTTTTTGCACTGCTCTGAAGTTATCACCGAAGTTAAGCAATGTTAAGATAAGTCAAGTTTAGGATGGGTGGTCGTGGAAAATTGTTAATTGATTAAGCGACCGATTTCTTTGTTGGACGGAACAAACAAATCGGTCGCTCTGTCTCTTTCATTTCCATGGACCTTGTATATATCCTTTCATGTTATAATTTGACTGAGATGGCATGGTGATCTTTGTCTATATCTTTCTCTGTGTACGATCCTACACTTAAAATGTTTATTTATTTTCAAACCCTTATCAGGCTGCGTAGGTTAATAACATAAAAATGTAATTTAATTCGAATTAGTCTAAGCTATGATAGTATTATAGTCAAACGACCTAATTACTAATAAATGATAGTTCTTAAGACAGTTCCGTGAATGACTCAATAAATGTGATGGTATTTGTAAATGAGGCGCAGTTTATCCTTTTGTTCTAGGCCACCTGTAGGCCTCTGATATGGCCTACTATTTATAGTTTTGCCCGTATTTTTGTAATAAATTATTTGGGTATTGATTAGTATACGGGGCTAAAGGTTAGGGTGTACTAAACCGAAAGGGGGTCACTATACTCATCCAAAGGAACAACTTTCACTATGGGGCCAACTGTGGATTCGCTGTTCCATACAAAAAGTTGATCGGTCGTCGACAAAATGTATGGAACCTCTTTTTTTTTTTTTTCTCGAATTCAGAGTTGGTCCCATAGTGAAAATGGTTCCTTAGGATGAGTATAATGACCCCCTTTCGGCGTAGTTAGCCCCTAGCAGATAACCCTGTATATAGGATTCAGGACATATTATTATTGAACGTTTGATGACTGTGCGTTGATCGAATGTACGAAATAATCATGTTTTTTCCTTCGTATTACTTACTAAAGTTGAATAAAGGTGACTTTTTTTTCAATTCTTGCGTTGTTTTTTTTTTTTAATCAAAAAAATAATATATTTATAACATATTTTTTACATTTATATGATGAAGTTCACCGAATGTGAACGAAACTATAGTTGGACCTTTACAACAATCAGGTAAAGGTAAAAACACGTCTTCTTAATCAATATGATTCGAACATCTAGCAAATAAGTCCAAGTAAAAAAAAAAACTCGATGACGCGCTCGCACAAATTTTATTTTAATTTTATCCAGAACAAGTAATTAACATTTTTATTATTTATTTTACCAAAACTAAAAGCTCTTAAACTTATTGTTTGGTATTCGAACTCGCGACCTTTAGGCTGCGGAATGGGTTATTTCCACTGTGCCATTAAAGTCATTTTGTGGTTGCAGTATATTATAGAATCCATTTCGTGTTTTTTGACCGCAAATTGGCTTATTTTGTACATAAAATTATAATATTTGTTTTCTTAAATCGACGTGGGTTTTAGGTTTAAATACTTAAGTAAGATTGAAGTGAGCGGTCAAGAGCGTGAAACAGAGTCTATAGGTAATCTACGAGTAGGAAGGAAAAAATATGTGTTATTGTATGACGCTTACTATCAAGTGAGATCGTGGTCTAACGTTGCTTAGTTTGTTATAAAAAAACTAAGTTAATTTTTTTTTTTCAGCTGACTTTATAAAAAGAGGAAGTTGTCAATAAGACACATTTTTTTTGTATATTTCATGTATTGTGTTCAGCGAAATCAAAATAATATGTCAAGTTATTTAATAACAAAATGGAATAAATATGATAAAAGAACCGACAGTACAAAAAAGTATTCGCCATTTTGTGGTGACGGCCATCAACGCCTTTAAAAAAAAGCCAATACCATGCATAAAAATTCAATAATAATGTATGTAAAGGATATATATCATATGAATTGCTTCAGTTATCCGATTCGTAAATAAAAAGTTTTTTTAAGTTATAATTGTGTAAAGTAGGTACCTACCTAATCAAAAACTCAATAAAAGTTGTTTTATAAAGAGTTTTATGGAGCCCTTAGGAGAGACACGTGCCAAACTACAAATCGAATATCAGTTGACTACAAGTAAATTTTAAAAAAAACCTCGACATGCGACATCGCCATTATGTGGTGGCGGCCATCTTGGATTTCAATGTATCACAGTGTTCAGTATTCTACTAATCAAGCCATTTAATACCCACGTTGTGGAAGTTTGAAACCAAATCGTCATTTTGTTGCAGCGGCCATCTTGGACCGATTTTCATCTAACATAGCTAAGAACACGCCTGTGTTTACATTAGAATTAAAACACCTGTTCGAGAGCTACGATGCTACAGACAGACACACATAAATACACCCACATACATACATATACAAGACAAACTTATGACACCCCGTCGTTTTTCGTCGGAGGTTAAAAAACTCCAAAATTACAATCATTACGTACTTAATGGAAATATTATAGCACAAGTTATTAAGTACCGGAAGAATGTTCGGACCTTAACTTGAAATTAAAAAAAAAACTGCTCCAGTTATCTCACTTTATAACAGGTCCGAAACCAAAATAAAAAAGTTTTTGTTTACGTCAAAATTGAAAACCTATAAAAAAACAGTTCCTTAGTTTCAGACAGCCGTTCATTAAGGGGAGACCCTTACTAAAGAATAAACCGTTTATTGGTACGAAAAGAGAAAAAAAAAAGATGCAAAAATAAACAATTGTAAAGACGTAATGGATTTTTTTATTTCATGTATTAGCTATTGATCACAACTGTAACAACTAACGCGTGCTCTATCTTAGATCGAATCGTCACTTTACATCAGGCGAGATGCGATCAAACGCAAACTTATTTTTTTAAATATATAATCAGAAACAGTTCCCTAGTTAGAGTTTCCACACAGCCCTTAGAGGAGACTCATATCAAAACGATTATCATTTATCGAATCAAATGAAAAAAAATACCAAAATCTTAAGTAACAGGTTTGACAGGTACGAAAAGTGTATGAACCTTTACAAACCGCAAGAATAAAAAATAAAAAAACTGGCCAAGTGCGAGTCGGACTCGCGAAAGGTTCCTTATCATTTTATACAACATTAGTTCAAGTTTCAACCTGGCGATATTTTGTAGAAAAAATATTCTGCAAAACAATAAAGTATTAGGTTTAAAAATTGGTGACGTGATTTGATCAAATTGTATGTGGGACGCAATAATTATTTCTCGAATTATGCAAAATTTTGTTCTACCATGACTTCACTTTGTTGTGTAGACCTTGCTGTTACACCTTGTATAACAGCAAAAAACGGCAAAACAGACACATTTCTTGTATGGGAATATTATAAAAATATATGTATTTATTCTGTTTTTACCCGACTTACTGTGAAAGGAGGAGGTTTATGTTTTTCGAGTGTATGTATGCATATTTGTTTGTCACGACCTAGAGCCTAAACGGCTTGTCGAACTTTTATGTGAGTGGTGTCAATAGATTCGTCTACACCTTCAGATGGTTATTCTAGACCAGCTGCATCTCGCGATTGCGTGACTCTAAAATTCTTGCTGACGGGTTTTTTTTAAATTACTTTTAACCACTGGTTCCCTTTTTCATACGGAACCCTTATAAGACTGCTCCAGTCATCGCCCTATAATGACGAGTTCAGGAAAGTTACGCAGTTTTGTTATTGACCTTCTCTTTCTCTTGCTAAAATTATACAAAGGTAAAGGCGGATGTATCACGAATGAAGTAAAGCCACGTTCACCGTAGTCAGCTTATGGATGGGTGACCGTTGTAGTGACATTTGCATTAGAGCGCTACCGTTGGCCGTATGACACCTTAAACTGTAGGTCCTGTTTGTTTGTCTACAGAAAACAGATATATATTCCTATACAGAAATTCTTCTAATTCTTTAATCAATTCAATTGTGCAATTCAATGAATTAATGATTTTAAATAAATTGGATTCTTTATTGCAGACACGCAAAAAAATTTAATACAATACTTACAAAATACAGTGCTATAAGTGGTGGCCTTATCGCTAAAAAGCGATCTCTTCCAGTCAACCTTAGGATGGAGACAATTGTGAAAACATGCTATGAAATAATAAACTATGATAGAAGATTTTTATTTGTTTATAAATTTAGACTAGGTATTGACCGCGGCTTTGTCTGGGTTTGTTTTATCGGCCCAAAAAGCCTGTGCCTCTCTCCTTACTTCCAACTATAGCTGTGCAAAAAGTGAAGTCGATCTTGGTTGCAGAAGACGAGCAAACAAACAAGCCAACAAACACACTTTCGCAATTATAATATGTGTAGGGATAGTCCTGTCGACGATGCAGCCTAAGATAGAGCACGTTTGCCTAGAAAAAACCGATTCCCTCGCGACTTTCTTCTAGCGATGGTCTTCGGGCGGTCTTTAAATTCTGACAATACTTTTAATTACTACTTCTATTTTACATGAATGAAGCAAAATTAAAAAAAACGACTTGTCTACCTATCAAAATAACCCCATTGCAAAAGAAAATTTAAGAAAATTTTAGAAAAAAAAATTAGGTTCTCCATACAAAATTTGGTGACGTGATCGGTCAAGCTGTATGGAGGACGCAATATTTTTATGGGTTCACTTTGAAGAGTAGACACTTTTAAGTATTGTCAAACCTTTCTGTTACACCTCGTATATATGCAAGGTTATTAGCTAGGGGTATACTTAACCGAAAGAGGGTCACTATACTCATCCTAAGGGACAACTTTCACTATGAAACCAAATCTGATTCGAAAAAAAAAACAGCTGTTCCATACAGAAAGTTGATCGGTCATCGACAAAATGTATGAAACAGCTGTTTTTTTTCTCAAATTTATAATTAGTGACATAGTGAAAGTTGTTCCTTAGGGTGAGTATAGTGACCCCCTTTCGGCTTAGTACACTCCTAGTCGATTACCCTGAATACATACTAAGTGTTCAAAACTAAAGAAAAGCAAATCTGATCTATGGTTATATCCATCCATAATATCATAAATAAATAAACAACATCTCTAGCGCCCAAAACGAAAGAGGAAATCATTATGTACCTCAATACTGGCGTTTCATGTTACATACACTTGTCTGGAAAAATATTATACCTATTAAAGCAATTTAATAAAACAACTAGGTACTTACATTATTATTATTATTATAATAATAATAAGTAAATTATTACTATAATATAAGCAAATAATAATAACACGCCAGTGAACCTCGTCTTATCATTAAAGGAACTTAAATTCTAGAAAGGCACGGAACAGAATAAAACACTTCTAAATACCAAGTGACGTCATCACCCTGATGGTATTTATTAAATTGTATCGGATCAGAATTACGGACGTTGATGTTTTGATTATTTATATGTCTAGATTCACTGAAATGATTCAATTGCGTTGATAAAATAGAGGTGAAGTGATCACCTCTAATTTATTGTATTGCGTATTTTTTTTAGAAGTCCATATTTTTTATATTGTTGGGCGATAAGGCCGCAAAATGTTTCGTTTATATATAAGATATATACCTGTAGCTGTATATTACAGCGTAGCACGTAACATAACATTATATATAAAGAAGTTTCAAACTTTGAACCCCCATTTGAATCCTTTAAGGGTATTAGTTTTAAAAAAATCTTATCACACTCCTACGATAATAATAATGGATACAGCCTTCAAATTTCACGGCTCTAAGTTCAGCGGTTTAGGTTTGATTGAGACCTGTCAGTCAGTCAGTCAGTCAACTTAGTATTTTATATTGATAGAAAAAAATAGAGGTGAAGCGATCACCTCTACTGTTGCATTTTGCGTCAATTGTTTTATTGTTACTACATAAACCTAAGGCTTTATACTATTGGGTGATAATACCACGTAATGTTTTTTTTGTATTGTATTTTAATGTTTTTATTATGCAATAAAAATGTATAGTGTTGTACTATTATAAGTTATAGTACATTTACTGGTGCCATTATGCACGCACACTGCGACAATCAGAATGACGCAGCGCTAGTGTATTGCATAGTTTTCACCCACACAAGCTTAACAAAGTTGGCCTGTTTGTAATTGCCCGACTGCCCAAAAAAGGTTTATTATGTTTTTCGAATGTATGTTGTATGTATGTCTCTTTGTAAACCTTACAAATATTTATCGGTTGACCGATTTCTACGTGCGAGATGTCATTGGATTTATATTTTGTTCTATCCCTCGTTTTCCCTCATCAAGATACAGGGATCTAAATATTTTAATACAGGGTTTTCTCGGAGTTGATTCTAACAACTTGGTTATTTAATTGAAGCACGTACCTTGATTGAACATCGCTTTTTAGAGATAAGACCAACTTTTGTTTTCTGTTTTATTATTTTTTGTCGTAAAAATAAAGAGTTTAGTATTTGTAATTGTCCCTCTATCTAGACTTTTGTAAATGATCAAAGCGTTAAAGATTTACGCAAACAGGATAATGACAAGAAGTTTTCTTACCATTTTCAGTGTTGCATTTTTATTTAAATTGATCAGGTAGTTGTGAGGTTCCGTAGGGATATTTAAAAGTTGTGGGAATCTTCAGTAATGCTTATCTTATAGTGACTATTTTGAAGGAAGGAGGGTTATAGAGGGAGAGGGAATATTGCTTTGGCTCGACCTAGAACCTAAAAGGCTTGTCGTATTTTTATGTGAGTGGTGTCAATAGATTCGTCTTCACCTGCAGATGGTCATAGGCTATAATACTAGCTTCTTACTTCTTCTACTAGCTTAGTCTAAAGTTCTCGCAGTCGGGTTTTTCAAAGTCACTTATAACCACTTATTAGTAATCAAAAACAAACTAAAACGCCAATATTATATATGAGATCGAATTTAATTGTATAGAAAGTGCTAGGATATTTTGCTACGGAACCCTACATAAGCGTTTCTTGATAAGTACTTTGCAAATTTATTATTTTTGGAATTACACAGGATTTAAAAGTTATTTTTAGATAAAATGCTAAGTGTGAAGTGGATAGGTAGTGTTTATTTTTTAAACCTGATATGTGTCAATGCGGAAAAAAAAGCAAAATATTATTTAAAAATAGACTGACATTTTTATTTTTATTTATCGAGAAAATTGTAAGCTCTACTAGAGTTTTGGTTTAATAAGAACCTTTCCTTTATCTTCAAAGTTACTTGCATTATTGAAAAAAAAAAAATATTTTACTCCTAAATTGTTAAATGAAATTGCTGGGCTCGGGTCTCTTCTAAGAATATATCCTGACATAAGATAAAAATAGACCTATGTATAATATATAGCTCAAAAATAAAAAGTCAATATTCGATTCGTATAAATTGTTACGGAATTAACGATCAGGGTTGTACTAAGCCAAAAGTAGGACTTTATACTTATCATTGTTAACAACTTTTACTATGGGGTCAACACCGAAACAGGAATAATTAATAATTAGTAACAAAATGACTATAAAATAGAAAAACATGAGAGATAGTACTTACTATATAAGAAAACAATGTTAAAAAAAAACTTATTCCACGACAGGACAAAACTTTTTTTAATATATTTACGAAATCCTCATAGAATTCAGGCATATTTTTCCTTAGATCCAAAGTAATTGAGATATCTGTTATGAATACCTAATCTTATATCTTAAGTATACTTGATCCAAAGAAAAAAAACCTTAAACAAAGAAAAAAAAACTTAATATGAAGAAAAAATATGATGCCTGATACTCGCTCTTAGGAATGAGTTATTACGTCACGGTATCTTTCATCTTATGTCAGAGGTCAAAAACTGAAGGTGAATGTCCGAATTGGCTAAGTCATTATCAAAATAAAGTACCAAAAAAACAATGTATGAATGTATACAGTAAAAGAACAAGTCCTGACTGACTGACTGATCTTTTCTAGGAATCAACGTAGAGCCTAAACTGCTGAACCTAGAGACATTAAATTTGTAGGGGTATTCATAATAGAGTGTAAGGCTGTACAAAGAAAAGTATTTTTAGAAATTCAACCCCTAAGGTGTCAAATTTAGGTCAAAACATTTACTAGTGACTATATAATCTAAAAAAAAGTATTGTTTCATAAAAATGTGACACCAGAGTTCTATTTTTTGTATTGGTCAAGTCCCAAAAATTTGATATGTTACCTATATATATATATATATATATATATATATATATATATATATATAGGTAACATATCAAATTTTTGGGACTTGACCCTTGACTTGACTTGACTTGATATATATATATAAGATAAGGAAACTACTAAATAAATATATAGGTACATAAAAGATACAAAATATTTGTATACCTTTTCATCTAACAATATTAAGTACCAAATCTGTCGCTAAATAATATGAAAAACATTATTTATCAACTAACTCCAAAAAGCACCTCATCCTCTTTCGAAGTCTGTCACACATTCTCCACTAGGATTTCTTCTATGGTGGAAATACTACACAACATTCAGAATTATGTGTGAAACACACACAGAATCGAAACGGCTGTTATTGTGGAACCCTGTAATGGGAAAAACAATCAACTTTTACAATCATATACAATACAGAGTGTTTGAGACAAAATATTAAATTAAATATCGACCCAAATATCTTTATATCTATATGATTTTTTTGGGTTCCGCATACAGAGCGTAAAAATGGGACATTATAACTAAGACTTCACTTCGTCCATTTCTCTATCACCAGGTTGTATCTCATAAACTGTGATAGCTAGAAAGTTGAAATTGTCACAGATGATGCATTTCTGTTGCCACGATAACAACATAATAAAATAAAATGTTTGAGGGGGCTCCCATATGACATATGTGATTTTTTGCCGTTTTACACTTAATATTTACAGCAATAACCAACTCGCACTTGGTGATTTGAAAAGTATTAGTACAAGTTTTTCAGCTGTATATTTTTATACTGAAATTAAACCATTAAAACGATTTCGTTCAAAATATGTTTTTACAACAAAACTAAACTGTTCAATAAAAACTAAATATTTTTTCCAAATGGAATCGGATATGACTAAGAAATTGGAAAAAAAATAGTATACAAAGATGAGGAAGTGCCCCCGCCAAGTCAAGCAAAACAAAGGTGTTATACCATGCCCACTATATTTAAAAAAGAAAAAAATACCCAATGACAAGTGTTTAAAAGTGACTTTAAAAAATCCAACTGCAAGAACTTTAGAGTGACGTATTTTAACAAGCAAAATAAAGAGATGTAGCTAGTAAACCTTTGACCATCTGCAGGTGAAGACGAATCTATTGACACCACTCACATAAATATACGACAAGCCGTTTAGGCTCTAGGACGTGACAAACAAATATTGATACATACACTCGAAAAACATGACCCTTCTTCATTCGTAGTCGGGTAATAATATTGATGTGGTTACTCCAAAATTTTATAAACTAACAAACAAAATACCAATTTATGACAAAATAGTTGGAAAGATTCACCAATATATAGAGAAATACTAATTTATGACAAAATAGTTGGAAAGATTCTCCAATATATAGAGCAATACTAATTTATGACAAAATAGTTGGAAAGATTCTCCAATATATAGAGCAATACTAATTTATGACAAAATAGTTGGTAAGATTCACCAATATATAGAGAAATACTAATTTATGACAAAATAGTTGGAAAGATTCTCCAATATATAGAGCAATACTAATTTATGACAAAATAGTTGGTAAGATTCACCAATATATAGAGAATTACTAATTTATGACAAAATAGTTGGAAAGATTCACCAATATTTAGAGAAATACTAATTTATGACAAAATAGTTGGAAAAATTCACCAATATATAGACAAATACCAAATTAACCGACTTACTTAAAAAAAACTGCGCTGCGTTACTTGTGCATATTTGTATATGTAATATTTTAGACGAAATAATATTATTCATAGTTTTTTACGTCAAATTTGTAATTTATTATTTCATGAATACAAAGACAGTGGCACCCTAAGTTATATATTTAATATTAGACGAGCAGCATTATGAGCTAGTTCATTCGAACACACTGTACAATTAGTATGTACTTTTCTGCTACGTATTTTCCCTATAGTGACGTCAATGGAATACGATACAATTGAAAAGAAAACAAATCAAAATTTAATTACGTTTATTTTAAGCCGGTTCAAGAATCTAGAACATACCTACGCCATTGAAATGACTTCGATATAAAAATACTAGCTGGGCTCCGTGGATATCTATATTTTTATAGACTCAGTGATAAATTCTACGAGAATTTTCAAAGTTTTAGTTTTTAAGTTTATTCTTTACATACAAAAATACAAATTATTCCTCCTTATGTAAAGATAATAGATAAACAACAATAACGGTTCTCAATAAGCATTTCTTACAGGCTGACAAACTGTTATTTCGTCAGAACGTGGGAGACGTAAGATAATAAATTGTGTTTGTTTTATAGCTTTTTTAAGAAGGAGGTTTTTTTCTCCACAAATAAGGGGGAATTTGCCACGTGGTTATTTACTAACCAATATTAATAATATCTGGCTCAGACAAACACTATCATAAATTAAAAAATCTTCAGAGTTCACTAAATAAATCGGTGAAATGTTTCTCATATTTTTTTATAAAGTTCCTTTAAATAATGTATATGCAAGCTATTTAAGTGTTTTAAATTACGTTTGATTGTTTTGTTTACCCGACTGCGAAAGAAGGAGGGTTATATTTATAGAGTGTAAGTGTATGTATGTATGTATATTTGTTTAGCACGTCCTAGAGGCTAAACGGCTTGTCGTATTTTTATGTGAGTGGTGTCAATAGATTCGTCTTCACCTGCAGATGCTCATAGGCTATACTACTAGTAGCTGCATTGCGCGATTTACACTTGTTTAGATACGAGGCTATGAAGTTCTTGCAGTTTTTGAAGCCACTTTTAACAACTTCGTGAATAGTGTTTTTGCTATTTAAAAAAAAATCTGCTGTTGTTAAGTTTACGTTTTAAAATATTAATATCATGCAAATGACATACCTAACCTATAGAATTAAACGCCATCTTCCAAAATCCGGTAACAAAACCGGAATCGTACAGGAATGGTCTCATTAAAAAATAACCGGAATTTAAAAAGCGCACATTTTAAAACACGTGAATGACGTCACTAGTAAATACCCAATTCATTATTTAAACGGTTTATTGTAATCGATTATTTTTTGATATATTTGTTAGACATAATTAATATATTGTAAAGTTATTAAATACAAAAATATATTAAATGCGTAATTGATTGTGATGTTTAAGGATTTAATTGTTGTGAAAGTTTGTTAGAATGTATGTATGTATGTATGTTTGTTACTCTTTCAAGTAAAAACTGTTGAACCGATCTTTATGAAACTTGGAACGGAAATAGTCTAGTTACTAGATTAATACATAGTCTACTTTTATATTCTATACTAGCTGACCCGCCGAACTTCGTACCGCCTAACAGTTATGTATGTTTCTCATCTTTTAACCTTCCCTATATCGCTATATCGGTGCAGCCGTTCTCGAGTTTTAGTTAAATAAACGGATTAATTTTTGTACATAATTTTTCTGTTATAAGAACTTTCTCCTGACAATAACAAACACTACAAAAAAAAAATGTGAAATTGGTCCAACCGTTCACGCGGATATAGTGTAGCCAGTGCAAGGGGTATAGGGATACATTTTATACATATATAGATTAACGTGGGAACACCACAGGGAGCAGCCAGTAATTAATAAATTTCTTAAATAATGTGCAAGCTGTAGAACTAATGAACTATAGGTATACTCTCACACAATTGACAACATTTTATATTTTTTGAGATAATTTTATGACGAGCTCATACTCAAAATACCAGATTTTCATATTCACTTTCTTCGAAGTTATTTACTAAACGCTGATGGATAAAAATTTCGTATTTATTTCGATAAGACCGTCAGATGCCACCAAAAAAAATACTGTCATCTGTGACCAGTAACAAAACAATCAAAACATTTGTTTACGAGCCATTGACGAGAATAACATTATGCTGAACTACTTTTACATTTTCAAAATCACTATTAATCACTATTATTACATTTTGAATAAAATAAAAAATAGGAATATGTTATCTTTCATTTGTCTCTTCACTATCGTAATAAAAATGGGGGGTCAAAAATTTTAAATGTTTTATAATGCAAAAAATTTGGTCTTCATTTTCTTTTTTTTGTCTTACTTCAAAAAAAGAACATCAGATAATAAAAACAACAGAAAACAGACACAAAAATAGGTCTTATCACTTAAGAGCGAAAGCGTTCAGACAACCAACAGCAACAACTTTATATTTTTATTTATTATTTACCTTTGTAGAGAATTGAACACCAAACCTTATTTCTTATTTCAAATTGATCTCAGGCTATTATTATTTACTTGACTTGAGAAAACCAGTTCTTATCAGAATTTTAGTGATGTTTTATACTAAAACTCGCTGTTACCCGTGACTTTGTCCGCATTGTTACCGGTACATGATAGAAATTCAACAGACTCGCACTAAACGCTTTGCGTCGACTTTAATTGTGCAAACAACCAGGTTGTGAAATTCGCTACCGAGTGCTTTATTTCGCGATGGCTACAATCTCGGTCTTTTCAATTTGCGAGTGAATTATTTTCTTCTATGCAAGTGTGCTACATCTTAGGTCGCATCATCGCTTTACATAAGGTTGTTTATGGCTAAGCGCAAGAATATTAGTTTAAAAAATTTATAATTTTTAGTGAAAATATTCTTGCTTTAACGTTTTACGTAGCCATACAATTTCGAGCTGTGTTTTGCTATTGAAATTTTATCAGATTTCTTAATAAATATACACTTTCATCCCCTATTTCAACACTTTAACGGCTTTTTTCACAATTGAATGAGCCTATGTCCTTTTCCAAGATCTTATCCGTCTTTGAACCAAAAGAGATGTTTCAAAACTGTATAGAGGTTTGTCCCTGACCTTGACCATAATGCTATAAACAATTATATGATAATGATTTTTAAAATCAATATAAAACTAAATCGAAATCAAGAGTAACATCTACAATTGAGTATGAATTAGCAGTGAGAACTAAACTAGGCATAGCTATAACTATAAATTCTGTGTACCTGCCAGGGTGCCCAAGATACAGTCTTGGGCACCCTGGCAGGTACACAGAATTTAAATCCATAATCCACTCTGTGAGTAGTAAGGCAATGTATATTATATCCACCTCTTTAATTCTAAAACATTTGTCAACATTAATCGCCATTTAAATGCCAATTTCATTTCATTTCATTTCATTTCATTTCATTTCATTTCATGCCTAGTCTGGAATACACTGGCTCTCAAGGAAGGCTGCCAGAACACACCCCGACATTACTTATGCTTTAGTTTCTCTCCATTCAAAGGTTGCCTGGAAGAGATCGCTATTAGCGATAAGGCACCGCTTGTCGCACGTAATCATAAGTTTTATTAAGTTTATTTTATTATGTATGTGTGTAGAGTTTTCTATCTATCTATCTAAATAGCAGACTTTACAGACTCTAGTTTGGTGTACACATTGGCATACCTAAAGCTATTGTTTAAAATACTACAATTTTAATTTACTGATGACATAAACATTGAACATATGGATTATAGGTTCAAAAATACGTCCTAATAAAAAAAACGTTGAGTTTTATTAATCTTTAGCTAAATTCAAAATAACTGAACTAATAACCGCGTTAAAAATTAATTTAAAAAAAAATGTTAATTAAATTGGTAGTTTTGATTTTTGTGTGTTTAATGAAAGTAGGTGGTCACTTTTTTCAGTAATATGGTCACACCGTCCTGGCCGAAAATGAAGCAAGTCCTTTGATCTAAATCCGTTTAGTGTTTCATGCGTGAAAGAGTCGGAGACAGACGGACACTTTGACATTTATAATATTAATAGTAGAAATAAATTGAATGGAGCAAATGTCAAATAATTTTGCAAAAATGCCGCACGCACGGGGAAAATAATAATAATTAGCATGCGTAGTAATTATGATAAGGTATAAAATTTAATGAAAAATGGCCGGATCCTTGCTAAAAATAATTTTCCGCATTTCTGAGCGGATTTTAAATAGACTCATCTTTGCATAATGGAAACGATTGCGAATTTATTTATGGGTAGTAATATTTACCGTTTTTTTCTTTGACTTTAACAGTGTGCAAATTTGTACAAATTTGACGACTTTTTATGGGAGACGAATGTAATTTGATTAATTCAATGAATTGTGTTACATATTTGTTTTGTTCTTTACATCGCTATTAAAGTAATTAATACAATTTAATTAGATTCTTTAATCTATTTTAATTTAATTAAATTTAATATTTGACATTTGTTATGAATAAATTACTATGGCTGGGACATGATTGCGGTGTTATACGTCTCATAAGTATTTATATAGAAATGGAACTATTTAATTTGCTTTTTTTTTATTTGTAATCAGATGTGGTTGATAAAGTTCTTATATTTGACTATCTTTTTTGTTTTTATTATTATTTAGTGATAATTTATTTTATTTAGAAAACTGACGCGTGTTTTATTCATGTTATCCGATTATAATGACAGACATCGAACTGTAGTAGAGCGTCTGAAATTATAAAAAACAACATTAAATAAATATTTTTACGAAATAAGAAGACGCCACACCTTGTACCTGATTTTGTAAAGGTCCAACTATAGTTTCGTTCACGTTCAGTGAACTTTATCAGGGTGCGAGGCATGTCATCGTTGAAGACACGAACGACTTATTTCATCCACCTACTCCGCCATTATGTGGTGGCGGCCATCTTGGACCGATTTTTATCAAACATTGCTAAGAACACTCCCGACTTATACACCTCTTTTTATATATATAGATATATATATAGATTATCCGTTTGGGAGCGTAACACCTCATTGTTTTTAACCCCCGTAAAAATATAGTTAAAAGTTATGGCGTAAGTGCTATAACTAATAAAGTATCTTCCCCTTAAGAAATCAATAAAAAAAGTGTCGTTAGACAAATTCTTAGAGATATATTTATGATTTTAAGTTAAATAAAAATAAATATTTCTATTAAAGGCTTTTGGGCCTTATAAAAAACACATCTAAACCCAAGAACTAGGTTTTATAAAACAATCTTTTCAGTCATGAGTTCAAGAGCAACATTTTGAATAAAATAAATTTGATTTAAAATAAATTAACTTATCACTTCTTATGCAATATAATTAGAACAGTTTGTTTTTCCACCCATTTTGCAGTCGGACATAAACCACGGACAATCAAACTAACAAACACACTTCAATTTTTTAACGAACGAAGGAGGACACATAATATTCTTTTTCTTAATCAATCAGAACAAAGATATATACAACAAAGACAATATTCTAGACTAAAGCCTTTTAAACCAGTTCCAATAACCTACGTCACTGCCTACGAATGTAATACGCGTTATTACACACACTAAGACGTTGTATGTGTGAGTGAGCTCTTATGAAATTTTATAAAACGGTAGCGACTCACGCGTCTACTACCATATAGCTATTAAACCTCCTTCGATGCAGACTCAATAGACGCAAGAACGCGCGAAATTTGAATGTGGCATGTTTACTTTTTAAATCTAGTTTTTTTTTTCTAACAAAGTGACTTCGTAACTGTGATTCATTTGACAATCAGTGATTGGAAAATGTGACTGCACTGTGATATATTAGTGTTTTCTAGTATTTACACAACACAATAAATAAAAACAATTGAACTCTTAAAAAAAATTTAGTGGTTTTTAGTGACATTGAATCTAACTAATACGGAAAATTGACTGGTTCTATTAAAACCAATTAAACTATTTTAGTGTCTAATAACATCTCGAACTGGTAACTCGTGTGTGTTTAAAAAAAACATAACCAAACAGTATTTTATCTAAGTGTCAAAATGAAGGACTTGGTTCAAATCTGGAATCGCGTTTCGAACAGGCGGTATTCGACTGTAAATACATCAGATCGGGAGTTGAAGGAATTGCCGAATAATCGATTGAACAAATCTGATATCGATACTTTCGACTCGAATTTCGCGGAGTGCGAAGGATTAAATAATAAATTTAATGATGATATTGACTTTAATAATCGAAAGAATGCTATAATTAATCGACTGTTCGAGAGAAGAAGGCAGGGACATGTTGGGAGGCAACCGAAATGTAAGTTTTAACTAATTTGTTTACCAATTACAATTTTGAACAGAAATTATTTAGTAATTTTAACAGTTATTTTTATATTATTTTAACTTTGAGATGTTTGAATTGTACCTAATATAATAATGGAGTTTGTAATTTAAATTAAATAGACAAAAATCTTTATTAAAAAATTCAAAACATCAAACTTTTCTTGATCAAATCAAAATATTTTATTGATTATTTGCTTAATATGAATCAGTTTGATAATTTCAAAACTGTGATTAATACCACATGAATACAAAGAGTTAACACAATAAAATCTGTCACAAAAGGCGGTGCGATTGCTAGAAAGTAAGTAATCTCGTCCAGACAACTTTTGTTTCTTTGATTCATATGCCACTACAAATGATTAAAAGTAATTAAAGATTTGTAAACATTAAGTCTAACATAATATTAACTTATGTTTGGTCTAGACGAGAGACGTTTAAAAATTATGTCGATTTAATTCATAACCTACCCTCTTTTAAAACATAAAGAAAACGCAATTACTTACAAGAAACTATAATGAATAAATAAATAAACGTTTATCAAATATAATATAAACGGCGATAATATTACTAAAAGCGATCTCTTCCAGACAAGCTTTAAAAGGTATACCTTACACATATACATTCGCTTGAAGTTAAACATAGACAGGTATTACAAAGTATATATATATATGATGTTTTTTTTTTTTAATTATTAATTGCTTAAATCTATGAAGCATGTCCTTCTAATTATTATAATAGAAACTAAATCTAGAAGAATAAACAAAATACGGATAATGTTCAAACAAAATGCTAATACGGACTTTTGTTCGTTCACGGACTTTTTTATTTAGTTTTTTTTCTTTTACATTTTAATAATGCGATGCAAAATTTATAAAATACTTTAAAGATATTAAATACAAAATTGTATTTAAATTTAAATATCTAGAATGAGATAATGACATGTTTTCTATTATTATTTTATTATAATCTAAATTACTAGGTATATGTATTATAAAATTTGCACAATTCTCACGAATTTGAATAAGTAATGGTTATAATTTTAGATGATTATAACATCTAAGTAGGTATAGGTATTCCGGTATTTACCTGCAGAGGCAGTTACTAAAATACTACATACAATCCTGTACGTAAATAGTCATATTTTAATTTGAATTGTCTCGTTTGGAATTTGGTTTATTATAGTAGGTAGTAGTAAAAATATATAAGTACGTAATTGCATCTTAATAATGATTATTTTTGAAGATAACATCGCGTTGATTTCTCTAAACTATTAATTTCTAGCTGTGTTTAAATATTAAAAATGTATATGATATAAATTATATACAAAATAATAATATAAATATAAATTATATATATTAAATAAAAAAGTATATAATATAAATTATATACATTTTATATTAATTTTTATAATATCAGCAAGAAACGTGCTGTACTTAACAATATATAAGATTTCTGCATATTAAAATTATTGGTCAAAATGTTGTTGAAATATATTTTATAACAATAAAAAAAATATTAGTTAGCTCAACTGTTCGCAGATCTAATAGTATAAGCTCATAAAAATTTCAATAAACCAAAAATAACAAATTTCAACTGAAATCGTAAAACCGCAAATTGATAGAAACCGATGTTTAATTCATTGACAAGTGTCACTATTGACTTAGTCATGCAGATTCCATTAAATCGTTCTAGGATTAATGTTAAACGCGTACAAAGCAGGATTCTGTCGTCAATGGAAAAGTTTATGGTTAATTTAATTCCGGTTAACGTGAAACTTGTATAAAATTATGCGCAAAAGTTGTTCGGCTAAAATTGTATATGTCAAATATAGCATTTCATGACGTATTAGCATAAATATGGACAAATTAATCGATATAAAATACATAAACAAATTTTCTAGTTTAAGACTAGAAGCTGATGCCCGTGATATAAAATTGGGTATAAAGAAGTTTTGAACTTTGAACCTTCATATGTCCCTCTTAGGGTTTGAAATACCAAAAATCCTTTCTTAATAGATCCCTTCTTCACCCTTACAATTTCTTGTCTCTAATATCAGCTGTTTAGGCTCTAAGTTGATAATTCTTACAGATTTATATACATATAAGAAATAAATTGTTTTTGTATCTCTGTATCTTTTAAGAGTAATCGTTAAACGTGATGTTTATTCTCTTCAAAATATGGAATCATTTAAAACTATGCCCTCTTCAAGGACCGATGACAATTTAATAATTTAAATACTTAGTTTGCCCCAATAAGTGTGTTTTTCAGTTTTTAAAACCTTTTTTAAAATAATAGCAATGATAAATCGCATTTAAAAGCGCAAACTTTTTTCTCTCAGGAACGAGATAGTCCCCACGAATTTACCTGTATTGAGCGATGGCCCGTTATTTAATTCCCGTAGCAAATTCTGAGAAATTTGACGTTTACACACACTAACGCGGCACTTACAAACGGACACAACAAAAAATATTTAAATGATGAAATTGTTGGTTCGTATCAAATCTAATCTTAAAAAACAATAATTATTCAACTTTTATTTTTATTATTTATCATACGTTTTAAAAAACAACGAAAGAACAAGTTGTAAGGACGAAACCGGTCGAATAAGAATAGTGTTACCCCCTAATAGTAAAAAAAAAATATAGTGATTTTGTTACACAAACAAAATATCCTCCTCTTAATAGAACAATAAATAAAAGTCTTGATGGACACATACATTATTATGTAGAAATTTAAATTAAAAATAATTAACTAATTAGTCTAATGCTAGATTGTATTAATATCACTATTATTAATATTTAATAATAATTAATAATAAATATTCAAAAAAATATATGAAAAAAGCATAATGATAATATAACACTAATATTATAAAAGCGAAAGTTTGTATGTGTTTGTTCATTTGTTTCTCCTTCACGCTTAAACGGCTGAACGAATTTGGATGAAATTTGGAATCAAGATAGCTTTTTACCTGGTTTGACATATAGACCATTTGTTATCAAGTGTGCCCATGGGTGATCAAATATCAAAACCGCGAGTACAACCGCGAGTACAACCGCGAGTACAACCGCGAGTACAACCGCGGGTACAACCGCGAGTACAACCGCGAGTACAACCGCGAGTACAACCGCGGGTACAACCGCGGGTACAACCGCGGGTACAACCGCGGGGCGCACCTAGTTATTATTATATAAACTTTTTATTATAAACTTAGCCAGAGTTAAAGTATAGACGTCTCGCTCGCTCTTTCGTTCGGTCAATTAAACAGTGAATCAAAATTTCCTTCACTTCTAATGCAAGCCACAAAACACAATAAGTTCATATAATAATGTCGTCTACATTAGCTATTGAACGTTTCAGTCATCATAATAAAAAGTAACTCAAAGTCGAATTAGGTTCAACTTTTATATTTAACAGTTACTTTGACCGGGTCAAAATTTTAGTATAGGATTTTGTACAGCGTTACTCGTGGACCTCTTCACGTCGGCTTTACTACAAAATAGAAAGAAAGTAGAAACATAAATTTAGTATAAGTAGGAATTTGTCAGTACTTCGAACGATAATTAATTGCACCTAGTTTGTATTATTTTCGTGAGGATACCTGCTTGTCGGATATTTGTTTATTGCACACCAAAAACAAAATAAACAATAAGATACAGGCATGTACAAAACATCGGTAGTACATTGGGTTTCCTTATCGCCTAAAGCAATTTCTTCCGTATGTCTAAAATAAAAAAAATAAAGAAATTAGGGTGATACAAAGGTTTAACGATTTAGCAGTCGGGTTTTTTCGAACTCGCTTCTAACTATTTATTGCAACTAAAGCAATAAAATATTAAAAGCATTCGACATCTTCCTTCGGGCGGTCTTCCGTCTCCTACAACACGTTGTATCCAGAGTAAGTGCGAATGAGACAGATTTTTTGTCTGTAACCCTATTAGAGAAGGTGTGTATATTTTACTGGTAACCCTGTATACTTGGATTGTACCATTCTAATGAAATCCTATACTTTCTTTTTGGGTCTTTAGCACATTGATGTCAAAAAAACTTGTCTGCTTATAAATTGTCTGAGCAATAAAGTTTATATTTGTAAATTGATTAATAACCTAAGTTTGCGAGCGCAATCATGTTTGCACACTCCACAACCTCTTAACCGTTTTAAGAATTCATTTTTTCATTTCATATGTCATGTGTTGCATGATTAGAACAAATATTATAGGTCGGTATATGGCGCCGTAGCAAACCTCTCAGTTGTTGAGAACAATAACCCCCCTAAATAACAGTTTTTTTTTATATATTGCTGTATCTGAATGTTATTTAAATTTGCGTCTCTAAAGGGTCACGCTGAATATCAGCGCTGAAGAGCAACCCCCAGCATCATGCTGAGCGCTGATCTTATTTGACGCACGGGACACTGCAACTCGTCTGAATTTATTACTTTAAGCGTTTGTCTACTCTTAAGTAATTAGTTATAGTAGTATTAGTGTCCTGTGTGTACAAAATAAATGTGTTCTTTCTTTCTTTCTTTCTTTATTTAGTTTCGAAAATAACAGTAAAAAAAGCACATTTTAATTTTTTTTTTGCAGTGATGGATAAATTTATTTTTTTGCATATTTAGAGTTCCTGCTATATCCCCGAGAAAACAAACATGAAGAGAATGAAACCAGAAGTAAAATCTAATATTGTGAATTACCAAGTATAGGAAATATCAAAATAATGTTCGAACCGATTCTAGACTTTGATTGGTAATCCTATACAATCAGACAGATTATAAAAAGTAAAGTAAAAACTGTAGACTAGTTTCAAATGTCATTTGCTATTTATATATTATGTCATAACTATGTGTGTCCTGCGGTGTTACTCACATTTATACAGGATAAAAAGTAACCTATGTGTTTGTCTAGGGTCCGAGCTATCTCCGTACCAAATGACATCGGAATTGTTTCAGTAGTGTTTTTATTTAGTTTTTATGTTTTTTTTATGGTCATATTTCTCAGCGTTATATGTTTGTTTTTTTTTTCAGTAAATACCTATTTTGTTTTACGGATCATACAAAAATAAACGTCGAATTTTTTAAAGATGTAGACTGTTGTTGTTAAATCTGTCTTAGCCTGAATTTCTCCTACTTTTCACTGCCAAGAAAAAACGTTTTTACCAACTTCAAATATGTTTTTTTTTTTTTTTTTTTTTTTAATTTTTTGTAAGGTATTTTAAAGACGCTTAGACTTATTATAAAGAAAACTTTTTTTATATAATAAGTCTAAAACAAAAGGGTTTTGTAAAAAAAACAATACCTACTCATTATAATTATATTCCTTCTCTTATATACTTCCTGTGTATATGTATCAGATACTTAAAGTTTTCTAAATAAAATATTATTTCCTTTTTTTTTCAAATTCAAATATAACTTTTTAACAAAAAAAAAAGCAGTAAATACAGATAACATAAAAACATTGTCTGTACACTGAGTAGAATTATTGCTTAGAGCGATTTTTCTTTGTTTTTTCTTTAACTAGGTCGACAGCTAAAGTTTCATCTACCTGCATTTCTCCTACTTTTCTCTGCCGAGAAAAACGTTTTCACCTAATTTTACCGGCCACTGATTTCGTCACGTAGTGTACTTGTAGTTAAGAGATCTCTATCATTAAATCTACTAGATTGTAGGCATTTTACCGTATTAAGTTTCTAGGCTAACTAAGTTAAGTGCTTTCTAGTGTTTAACCGACTTTAAAAGGTTAGGTAGGTGAGCTATCGTTGAAGGAAAACATCGTGAGGAAACCATAGCATGGTGGTAGGGCGTCTCTTATCGCTCGCCTGGCTAGCTACTACCCTCAAGTTGTAAAATCTAATCTATCACTACCTAACGGTGTGTTCCAGCAGCCTTCCTTGAGAGCTAGCGTATTCCAGACTAGGCATGCTCCATCTTAGTCTACAGTATCGCTGACTTCCGTGGTCGTGCAAACTTGTGGTCAAATGTCTAGCTGTGCAGGATAAAAAAAAAACCTTCTAAGTTCTTTTTATTTTTATTCCAATATACGCTGAAACACGGGCATTCGGTGAACTTCAACAGGGATGAAATGAGTCGTGCGTGTCTTCAAAGACGACACGTTTCGCACCTTTTAAAAAAATCATAATTATTATGTAACTGCATCAAAATTGGATAATTTGACATTTATAATTAAAAAAATAAGAAATAAATACATCAAGTTTTCATTTTGTCTCCTAAATTTTTTTTTACATGTATACCTAAATACCTAAGATTTAGTACTTCACAAAGAATATTCCACTCAATCATCATCAGCAGTAGACATTATATTTTATCAAATTACACAGTTTAGTCGGTCCCACTGTTATCTAGGCTGTGGCTTGACATAATTTGATAAAACATTACCTGTTGCACGTGTTTACCTAATGACATTTATAAAGGTCCATACCATACTAATACTGCTATGCATTATTTTGTCCGACTTCAAAAAGGAAGAGGTTCTCAATTAGTCTAGTACAGACAAGTAAAGAAAAGGTTTTCTGTAGATTTTATATATTTAATTCTCGATTCAGTAAAAAGGCTCCATATTGGATTGAGTGACAGAGAATTGTACGAATGAATGAACTAATGAAGACGGCCCTAATAAAATTCATCAGATCATATTGTCACAATAAAATAGCAACTTTCATAAATTTTAATTAAAACTACGAACTATACGCGAGTACCAACATCTAAACAAACACAAACAGACAAAAGCAAACTATAGCTAAGCTTGAATCAGATACGACTTCGAGACACAAATAATAAATAAAGATTACAAATAAAGATTGCATTTGCAAAGATTTAATTTAATCAAATAAATTCATAATACCAGTACAATAATATAAGATTTCTCGTGTATAAACACACTAATAATATAATTATTAGGGAAATACTACAACTGCATAATCAAATCTATTCAATTCAAAATAGTAAGTATTTATAGTAGTATCGTACGAAGTCTTCCTGAAGCTATGACGTCATTAGCTTTTTTACAATAATTGACATGAAATGTGAAATAAATTCATTACTAACAAAATATTTATCTTGGGTTTTTCCTAATAAAGCACACTAACAATATGATTATAATATTATAAGAGAAATGCTAATACTGTATAATCAATTTTAAATTTAAAATACTAAGTATTTATAGTGGTATCGTACGAAGACTTCCTGAAGCGATGACGTCATCGGTTTGTTTAGAATATTTTCAAAGCAAAACTAAAGATTTCTCGTGTATTTTTTCAAATAAAACACACTAACGATGTAATTATAAAGGAAATGCTACAACTGTATAATCAATTCTAAGTATTTATAGTAATATCGTACGAAATCATTCTGAAGCGATGACGTCATCAGCTTCTTTACAATATCTTGAATGAAATGTGAAATAAATTCATTACTAACAAAATATTTTTCTTGTATTCTTCCTAACAAAGCACACTAACAATGTAATGTAAAATAAGGGAAATGTTACAACTGGTATAATCAATTCTAAATTCAAAATTGGTATCGTACGAAGTCTTCCTGAAGCGATGACGTCATCAGTTTGTTTACAATATCTCTAATATGACATTATAGTTAATCAGTTAGAATCGCGTCAGAGAATAATTGGTGCAGGTTTTTCAAAGTTTGTTCGCGTTGTTCTGTTGACCGGCTTTTATAAGACCATTCATCTGATCTATAAGAATAAGAATATATTTTATTTGCTATAAAAGTCATAAAAGAAGTTTTTACAGTTTGCCCATGTCGATCGTGCAAGACAGAATGTTCTTACAGTGTTGGGTAAAAAGAAGTTTGATAGTACCATCTCAAAACATAAATCCTTTAAAAATAAATACCTATTTCTCCTGTCATGATATAACTTTGGAACGACTTTACCGATTTCATTCATCTATTTTTTTAATCGTTTTCTAATACTTTGTAGTAGGTTTTTGCATCAAAAAATTAGGTAAACACGAATATCCCACCTTTTAATTAATGTAGCATCACATCAAAAGCATTATAAATCCGAGGCGACTACGTACGTGGCTAGTATGCTTTGTTAAAATTGTAATTTTTTGCCATAAAATGTCTTTCATCGCATTCGCTGCGGAAAGTATTGATGATAGAACAAAACAAATGTTCTACAATATTATAGAACATATCAATATCCACAAAAAACTTCGCAAGACCATATGTCAAGCTCACATCATTGATGACATCATTCCTCGACTGTTAGGCGGTACGAAGTTTGCAGGTCAGCTAGTTTTATTACCCGACTGCGAAAGAAGGAAGGTTGTTTTACAAGTGTATTATGTATTTTTATATTTAAATTTCTTTGGCACGCCCTAGAGCCTGAGAGTGAAACTGGGTATATAAAAATTAAAAAATTAATTATGGATGATACACAGGTCTAAAGATTTAGCAGTCGGATTTTTTCCAACTCGCTTCAAACCACTTGTTACAGGTAAATATGAAAATACCGTGTGCGAATGGAAACAAGCTCGCCCGTGACCCTGCGCGTACGCTGCCGCTACTAACTTCTAACTTGCGTAGTGTCGTAATGTTATTCATACTTCTTTGTGCCGTTGCAAATTTACAACACTAGACACGCTCGTGGCTTTCCTCGCTTTTTAATTGCGCCTAGTTTTCAGACACAAAAAATGGCTCAAAAATTACAACAAAAAAATAACGACCTGTATTAAATAAAAATTTAAAAAAAAAAGGTTCATGTTGTTTAACGTGTTTCACTTGTACCTGATTGTTTTAAAGGTCCAACTATAGAGTCGTTCGTGTCTTCAACGATGACACGTCTCGCACTGCATTGATAGAGTGATCTGTGTGTTTTCTAAATAAATAAAGGTTATTGGATAGAGGTGTATTAAGTCGAAAGGTGGTAACTATACTCATCATAATGAATAACTTTCACTATGGGACCGACTCAGAATTCGAAAATCAAAAATCATTTGCTTGATGAGGACCGTTCATAGAACAGCAGATTTATTTCTAAAAACCGAAATTCTTTTTCAATTTCAAATATTTTCGTTTTTTTTTCTATTATTTTTACTTATATTTTTTTAATTAGCTTACCAAAACGATAAGAGTTTATAATTACCATGATGATGATGACTTAATGCCCTCAGTATTTTACCCCAGTCATGATGCGCTCGTACATACAACGGAATATTTTCTTAATGGCATATAATTTGCTTACGACAATAATGTTATGTAATATGTATGTACTCGCGTTTATAATAAACTATTTGAGTAAATAACTGCATGTAAAGTACAAGGTCGCGTGTAGGGTTGCCATTATTCAATGATCTCTACTAGCAAACGGTCGACTTCGCGAGCACTAAGTTTTTTTAAAAATAGGAGTTTTCAATACGTCGGAATCATTTTTAGCTGGTCGGCCAAAAATGAGGGTAACATGTAAAAAAAACTTTCATTTCTTTGTAAGTTATTCAAATGTATCTGATACGCATGAACCGATTGGGATTTTTTCTATAAGACTAATTAAAATTTCAAAAAAATATAACCCATGTGGATTTTTTATATAAACCGTCAATTTTTTTAAATATAACTTCTTATAGGGTTAAAAAATATACTTAATTTTCTGGAAATGGTCACGTGGCAAAAATTAAAAAAAAAATGCTTTTCAGCTTTTAACCAATTCAAGAAGAAGGGTAATGTTTTTCGAGTGTATGTATGTATATTTGTTTTGTCACGTCCTAGAGGCTAAACGGCTTGTCGTATATTTATGTGAGTGGTGTCAATAGATTCGTCTTCACCTGCAGATGGTCATAGGCTATACTAGCTGCATCCCGCGATTTCACTTGTTAAGATACGAGGCTTTCAGGATCTTGCAGTCGGTGTTTTTGAAGTCACTTTTAACCACTTGTTATTTTTTGCATAAAATTGCAATATGCTGATTTAATTATAGTTTTCTGACGCATAATTCTAATCTTTCCGGATTCAATATGTCAATATGCGTGTAAAGTTACTGACATCGTCCTTACTTGTCAAAGTCAAATTTCGCAGCGTTATTTATTGACATTAGCACGTTGATTGACATTACTAAATCAATGACATTTGAGATTAGTAAATGTGAATTTTACGTCGACTATTTATTGTATTTATAAGTATATCTTCATCAAAACAATATCATACAAAGCTTTGAGTAATTTTATTTTGAAGTATATTTAAATATTTCTTTATTTATTTATATATTTACAAACAAGAATACAGGCATATTGAGAACCTTCTTTAATTTTTTTGCAATAATGGCAACCCTAGTTAACATGACTTTACTTTTTTATTATTAACATGTCACTTTGGGGAATTCCTAAACTTTATGGTGTTATTAAATTATTGTTAGTTCGTAACTGGTTACTTAGCTCCAGCTAAAAAAGGTGTGATAATACTTAAGAGTGTTAAATCAAAGAGAACCCATTGCAACATTTTTTTCAGAATTAAAAAATAAATTATTGCGTCCTCTTCGTCCTCCGTCTTTGGCCGATCACGTGACCAATTTTTATTTGGAAAAACAATTTATTTAACTTAAAAAAAAAGAAAAACGAAATAAATAAATAAGGTATTTCCAAATGTGAACCCTATGGGGCCTGACATGTTCTTTTTCGATTACGAGTCCCTTAATAAATAAAGATTAAAAAATATTACTTCTTATAGTGCGTTCACCTTCTTTGGTAGACTAACACCCTTAAGTATTGTCACACCTTTCTGTAATTTCCCTGCTATAATACTCAACCCATCGAAGTGAATCTCTTGTAGAACAAAATTTAGCAAAACTAAAAAAAATAGGTTGTCCATACAATTTGATCGATCAAATGATTAATTTTTCTATGGATATTTTGAAAATTTTTGTTCTATGCAGGGTTCACTTTCATGTGTAGACCCTTAAGCACGACCTTAGCTTCTTGACCCCAAGTAAGACCTTAGTTTGTTACATTATGTAGGTTTTTCCCAATTTAAAGCTAAGTAACAGAAATGTGCTAATTTTTCTATTTGATTAATATTTTAGGTTTTTTTGCGTTACCTTTTATTTCAAAGTCAAAGTCAAAGTCAAAGTCAAAGTCAAAGTCAAAGTCAAAGTCAAATCATTTATTGGCCTTATAACTGCGTTTGTTACACTAGGCAAGTCAATACGTACAATAATGAATTATAATATTATGACGAAACAAGAGTTAAAATTTAAAGAAAAATTAGAAAGAATAAATTTGTGTCTAGATAATAATGTTAAATTTAATATTGATGTCTGATAAAGTATTGTTTAATGTCAATATCCATTTTTAATCAATTCGGGAATGAATATTCAGTCAGATCAGTTTGTAAGAATTCTTTGACTGAGTAAAAAGCAGTGGATTCGAAGATTTTTTTTAATTTACTCCTAAAATCATTGCCATGTAAGTTAGCTACAGGACGAGGTAATTTATTGAACATACATATCTTAATCCAGATGCCTTGTTTCTTTACTTTGGCTAATCGAACTTTTGGTTTTGTTAGAAGTACGTCCGGTCTATTGCGATCTCTAAGATTGTATGGTATGTGATTCGGTTTTATCATTAGATTTTCTTTCTCGTCAAAAATTTCTAAGAGACAATTATAAATGTACATGGCTGTCATTATTTTGTGTTTTTTAAAGTATTTTACTGCTGACGTATACATACAGTTATCGCATATCTTATCATGGAATGTACGTATGCATAATACACTGACAACGTATCTTTCACATCTAGTACAGATCTTAGTTTAATGAGCGCATAGTTAGCACTTGCTTACTTCTTACGTTTTTAGACCATTTGCAGGCAATTTTTAAAACTTTTCTCTCCGTAAGAACCATCCTCGTACTTCAAGGAATATTCTAAAAAAATAATTAGCAAAAAAGGTTCAGCTGCTCTCGAGACTTGCGCTTAGCAATACATTCAGCGATTTATTTTTATACTATATCTTTTTTGTTGTTGTTATAGTTCCTAATTTCGATTTCGGTAATAAAAGCAATTGCCCGATAAAAAAAAATAATAAAAAAATATGTTGACACCATCCAATAAATCACAGTACGCTATTATTAATTAAATATAAAAATAGCATTATCGTAAGCAACAATAAGCAATAAAGCGTGCAATAGATTGCTAATTAGCGATAAGACCGCCTATTAGCTGCAATAACTATTTTAAATTGTAGCCTTTCTAGCGTTTTATCTGTTTGCTATGTACTTAATTATTTTTTTAATTATACACTTAGTAAGTAATGGTTATTTATCGCTATATAGATTATAACAATGTATTTACTCGTATCGGTCATTTATTTCTTGTTTGTTTTTGACCGAGCGAGCGAAGAGTCTCTGTGTTGAATCATTTTTTTTTACTTTAGTCTGTGTGTCAGTGTGTCAGGATGTTGGTACTCGTGTAGAAGTCATATTTTCCAACATTATTATACAAGTACCTAATACTTAAAAATAAACTTCGTAACTGAATTAATACAGCAGTGATTGCTTTAGGCGATAAGGCCGCCCAATGTAATACCATTGTATACATTTGTCTTGCTGTAACTTTTTGTATTTTGTTTGGTGTGCAATAAAGCCATATTCTTCATTCATTCATTCAGACCCCTTTATACTAATTTTACAGTCATTTTTTTTAAATGTATAAACTAAATTAAAAATGACTAAAAGACATTCATCCATATCAAACAAAAAAATGCTTTAATTTGAAGCCGGTTAAAAAGATATTTGAACTAAAAGGAATACGGCATTCGGGGACTGCCGCGGTAAAGCTATTGCATACGCATACGTCTAGTCGCACACACGCAAACACCGTGCCGAAGTCTGTTGAACTGAAACGATGTCACACGAGTATTAGGCTTATTTTCGTTACAGAATTTCTAGATTCGGTCGCGCCCGCGATAAAAGCTATACAATCGCTTAAAAATACCTACATATTAATCGAATTAGGTCAAAGATAATTTTGCACGACTATGTTTTTTTTTTAATTGTGTCACGTGACGTTTGTTTTAGAAATTAGAAACTGTAATCTGAGCCATGATTCATTCGCTGTTAAGAGGCAACACGAATAAAATTCCATACAAATTAATTTATTTATATTCTCCTTGGGTTTTGATAATAGATTAGAATTCTAATTAATAGCCATATCTACTATTTTCCCACTACCTAGCCAATGGCAAATTTCATCCAAATCCATTCCGCTGTTTCTGAGTGAAGGAGCAACAAAGAACCCACAACTTGTAATGTTTTAAAATATATATTCTAAGAATTCCCTACTTCTTAAAATCAAACTCCCGTATCTTTTGTTATATTTCTCAAAACTATTCGTTTATTTCTTGAAAACATCGTTTTTTACACTAATTCTATTTTTTATTATGCCAGCCAATAGTAGGTACAATAACATTAAAAATATGACCCTTATGTAAACCAGTGGCAACAATCGTGATGTCATTTTGACAGTTCGTCACTTTGCTTGTTTGACACAGCTCTGTCAAAACGACACCAAGATTGTTTTCACTTATTTCAATGCTAATTTTACGCAGTACCGCCTTTGAATGAAATGGAAAAATTCATTTGTATGGAATGTCAGTACTAGTGTTGGCTCTTAATAACGCTATGACCGATTGACCACGATTCTTTCGCTATCGCATTCGATAGGTAATGCGATAAGAATCGCTAGACTGATAAGTACATGACTGTTACGATTTATAAGTTTTTATAAGATTATTAATAATTAGATAAGTCATTATTATCTCTGTAATGATTCTTATTATACAAGGTTATCGGTTAGGGGTGTACTAAGCCTAAAGGGGGTCAGAATCTAAGCCCAAAAGGGGATTAGAATAAGAAATATTTATTGGCCTTTGAATAACGTTCGTGACAGGCAACGTCTTGTTACAATTGAATTATTAATTATTTTAATTACTTTTATAGTTCTTATGACATATATTTTTACATTGTGATTTATTTCTTTGGTTATTAGTAACATTTAAATCTCTTCATTTGATTCTAACAACTGGTTTAAGGATACTAACTCAAGTATTTTATATACGCATTTAGTTTTAGACATGATTTTTTAATTGCCTAAGTTATTTTTGATTAAATATCTCTCTAAGCTTAGAATTTGATCGTCTTTTTATATTATTTTATGACTAGATTACAATTTATGTGCAAGAAACAAGTCGTAGATAAGTTTTTTTGACTTAGTTCAGGAAAATCTAAGTTATTAAGGCTTGGCCGATCTAAACGTAATTTCCATATCAAGTTATATACTTATTTTTAACTTGACTAAACCGTCTAGTTTTTTATTTCTGTATATATATAATGAGTTCCGTGATGCTGATTAGTATTTTTTTCAGAATTTATTAGATATATTTTGAAAAGATAATTGATTAACGATTTCTGTTACGACAGGCGCCGATTGGACTTTTTGAGAGATTTCGATTATAAAATGGAACCTCTTGATCGATTTTGATTATATTAAACATGGGACCTCCCATGTTCAATATAATCAAATTCGATCAATAACCCTAATAACGCGATAATAATAATATGGGACAACATCCACACAAAGGTGTTCAGGTCCCAAACTAGGCAAAGCCTGTGCTATGCTTACCTGATCACTGATATACATACTAACATACATACTTATATATATAATAATCACCCAGACACAGATCAAACAGACATGTTCACGCATACAAATGTTTTGACCTGTCCGGGGTTCGAACTTGGGACCAGCAGCGCAGAAGGCAGGGTTGCTGCCAACTGCGCCAACCGGCCAATCAAGTAGTTTTTTTTTTAAATCGGTCCAGCCGTTTCCTAGAAATCAAGTATCATAGACAAATACTATCAAATTGAATAGGTACCTCCTCTTTTTAATGAACATAGAACCTTAGACGATGAATTTAGAAACATGCCATTTGTAGGGTGTATTCATTATAGGGTATAGAGGTGTGTTAAGAAAAGATTTTTTGATATGTTAGGGTATATTAAACCCCTGAGGGGATCAAATGAGGGTTCAAAGTGGAAAAATAGTTCATATTAAACTCCTGAGGGGATCAAATGAGGGTTCAAAATAAAAAATATATATACATTCAATTGATGACGCAGGTAACGCCGCGGGTGCCATACGCTACTTTAGTTATAATTTAAAAAAATATGTTATCTGTGTTACTTCATCATAATAACAGCTTTAATAAGAATAATAATAACTTTGTTATTATAAATAATAGTGACATAATAAGAAAAATTAAAATGCTGAACTAATTGCGACGTTATATTTCTTTACTAGGAAAATGTAGTTTCAAGTTACTACATTGTAATTTACTATTGTTGTATTTAAGGGTGTACTAAGCCGAAAGGGGGTATATAAAAGGGGGACTATACTCATCCTAAGGAACTGCTATGGGACCAACTCTGAATTGAAGAAAAATAATCAATTAATAACATTTCTATGTAAATGTCTTATACAAGGTGTTACAGAAAGGTGTGACTATACTTAACGGTGTTAGTTAGTCTACACAACAAAGTAAATTTTTTTTTTGATAAATTTAAAAAATGATTCTTCCATACAATTTGACAGATCACATGACCAAATTTATATATCGCAATTTTTTTTTTGATATATTACACTCAAATAATAAAAAAACACTCTAATAGCTTTTATCGCGGGCTTTGAGCGCGGCGACCGGATGTAGAAATTCCCTAACGAAAATAAACCTTACACTCGTCTAACGTCGTTTCAGTTCGGCAGACTTCGGCACGGTGTTTGTGTGCGTGCGATTACACGTTTGTGTAAGCAATAGCTTTACCGCGACTGTCCGAGTGACACACGGATTTTTTTATATAGGGTTCACTTACATACAAAACATGCAGTCGAATTGAACCTTGTTTTTTGGAAATAACATAAATAATTACTTAAAAATACATCACGTATAGTACCTACTGGGGTTCTATTTTTGTACCGCTCGTATGAACTCATCACTCGTTAATGACGTCACGAACGTAGTATACAAAAAGAGACGCATATTTAAAAAATTCATACCTTTCGATATCTAACGAATGGTATACACCATTCGTATTTGAATTCTACTGATAGAAAATTTGATAGATTCTTACTAACTAATAATACTTTCGACGTATAGTAGTAATTCAAATACGAGTGGTTTATAAAATTCGTTAGTTATCGAAGGGTGTGAATTTTTCACATATCATGTCTTTGCGTATACTTCGTTTGTGACGTCATTACATATCAACGCATAGCGTCAACTGCTGGGCATGGGTCTCCTCTACGAAAGAGGTGTAGGCTCCACCTCGCTTGCCAAATTGCGGGTTAGGGACTTAATTTATCTTTGAAAGTTTTTACCTTATCTGACAATCAGATTTCCTCAAGATGTTTTCCCTCACCTTTCAAGCCTGCGGTAATTAATTAAAATGTGTATATGAGAGAAAAACTCAGAGGTGCCTGCTTAAACCTGGATTTGAATCCGCGCCCTTTCGCTTGTAAGTCAACGGGTTTATCAACTAGGCTATCACTAACTTGTGACGTGACGTCAGTGGCAGATATTAATAAAATATGGCCGTCCGCCTCTTCTCTCGTATATGGGGGTCGATAGCCATAGCAGTTACCGTCTGCCACCACGTGGGGGACGTTCTCGGAGGCAGACGGTAATAATTCATTACGAGTGATGAATTCATACGAGCGGTTCGAAAATAGAACCCTAGATTTATACTCTCATAAAAAACAGTCTGCGTACTAACTTCCGACATGATATGTTAATGAACGAAACATCCTAATTTAGTACACTTTAGACGCAGGACAGTTACTGGCGCAAGTAATGTGTTGTGTAGATTAATAATAAAGCCTTTGTTTTACAGCTGTTACGCAGTTTTTAGATTTTAACCGACTTCAAAAAAAAGCATTTGTTATTTTTATTGTCAGTACCCTTTATTTAGTATTATACTTACAGAACATTTATTATTATTACATTTTTTTATTATTATTTACATATTATTATTATTGTTATTTATTATTGAGTACTACATATAAAGTTCGTTTAAAAATGTTCATAGAATATTGTTTATTTATTCGTCGTCGTATTATTTATATTATGAATCATATCTCTTTAGGGTAACGTACCCAAAGGGTTATAACGGGACCTTATTACTAAAAAACTGAGTACTTCCGTCTGTCTGTCCGTCACCCATTTATCTTTACATAACTGAAGGCGGTTACCTTATTTTTTTTAAACAACCTTTTTTTACCTTTTTTTAGTGCTTTTTGCTCGATATTAATGACAACACTAGGCAGAAACTTAAACCAATGTACAATATATAAATAATGGTACGGAACTCCTAAAGCACAAGTCCGACTCACACTTGACTGAATTTATTATATATCTATATGTATATATATAATTTGCTTGTGCGCGTAAACAAAAGAAATAAATTGACCGTAACATTCATTATTTTATGTACATAAAACCCACACGTGATTTACAATACGCCGATAATGTACCTATTTTTGCATAATATTTACAATATAATATTATTATGTAATTATTTACATGAATATAAATGTATTATCTAATAAAAGAAAGAGTTATTTATTACCTTGTTTATTATGTAATAAAATAACAGAAAAAAATAACTTATGATAATACTCGTATTATAAATATTATGTTATAATAATTATCGCCTCGTTTTGTTTATTATGCAATTAAACAAAAATACTGAGAATAAATACTTGACTAATTAACTTAAATAATGGCGACGTTCAATAAATACATGTTATATTCTGCGGGTTTGCACATTTGCAAATGGACACAATTAATGCCTCGCTTATATTAAGCGAGTGAGCGTTCAAGTACAGTTTGAGTTGTAACAATTAAATGCAATAGTAATTAATTAATTAATAATTAATTTAGTGCCGTGGGGACCGGGAGCTCCTCTAATTTTCCAAAACTTATCGGATCGTTTGATCGATGCGAAGTATCAGCAAAAAGCCGGTTTTTATCTGACCCAACGTATAAGCATTGCTATTCAGCGTAGGAATGCGGCTAGCATGCTGTGCACGCTGTCCTCTAGTGGTGGGTGGAGCATTTAGGTTACCTGTAGATCTTAAATGTTCTATAATTAATCTTTCTGTTATATTTTTTTTGTTGTGGTAGATAGTCATTTTGTTTTTGGTATAATAAAGGCCTTTCTTATTGCAATTACTCTAGTTACTGGAGTACCTATTGACATGTACCTACTTGTAAATGCATTGCATAGCAATTGCGTTACGATTGTTGGGAAAGATACAATTCGTTTAAAAATACAAAAGGTATTGTCGACATAGTAACAGCTTGGGTAAGTAAAAATCAATTTATCTAACACAATAGTTTACTATAAGTTCTGCAAACAGTTGACCTCGCATAACTTCAAATCTTCAAAACTCGGTCTCTTCAAATCGCGAGTGAATCGGTTTCTTGTAGGCAAGCGCGCTACATCCTAGACCGCATCGTTACTTTACATCAGGTGAGTTGCGGTCAAGCGCAAGCCTAACGACTATAAAAAAAAACTTTTTGTTAATATCTCGACAAGCTCTTGATCATATTTTTTTCAAATGCATAATTATTTTAGTGATTTAGTTGCCCATTGAAATAATATTTGTCATTTTGGCTGTTATTCATAAATTATGGTGCTATGTCAAAAGTGCTATAGCAAATTTTTTTCTTATTTTTTGTTAAAATTTCTTCACTTACTCTTAAAAAAATTGGTAAATTTTCATAATATAAAAAATATAATGTATTACAGGATTAGAAAAAAAAAAGTTTCGCGTACTTATGGTAAAATATTTTTGTCGTATAAAAAATCATTGAAATAAATATTATTTGCCATTCAGCGTGGTAATGCTGCTAGCATACTAGGCATGCTGCCCTCTGGTGATGGGTTGGAGCATTTTGATTATCTGTAGATCTTAAATGGTCTATAGGTAATGTTTCTCTTATAATTTTTTGTTGTCGCAGTCAGTCGTTTAATTAATGTTAGTAAAAGCACTTGTCCCTTGAAATAAAAGTGTTTGCTTATGCTTAGTAATAAAACTATTTTTGGTTCAAAAGGATATAAGATATTACCTAAACCTTGATAACTTGTTACCTTTTTTGACAGGATTCCTTTAGACCTTACCCTTGAGTACTTTTGCGACTTGTTTATAGGTGTATGTTATCACTGAGCAAAACAAGATTTTTTTTATTATATGACACATGTATAAAAACTTCCGATATCAGAAGGTTTTTTCCGACTGCCTTACAGGATTCAATAAGTTACATTGACCTTACTTAGTGTGATAAGGCTTGGTGGACTGCTTTCTCACATTTTTTGAAACTATTACTAACTTTAATTATAAGGAGTTTTTAGGATTTTTTTACGTCGTGTCGTGGCTCCCAAACGTAGTTTTTTTTTTTTTGAAGGATGTATTTATTAGTCGTTAGTTTTCTTAGCTATGTTAAATATCAATCGGTTCAAGATGGTCGCCGACACCAAATGGAGTAGTCCATTATTTTCTGAAGGGTATTCAAGTTTTCTCAAAGACTAGAGTTCATACAAAGATTTCCATCAAGCTCCCTAAGGAACGAACGAACGCCAAATATCCAAGAAGAATAAAAGTCAACTAAAATTACAAACATTTAACTAAAACCGTGCTCAGCTATAGTATTACATTATGTAAATAGTATAATAAAAAACTCCCGAACACTTCAAGGCTTTCCGATGACCCAAAGTTTTGTGAAAAACGCCAAAAATCCTATTGACCTTTCCCGTGATTAAATTTAACTGACACATTAAAATAAAATGCACTATTGTTTACTTAATAAATTCAACTGAGAAAACATAACTTGTGTTATTAATGTGACTTGTAATTACGATAACTGTTATTATGTCACTTTATTATTCTTATTGCACGCTCCAAAATGGAGGCTTGCGTTTAAGCGGCATGTTGAAAAAACGTATAGAGGTTCGGCTAAGATGGTGTTTTTACTTACTTAGTTAATTTCAATGCCAAATAAGACTGCGATTCTGGGTTCTGTATTGTTTATAGCTTTGAAAACTAACCTCAAATCAAAATAACAAATTAAATAGACAAATATAAACATTCAATAAACTTCGATGTTCTTACTTAATTAAAAGTACAGATAATCGGCTTTATACATATAATATGGATTAATTTGTTACCTATCTTCTATCTAATCTAATATATATAAAAATCAATTGCTGTTTGTTTGTCACGCAATAACTCAAGAAGGGCTGGGTCCATTTCGCTGGTTTTGGTTTTGAAGTGTTTGTTAAAGTTCAGGTATGGTTTAAACATAATTATATTAGATTATAGGTTAGAAGATTAGGCGGTACGGAGTTCGCCAGGTCTGCTAGTAAAAAATTTTTCTAATATATAAAAATCAATTGCTGTTTGTCTCGCTAACACTCGAGAACGGCTGGACCGATTTAGCAGATGTTGTTTTATAAATGTTTGTTAAAGTTTAGTGAAGGTTTAACATACATAACTGTTAGGCGGTACGAAGTCAGTTAGTTACTAATAAAAAATAGTTAAGTACTGATTTATTAAAATTTATAGTTTACGTATTTATCTAAACATTACTTGTACCTATTTAAAAATATAATTATGGCTTTATTAGAATTCACTACCATAATATCTAAACATAATAAATTTACTTGAGATATATCTACACAAAATCTAATTTAACGATTAATCAAACTATAAAATAATAACAATTAATTATTATACTGTAATTAAATTGCCAATTGTATTTTTTTAAGGAAATCACCTTCAGATGGCTTATATCAGTAATAAAACTTTATTATTATTAATGTTAAATGCAATATAAAAATTATTTAACATTTATTTATATGTTTGTTATGACAGTTAACATCAATTGTATTGATTTGTCCCTTACCTCTTGTACTAAAGATAGTTCCTATCGGTCAGAATAGTTTGACCCTAGCTCTTGATAGCGTATTCATTCTAATGATAATAAACTGCAAATTAGAACGTTTATAATGCTAAGAAAATAATAAGAAAATTAATATTATTTTTAAAATAATTTTATTACTGTTCTTTTCGTATTCATTTAGTTTCTTAAGAATAAGTTTTTACAATATAAATGTAAAACAATAAATATTATAAACCTATTCTTAAACCTAGAGTGTCACCAGCAGCGAAGTAGGAGCCAAGCTACCGATGGTAGGGTACAGAGAGAGAACATCCTCACAATACGTGCTGTATCGAGGATCACCGCCCGCTGTACCTGACCCTTGATCCAACCATCTACCGAGAGCCTCTTAAAATTAAAATTATTTATTCTTGGTACTACATTTACTAACTAATCTTAATAGTTCCACTTTAGTAAAATTATATTTGAGATTTTTTTGCGATAAAATAAGAAACATTTAAGTGGGTAAAATTAAATTTGGCACAGAAATATACGGACCACATCGCTGAATAGGAACTATGAATCAGTCTAGAAGTATCTAACACAGCTGGGCATTGACCACAAGCTCGCTTAACCACGGAAGTCAGCGACACTGTAGCCCGAGATGAAACATGCCAAGTCTGGAATATACTGGCTCTCGAGGAAGGCTGCCGCAACACACCGTTACGTGCTTGGCGACAGATTTATCAACTTGAAGGTAGTAGCTTAGAAACGGTCCTACCACTATGTTATGTTTTCCTCACAATGTTTTCCTTTACCGGTAGCTCCAACTCTTTTTGCATATTTCGTATAATCGAACCTCGTACCTTTCGCTCAGCAATCGACCCCACTAAACACTCGGCCATCATCGCTACAATTCTGAATTCTACCAAATTCGCGAACTATAAAATGATGTTGACGCCAAAAATATAGCTCCAAATAATTTCTCTGTACAATAAATTTTAAGAATCTAACAAACTACTTATATATATGTTAATTCATTTAAACTTAATTAATCTATTGTTAAGGTAGGTAATGACACGTTCGAGAATACTATTTTGCATTAACATTTTTAAATGTTTTTTTAAAACCGGAAAAACTTTTATGAGAGGTACTTCCTTTACCGCAAAAAAAACACCAGCACTTTATTTTGCTTGTATAAAACTTGCGTCAAACGTGTCTAAAAATAAACATGGACCGAAAACATTATGGCCGTGTTTATATTTGGATCAGAAATAAAAATGTCATTTACCTGCTTTATTCTTAAACACATATTTTTGATTGTAAGATTTAAGATAACACACATTTTTGTTATTTTTGTAACATACTAAAATATGTGTTTTTCTAGCATATAATTTATAAATATATAAATAAAAAATTCACTCGGGGACTGTCGTACTAAAGCTATTGCATACGCATACGTCTAGTCGCACGCACATAAACACCGTGCCGAAGTCTGCCGAACTGAAACGACGTTAGACGAGTGTTAGGTTTATTTTCGTTAATCAATTTCTTGATTAGGTTGTCGCGCTCAAAGCCCGCGATAAAAGCTATGCCATAGCTTAAAAATTAAACACAGTCTAGGGCTGTCAGTCCTAACGGAAAACGGAAGAAAAAACCACGCAAAAATAATCTCATACAAGTTCCGTATTAGATTTCAATCAGAGAAAAACAGTAAAAAATATCATGCCAACGTCATATCGTATATATTTTTGCATGACTCGCGTTTTGTATTGAAGAAACTTATGGAATATTTATGAATTATTTTTTGTTAATATTAGATTGACGGCTGCCATAATATCTATACATAGAAGTTATAATAAAGGTTCAATCAACTTTTTACTGAACTCCCAAAAAAAGAGTGCAAAACAATTTGTCTGTATTTTTCTTTTCCGTTTGTTACTTAATAAATAAAGATTAGAAAAAATCTTTTTTGGTTGATAAGTGACGGTGGTTAACCTCTCATGTGGTCCCTTTTTGATTTTTTCAAAATCGGTCTAGAGTTTTGATTTTTGAGCGAGTAAACTCAAAAAATTCTATGTGCGCCTGCCGTAAAGGAATTCGGTTATCACATATTATAATTTTTGAATCCTTACTAGGATTTTTTACAAGGAACCCTATTAATATTGTTCTGTACGTCTTTCTGTCTGTCTGTCACTTCTAACTTTAATGCTAGTAAATGGGTCATAAGTATTAATTAATTAATAATGCCTCAAAGGAATCGGGATAATTTTAACTTCAGAAGAATTGGTTCTATGGTTGTAAGTAATTAAAATTTACCATAAAATCTAAAACCAGCTATCATTAATTTATCAAACATTGGACTTAGAAGCAAAATTAATTAAAACTAATAATTTAATTTTCATTTAGTTTCTTCCAATACATAAAATAATAAAGGTAAATGTATAAAAATGTAATAAAAATATTTTTAGCATAATTCCACAAACCAACGTCGTCGTCGTCGTATCAACCGTCCGTCATAGCATCTCACAGCTGGGCACGGGTCTCACCTATAAACATTCTCCGACGAGCACGTCACGTCCTCACGATCTTTTCGTTCACCGTTGCAACTAATCATTCCACGAACCAAAGATCGCAAATCACATGAAAATAAGTATCATTACCCTTGACAGTGAAGTTGTGATGTAACGAGATATCACGAGATGTAATGAAAGCTTACAAAGCAAGAGTTCGTTGACTTGAAACACGAAAACGAACCGAAATTTGCGGGCGTTGTGAGAGCGAATTAAATCTAAGCTTTTTTTATTGTTAAAAAAGAAAACGTTAATTGTTAAATTATTTGATATAGAATAGAATACATTTTATTTGCAACAGTATAACAAATTATTTCAGTATAAAAAAAGTTTTCTATCTGAAACCGGTCCCAACTCAACATAATGCTGGCTGAAACAACCAGCGTTGAGCTTCCGTTTGAACTTTAAGGTGACGTCACGCACGTCACAAGCAGTTAAGAAAGGGTGAAGCAACAATGCGTCAATACTAGAACTAAAAACGTATTGTCGAATTGTGCTCAGTGCTAAATGATGTACGACGCTGGCAAACATAGATTGTGTGGTGCCATAAAAAAGTGATGCTTAACTTTGGCAATAAGCAGTACAATATAAACATTTATTTAGCGAAGTGTTGAAATAAGATATTTAGAATCATTTTAATAGGTACTTTAGCGGTTATTACTGATATCCAAAAATGTGGAGGTGCCTCGTCTACTTGTATTTTTGTTTAGTAAGTTCATCGATATGTTCGCCAATTGTGAACTGGTTTATAGTCCCATGTAAAGGTCATCAAAATTTTTATTTTTCAAAATAACTTTTAATTTTCAAAGAAGGTATTTTTAGTAGCGTGAGTTGTAAGAGCCGAATGGGTATCACTTTTTACTTTTTATATTATGTTTTATTTTAGACTACAGAAGTATTTTAAACTGAAACAATAAAGAACAGTTTCGCAAACTCGAAAAAAACTACGTTTATTTCATTTTATTAACAAAACGGATTTTCACGCGTACCTTATTGTTGGAAAGGTCCAAATATAGTTTCGTTCACATTCAGTGAACTTTATCGGTATAATTTTTAGGATCAATCTCATTAGATCTATTGTCCAGATCCAAGATGGATCTAGTGAGACTTTTTTCTCTCAATAGATCCATTTTCCAGATCCGATATGGATCTAGTGAGAATTTTTTTTTTTAATAGTTAAATTTTTTTAAATGTGGTTTTACCGTTTGTATCCATTGATCTTTCTAAGCTATGTGCAAAAAAATATTTAAAACGTAATCAATAATAAAATTATTGACATACGCTTTTACACATTTTATGTTACTGCAAATCAGCATATTTCTTCATTACACTAAACAATAAAAAGGTCAATAAACTAGGCAATGTAACAATTAATAAACAATCTAAAAATTCCACTGAGCATCATTTTCACGATCATAAATCGCTTTGAGAGCATTTCATAAAATCGCTAATCGCTGTTATTAAGGATTGACCTCAAAAAAATGCGCCGAACTTTTTGGCACAGTTTTTTTTCAGCAAAAACTTACTGGGTATTCCCAATTATTGTTTTGGCAGTGGAAAAATTCTTTGCAATTATTATGTTAATGGTTGTTATTGAAGTTTTTGCAACAGCTAACGGCGTGTTGTTAATAATTTAGACTAGATTATACTCAATTTGATTGCAGATTTTTATTTTGATTAAACTTTCTATCCGTAAAACTATTTTTATAAATCAATTTTTGTCAAGGTTTTGTAAGACTGTTCTAATCTATCTCAAGCATTCTAAAGACAGTGCATCTCTTTTACCTGACTACGAAATAATGTTATGTTTTTCGAGTGTATGTATACATATATGTATGTATATTTGTTTGACACGTCCTAGAGCCTAAACGACTTCTCGTATTTATATGTGAGTGGTGTCAATAGATTCGTCTTAGTCGTGAGAGTGACACTAGGACATTTAAAATACAAAATAATTAAGGATGATATACAGGCTTAACGATTTAGCACTCGGGTTTTTTCCAACTCGCTTCTAACCCCTTGTTTATTGTACTAAAAGAAAACGAAGACGAAAATGAAATTATATTTGACATTTAGAAATCTTTGAGATAGTAAGTTATTTTTAGCTCAGCAAGCAATTATCACACATAACATTAGAAAAAAAATCAGTACCTACATAAAGGACTGCAACTGGCTAAAGGTATTTTCATCAAATTTATGACAACATATCAAATAATTTAATGAGAGTCGGCACAGTTCTTATTTCCCTTCAGCCTTCCGGCAAAAGACTCTTCATGTGCTTCGAAATATTCCGGTTTTGTGTCAATTCTAAGATAAGGTAGGATAACTCTTTATTAAAAAAAAACAGCTTTTAACACTGTATAAAAACAAACAATACAAAAAACATGTTGGATTTTTAACGGCGGCTTAAAGTGATCTCTTCCTGGCAACTATGGCAGCGAATAAAGTTTAATTTTTTTTGTTGTACCCAACTTCTTCTTGCTAACTTTTTAGTTTCATCTTCCCTTCTTATTAGTTGCCTACCTCTATTCCTTTTGCATTCCCTTGGATTTCAAAAAGATTAGGACGTTTAATTCAATCGGGAATTACAAAGCCCATGTTTTTCAGGTTTTAAGTCATAACGTCTCCTGTGTAGACAGGAGACGTTATGACTCTACTCGTATTTACCTAACTATAATTCTCTCGAACAGATTTCCTCCAGACAATTCAGCTACTTTAAAGCATACTGTTATTTCTGTCACAAACTTTATTTGTTTCTTTATATAACCCTAAATGACGTAAACAACGATTTCTTATAGGTACATTTAAAGCCATGTAAACAAAGCAATAAATATTTAGGTGATTCGTTCTAAAACTGTGTCGGGACAAAAAAGTAAATGGGTTTAGTTATGTAATAGCAGCTTCTAGAAATAGATTAAGTGTTAAGATTGGACGCCAGCCTTCAGTTTCGATACTAACTTACGAGTATACTGGAATTTAACTCCTGCTTTTTTTCCTTGAGTTAATTTTCCAAACGACATCGTCCTCATTGCTTTTGTATACATTTGATCAAAATCAGTCTAGTAATATTATTTCAAAATTAAAATATCTGAAATTATTACGTAAAAAAACATATATTTTATATTTTTGTAACTGTTTTAAGATTTTATCATACTTCCAATCCAGCCTTTTAGTTTTTTAACCCTGAAGACATTTTATTCCTTATTAACGGCGGTCGTCTTAAGTTACATACATATAGCTATACAGGGCTATAGGTTAGGGGTGTACCAAGCCGAACGGTGGTCACTATACACAATATTACGAGCAACTTTCATTATGAGACCAATACAAAATGCTTTAAAAATCAGCTGATCCATAGAACAAGTTTATCGTTGACTAAATAAAAAAGCTGATTAAAAAACAAAAAAGAACAAAAACAGCTGAATTTACTTACGAATTCAGAGTTCACTTTATAGTGAAAGGCGTTCATAACTATAAGTATAACGACCCCCTTTCGGCTTAGTACACCCCTGACCCTGAACACCCACTAGTATGAGCGGAATTTACGTCTCATTTAGGAAGTGACTAAGGTTAGCCGTACTTATATTATTAAACACCATTTTTGCATTTGTGGTCAAGAAAAAAATGAAAATAAATGCGTAGGTCACAATCTGTAGGTCATTATCGTGCGCGTAATGTTATGTCACAAGCGAGAGGTAATTGACTTGACTTTATTTAACGGACTTCAAGGAAGTGAGAGCTTTTCATTTCGTCGGTTTTTGTCAGCGATGCTTGGACAGATTAGAACTTTTTCTTTGTTGGATGATGCTATAGTTTTTTTATTCAGTTCGGTACTTTGATCAAAATAATCGAAAAAAAATTATCGCAATTAAAATTATGGACCGACTTCAATTCGACAAACGTCTACAATTTTATCATTTACTATATATTTAGATTTATTTACAAGCCAATCTACTAGACCGAATTTGATAAGGTTTATGTGGGAGTAAATATTTTCCTTGCCTATTGTAGCACTATGCTATTGCCTATGTACCTAATATTTATATTTTGAATCTAAACATTTTTTTTTTTCGTTTACGCAAATTACACTCAATTGTTGTGACCATAATTTAACATCCTGGTCAATCACGACCTCACCTACCGAACAATCCGTTAAACTTATTCAGCATTTATATATTTTTTTATATACGTATATTATTATATATTCGCACGAACTTTTTGTTGCAAAAACGTTAACTTTTTTACAAAAAAGTCAACACCAAAAAAATCTTGTACTGAATTAATCTACGCGTTGCGTGATAAAGATCTGTTTAGATTTAATAATTTTTTGGGGTCCTTAAAATCCGAAATAAAAAAGGATCTATTTATGACTAGGCGGGTGAAACGTTTTTGCTTTTGGCTATATGAATGGCCAGTCTCAATTTTTTTTTTTTCATCATGTTATTATATTATTATATTGTTAATGTATTTTCAAACATTCTTGACGCAACTGAAACGAAGCTCGGTATACTTGTAGATGCTTAACGATTTTTTTATTTTTTTGTATATTAGGGTAGTATGTATTTACCTTAATATGGGAAAATCTACAGCACCATTTACCGGTCGTTTTTAATAATGTTTAGCATCTTGAATACAACACGATCTGATAAACACAATATAAAAATAAATTAAAAAATCCGTTTTATTATTAATCTCAAAAATATTGTACTCGCGAGAGCGATTAATAGTTCGCATAACTGGAAGTTCAAATATATTCGTTATGTTAATTAAATATTAGTTACCTAAGTACACGGCCTAAATATAAATATAATTTAGTAAATCATAATTATAATTCCTATATAAATCAGTTTTGTAAAACTTTGGGTTAATAATAAATAATTAATAACTCCGAAATTCTACTAATCTTCTGAGAGCACGCAATAAGTTTAAATTATTAGCATTAATTATGTTAATTTATTAATAAATTATTGAAGCATTAACAATAAATCTAAATATGAATAACATGTATTTATCAGGTTTGTCGCACCAAGCACCGAGTATTTTTTACCCGACTGCCCAAAAATAAGGTTATGTTTTTCGAGTATAATAACAATATTCGTATGTTTGTATGTATGCAAAACTGTTTGTGACCTTTTACATCCTAAAACGGTAGATTTGATGACATTTTGCAAGGTTTCCTGGAATTCGTCTTCATTGCTACCATCTGCCAAGTTAATGGAACGATAATGATGGGGCAGATGGGAATATACCTCTGCAGATGGTCAAAGGCTATATTAGTTACATCACACATTTTCATTTGTCAAGATACAAGGCTCTAAAAATGTTTGCTGTCGGATTTTCGTGAAGTCGCTTCAGACTAGCTAGCTAGCTGTTAGCTAGCGTAAAATATATTTAGAAACTGTTACGATTCGGGCGGATATTATGTGAAATAATTAGTTCAACGGAACTATACGGAACCTAACACCAAGCAAGGTCACGCGCTCTTGACCTGAGAGGTTATATTCTCGACCGAAGCAAATATTACGGTCGGGTTCATGTACTCGTAATAAGAATTTGCTTCGCAAATTATATTTGTGTTTTTTTTTTAACTTTAATGAATGCGTCAATCATTTATCTATTGTGTTGTGTATACTAGCTTCCTCCTTTGGTTGTGGCTGAGATAATAATATATATATATATATATATAAACACATATGAAGAAAATAAAAAAATAATAATGTATTAAAAAAAATAAACTGGCAAAATAGATTGGTTGTATGATGCCATAGAGCAAAATAAAAATAGTATCGTGATTTGATTTATAAACTATGAGAGTTTTACCAGCGTTTGATGAAAAAAAAAGGGGTCCTAGTCTGTGTGTGTAATAGTTTAATTTATAAATCAGATTTGCTTATTTTTTTATAGATACCTGCCAAACAAGATTAACTTGCAAAAATAACTTAATACTCAATTACTTTTTAAGAACTAAAAAACATACAAAAAATTAAGTGTGAAGATTTGCGGATGTTTTTATGTAATTAATTTACCTTTAAATCGTGTATCGTTGCGAATATTTTTTTGTATCAATCAATATTAATTTCACGTTTTTTCTTTTATTATAGACATTTTTCAACACACGTTTTTGTTGTTAAAGCTCTCACGCGATGTTTTAGGAATGTGTTGATAAACGCTTTTTTCATACTTATTTACAAAGTGGCTCATCTTGGCGTTAGAGTACGAGTAGACCACCCGTAGGCCACTAAGGTGGTTTTCGATTGAACTATTCATCTATCTAACCTGCACATTGTTGCTATTGTAACTAATATAAATTATTTGTATTCATTAATCGATTTTAATTTAATTTAATATTTGACATTTAACTGTGTTTGTTACGAATGAATTATTATGACTGTAGTCAGCTCGGTATTACGGAAAAACATCTAAAATACAGGTAAAAAGTGACATTAACACTAAAATTTGCTTTTATGTTGAACACAATCGAAATAACAATAGCACATCACAACAAGACAACAACCAACACAACAATAGCTCAACTGTTGTTTACAACAGAAGCGAAAATTGAAATGTTGTTAAAAACTTGCCAAATTGCATGTTTATTATATTTTGATAAATATGACTGATTTAAAATAATTAACGAATCAAATTCAAATTAATATAATAAAATGATATCTGCAGTATTGAGTGTTAATTAAAAAATTCTCACGCGGGGAATGAATCTTCTCACTCTTTGCGAATATTTGAATAAACGCTTTTTTCCTCATTATCATTTATAGCCAGCCGATCCTAATCTTAGTGTAGGCTAGTAGGCCACTGAGGTGAACTTTAGTTAAAAATTCTTAATTGATTATTGGGGTTGAAAATATGTACACTGTATTCTTAAAAGATAGTTAGGCAAAGTTATTATAAGAGTTACATACCCGACTGATAAGAAGCAAATAATTTAACATATAGCTACGACTTTAATTATATAATTATAACTTGACTATATTATTATTATTTATTTGATATATATTTGCAACCATATAAATAATCTTCTTTAGTGTAATATAGTTTATTTATTTATCAAATCAGTAGATTTTAGGGTTATGATATAATACTTCTAATTATTAAGAATAATCTAATAATATTTTTATGTTGTTAGATAGATGACTAGAGATAGCAATTAGCATCAGTATAATTAAAAGTCGTATTCTATGAGTTTATTTTTAATCTACGTCTCTGACAAGTACGAGAAAAGTAGATCATTTGCAAACTAGGCATTATAATTGCCTACATAATATTTCAATGTCTCAACCTTGCAAATCACCATCAAGGCATTCGTGTAATCACCACATCCGCATTTACATATATATACCAGTAAGTATATAATGTATGTATATTAATTAATTTAAAAAAAATACCATTTAGGAATCTTGTAAGAGATATGGTACAATATGTACTTGGCAGTTTGCGGTGTCATAAGGTCGTACTAAAATCTTTATCTATATACATACACAGATATGAAAAAGTCCTGACTGATATTTTCGATTATCAACGTAGAGCCTAAACTGCTAAACCTAGATATATGAAATTTTGAGGGTGTATTCATTACAAAGTATAGGGGTGTACTAACATAAGCTTTATGGAAATACAACATGGGACCTAAGGGGTCAAATGATCGTTAAGTTTATAATTTTTTTTTTAATTATTGATCACATTTGAGTTTGAATTCTATTAGGAAACGAACAAAAATAAACACGATGGACTGGATTTGAACCCGCATCCTTCTGTTTAACACGTCCGTATGACTTATCTGGAATGTGTAGATTTTTGCCTGTTTGACCATCGTTAACTTACTGCCCATTCATGATTGTTTTGAAACTACAATTCTAATGCGATTTTTCATGATCCGCTTTGAATATATAGTTAAGTGTAATTCTGGTGTATTTGCATTTAAACTATCAGTAAACATCGGCCAAACTTCTTAAACGAGAACCGTGTTCGAGAAAAGGGCACAAAAACGTGTTTATAATTCCATGGCTTATTTGGAGTATAATTAATAAGTTAAGTAGAACGAATATTTTCGGGAGCCAGTCACAGTAATTATTTGTGTTTTTTATTTCGTATATACCCTATTGCCATAGTAAAATAATTATTAGCATATAATTTTGTATTTCATTTAAATACTGTAAGGAAAATATTGATAAAATCGATATTTTACTAATAAAATAAAATAAAAAGTGTATTTTTGATTGTTTTCATTCATATTATATAATTATATATTATATAATTCATATTAGGTATATAATTAGTATAATCTCTATGTTGATGTGCTAGCTTATGTTTTGTTTGATCCCTATTTTAATTAAAATAGCTAATGCACTTGTACTGTATTATGTGCCTCAGTCACTAATCTTCGTTCCACTTACCAACTAATAGGTAAAAACTCAAAGTCATTAATTTGTCTACAAATTATAACATTTTTACACGTTTTTTACCGCACCCGGATCCTAATACAATGACGTGGTTATTATTTTTTGTCAGAAGTAAGCTCGGCGTTTTTGTATGTAAAATTATAGAGTGATAGGTAGTCAAAAATGTTAGTGTTTCCAACTCAAGCAAGAAGGCACGAGTATTATCCCAAATTCATGCTTCATTACTTATGAGTTTTTCAGTCGTTTGCCGATTACAATTAAAAACTACTTGCTTCAACGCTGAAGAACCATCGAGATGATACAAGCTTGTTAATAGATTTACTCTCATTTTTCAGTATGGTGAACTAAGACATACACCTCCGTCATAGAGAAGACCCTTGCCGTGTCATGTTGTCATGCCGCAAATATTTTTTAAATACCTAATATCGTACATTTTAACTCCAATATCAAATGCCTAAAATACTTTCAGAGTAAGCAATTAATCTTTTTGCCCTAATAATTAAAATAAATAAAATAAATAAATAAATAAATATTGGCGGACATTTTTCACACAGCGCCATCTAGCCCCAAACTAAGCAGAGCTTGTACTATGGGAACCAGATGGTTGATTAGTTTTGATTAGTTTCTTCAAAGCTAAATACATAATATAAATGTCTCGCGGTGGTCAAAGTTTTTTCTAAAAAACGACCTTACCTGTTTTTATACTACAGTATTTGGTTGCTACATAAACTTGATGCACTCCAAAAAAAACTATATAATAATATAGTTTTTTGCTAATTAGAAATCTAACTTTGGTCCAGCGCGGAAATGCGGCTCTTTATCATCGTATACAGTTATTATTTGAGAGAATTGAAATCGTATTTTTTAAAAAGTTATTAATAAGTTATTCATATTATTTATTCATATTATTTATTCATATTATTTATTCATATTATTTTTATTAGTATTATATTATTGGTAATAAAACGTTTCGTGTGTTTGGGTTAATATAGTCACAGGTAGTGACAATACGTAGTGGTCATTTAGCACTACTTACTGTTCATTTTGTGTGTAAGTGTTTCCTCTTAAGACGTGAAACTGTCATATGCAAATGTCTCGCTCGCGCAATCCGTATTTTTTGAAGTTAAAATTACAATATAGAAAATTAAGATTAAAAATTACAATTACAAAAAGTTTAATATCAGGTCCGAAACCTTTTCGTATATATTCATATATATGTATAATAAAATCTTAGATATTCTATTTTTATAGAATGATAAAAAAATATTCAAATCTGTTAAGCCGTTTGAACGTGAAGGAGGAACCAACACACACACACACACACAAATATCGCGTTTGTAATATTAATGTTATTATTTTGTAGTTGATAAACTTAAGCTCGACTGCGCTTGATATAAATTGCATACTATTATATAAACCTACATTAAGATAGTATTCAGTAAATTTACTACTAGCTGAGCCCTGTGGTGTGACCCTGTATGCATTTAAAGTCAAAGTCAAGGAATTAAAGTCAAACAATGATAACAAGTTGTGGCAGCACCGCCGTGTACCTTTCACATCGCTAGTATAATGCTGTCTGGTGACCTATCCTGTGGGAACTCCATACCTCACAAGTTTAAAAAAAAAGGTATTACCGTTACCATTACGGCAGGCTCCGATAAATCTTTTTCAGTAATTTCGATTTAATTGTCAAATCTCTCAACTGATTTTGATTAAATTTAAATAGAACTCGAGAAGCATACCAGAAAATCAAAAAAAAAGCTTCAAGCCGGTCCAGCCATCTCCAAGAAATCAGGTAACAAACATTGAAAAAAAAAACTTGCAGTCTAATTGAGTACCACCTCTTATTGTATGTTAGTAGAGAATATAGCTTAAGATAATAAAATAAAAAAACGAGATAATAATCTAAAATTGTCAAGTACTTTATTTTAGTTTGCGTTCAAAAACACCAGATAAGCACTGAAATTTCAATAATAATTTTATTAAAAAAAAAAACCTCATTTGTTATTGAACGTCAAATATTATACAAGGCTATATCTATTACGAGTGAAATAAGTTAAAAGGGGGTCACTTAAAAATTATTTACTTTATTATGTAAAATACTACCTGTCTATACTTATGCTTTAGTTTCTTTCCATCCAAAGGTTGCCTGGAAGAGATCGCTATTAGCGATAAGGCCGCCGCTTGTTGCACGTAATTTTAAATTTTATTAAGTTTATTGTATTATTCATATGTGCATACAATAAAGAGTTTTCTATTCTATTCTATTCTACCTGAAATTAGAGTTTACACAAAACCGATAACCCTGTTTATTAATTAGGTAACCAGACATTAACACCTAAAAGATTAGATTATCATATCTCATCAAAGTCTAGAATGTCCTGACTTACCTACTTTTAGTACATAATTATTATCACACACACATAGTGCATGTAAAACCAAAAATATCTTAGTTACACTTGAATCAAGATCATATTTAATCATAAGGAAAATTAAAGTGCGTAAATAGGAACGTAATAGTGAAATATTAATAATCATATTTTCGATCGTAAGCAAAAAGGGAGAGTGATGATTTCGACTTTCTATTTTCGTAAGTATTTTTTTTAAACTAATTACTGATATAGAACTAAGTTAGAATAAGTAAAATGGTTGTTTTTACAATATGCATTTATTCATTGTTTAGTGGAAACTTTTTAGTAAAACCTGTATCAAAAATATCCATGTTTACGTCATTTGGTAAACGCCAAAATAGTGCAATCAATGATGTGGTCTAACGCTCAGCTTGTCTAATGTCTAGACATTCAGAAATAAAAAGGATAATACCAATTCGTTACAGAAGCAAGATATGACAATTGTTATTTTGTGCCGCCGTCGTAGCTCCATAAGCGCCCATAATTCTTCTTTTCTTTTGATTTATGTCATACGGTTTTTTGCGTTTCTTGCGTTTCTAGACACAATGGCGTTTTCAGTTGTTGAAATTATTTTCCGTGTAGTTTTGAGTAGGTATAGATTTGTAATGGTATAGGGTTAAGAATGCTTAAATTTTAATAATAGATTGTTATCAATTCTTATTAGTGTAAATTAAAAAAACCTCTATAAGTTTAGTGTGGTGGTAGGGAGCTTCCTATTGCTCGCCTGGCTAGCTACCACCCTCAAGTTGTAAAATCTGTCGCCAATCGGTGTGCTCTGGAAGCCTTCCTTGAGAGTCAGTGTATTCCAGACTACGCATGCTTTATCTATTGCTACAGTATCGCTGACTGCCGTGGTCGTGCGAACATGTGGTCAAATGCTTAGCTGTGTAGGATAAAAATAAAATAAAAACTCTAAAAGTCTCCATCACTTTAAGGCATGATTAAAATGTGTGTTTTGACCAAAACTCAACCTCGACGACATTAAAAAAACTGGTTCACCAAGATCTGTCCTATTTTCAAATTTAGCTTAAACTTTACTAATACTTAATATCTTGAAATTCTAATTTTATAGTTGACGCCGGTACATTATCTAATCGTGCGACGCCATATTTGTTATGAAGATTATTCTAACAATAGATTTCTTATTATGACATTGGCATTGGCATATAAAATGGCCTTAATGAAAGCTATCTAAGGTCAAAACCGTAGGTGCTTAACCTTAGGAATTCCCGTCCTGCCAAAAGCCGACCAGAAATTGACACTCAAGTTTAAAATCATTTAAATTTAGCAACAATAACTTACCTTAGTTATTGCACGGAGCTAAAAATGATTCTTAGAAGTCGTTATTTGAAATTTATAACCTAAGAATTGTGTGGGTTACCATAATAAATGTGTATTTTTGGATTGGTTTATTAATATACTAATCGTAAAAAGAGTTTTTAAAGTCGAAAGACAAATAACTAAACATACATTTAAGATATTTTTATGGCCATTAAAATTACATCTTAGTAACACTATGAGAATACATAAGCAACGTCTTATATATTATGATCCTAGTCACGGAATACCTATAAGCTTAATGTTAGATAATTAATGGCTTAAGAAAGTTTTAATTTTAATTAATTAACAATTTAATTTTTCCCTCTTTTATACTATTTTTTTCAATACTTTTTTCTGAGATAATTAATTAATAAGTGCTTAAATTATACCGTTATATCGTTCGGGTTTTTTCGAATGTATTATGCACGATTATTATAATACACGAGTACTATTTATTTTTTTGGATCACTGTTATCTATAAAAATACTGAAATTTCAAATAAACGTGTCATGATTTTACGGAATTTCACGAAAAATTAATAAAAATACATACGTAATTGGTGATAAAATACGTGATATTACTTCCGAACAGCTTCTATTTACTTTTACTTTAAGTAAACTTGTCGAAAACTAAGTAAACTACTTACGCTAAATAATGTGTGCTTATTTTATTTTACGCTAAGGACATTATTATTATTAGTATTATACAGAAAGACATATCACCTGATTTTATTAAACAAATATGTACATCTATAAATTAGGACAAGAGTTGACTAAGAAAACGCGTAGTAGGCAGAAACTCGAAACGAAAACTTAGGATTAGAATTGATGGATAGAGATGTCAAGCAAAGGAAAATCTTTTTCCTTTGTCAAGCAAAAAAAAAGAAATAAAGTGATTACCTACTTAAATTACGGCAGGTGCCTATAGAACTGTTACAGTTATTTTGATTTAATAATGATTAATTTACAGATTTTGATAAATTATATTGGGCCCATCTGAGAGGTTCGCCGTTCCAAACAAATAAAGAATTGTTTAAAATCAAGGTCCACAAGTGAAAAAAAAATATTCGAATTTAGTAATTTTTTGGGAAGTCGGTAAACAACGAAGACTGTTTAAGGTAAACCTATGGCTAGCAATAAAATAAATATGTCTTGATACATTACAAAAATAAATAAATATATTGACATATTTAAAAAAAATGCATTATGCATCTAACAAAATGTTGATTTAATCAATGTAAATGCGTATAGCTGGCAATATTGTTTTATTGAGCCTAATTAGCGATGAAATAATTAATTATGGCGGTCGAATAGTTTAAATTCGCTAAATCATAAATTTGAATAAACAATACCAAGGTAAGGCGCGAAATCGAATAAATTATTGCGCTAAGGTTTTTTATGAAGGTTATTATTTTATATAGAACTCGTTAATGTGACCTCTTCCGCAATTAAGATAGTATGAGATCTGGTGCTTTAAATAGTATGAGATCTGGACACATACGCATTATTTATTCACTATAACCCTGCGGTGTTACTTGCGGAAATTTTACTATCCCGCGGGAACACTGCATTTTTCCGAGATGGAAATCTTATGTGTTAATTTTAGGATATAAGCTCTCTTGGTGCTAAATTTCATCCAAATCCTGTAGCTGTAATTCTAGGATATAAGCTCTATAATTCGGCCTTAATAATAATTTAGTAGGATGTGTTTGTTGATATATTGGATTGTTTTATCGTTTTCTCCTCTTCAACTGAGCGAAACCAAACCAAGTCAATCCATCGACTTAATTTTTTGCACAAAGACAGTTCGAGGTTGCTATAAATGTGAATTTAATTTATCGATCTATTTAGAACAATGATTTTATGTAATATTAACTATAGTGTCAAAGAGCAGGGCAAGAAATAAAAAATACATTTACTTGATAAGCATCTCAGTACTGCAATATGCTAAACAAATACGTCATAATGATTTTCATAATGTCTCATAAAAATGTAGTCGTAAATCATAATCATAACAAAATCCTCAAACTAGATTAACAATATCTTCATAACCATATCTTTGAACAGGATTAACGAGTTCTTAAAACGAAACGTATCCAAAAATGCAAATTAGATTATAATTCATTTTTTACTGGTTTAATCATACGTGTTAAGAATCACATGGTATGTATTTAAATTGATAAAAATGCAGGAAATTGTTAATCTTAGTTTGCGCATTGCAATTTATGCTAGCAATATTTTAGAAGATAAAGTACAATGGGATATTTTTTATGTTTTAGTTTTGGTTTCGCGCCATCGTAAAAATTTGTAGGATTTTTTTGAAAAAATATATAGAGCCACATATGTAAGACATACTATAAATACTAATAAAAAATAGTCATTAAAATCTATACATTTTACACGGAGTAATAAAGTAAAAAAGAAAAGCTAGTCAATTTTAGAATCTCCTTCATTTACTGGAATCAGGTTAAAAGAATATAGGTCAGTAGGGAAGCGCTTATCGCTCTTATTATTTAATTAATGAATTCCAATCGTAATAACGAAACAAACAAACAAATTTGTAAATACTTGTTTATTTATATAACAAACAGTTCTAATTTCGTAATCAGTTCATCTAGAAACTCGTTGATGTGTTATTAGAACTGAGTCAAAACATAGTATAAAGAAAAACATTCCTATCAAAGTACAAACAAATGCAATATAGTAAATAGAATCAATCAATAAAAGCACGTTGAAGAAAACGTAATTATTTGAAGATTTTTTTTATCTGAAGCGTAATTTAATTTGCTGTTATTGCTAAGTACTTTTATTAAAAAAATTGTAAAGTATTTATTTTTTTAAAATAATCCAAATGTACTTCAAGTCTTTCAAGTCTTTTGACACTTTGAAATTGATAAAAATAACGATTTGAAGGCATAACAAACGAAGAAAAACGCATAGAAACTTCTGCATTTATAATATCAATGTTATGTGATGTACTATATAAGCTTTTTACCGAATTACCATAAAAGGAAGAGGTATTGAATTCGACGGGTATGTTTTTTTGTTTGCTGATTGCGTGCGAGGATGTGCTGCACTTGCCCGTTCGTCAAGAATCACGATTATGAAATTCCTATTGAACAGATTTCTCTAAGACGGTTTTTACGACTACGGCTTCTGTTTGAAAGTGTAATACTTCTCGAGCGGTCCCATTTACATTATATCAAATTAAATCAGTCTGATTATTAAATCGAAATAACTTAAAAAGTTCTATCGACGCCTACCGTAGTGGTCAATTTATGCTACAAAAATGGAACAGTAAACAGTTGTTTTATTTTGTTCACAGGCCTCTTCATCCTACTGATGCTGGGTTTCTTCTCCTTGATCGGTGGATTCTTTGTTCTGTTCGGTCACCCGTACGCCTTCCTCTTCAGACAGGTACGCATTTGAAAAATCCGTAAGCGAAACTCTTTTGTTTGTTTTTCTTCAGACTTACAACAAGAAAACGTAAATACTCAATTCAAATGTGTTTTTTTTTAATATTTCTTTTGAATCGGTCAAGCAGTTTGATTTTTAATTCGAAATAACTGAAAGAGTTATATCAGTGCATGCCATAATTGAACTCAGTAGACACTTAAAAAAAACATAACTGTCTCTAATAAATATATCAAAGTGTTTTAATTAGTGGTACAAAATTGTCACGACTAGTACCACTAATACCCTTAAAGGTATTTAGCACTACGACACCAATTCAAAAAATTTAAATTTAATAGTTTCTTCCAAACTTTCATAGTTTTGCATCAGCTATTGATTTGAATTCAGGAATGGTTTGTTTGTGTATAAGAATGCTTTTTATCAAGACAGCTCAGCTCGCACGAGCACGGAAATTAGTCAGATTGTGGACGTAGATGGAGCATGCCTAGTCTGGAACGGACGGCTCTAGATGGCTCGCAAGAAAGGCTGCTGGAACAGACCGTTAGGTTCTTGGCGACAGATTTGATCAACTTGAAGGTGGTAGATAGCGAGACGAGCGTTTGAAAACGCCCTACCAAACGAGAGAAGATGCTTAGTCTGGAATGAAGAATGCTTAGTCTGAGATGAAGAATGCTTAGTCTGGGATGAAAAATGCTTAGTGTGAGATGAAGAATGCTTAGTCTGATATGAAGAATGCTTAGTCTTACTTTAGCTTCCACTCATCTCCAATCTTTTCCCACAGAAAGTAGTATTGCAAGATGGCGGCGAGATATTCGAGATGTGGCGGAAACCGGAAGTGCAATTATACTGCAGAGTGTTCCTGTTTAACATCACCAATGCTGAAGAGTACATGGCTGGGAAGGCGGAGAAACTGAAGGTCAAGGAAGTTGGACCTTACGTTTATAGGTAATTATGGTTACTTTGCTCTAAAAGTAACAATTTCGATAGGCTAGTTTGTAACTGACTTCAAAAAAGGAATGGTTTCATATATAGTATTTTTTATTCAATATAGTATTTTCCTTATTTGTACACATATTATTATTTTTTCAAAATTTGAATGAATGAATTATAATAACTTTTTCGCATCGGACAAAAGAGTAAGATTTAAATAAATAATTAGGAAAAAACCAATGGTGTAGTACACTGGCCGGTTTTATTGCTTACAGCGATTTCTTAATGACAACTTATTACTTTCATCACATTATTTTTAGCCTAGTCTTTTTTGGTTGACAACAACCTAACAAAGGTCTTCAGGTCCCAAATTAGGCAAAGCCTATTTTTTTTATCCGCTATGTTTTGTTTCAGAGAGCTGTTAGAGCACGAAGTGACGTCATTTAATGAGAACGGCACCCTCTCCGCCATCCCCCGCCACCCCCTGCAGTGGGTGGAGGAGATGTCAGAGGGTAACCATGAAAACGACACGCTTTATCTGCCGCACATCGCTTTATTGGTTAGTACCTATTTATTGTTTTTGAACTCAATTAGACCATTACCCCGAGAATTGATTTCACTGCCATCTATCTTGTTTTATGAGAACTACGATCTACGTTTGTTTAGTGTCAGAATATATAAAAGAATATATTTCAGGTTAATTATTACTTTAGGCAAAGATTTTCTAGTAATTTTTCTATGCCGAGCGCTATTTATTTTAACTAAATTATTTTATTTTCATTTATTATTTGATCAGATAAAAAGTTAAAAATAGCGATTACTGACTTTGCTCGTACTTTTGCAGGTGCCGACAAAATTATTCAGTTATATTAATTCATATAGGTATTAACTAGTGAACCGATTTTAACCAATGATAAAGTATAACAGTTTAGTTGAAATTTTCTAATCAATCTAGGCGTTCTTGAGCAATTAGTGAAATGTACACAAAGAAAACATTCCTAGAAATCCAGAACAATCACTACCTACATATATGAAAAAAAAATCACTTCTCCTTTCTTTCCTTTTATAAATTTTTTATTATAAATAAAAGAAAAACTATTATGAGAAAAACGAAATCACATTAAAATTACACGTGACTTTAAATAAAAACACTTGTAAACCGTCCACAGTTCACAAGTCATACTTTATCAACATAAAAAAAACTGATAACATTACACTCCTCTTTGGCAATCGGTTGACCTCAACCTTGTGTTTAAAAATTCGTCCACAAACATACTTACATACCTTTACATAACTAATCCAACAAGTTTTTTTTTTTGCAAATAATTAGCGTTAAAGTATTACATAATCTTATTTTTTATATGTATATAGTATACAGGGTTATCGGTTAGGAGTGTACTAAGCAGGAAGGTGGTCACTATACTCATCCTGAGGAACAACTTTAACTATGGGACCAACTCTGAATTCGAGAAAAAAATCTTCTATTAAATAGGTAAAGTAATCGGTCGTGGACAAAATGTACGAAATAGGTATTTTTTCTCAAATGTAGGGTTGTTCCCATATTTAAAGTTGTTCATTGTGCATGAGTATAGTTGACCTCCTTTCGGCTCAGTACACCCTAACCTATAACCCTGTATAAGTATTAAGTAAATGTCATGGCATTTATTTAATTTTTTCACGGACGCCTTTTGTCTTTTTATGATTTTTGTTTTATTTTAGCCGACTTCAGAAAAGCAGGCGATACTCAATCCGTGAGTCCGTTTTCAAATTGCGAGTGCATCGGTTTCTTCAAGGCTAGCGTTTTATATAATTATTTAGTTATATGACCCATACTTCCTTTCGTATTTAACGAAAGGAAGTATGGGTATGAATCAATCAGTCTTTGTAAATTGGGGGATAGTATAAAAATAAATATTATATCTCAAAAAAAGAATGCAATGATTTCCAGGTTTCGAACGAGCTGAGAAACTAATCAGTTTCTAAAGTCGGTTGATAAAATTATTAGTGCGCAATAAAACATGTCTGCTATTTTGTATATATAATATAATTACAAATACACGTTCCGATGATTCTCGAAAACTGCCACATTGGAATATGCAACGACACAGAATATCGACGTAGTGTAACTTATAAGGGTAATCGTCTATAATATCGGTATATTTTGGTCGTGGTTATGATGCCGCAGAAAGCTACATGAAATATATATTGTAGACAAAATATAAAAAATATAACGCGTCAAGTCTATTCTAGCCTTATCGCTAAATAATATTCTTTAGCGATAAGGCCAGAATTGAAAGGATATCTCTTAGAATAGAACTATTATTGCTTCTACTACTATTAAAACCGTAGTCTTCATAGTTGGTTGGTTGAATTCACCTATATAAATTAAATATACTACTTGCTAGATATAATTGACCTGTACCTTATCTATGTATGCAATACGCAATACGAACACTATTCACCCGTGTGCTCAGTCAAAATTGCTTAAATTTGACAGAGCTGTCAAAACGTAACTGAGATTGCTCATACTTGTTTCACTTCTTTCAACTGATAATTTTAGACACGGTTACGAAGCTATAATAAAACACATAAAAACGTTTCACACTCATAGCTCCCCACTAGGATTTCTCCAGTATCAGGGATGCCACGTAACATTCACAAATACACGCACAAACTACCACCAATACAGTGGCAGGTAATAGTGGGTTTTGACTGTTAAACTTAAAGCGATAGCTCGACTGGTCTACACGACCAAAACCACATTTACGACTTGACTGTCCAATGCAAGACAACCTCATTGGATCAAACTAAAAGGTTACTCCGAGTCATGAATGAGACGTGACGAAATGACTGCAATTCAATGCGTATTGAGAAATAACTGAATAATAAAGAAATCTCTAGATTCTTAGTAATAATGTTGGGCCTTCGTGCCTCGCGGTAAGATCAAAGTTTGTAAATGTGATTTATAGGAAAATAATCTTAAGATAATTTTCCAAAAAGGATTTCATTAAAAGAAACTTAAAAAAAAATGCTATTAATCTGATTCAAGATTCACAAGTTTATTCAGATATAAATTTAATTTTGAAATGTTCATAAAATGTTTCTAGAATTTCTGCAAGGCCGATTAAAAAAACATTGATTTTAAACGTCTCATCAAAATCAAGCTACCCACGGAAAATTAGCTTCATAGTAATCAAAGTGCAAAAATGTTCTAGGAATCCTGGACTAAAACATTTTTAGTTCGAAAAAAAATACAACAATTTAATATATACACAAGATTTTCATAAACCTGTCGAAACAACTATTCATTAATGTATAAAAACTATCAAATTTAATCTACAAAAGACAGCTTAACAACCATACAAAAAAACTGACCAAAAAATTCGTAATAACCAAGAATTATCTAATTAATATGTACTGCATGATTTTATTATATTTTTTGTTCGAACTTCCATATTTTATGTACCTAATTGAGTACATAAAGAAACGAGATTAAAGCTAACATGATATGGTCAAATATTTGAATTGCTCGTATCTTCCGATTTATAAAAGCATTTTTAGTTGCTAGCCTGTGCAAGGACAAGTTTGTAATACTTAAAAAAAAGGAAAAACCTTCTTCAAGGCCGTTAAAAAAGGAATACTCTTTTGGGAAGCCGTTATAAAATAAGATTCCGTTGAATTAAAAATCTCCTCCATTTTAAAGTTAGTTCGAAATGGCCATCATAAAGGGCGTAAAAATTAACGTGAAGAACGGATTAAAATAATAATAAAAAAAATTAAAACAACGAAATGTATGAACAGGATTTTCACAATTTTAAAAAAGACTGGATCGGTTTTGTATCTTTGCACAATTAACAGTGCAATAATTAATTTCAATCTAATCTTTGTCTCAAATAATAATAACTTCACCTAACTTAAATAACATATTAAGCAAAACAAAAAAAGGGAAAAAACAAATATAAAAAGGGATGGAACCTAACTCTAAAAAGATCCCTTAAAGTACTTTATTATTTATTTATTTTATATTTATCTTGGTTATATACGAATGTAAATAGGGAAGATCCGTGCCGAGTTGTGAAATGCTTTAGGTTGATACGATACGATTACATTAAAATTTATTATAAATTAAACTAACACCGAGAATTAAAATATTGGTGATAAATTATCGCTTACAAGTAAAATAAAATTATGTCGTATATTTATCACCGAGCCTTTTTTATGAACACTTATCACACCTTAAAAAGAACTTAGATTAAGAGCAAGGATTGAACTTGAACTTAAGTTATGAGCACAAGTCAAGGTTAAACCGTAATTTAGTAAACCTCAGTTTAAATGGATTTTAATACGATATTTAATATAATAGGTAAACATTATAAAATATTTTTAGTCACCACAAGAATGTCTATAATTTAAAAACTGGCTCTACAGGATGTCTTGTCGCTAAAAGCGATCTCTTCTAACTCTACGTTTAAATCTGTCGCTAACCTAACAGTGTGTCCCGGCAGTCTTTCTTAAGAGCCAGTGTATTCCAGACTGGACATGCTCTACCTCTAGGGCTACAGTATCGCTGACTTCCGTGGTCGTGCGAACTTGTGATCAAATGTCTAGATGTGTAGGATAAAAAAAAGGTATCAAAGTGTTTATCTATCTACTGGTCCCAACATCTGCTTTAAAAGATCTTTTATATAGTAAAAATATTTAGTTTGATTTCTATCAAAATCTTACAAAACCTTCAATTTCAACACAACTCAAGGGCGTAGAATACGCAAAGGGCTATAGCAATCCACAATTTCATTCCAAATTAATGTTCCGTAATACTAGATAACTATGTAATGCAATTAATTAAATATGAATGGCTCTCTAGAAAGATCTACGAACTAAAGAACGGAAGATTGACCTTGAGACAACGATTTTATAGACTCGGCTACACCATGTAGTGTTAAAATGCTAGTTAAGTTTATTGGCCGAATAAAACGTCTTTGTTATTTTTTCGTTTTCTACTGCCTTTAAAGATTCGAGTGACTCAATTCGGCTGTTCTTTTTTCCGACTGCGAAAAAAGAAGGGTTATGTTTTTTGAGTGTACTCGTATGTATGTATGTATATTTCTTTGTCACGTCCTATAGCCTAAACGGCTTGTCGTATTCTGATGTGAGTGGTGTCAATACATTTGTCTTAGTTGTGAGAATGACACTGGATACATCAAAATTTTAAAAAAGGCATTACGATGATACACAGTTTTAACGATTTAGCAGTCGGGCTTTTTCAAACTCTCTTCTAACTACTTGTTAAATATAATTGTTACCTGATTTCTTGGAGACAGGTGGACCCATATGAAAGGATTTGTTTCATTTTCGGCCAGGACGGTGTACGTCTACCAAAAATGCCTAAAAACATTAGTATATATTGAGTTTTAATTAATCCTGCATCAGTTGCTTACTTCATTGTGTACAAAAATATCTAAATTCTGTGCATTGTAGTGGAATTATGGCATCCCTGGAACGTTTTGGTATCCTGCAACGTTCTCATTGGTCTATGAATTGTACCGTACGTCACAAATGTAAAAATTGTCACAACGTCATAATTCAATTGTCACAATCACCTTTTCCCGAAATAAACGTTTAATGATTTTGATTCGACATTAATTTTGTATACTGCGATAAGTTGCGTTAATTTTAATTTGGTTGATAAATTAATGAAGAATAATGTAGTAACAGAATAATGCACACTGTCCTAGCCGGAGCTCCATATATTTCTGAAACAACTCTTTTATATTTGTTTGTTTGTGGTAGGATGTTTGAAAGGGTATAGGAAACTCTTTCAAAGAAAAAACAGAATTTTCACCCAAAGAAAACATCCGTCTCCGAGAAATCAAGTAACAAACGGTTTTTTTAAGATTTTATTAAAGTTCTTTAATAAATTCTCAAAAAGTTTGAGAGGTAGACAGTTCTCAGAACTAATTAGTTATTGATATTTGAGAATAAGGGCAGTAACTCTTGTTGACAATTGCGATATCTATGACCTACGTATTCAACAAAACACACACCGTACCTAAAGATAAAGTAAACAAAGCTATGAGTCAGAGTTACGCATGAATAAGGTGACAGTGTTGACGCGGCGAACTGTCAAAACGAAACCAATTTTGCTTGCTCTTGTTTTCACCTCTTTCATGCCATGTATTGTTTGCATATATTTTGGTTGCCTGGAATATATATATTTTATATATAATTTCGTGATTTTGTTTGGTGTGCAATTAATATATGTTCTAATATTATATAAGATATATATATACATATATGATAGACCTGCAGCTCTTTACTACAATTAAAGTTTTAAAGGTAACAAAGAATGCTAAGATATCTTCAGCCCTATCCCACCACCAGAAAAATGTCCAAATACAAAAATTTACGAAAAGTAATAGCTTCGAAAAATCTTTGAAACTCTGCTATTACAAAATTGCCATATTAGCATAAAGAATTATATGTCGAATAGTAATTAAATAATACATCGTTAAACTATGCGCGCACAAAGTAGGTCCATTATCTATATACATTATATATATTTGAATAGTATGTCCTGACTGACTGACTAATATTTGCAGTAAATGAATGTAAAGTAAAGCTAATGACAAAATTGCAGTTATTGAACACTAAACATGAAATCTGGAGGGTGTATTCATTATAGTGTGTAGGGGTCTAGGAAGGGTTTTGGAATCAACCGCTAAGGTGGTTCAATGTGGATTCAAATATTAAAACTTATTTATATCCCATTATAATGGGCAACGCCGCGGGTGTCAGCTAGGTGTATAAAGGAAATAGGAAATTAATCCATTTGGATAAGATCTGCATGTTTTATATAATTTAAAACAATAAAGGTAGGAAAAAAATATATAGTGTTGATGGTCAAGTCGTTGATGAGTGACCGATGAGAGGTATTTTGCAACTGACGCTTTGTACTTAATAATTTGATTTAAAACGATTGTGTCATCTCTGAGAAATCGAAGACCAACAAATTAAGAAATTCCATTACTGAACTCGTTAAAAAAGGTCACACGCAGAACTATTCTTAAAAGAAAATAAATAAATTTATTATTATTATTTAAATTTATTATTATTATTAATTAAATTGCTTTTTGTAGCTTCAAATTGAATTAATAACAAAAACAGATAATCTAATGAAGCAATAAATAGTACAATCACTTTCTTTAATTGATTATTTAACTTAATAAACTTTCGATAAATAAATAATAGTAATTCAATAACATAAACAAACATTCTAATTACACAATTAATAGTACAAACACTCTTTTAAATCGATTTTATTAAAGTCGATAAAAATTAATTAACTCAATAATAAAAAATCGCATCAATAAAATATTTTTTAAATGCAATATTTTCTTAGTATTTTGACAAACAATACATAGAGGTTAATTCATCGTTTTATTGTCTTTATAAGTTATAGTGCTTGGGTCATTGCTACGGCTCTACCACTAGTTCCATTGAAATTTGTCCCATGGGACAACTGACAAAGTGACAAAGCCACCAAAATCTTTAATCTATCAACCAAATTTAAATTAATTATCGCAGTTTACAAAATTAATATGGATCAAAATATTTTCATGTTATTTATGCAAAAGGGCAATTTTGACATTAGTGACCATTGGAGTCAACCTAAGTAAAGATACAATCTTCGACGCATGCCTTAATTCCACTGCAATTCACAGGTTTTAGATATGATTGTACGCAATGAAGTAGGCAACTGATGTATACACAACTTAATTATCAGGCAATTTTATTTAGAAATCTAACGCGTGTTTGATTCATATTGTTTTGTGTTGAAAACGGGTTTTCATGCGTTCCTGATTGTTGGAAACGTCCAACTATAGTTTTTTTTCGAAACTATAGTTAGGAATATAGTATAGTAAGGAAATGCCTTATATAGTTATATTGTTTAAGAACAATTTAACTTTATAAGGCATTTCCTAGCGACTTTCAAAAAAAGAGGAATTAATGAATATATTTTTATTGCACACCAAAATAAAATAAAATATACAGCAAGACATATATGTACAATGGTAGTACACTGGGCGGCCTCATTGCCTAAAGCAATTTCTTTCAAGCAACCTTTGGATGGAGAGAATTAACAGTATAAAAAAACGATTGTTGAAACCAAACTAATAATAATTAAAGCAAAGTAACCTCACGTGGTATTATAATAAAATATATTTAAACTTAAAAGAAAAGAAAAAGTACTAATTATTATTTTAATTTATGTATTTTTAATTTTTTGATTTCTCGAATATCAGGGGATCGATTCGAATTATTTTTTTTGGTACGGTACAGTTACCTCGCATTAGATTCCATTTTAATTTTTAGTATAAATCATTCTAGAGGTTAGGTAATTTTTTATTCGAAATAACTGTAATAAGAAGTTGGTTGTCACATTTTTTTTTAAATAATTATTTTGTAGACGTCCGTCCGAGTATCGACGTAGCCGAAAACGAGACAAGTCCTTTGATTGTGTTAAACGGCGCGTAGTATCAAAAGTACTTAGTTGTGCAAAATAAACACTAAGACGAGTTGCTTAGCACTTTAGCATTTTCTAGCATACCTACTAAAAGCCTAGCCCTAAGTTTCAACACAGCCACTTCCCGTGGATGTATGTTCTTTAAATTCTACGTGTTGCAATCTACGAGGATGTCGAAATTGTTAGGATGCTGCAATGTTTTACAATCTTGATACTGTAGGATTATAAAATAATTAATTTTTATATTAGTTGCTATAATTTCCTCTATATATATATATTATAATAATAAGGTATACAAAATAGTATATAAGTCCTGACTGACTGAGATTCTCTAGGATAGAACGCAGATCCTAAACCGTTGTATTTAGAGACATGAAATTTGGAGGGTATATTCATTATAGGGTTTAGGTGTGTACTAAGAAAGAATTTTTAAAAATTCAAACCCTAAGGGTTGAGTGGACAATTTAAGTCGCGAGCAACGCCGGGGGTAACAGCTACTAGCATATAATTATAATATTTTTTTAGGTACCTACTGCATCCTCAATAAAGACTATTGAGGATGCAGTTCAAAAGTGAAGGGACGGCATTTGACATTCTCTTTTTCAAAAATGCTTTGTTTACAAGATTTAAAAAAAACCTTAATACAATTTATATATACACATTACAAAGGAGATGAACTACTGGATACAAGATACTAGTGCACTCTAAATTAGTTAGTTAATCTGGATTTTAAAACAAAAAAAATATGTACATATGCATGCCGCTGGTCCCGGGTTCGATCCCCGGAAAGGTTAAACATTTGTGTGCATGAACATGTCTATTTGATCTGTTTCTGGGTGTTTATCATATATATGAGTATGTATTTATGTATGTATATCAGTCATCAGGTTACCATAGTACAGGCTTTCCCTAGTTTGGGTGATCTATATGGATGAAGTCCCATATTATATTAATATTATTATTACATGCACATAACAACCCATAGCGTTCCGCTGCTGGGCACGGGTCTCCCCTATTCAGGGGGCCACTACTAGCCAAATAGTCCACTACTAGCCAAATCGCGGATTGGGGACTTTACTTATCTTTTGAAATGAATTAACCTTCTCCGACGACATACATACGTTACATAGCTAATAATAACCAAATTCAAGTAACTTTTATAGTGTAAAAGATATAAAGTTAAAAAAAAAACTTTAACTATTTTTAACCTTTTACTTTAACTTGAAACTTTTTAAACCAATTTTAGTTAATTAGCTAATATAAGTGGTATCGTAACCGTCTTAGCTCAATAAATAAATAAAATAGCGAGCATTTGTGCATACAGTACTGGATGTTCGCTGCGAGCGCTTGCTATGTTCACGTTACATTACCTCGCGTAACACCAGTCAGTACACACCTTAAAGCGTGGAGCAGACCGCGCGTTGCGTTGCAGTGCACCGCTTTGTATCGCAGCGCGTCACACCGGTCATATTTGTTTGTCGTATTGTTCAGTGCTGCAACGTTCTTGATATTAGCCATTAATCTTTGGAAGTGTCAAACGCTGCGCGTGTTCGAGCGTTTTGACGTAGTCTGGTTTGATTTGTGGTGGCGGGCGTAATTGCGCAGCGTTGCACAGCATCGTGCGTTTGTTGTGCCCTTTCCCATAATGTTTTCTACATTATAACGTCACAAGCCGTGCTGTGCTGGTCTGCGCTGCGCTGCAGGCGGTCTGCCCCATACCTTAAGTATTTAATATTGCCGACATATTGTCTGTTGCAACCGACATCATGTGGGATCATGCCCTTACAACTTACATTGCTAACAGCATAGAATTAAGCTACATTGTTGCTAATTTCATACATCATGCCTTGATAATAATAAATTACTACATAATTATATCCTTTTGTGTATAATTAATCTATCTCTTAATTATACGAGTAAAGAAGTTTGGTAAGGTTTTTATGGAAAGTAAATTAATATTCTTCTAGGCAAAGTGCTGCATCCTAGGCCGCATCGTCACTCAGGCATGTTGCGGTCAAGCGAAAGTCTAATGCATTTATATGCAATCGACGTACGAAACGAATCGAAATCTGATTAGTAAGCTTAATTATTCCTGAATATTATAGCTAGGAAACGTAGGTTTCTGTGGAACAAACACAACATCGCGAGTAATATCACGGGGCGCAGCTAGCACAGTCATGAAACTATAACTTTTAAAACGTTCAATAGTGGATTAAACTTGAATTATTTAGAATAAACTAAATTACTAGTAAATAAAGAAGCAGCAGTAAGATCACCTTTAGATCTGCAGACAACTTAAATTATCTAACCCAACATCAGAGATCAGCGTACTATATCAGTATGCTAGGCTAGACTAGACTAGGCTTTCTTTATCTAGCTAACTAGATTCAAATCGGTCTATGCGTATCTAAGGAATCTGGAAACATACGTAAAAAGTTGCAAGACGTGTCATCGTTCAAGTCACGAACGACTCATTTCATCCCTGATGAAGTTCGCTGAATGTGAACGAAAGTATAGTTGGAAGGTACAATCAGGTACGCATGAAACCCCGCCATCTTAAACAATATGAATCAAACACGCGTTTGTATTCCAAATAAAATATAATATTTAAGTCAATATTTCTTCAATGAAAAAAAACTTAAAATCATTATTATAATACACACTGAATCATTATTATAATTTGTTATTTTGGTTTTATTATGACTATTATTCAATAAACTTAAGAAACGTATCAATAGTTAATAAATATAAAAGAAATATATGTAATATAAACTAAACTTATATATTTATATTGTACTTGTAATTATCACTATACAAATATGTAATAACGCGTTAAAGGCTTTGTTAGAATCAATTAGTTAATAGCCAATTTAATTGCTTGAGATGCTCGTTGACCTAAAAGCTAGATTTGTTATGCAGACTGACATAATACATCTAGATTTCGATATCACAACCAGCTCGCCTTGAACTCTTTTGCGTTACAAATTATTGTAATAACATTCTAAATCTTCATTTTGGTAAAAACAAACTTATCTATTTTATTGCTGCTTTGTTTAAATTATAAAAGAATATATAAGCTAAGCTAGTACCTATTTAAAGAAAAAGAAGGGAAAGTAATGTATATTAACTTTTAAATAACGTTCGTTACAGGTTTCTTACATTTGAATTGATAAAGTTACAAAAAAGAATTAAATATCTTATAATCTTAAAATCGTAAATATATAGTTTGAAAGTTTACTTTATAATAATTATTCACGTTTCAACCAGCTTGAAAAATCTATCAATCCGTCGAAATGTGCCCGCACTCTACACATATTTGACGAATTCTTTGTTTGCAATACAATATCCCAGTTGTAATTTTTTAAATACTGCCACTCTACAATTACAATTCATAGTATTGTCACTACAAAAAATAGATTATCAAATAATAAAATCAACATTAAAGCGACACTAAATCGATTTTTTCCAGACATTCCTCTTTTCTTTCGCCTTCTTGCTTGTCTACTATGTTCGCTAAATTTTAAATTTAATTTGTTACAGAGTATAGCCAACGTGGTCTCCAAGAAGAGCGTGTTCACTCGCTTCGGTCTTAACAACCTGATAGGGCTTACCAACAGCCAGCCGCTTACCAAGATGACGGCCAAAGAGTTCATGATGGGGCACAAGTCTGAACTGATGAGGTTGGGCAACACTTTCATGCCGGGATGGATATATTTTGACAAGCTTGGCCTTATTGATCGGGTAAGAAATCACGCTGAAGTTTATTAATTTAGTCCATAACAGGTTTGGGTTAATCGGTTAACTGCCAGGAATCGTTCAGGTTGAGAATGTCCAGCGTCTAGAAATGTCCAGTGTGTTAAAAAGTCTAGTCTGAAGACGTCTAGTGACTTTATATCGATGTGGTTACATCACTTTCGCCAGGCGTTTGAAAATTTCCAAAATTAATATGTTCATATTTACACAAAGTATCTAACCACAGAACTGTTTAGCATTTAAGGCGGTATCACAAGCCTGAACAGTCGTCTGGAATCTTCCAGTAACCACAACCTCAGAAGTTCAAACTGAGTTCAGGTACGACGCGACGCCAGAGTATCTAAAGGTTGCCGTCCATCATAATATCCATTCCAATTTCTAGGGAATCCGAAAGGTCTTTTCGTCAGGCTTCTTACCAACGTAGACTTACCTACTAGGTTTTCCCGTGTTGTGTTTGTATTCTCGGTGGAAAAGTGGGCTATGACACTCTCCGAACATTGAAATATCATTGCAAAATGTGCAAATCAAATCGATCTGCCACTCAGTTGTTGAAGAGAAGAAGAACAAAGTTACCAAAAAATTAACTAGCGCATTTATAATTTCACAGTATCAAAGATAAAAGAATTTTTCAAATCGATCTAGCCGTCGCGTCTCCGAGAAATCAGGCAACAAAAATATACGGTAGAAAAGGTCAACATAATCAAATTAAATTAATTTGATGACGGACGTATATTAATGTGATGATTATTTGTTAAATTTGACCTGAAAATAAACGTTTCTTTTTATAAGAACTAAAAAAATATATTTGAAAATGTATATTTGTAATCTCCAGATGTACGACTTCACGGGTGACTATGAAACAATCTACACCGGAGAACACGACGTGCGCTACTCAGGGCTCATCGACACGTACCGAGGGTCCACCGACCTACCCCAGTGGAACGGCAAGCACTGCTCTAACGTGCAGTACGCCTCTGACGGCACCAAGTTCATGGGTGGTGTCAACAGGACGGACCAGCAGCTGTTCTTTAGAAAGAGTCTTTGCAGAGCTGCTCCTTTGGTAAGTTTAGCAAGTGAAAACCAAAACGATTCGGTAGGCTAGTATTTCTGATATTTCCATTTGGAAACGAGACTACAGGACCGATTTTGAAGAAAAAATGAAAGACTACTTCTATAGCGAACTAATTTTAATATTTTTTTATAATGTATATTTAAACAATATTTTGATTTAACTTAGTAAAAAGCTGTTCCTTAAAAATAATAATAATGCCTCTAGCTACCGCGCTAGGATTCCCTGTGTTGCGGTAGCTAGTGCTCTTCGGGGAACAAATTTGTTTTTTCAATCGTTTCAATTAATTTGGGACATTAAAGTAATAATTACAAATAATAATTCATAAATAAACAAGTTCTTTCTAGATTGTTCTAGAAAGAACTTGTTCTTGAAGAGGATCCTGATTTGGGTATTCGTTAAAAAGGACTAAATGAAATAACTGATTATTTCTTCATTTTGGTAGTCGACTAAAAACTTAATTAAATCGAATAAAATATTAATAGAACAAAAAAAAAATTTCAAAAAGAAATGTTTTTGATAAAATTAAAATGAGACTACACGGGAGGTATACCATTACGAACAAAACAAACTTTTCAAATAGGTCCGCTCGTCTCCGAGAAGTCAGGTAACAAACAAAATAGAAAATACAGTCGAATTGATCTTTTGGGAAGTCAGTAAATAATAATTAATTTCCTTATTTCAGATCCCAACAGAGGAAGGTGTGAAGAACGGGTTAAAAGCGTACAAATATACCTTCCCTGATCACCTGATGGACAACGGGAAGTACATACCTGAGAATAAGTGCTTCTGTAGAAACGGTAAGAACTACAAAGTTACTGTAATATTTGTATATACTGAAACAATATCTAATATCTGAATATGGTTTAATCGAAAAAAATACTAAGTATGTTTTCTGTCTTCGTCTCAGTGGGTTCTTTATTCATAATAATGTTTTTTAAAGTGTTAAAAACTTTGATGTTTGCCTCTTGTCGTATTAGTTATATTTGTCGCCTATTCAATTTTTAACTTTTTTTAAAGTTGTAAACTATTATACCTTTTTTAATAAATACAACGAGGACCGCATGAGGAGTTTAGTTACTCTTCAAACAAGAAAAAAGCATACCTACAGGCACAAGCTACCACCAAATAGAGTACATTTTCCTTTCCTTCATTTTTGATAATTTGATTTGAGTATTTGCAAAATTTTTGGTAAGAAATCTTCTGCCCGGTGTCCCAGCGGAAGACCAGCGCTGGCTCATGCAGCATTTGCTGAGTTAGGGTCGGTTTGTGAAAAACGCACATTATTATTAAATATGTTTATTTTTATTAGATTTTTTGTTATTGGTTTATTTACGACAAAAACATATATATATGTGTTTGTCGTAAATAAACCAATATTCATTCATTCTAAAAGGTTGGTTAAATATCATTTAAAAGTTTGGTACAAATCACGTATTACGCTACTTATTGATACCTGTCTTTTCTTTCCAGGCGAATGTCTTCCTAACGGTCTCATCGACGTTACCGAATGTTACTACGGCTTTCCCATCGCTCTCTCTTACCCTCATTTCTACCAAGGAGATGACGTGCTCTTCAGCAAGGTCGAGGGTCTTACGCCTGATAAGGAAAAGCATGAGACTCGGTGAGTTTCCTTATTATTGTTAATAGGAGAGACCGCTGCTGATATTAATAGTTATTTTATATTTATATGTATAAAAAGTTGTTTAGTATATTGACTCCCTTTCGGTTTAGTATACCAGTATCCGATAACCCAGTATAAAGACAATTACTCTGCTTTATCATCTCTTCCCCTGACACTATAAATAGACAGCCGTCTAATGTCCATATATGTTTAGGTTCTGGGTGGAACCCGACTCCGGTCTACCGCTCGACGTGAGCTCCAAGTTCCAGATCAACATGGCCCTCGGAGACATCTCCATGATCACCAACACCAAGCTGTTCTCCAACATGTATCTTCCTATGCTGTGGTTTGATATTGTAAGTATTTGATACTTAATTATTTTGTACATGAATACTGTAACTGTCGGGTTAAAATGATAGGAGAAATCCTAGTGGACAGTTATGTATACCAAACGTTATTAATTTATCGGTTTTACTTTTAAACTAAACATTTTTGAATATATTAAATGAATGCGGTGATAATGAAATTTTAAATATGTCAGACATTATAGTACATAGTAGACCTTGTTAGAAAATAAATATGCGTAAAATCGGCAGGCATCTGATATCGGTGAAAATATTTTGATTGAAGTGAATTCATAAACCTTATTTTAAAACAAATTTAAATATTTCTTTCCCACAGAGAATGTACGAACTACCACCATCGATGGAACAGCGGTTCAAACTTTACCTCAACATACTACCAGTTGTAGAACAAGCTGCCATGTACGGTCTCTTCATCTGTGGAACAGTCCTGGTCCTCTCCACCATCTACATCCTCACCTTCAAGGTCATGTTCAAGAGCTTCGACAAAGACTTCGACAACTGGACCGAAAAGAAAACCAAAGACATCTACGCTCCTTGCGAGATTCCTCTCGACTCTTCGGACACTGATGAAGACTTAAAGTACGATCAAGAGAAACGAGGCTCAATCTTCGAAGATTTGAAAGGTCTGAGTAACAAGCTAACAGATAAAATGTACGACACTGTTAATAGTGTAGGCGATATGTTTAATAGAAAAGCGTCAATAGTAGAAGAAAAGAACGAAGGATTTAAAGGCGATTCTTCGTCCGATGAAAAAGAATTCAGTTATAAAGCAGTCAATCAAAATGATAGCGACGATGATTGTAGGTATTTAGAAGTGATGGAAGATGGTATAGATTTTGAAATGCCTTTGGATAGGAGGGATCAATCTGATAAGATGAAGAAACTAGATGAGGTAGACAGTGGAGTTATACTACACATAGCAGATTGAAAGTATTTACAATCTTGAAGGAAACTGATTGGGGCATCGGCTCAAGGAGATGTTAAAGACTTTATACGTTTGTTACTTTTTAACAGACTTCAGTAAATATAAGTAGTGCTCTCTATTTTCATATAAACAAAGTTGTATGAATTGAGAGCAATAACTTTTTCTTATAATATATGGAATTTGTGCTTAATATTTTCTAGAACTAATTTGGTTTGAATAACTAAAAGAGTTCCTTTAGAAAAATTCTTAGGACTTGATTAATAATAATGATGAAATTGTTATTAAGTTGCTACAAATAAATTGTTAGTTTAAATTAATGATTAGTCTAGAAATTGTCACAATAGTTTTTATTACGCCAACGTTTTATTTTAATTTTAGCCGTTTGTCTACTTTTTTCATACATACATACTCGTGTTAGTAGGATATACATAAAAGCCAATTTCATGGTTGTCATTTTAATAACTTGCAAGCTTGCATTTTCTATTATGAATTTAGAAGTTTCGTGTGACAGATCAAACTCTAATATCTGCTGTCCTTTCATTAATTAGTGGATTTAAGAATAGCATGACTTCTACATTATTTTGGCAGATAATCCAATAATTTACTTTTGATCACTAACAATTATTGGTCTTTTTTAGTTTCTTAATGATATGAGCTTGCTTCGTCGTTACGTTCCTTTGCATCAAGCGTAAAGGTATTAAAATCGTACGTGAGTTATGCTCATGCAATGTAGTTGCATTTAGATATAAAATATAAGAAAAGAAATAACCGTTTAGTTATCCTATTGTATTGTTCTTTATCAATAAATTATGAAACTTTTAGTAGATGCTTTATTATTTTAGTTTTTATTATGTTGTTCTTTACTTTCTTACGGCTATGACTCAATGTTTAGTTTCCGATAGTGTTGCCATATAACTCGACTGTCTATTTTTAAAGTCTGAAATACTAATAGTATTATATAAAGAGGTTTTCGGTTTTTTCTATTTAATTTTTATGAGAAGATATTTCTGTCATTTTCAAAAACTTTACGTTGACGGGATAGATTTAAAAAACGTTTTTTAAATCCCGTTATCCCGTCATTTTTATTATATATTGTATGGTTTATTAAGGATGCAATTGTAAAATATTATTTTTTATGATATATAAAAACAATGTACATTATGTTAACAACCAAGTTATCTTAAGCTTCATTCAGCCAAAGGTCAACTTTTAGCTAGCGATAAGAGCACCTTCCTGGTTTTTGTTTTCGTTGTGTTAGCTTATCATATTTTTATAATTATCATATTAATATTTGTATATCGAAACTTTAATTGTCTTGAAGCTTTTGCAACCTTACAACTATCGTTCATTCGCTCTTTGCTAAGTTTTTATTTTTGTTTCAATTTCGCTTCCCATGTACGAGTATAACGACATTCCGAACCTACGCATTCCTCATTTTACTGAATCTCCTCTTTGCTACTGGAAATAATATTAATTTAAGTAGATTAATGTACCTACTACTTATAACGGAATTAATGAATGGACGAATGAAAGGAATGAAATGAATTCTTCGTTCACTGATTCATTCCTTTCATTCATTAATGAAATCATTCGTTCACTTTAAACTGTAAATATATGTTATGTTGCTTTACTTGCCATTAATTTAATTTTATGTGCATTGTTTTAAATTAATAATCATTGATACGACATTGTTACGTGCCAGTGAAGTTTATTTGTGTATTTCTTATTATTTTTTCAACATTCGAGTGACTAAATTAGATTTGAAATAGGAAAATTTGTTTGTTTTCAACATCATGTAATAAAATGTATAAACACCTAATAGTATAAAACTCAAATTTTGATTACATTTTCTAAATTTGATTCGCTTTTCTTATTTTTTTATATTTTAAGTATTGTTTTTTGCATAATAAATATAATAATAAGTTATTTACTAGAGTTTTTGATAATACTGTGCTCAATGTGCCGATTGAATAACATTTTCTACATTTTTTTAAGGAAATGCATATATTCATAATAATATATTATTATATATAAAGCATAGGTATGTAAGAATTATTTGAAGTAAGTCTTGTAGTAAATCAAATTAATTATTATTTTGAAGTAACAAACAATAGAAATAATATTAATATATAGACTGTGATCTAATTATCTTAAACTTAAAGCTCAAAACTCAAGATGTGATTTATTTATACGTTTAAAAACGAATTATTAAATGTAATAGTTAAATAAGTTTCTTTTAAATATAAATTTAGTTAAGCATTTTAATTACTTGGTACTTGGTTATACGTGTAAATATAGATATTATTATTTTAATAAATGATATTATATAACTTTTATTATTTTAGTTTTTGTTTCGCAACATACGTTTTATCACTGAAATGCACAATATTTACTAAACGCTGCTTATAAAAACTGATGCTTTAAAAATCCTTTTTAAAAATATTATTTTTCAAAAAAAAGAAATACCGACTTCTATTAGGACAAGCGACGAAAGAAATTTCACAGATATTTCGATTAAAAATTTAATCACTTGACCAATGTTTATAAAACTAAAATTCAAATCAATTCAATTCAATGTCATTTATTTCGATATTATAATCATATTGTAGTTAACAAGAGATAAGATAGTCAGGCATAAAACATCAAGGGTTAAATTTAAAATTTTACATTCATAGTTAATTGCTTGTTTGTCAGTATGTGAACCATACAGCAATGATTCACATACTGACAGTCAAATCTAGTTGCAAATGCACTTAGGATGATGTTAGAACTGTCCCAAACCCTGCGATATAGGGATGTGCACCGCTTTTGTATTGTGGTGTAGAAATAATCAACTCCCGAAACGGCGAACATCCCCGACGCGCTGCAGTACCGGGGCAACCCCATCAACACCCGCGAAATGCATTATTGTACTGCACGCGGAGGGCGCTATACTGTTTCTGCGAATATGACACCAACATACCGCTCGCATAGAGTGAAGCACAAAATGCTCTAAAAAGAGCCACCATTACATCCCCCGAACAGCGAGCAAACCGGCGGGCAATCATATTAGCCCTCACAGACAACGCCCTCCGCTCTCTCTCTATGTCTGCATCATCTCTCAGATCGGAGGTCACCAAGTGCCCAAGATATTTAAACTCTTGTACCCTGTTCAATTCTGTTCCATTTAGTTTGATAGGTGGAACAGTATCCGAGCACTTGCGACCGCCGGTCCGAAAGACCATGCATTCACTTTTCTTAACATTGTAAGATAGACCATGACAGAGCACGTAACGTTCACATATTCTCATCAGAGCAGATAAACCATATACAGATGCGCTCAACAGCACCATGTCGTCAGCATAACTTAGGTTATTAACACAGATTCCGTCAATATGGCAGCCGACACGTGTCCTGCTGAGCTCCTCTATTAAGGCATTCACGTACAGGTTGAAGAGCCTCGGTGAGGTCAACCCCCTCTGCCTCACCCCGCACTGCAGCCTGTACGGTTCAGATAGCTCACCAGACCATCGAACAACATTAACTTGGTTTAGATACCAGTACTTAAAGATATGAACTAGTTCTTCGGGCATGGAAATGTCATTTAGCTTTTGCCACAAGATGTCGTAAGAAACCAAGTCAAATGCCCTCGATAAGTCCAGAAAACACGCATATATCGGAGTACTTCTTTCGGTATAGTACTTGACAGTTTGCTTTAAGCACAGAATAGCCGACTCCGTTGATAGTCCCGACTTGAAACCAAATTGGTTATCATGAATATTTAAGTATTTATCAAGTTGAGTATTAAGCAAACTGTCGAGAACTTTTGCCAGTATGGTAGCTAATGAAATTGGTCTATAATTATTTTTATCACTTATGTCACCATTTTTGCTCTTACCAATTGATACCACCAAGGTTCTCATCATCTCTGCGGGTAAGTATGAGTGCCCCAAACATAGACTATAGAACATAGCAAGAAGTCTAGGTAGATGAACCCCAGCATGCTTTAGGTTCTCAATACTTAGACTATCATGGCCAGGAGACTTCCCCCGTGACATCGAGTTAATAATTTTTCTAACATCTTTTGCTACAAACTTGATATTCATCTCTTGCCCATGCTGTCCACCTACATGACAGACCTTGGCGGCCCCAACGGCGACGTTACAGTAAAGTGATCCTTAAACATATCACCAACACCGTTCAAATCACTAACACCGTTCACACTCACTGGTATGCCCGGTTTGCTATTCAACTTCCTAGTTGATTTCCAAAAGCTACGAAAATCATGCCCAGAGTGCTAAGAGGCGAGAATGTCCATCTTAATTTGATCACTATTGTTCTGACACCACTTTAAGTGAGATTTAAATATTTTACGACTCTCTCTCATCTCATCTCAGACATGACCTACCTTTGGTTTACCACATAGTAATCATGTTTTATATTTACATCTGGCTATCCCGTGAGCTTCCCTAACATGTTTATTCCAACCGAGTACATATTATTACTTGCTAGGCTTGCTATTACAGTGACTCTCGCATGCCGACCTACTTAAAACATCAATAATATTTTGGTACATTTCATCAATAACGTGCCTGTGGTCCAAGTCATTACATTGTTTGTCACTACAATTAGATAATAAAATGGGGTCTCATAGAAGGTATAACTTTTCAAACTAAAAAGATTTTTCAAATCGGTCAATCTCTGCAAAATGAGGCAGCGGACGAAAAAATGCAGTTAAATTCTCTCTTTTTGGAACTGAAAGGATGACTACTCCAAGCCAAAAACGTACAGATCGATAGGACTCCTTCCGATACGCGGAAATATCTATGAGATGTTGGTGATCCGACTCAAGTTCCATATAATGCCAAGCCATCCTACTGTATTGTCTATCAGGCCGAACTATTGGCGTTATGCAAAGCACCGCGGCAAATCTTTAAGCGCTCTGAACAGACCTTTGGAATATATAGTGACTCCAAGGTGGCACTCCAAACAGTATCCAACAGTAGCTCCCTGCATCCTCTAGCCGAAAAGTTTCGAGAGAAACTGAAATTTCACTGAAAACCGCAAATTCCAACCCTGTGGCCCGATGACGCAGGCTCTTACAGGACACGGCGGGTTCGCCCACTACCTTAACCGGTTCATATGTATCGATAACACGTCTCCGTATCTGCGATCCAAATACAAACAAAACCGTTGAGCATGTGTTATTTGAATGCTCAACATTTGATCAAAAAAGATTTCAAGCCGAACAGCTAATAGAACTGCACATTAACGAAGAACATGCAAACAAATTAATCACTCGAGAGTGTAAGCGTAATGAGTTCATCAATTATTGCACTGCAGTTTCAGTTGCTACGAAAATACGGTGAATATATCATCATAATTTATATAAGGGATATAAAAGAACAAGTAAGCAGTGTAAATAATTAGAATAAGTATATTGTGTAAGAATAGTAATTGTCCAAGTTTACTTTAGACCCATATACAAATGGGTACGCGAAGCATTTAATCCTTTGATCTGTAGATAGGAACAGAGTTGTAAGTCTTTGATTATTCCCAATGCCAAAATTAACGAGTATAAAAAAAATTAAAAAACTCCTAACGTAACCTAACCTTATATTTAAAAATTGGATTAAAAACAAAAAATAAGAGAAATATTATGTATGCACATATTAGGTGCATGTATAGAAAAAAAAAAAAAAAAATCACAAAAGAACTACTTATAAATATTTACTCAATCAAACTCTTAAAAAAATAGTAATAATAATTATATAAGAATTAAAAAAATGCAAATCTGTTTTATAATATAAATAGGTACATCTATTGCACGGATATTAAAAATAAAAAACCACATATTCCTTAATAAAAAATATTTACTCGATCAAACTCTTAATAAAAATAAAAAATCAAAAATAGTAATTGTAATTAATTATAAAAAAAATATATTAATAGCAGCAAATCAGTTTTTTATAATATAAAAGCTTGGTGCAGAACATCTCCGTAGTAGTTGTATACGAGCCCCCACACCAACCAGGCTAGTACACCGTAGAAGAGGATATGCACAACCTTCTCTATTATCTTCAGCCTGAAATCAGATTAAATAAAAACATTATTTGTCAACATTTTTCGACAACGCGGGGTCGAAAATAAATTTGGTTCTCCATACAAAAATTGGTCACGTGATCGGTCAAGTTGTATGAAGATCGCAATATTTTTTTTTTTTTTTTTTTGGAAATTTTTTTCTGATTCTGGTTCACATTGATGTGTTGACTAACACCTTTAAGTATTGTCACACCTTTCTGTTACACGTTGTATATTAATTTTCTTGTCTAGCAGTCTCTGTGATATTAGATAACAAACATTAAAAAAAAACTTTTTTTTTAAAAAAAAGGTATTTGGTTTTTTAAATCAAAACAACTGAAAACATTGCTTGCTGAGAATATAGAAGACGGTTTTATAATATAAGTTTAATTCTTAGCTGGCAAATAGTTAAGAAATAAAAAAAAGGATTGCAACTAGTTGCTAGCAAAGAAGAAATCCTCCATCGCAACCAACTGCGAAGCTCAGTTGCCAACGACCAAAACCGTCTATTGTAGATTTATTAAAAGTCACCTTAATGCGCTTGCCTCAAATTCAAATTCAAATATAACTTTATTGTACACCAAAAATATACATATACATTTCAAACAGGTATCATAAAACATTGGCAGTACATTGGGCGGCCTTATCGCCTAAAGCGATTTCTTCCAGGCAACCTTTGGATGGATCGGACTTTATGAAAAAACCACGTCGGTGGTGTACCAATAAATACTAACGAATAAAAATACACAATGAGCCTTTCACTACAACTATCTATATAGACAAATGCAAACAAAAAAAAGAAATAAATAATATATATATATATATATATTAGTACCAATGAGAGATGTTAAAAAACATAGAAGTTTCCACTAATAACTTATTGACTATAAATTTATATAGATTGAGCCTGTCTGACCGACAAAGGCAGCGTGTTCCACAACATGACACCTTGCACAGTAAATGATGCCTGAAAGAAAGAGTTGGTAGATGTGGGAGTTGGCAACATAAGATGAAGATCACGTGAGGATCGCAGGGAAGTTAAGTGGGAAGCACTCACAAAAACGAATTTGTCTTTCAAGTAGGAGGGAGTGGATGGGATGAATAATATTTTGTATAGAAAAGACAGAATATGAGAATTATGGCGAAAGCGAATAAATAACCATTTGAGCTTCTTACGGTATTCAGAGATGTGGTCATATTTGCGCAACCCAAATACAGGGGTCGGCACTCGAAGTGTTACCAATTCAAAATGCTGTAATTATGACAATTTTGTTTCTTTTTATTTATAAACTTCAATATATAGAAAAAAAAACATTTTAAATTTAAAAAAAAATTTTGTTTGATGTGGCCACCTTTAGCGCGGATATTAGCATCGAGTCTGTCCGAGAAGGCTTCACACGCTGCACGAATGTGGTCTGCTGATATTTTGTTCCATTCTCGGCGAAGAGCAATCTTTAAAGCGTCGACTGTCTAATATTTTTTTGCTGATACTTTGGCCTCTAGAATTGACCTCTAGCTTTGTATGATGGTGTCGAGTCTTGCTGAAACGTCCAATGGTTTCTACCGAATTTCTTACGTGCCCAAGGTAACAAAGCATCGTTTAAAATCTTTTCACGGTAGATTTGCTGGTTTAACTTTGCACCCTGCTCAATGAAAACGAGATGTGAACGTCCCGTAGCAGTTACCGCGGCCCAAACCATTACTTGCTTTCGCAGAGCAATTCGTTGGTCTAAATTGTCGTTTGATTTAGACTTTAACCATACGCGATCATATAGCTAAACCGTAAAAAAAATTTCATCGGAAAATACCAAATTTTCAAGCTTGCTATCAACGTGCAACTGCTTTAACTCCTTAGCTCTTTCTAGGCGAACTGCCTTTTGTCAAGTGCAAAAGTGCAAGACTTGACACAAGTCTTGCACTTTTTGTATTTTGTAAGGCTTCAATTGTAGTTTATTTTTTAATATGCGTCCTATGCTCTGGGCAGATACATTAAGACTTTTCGCCAATTTAACTGCGCTTTGTCGTGGATTTCGTTCAATTCTAGCCTTTACCTTTCGAACCATTTCTGATGATGTTGCTGTTGTTGGATGTCCACCTCCATGGCGTTTCTTGATGCTACCCGTATCATTGTAACGCGTGATGGTCCGATACACAAACATTTTATTCAGATGTAAATGTCGTAGCGCATTAACAATGACTGGTTGCGATTTTCCAGCCAAATACAAAGTAATGACACTGTGGCGTTTGAATTCCATCTGGATAACTTTTTTTAGCAGCGACGAAAAACAATGAGCTTCTGTATGTTTAGGAACAATACAATAGACTTACGACTGTGAAAAAATGGGCGCCATATTGTAAACAGTTTGGTTGGTATAGCAACTTAAAGTTGGTAACACCCCTGTGTAAACCGAATGCAGAAATTTTGTAAACGCTCGAGCTTGTCGAGTTGCTCCTCGGTTAAATCTAAATAGCAAGCGTCTGCGTAAACTAATATTGGAAGAAGTAGTGAAGAGACTAGTGCCTCGTCACAAGTACAATCGATAAAGTCGATATATCTGCTGACAAATGGCCAAGATTTATCAAAAGTGCTAAGTATTATAGTGAAAATATGTGTATATTAGATATAAATGATTAGTATTAGTAATGTTTCTTCTAAATGTTTCCTTGTTTTTTGTTTTATATGTTAATATTGTTTCCTATTGTATTTGTTATTATCAGTGTAAATGTGTACTATATCGTAATATTGTAGCATCTTAGTCAATTTCCATTACTGTCAAGCTATGTTATTTACTAATAAAGAAGTTGAAAAAAATTAAACTGTTCCTTGAAGTTTTACCTCTTCATATGAGCCTTAGCACTAGGCAGATTCTCATCCTTCTCTTTCAACAGATACAGCCGTCCTGCTCTACAACATATATGGAAATACTTTTCCACGTCGACATTTTCAACTTCATAGTAAAAGGCCTTTAAATCATCCGGTTTAATGCACGAGCGGAGAGCTATAAAGTTCTGGTTGTCGAACGTCCATTGCTGGGTGATGTAGTAACGGAGAGCCAAGTTTGCTATGTAAATGCGGCGTTGGATCTTGACCAGCCTGAAATGTTACGTTTAAATGTATTTAATATTTATTTAAGCTAATTTTATGTGTAAGTTAGTGGTAGCAGACTAGTCAGCTAATATATGAAACGGAGCGGGTTCAATCCCAGGTACAGGAATTCACCTTTGACTTTTTCACTTATATGCATATGAGAATTTATTGCCACTTGCCGACGATAAATGAAAACATCTTGAGGATACCTGCTTATTAGAGAAGTTTAATAATAGTTCCCGAAGATAAATTAAGTCTCCAATCCACCGTCTGGCAAACGTCATGTACTAGGTATAGGCTACACCTCTTTCATTGGGGAGACCCAATACTATCAGTGAGACGCTATGGGTTAATACGTGTATTTTTTTAAATAACATAGAATTAACAAATAACTTCTTATAGCTTCTGATGAAGGGTATGAAAATATCACGCCGTGTTGGATTTCAACCTGTTTTGGGTAATACAGCCTAATTAGTATTTTTAAAGTTAAATTGATAAGTAACTTACATAGTTTTCTTGCCAAGTAACCACAAAATCATGTCGACTAACACTGCTGGTAGAAGATGTTGAAATAACACCTGAAAAACACAATAATAGTTCACTTCTGCAGAACGATTCAGGAAGAGTTTCACCCGGATTTGATAACTTTACAACACGAATTACGCATAGCCTGTTAAAAGATTCATAATGACATTGACAATCGATAGTAGATCTATACAAGAAAAATAAACGCATTTAAAAGTTTGAGATTTTGTGCCGATCTTTGCGTAATTCGAGGTGCAAAGTTTTCGAATCCGGACGGAAATGCTTTATGAATCGGGCTGCTGATCTGAAAAATACTCACTTTTTTGACGAATAGCTGTATTTCACCAGTGGCCACTGACATCTTATTTATTAAATACTTTCTTACTTTCAAGCGAAAAGCTATTATTGGTTTCATCTTGAATTCAAAGTTGGTCTCATAGATAAAGGGATACAGAGAGACTCGAATAAGAGTTAAGTTTAAAAAGCTAAACAAAGTTATCGGTTAGGGGTAAGCTAAGCGGAAAGATGCTTACAATATCGATCAAAGGAAACAACTTTTATTATTAAACCAACTTAGAATTCGCCCAATAATAGCGATCCCATAGAAAAAGGTCGTCGACAAAATCTATGAAACTGCTGATTTATTCCTCAAGTTGATGTTACACCTATATTAAAAGTTGTGCGTAATGACTATTATTGTGCCTCCTTCCGGCTTAATACACCCTTAACCGATATTCTTATATCATCAGCCCGTATTCGTCCACTGAGACATAGGCCTCTCCTAATGAACGCCAACAAGCTCGATCTCTAGCTTTAGTTCCATCCAGTTAATGCCCGACGTTTTGCGCAAGTCATTTTCCCACCTGGCCGACCACAGTCCTACATTACGTTTGCCTAAACGCAGTCTCCACTGCAGTACCCAGATTCACAATGATTATTATTAATTCGAGAATTGATTTCAGATTTAAACTAAAATAATAATCACTATTTAATATTTTAGATTATGTAATAAGCTTCGCGTAATTTGTGTAGCAAAATTTTCGAATCCTAGCGGAAACTCATTGTGAATCTGGATGCAGAATTCGTTTACCCCAACGGTTGTCGGTCCTTCGGGATAAACAGCCTAATATGATAAAATAGAATAAAAAATTTTGCTAATATATTTTAAAAAAAGGATAATAAAGAAGTTGGTAATTCTATGAGCTGTGTCGGTTACCTGGGTTAGTGATTCTTTTATACATACCTTTATATAATGTATAGTGGGGCTGGTAGTAACATGGCCACCCGTGGTCCAGAGTGCGTTGTCCAAAGGAGTATTTTCTCCTACCCTCTTTGCCATAGCAATTAAATCTTTCATGAGGATATAACGAAGTTTTCCTGAGCAGCAGTTGTAGACAGGTATGTCGTCGGTTTCTTCCAATCTGGTTAAAAGAAAAGATATTAGGGATGACATACACCTAACTATATAAACTAACTAACTAAACTAACTTTAACTGATATATACAACTACAAACTAAACTTTGAAATATCATGCTTTGTAGCATTAGCTAAATGTAACTAACTGTAGACATGGATTAAATATTACATTTAAAAAAACTAAATTTTAGTTATTAAGAATTAGTTGCGAAAAGTTGAAACAATCTTACTTTGTAACTATTTAAAAAAATAAATCAAATAGACCTTACGAAAGTATGTGGTCATAATATTGGCCAGTAACATTGATAGTACAGTACTACAGATATAGATAATGTATGTATAATGTCGGGACACTTATACATTTAATATTATCAAATTATGGTCAGTAAAACAATCAATGGTATTGTGCCTGGCAATCTTTCTGGACTAAAAGCGTACATTACGCATCTCGACAAGTGCCCTGCTAAATACTCTACTCTGCGCCAAAGAGAACTAAAAATCGACACTGTGATCGATAACATAATATATATATATATCATAAGTTTTTTCATCGGGTTTTATTTAGACCAACGTATAAGCATTGCCATTCAACCTGGTAATGCGGCTAGCAGGCTGCCCTCTGGTGGTGGGCTGGAGCATTTGGATTATCTGTAGATCTTCAATGGTCTATAGGTAATTTTATTGCTATATTTTTGTTGTTGTTGTAGTTAGTCATTGTTTTTGGTAATAAAGGCCATTGCCCGGTAGTTAGTACCTAGTATAGATCATTGGTCAATAGTTGAACGGTAACTGTAGGTACTAGTAACATTATAGCGATTGTACAAACTTACTCCTTGGTTCCTCGGATCCAGGCAGCGGTGATGATATGTTTCACACACACATCCACAGGAATGTAGTCAGATATGATGTCAGGCTTGGTGAGTATACTGCGCATTATACCTGCATCAATACAAATTATATAAAAAATATACAATAACAAATATTTAGAAGAGACTTCAAAAAAATCCGATTGCAAAAACTTTACCAGACCACCAGAGATACCACAGAATGAAACCAGTATGGCTTTATCCATTTAATTACTATAATCTTCATTCTGCGTTCGGTTGTCGCACTGACCGCACGCTTACTCGACCCTCAGCGCATTCGTCATCATTCGAACGAGATAGTGATGGGCTAAGGTGCTATCGATATGTTTTGTTATCGATAGATTACCACCTTAGTCCAGTCATGGAGAAATTCGTTGTCAGATCCGAGTCCAACTCGAACTTCGCTAACAAGAGGCCGAGAGAAAAAGCTTCGAGCACGTCACCTGACCAGTGGAGGCTGCCCAAGAAGTTCGTTGCAAACCCCAAGGAAGTGTCTAAGGAGAAAGAAACCCCTGTAAATAACCGATTTGGTGGTCTTCCAGTTGATGAAGCAGAATCGGAATCCTATCGTGCTGCTATGAAGAAAATAGGGTCAAACAACACCCCACCAATAGTCATTGAAGTTCAAGATAAATGGTCTCTTGAAAAAATAAGAGGAACAATAAAGAAATACATCAAAGATAATTTTCACATGCAATACAGAGGCCATAAACTCGTGCGTGTGCAGTGCTACTCAGCTATAAGCCATCAACAACTAAAAGATGGTCTAAAAAAAGAAAATGTAGCTTTCCACACATTTACAAGGAGAGATGAAATACTACCAAAGGCGGTAATAAAAGGATTACCAAAATTCGCACAAGTTGACGTTCCTGAAGAATTAGCGTCACTTGGCTTTGCTGAAGCTACAGTATCTGAATTGAAAACGGCACAACCATCTGAGTGTCCACCTTTACTTGTTCAACTATCCAGCGGAACAAACATGACAAAGTTTAAACAAATAAGGTACCTGTGTAGCTGTGTCATTGAAATCCAGAAATACAAACCCAGTAGAAAACCGGGCACACAATGTTTCAGATGCCAAGAGTTTGGCCATGCATCCAGGAATTGCAACAAGCCAGCACGATGTGTAAAATGCGCAGATGCTCATCCAACTTGGGAATGTCCCAAGAAGGACAGAATAGCACCAGCCAGGTGTTGCAATTGCAATAAAGACCATCCTGCAAACTATACTCAATGCGACGAGCGGTTAAAATACTTAGAGCGTATCGAAAATAAGCGTGAAATGTTACGTAAGGCTATATACTCCGAAAAAAGTCGAGTACCATCGAACAGCCAGAAAACATGGGCTCAAACTACTGGTAATAAGAAAACAAAACCACGAGTGTCTAGGCCCCAAGATGTTATTCCAACAATGTTGAACGCTACTAATATGATTCCTAGCTCCTTTGTTAAGTCTAACCAGAACGTAGCCTTGTCAGATGCCCGACCCCCCGTTGAAGGCGTTACAGAAGAAAAGTTACCAGTTGACTTTGTGACGACCGAAATGCTGGAGATCTTAACGACCATACAGACAATCAAAAAAGAGTATAAGATGTGTAAAACTTTTATGGAAAAAGTTATCTTAATTCTTACACACCTGGGTCATTATGTCTAGTGAGCATGAACTACGCCTACTATATTGGAACGCGGATGGTGTTCACAAAAAGCAGCAAGAACTTGCAGAAATTGCGGTAAGTAGACTCAAAGCCGACATCATCGCACTCTGTGAAACTAGAATAAATAATCGCTTAAGACTGAATATTCCAGGCTATGCTTGCTATCGCATGGATAAGCGTCGTAATGGTACCGGCCAGGGTGTAGCGATCCTGGTTCGTTCAGATCTAACTCACAGTTTACTTCCCCCTCTTGATACACAAAATATTGAATCCGTAGGTATTTCTTTAAACATAGGTAATAATAACAATATCCTAATTTATTCACTATACCAGTCTCCTAATAATAATCTTTTAACCAGTGATATTGATCTTCTAATGTCATCTGGAACTAAGGTATTGGCAATGGGTGATTTAAACTCTAAACATCCTCTTTGGTCACCGGGAACAAGTAATAGACGTGGTAAAACCTTATATCAACACATGTTTGAAAATGAGTATATGATATACGCACCTAAACAAATTACACTAGTTCCTTACTGCGCAAATTATAGTACATCCATTCCTGACATTCTACTATGCAAAAACATTTTCTCTATAGATGAGATAACTGCAGTTCAAAAATTATCTTCAAACCATTTCCCCGTATTTGCTAAATTTATTATGAAATTTAAACGCAAACCCTTAAAAAAGCATAATTATGCCAAAGCAGATTGGAATACATTTCGGTCGTACCTCAACAAAAATATAAATCTCTCTTCCAAAACTTATGAATCTACTCATGAAATAGATAATGCGATAACAGACTTTCAACAAAAAATATTAGAAAGTAGGGACTTATGTGTGCCGATTACAACGTTAAAACCTTGGAACGCTACCTCGTTACCTAGACGTATTAAACGGCTAATAAGGTACAAAAATCGACTACGCAGATATGCTGTTGCTGAGTCTGATATCTTAATTCGCAAAACTTTAAATAACCATATCTTTAACCTTAAATTACAAATAAAACATGCAATTCAACAATTTAATGATAAAATTTGGTATGAAAAATTAGAGAGGGTTGACAACCCAGGTACTGATCTGTGGCGTCTAATTAAATCATTGGGCCCAAGTACCTCAGCTGCGATCCCAGGATTAAAACAAGAAGATGGGACTCTCACAAATTCACAACACGAGAAATGTCAAGTATTAGCTAATAGTTTTCTCAATAACATGCTTTTAACGCAGTCATGGTCCAGCGTTGAATCTACAAAAATACAGGAAACCATGTCTACTTTAGATGAGAACTTCACGGAATTAGATCACCGCTTATTGGTAAGGCCAGCAGAGACTAAAAAATTTATACTATGTTTAAAACCCCGCAAGGCCCCTGGTCCTGATCAAATATCGAACGTTCTCTTACGAAATATCCCACAAAAATGTTTAGTATTACTGACAAAAATATTTAATGCTTGCCTCTCTTTAGATTACTTTCCCTCTGTTTGGAAAATCGCTAAAGTTATAGCTATCCAAAAGCCAGGAAAAGACGCTTTAGACCCAACTTCATATCGTCCCATAAGCCTCCTGCCCTGTGTCGGAAAGTTATTTGAAAAGATTATTTATAAACGGCTGCTACGAGCTTCCGAGAATAGTTTAGTTGATACACAATTTGGATTTCGTCAGGGGCATTCAACAGTCCAGCAATTAGCTAGGGTGGCCGAAACCGTATCTTATAACTTAAATCTAAAACAATCTACTGGCATGTTTCTCTTAGACATTGAAAAAGCATTTGATACTGTTTGGCACCAGGCACTCTTACACAAACTTATTAAACTTGGTATTCCCATTTCTCTAGTGAAAATGACAAAATCATACCTTTCTGGTCGTAGTTTTAGAGTTCATATCAAAGACGATTTATCTTCCCTCAAACCTGTAACTGCAGGAGTGCCCCAGGGATCGATATTGGGACCGTATCTCTTCCTTTTGTACATCAACGACATACCTACTCAGCCACGCACACACTTGGCTTGCTTTGCAGATGACACTGCGAGCTTTACATCTTCTTCTGATATTGATCTGATTGTAGGACGCCTCCAATTGGCTTTAGATCTTCTTTTAGATTATTTCACAAGGTGGAAGCTAAAAATCAACGCTTCCAAGACTGAAGCGATCCTCTTTACAAGAAAACGTACTCCACCTGCTCGAAAACTTAAAGCCGGAGATTACGAAATTCCTTGGAGCCAGTCTGTTAAGTACCTAGGAATAATTCTTGATAATAAACTGAATTGGTCAGAAAATATTGCAAAGCTACAAATTAAAGGTACAAAAGCTTTAAATGCTCTAAGTCCGGTACTAAATAGGCGATCTAACCTCAGCAGCTACACAAAATTACAAATATATTGCACCCTTATCCGGCCTTGTATTACTTACGCATGTCCCGTATGGAGCAGCTCATGCAAAACCAATATTAATAAGCTACAAGTACTACAAAATAAAGCGCTTAAATATGCATATAATACCCCTCTTCGAACAAACCTCGAAAAGCTACACTTACAGATAGGGTTCCCTAGAATAGATGTATTTATTTACAATGTTTCTAAAAAATTCTATCTCGCTACAAACCCACATAGCAAAAATAAATTAATTAAAACTTTAGCAATAACTCGCAAAATAAACCTCCCGTTTATCGATAACTATTGTCGATATAAGTTACCCCATCACCTTTTCTTAGAGTGCGATGAATAGGCAGTGTGTCTCACTCAGATGTGCTCGTGTCTCGTTGGTTGCGGGCGTGCGCGCGACTCTCACCTGTATTACCAGCCGGTATCGGGTGCTTGTGGCGCGCTCGCCACGCGGTCTTGCCGGCGCGAGTACCTTGAGTGTCACCAAACCACGACCAAGCTCTTGCTGCTGGCTGCGTACTACCGCCGCGCGCCGCCGCGAGTTTATTACTTTACAAATATTTACACGTAACTGCGTAGATACCGCCTATTTTTTCGGAAATTTTCGCTACATATCCGTTGCAATAATAAAAAAAAAATAAAAAAAAGCCACAAGCGTAATGCTATTTTAAAGCTTACGTAAGAAATGCCAATACTTATTAATATAACTGCTACTCTTTTATTGTCTCTAATGTATAATGAACATGTAAAAAGTTTTTTTATTAAGCCGTGTGTTTAAAAAATAATTATATCATATACTTATTGTTTTGCTAGGATTTTCTATGTACACTAGCATATACATATTATAACTTATTTATTTGAATAAAGACATTTTAAAAATCAAAATCACTATAATCTTCAAATAAAGAGAGATCCTATGACACCTCGCACATAATTAAAATAGGTCTGCCAGTCTAGGCTACAGAAGGTCAGAGACATACAAACACGCATTTTTACAGCTATCTTCTATTAAACAGTCGGGTAAAAAAATCATTTCTTATATGTAAAACGACCATAATACCTTTTCCGCAAGCCACGAAGATACCAACAGGTCCGTTAAAGTTCTCCACCCACCCCGGCACCGGCTCTTCCATGGCTGCTATCACTGGAAACCATCGATTAACACACATATTATACACTACTTTATGTTGTATTGGTTTTTCCAAGAAAATAGCCTATAACACTTTTCAGTCCTCAAACTATTTCTGTGCAGAAAATCAAGTCGATCCATATTTTGTTCTTTTTTCCTGAACAACTTGTTGACTGCGACATAGACAGCATGTCTGGAGAGCAACATAGGCTACTTTTGCCCGGCAAAACAAACACAACGCGAGTGAAGGCTAAGACATCATAATATAGTCCGCCAACATTCATATGAGATTGAGAGATAATTATATTAGATAGTAAGTTACATGCGTTAGTCAAATCTTCGAAAGCAGATTTCTAGCGCGTGTGTAGCTCATCATCTAGACGAGAGCAGTGTTCCCTGCGAGGTATCGTTTTGTGCTGCAATTACAAAAGAAATAATAGCACCTGCAGTACGAAACAAAACCTCAACGAAACAAGACCTACGAGTACTTGAAAAGATTTTGACGGATTCGACTTACGATCGTGAGCACAATCAACGGCAAATACATAAAACCTTGGCTTCGCAGTGACTATTTATAGGTGAAGTAGCTCTTTGTCAGTGAGGTCTATCTAGCGATATCTAGACTGTCCGACCTATCGACGCACCTTTAGGATGCCAAGATACGCTTAAATATATGTATTGCTAGTAGGTGTTAACTGCAGCGTTGCTATGACTAGAAAGTAATAATATAAGTAATAAGTAGCATATAAAGAAGTTTCACATTTTCAACCTCCATTTGACCCTTAAGCCTTGAATTAACAAAAAGCGTTTTTTAGCCTCTACACTTTATAACACCCTTAGGTTTAGCGGTTTCTTTGATATTTTACGTATAAAGATTAGAAAGTAATAATACAAGTCATAATTAATTAGTCGAACAACCCACCCCGAATCGTACCCGAAGCAAAGGTACCCATTACGCTAGGTGCGTCACCGATTTGTATGGCAATGGCCAGCCTTAGCGCCAAGCACGATCCGGAGCGAGTCGCCAGTCAAAAGTAGCTGATTCTACGCCCTATCTTCTTAATGAAAGCTTTTGCCGCAGTGCCCCAACAGCCTAAGGACTCCACAGCAATAGGCACAAAATAATATTGCAGCTCCATAGCCGCGTACTTCAGTTTTATTTTTATAGATTATAGATGTATAATCCTCACCAATAGAAGGTCTGATGATGACGGCGGGTAGACTGCCCCTTTGTTCGTACACCACATGCTCTGCTAACTGCTTGGTGAATGTATACGTGTTGGGAATCTCGCCAAGATATCTGCAAGAAAAGCTTGGTCAATTCCTCTACTGCAACCAGTTATGTACGAAGTGGTTTATTCCTAACTAGTTACGAAGCCTAGATCAGGAGAAAATAATTATTTATTCATACCGGTTACGAAGCTCTTTACGTAGAAATTGTAATTATATTTCAATTTTAGTTATGTAGGTAATGGCGCAAAAAAAATGTTCAATCGCAGCTAAAAAAAATAATCAGAACAGCTTATCATAATAATAATTTGCTAATCGGAGCAAAAGGTTTATTGACGTCAACAAATAAGAAAGACGGTTATGTGAGTACAAAAATTTTAGATGGTTTACGTAGATGGCTCGATCAACACGCTGAATACAACAATAAGTAAGCATTATCACACTCTTATGTTACACATTTTTATATCGCATCCTAAAAATTGTATGAAGAGTCTTCGTAACAACACTAACAAAACCTCAACCAAAAGCTCTTTAAACCGTAACACACCCTTTACTTGTCAAGTACTAACTTCGGTGTGAGCATAGTGAGCGTGTGTTCATCTGTCTCCTGTCCCACCCGGAGCGTGTCCCTCCATTGTGCGTGGGGGGGATACATCACCTCCCCCACAGGGTCCCGGTTCGTGTTAGAGTAGGAGGTAGAAACGTGGACGAATGACTGTGGATAAAAGAATAAATTAACTAAAAACAATAACAGTGTTCATAATTTGGAGCTTGTGGGTTTGCTCAAAGTACTTTATAATTATAAAATTCTGATTAGTGAATTAGTGAAGTAAGGAACTTTTAATTGCTGTAATTCTTAAAGTAGTAGCTGGGAATATAGATCTGCCTTTATTAGCTATTGAAAATTTAGACTTCTAGCTTTTACCATAACGAAGCTACGGGGGGGTTAAAAACGGCACGAACCGCTACGAGAAAATAAGTTCGTTACTCGAACTTATTTTTCGTAGTACTGCCTATTTGAAAAAATAAATAGAACTTAATGAATATTAAAATAATTGATTTTGAGAAACTTGCATAAAAACTGATACAAACTTTCTCTGACAAAGAGTACGTTCTATACACCCTGGCCTTTACTTTATTTTTCGTCAATAGTCTACATCTTAGGATTGCCTGGAAGAGATCGCTTTTAGCGATAAGGCCGCCACTTGTGGCACAACATGTAAATAGTTGTTTGTTATACAAAAGTGCAAAGTTGCTTTTTAAGCACGTGCTGACTTTTGATGACCGAGCAAGCGAAGGATTCTAAAATTGAGCCACGAGCGCAGCGAGTGATTCACAAATTAGAATCCTGAGCGTTAGTGTGGAAATTAAAAAGGCACAAGGTGAAAAATCTTTGCACTCGAGTGCAACACGTAACTTTTCATCCCACCTCAGCGAGGAAATGACCACATACGAAAAATAAAAAAAATGAGTCACTCATTTTAGTTTTTTCACTTATTTTTAACATAAGGTTTTAACAATATGATGTGAAAAGATAATGGCGCGCGCAATATCGATATCGAATAGCAACACTCTTTCCGAGATGAAAATTATATTTTTGTTTTGTTTTTATGCTTTGTTTATCTATCTATATATCCACGCTATTAAAAAATCAACTGCTCAAAAAAAATTATGAAACGGGATGTAAAACAACGAACAAATACATATACACTTAATTTTACATAATGATACTTAACATGAATTAAATTTAAATACCCTAGTTATTAAAAATTTTTAAAGTTAGTTTTAGTATTAATAATTACTAATTAAAAAATACACTTACAGATAAATTCCTCATATCTCTCGCTAGGTCTGTCATTTCCTTTGTCCCTTTCAGGTTTAGTTGTGTTGCAAACTTTAGAGTATCATCGAACCTAAATAAAAGTTGACATTTATAATTGGGTTCAAAAAAGAAACCTAATTGTCGCAGAATGTATTGAAGATAAGTGAAGTCCCCGATCCGCAATTTGACCAGCGCAGTGGATTAACTAGTCCCCACTCTTTTTATTCGTCTCCTTAGGGGAGACCAATGCCCAGCAGTTAAGGCTCTATTGGTTCACACGCAATATTGTAACACTCTATTATTTTACATAGGGTTATCAGTTAGGGACGTCTTAAGCCGAAAGGAAGTCACTATACTTCAACAATTTTTATTAAAAAACCATTAACGTCAACCCAAAAAATAATTTGCTGTTTCATAAAAGTGAATTGTTAACCAGTCATCAACAATGTGTATGACACAAATGATTTAATTCAGAGTCGGGCCGATAGTGAATGCTGTTCCTTGGAACATGATTAGTGGCCTCATTTCGCCTTATTACACCCTTTACCGATAATCCTGAATTTATTACAATATTATATAGAAATAATAAACTCCATGTTCCAGGTACAATGTAAAACAAAATATAGCCACATAAAAATATAGGTAAATATGTGGAGTCTTACCGAAACCGAAAGCCGAAAGTTCGTAAGCAGTTACGAAATAAGAAAAATTATCTTTATACGAAACTGGTTACTAACCAATGCTTTTTACCACTCTATAAGTAGGTTCTTACGTAGTTAATAATTGATTAATTATACATCATTTTTTTTTTTACAATAAAAAGGCAAGTGTCTTTTTGAAGATAAATGAAATTACTAACTAAAAAAAAATTGCAGATAGATTACTTATACGAGTAGAGCATTAAAGATCTACAGCTAATCAAAACGTTCCAACCCACCACCAGAGGGCAGCGTCAATAGCTTATAATCATTGACTGACCTGACACTGGCTGCCACGTGGAACACTACATTTACACGATTCACCAACAGAGCTCGGTCTTCTTCAGATAAACCTAAAACAAATTCATTACTAACATTCAACTAGAAATGTAACAATTTCAATATATATATACATACTAGCTGTCCCGGCGAACTTCGTACCGCCAATAATATGACACGTTCGTAGATTTACCATAGCAGCGCCATCTATTGATTACTTACTCAACCCAGTCGAAAGGTATCGACATCTGTTAGAATCATTTGGAGTTAACAGATAATTGTGACTGTCAAATAATAACAGACAAATAATTAGCAATACATTAAAATTGCGACTATAATTTGAGATTTAAACTATCCTATCTCTCAAGTTGGATCGAACTGCACATGGTGTGCGAATTTTATTATAATCGGTTAAGTGGTTTAGGAGTCCATTGAGGACAACCATTGTGACACGAGATTTATATATATTAAGATAAACAGGGCGATATATTGGCCTCGTCGATTAAAATACAATCTATATTAAACAGTTTCAAAAGCTCGTGAATAGAACGACGGGCGCTCAGTGATGTTGTCTTACCTAATCCGGTTTCAGATACGTCTCCATTGATCACGAAAACTTTCTTTCTGAATATGTTCGGCTTCTCATTGCGTAGTCTATCAAAACACTGTAACAAAAATGTATAATAATAATAATAACAAACTTATTTTATTTGAGTCGAATTTAGAGTACTCCATTTAAAGAAGCAGTGAGTACAACAGTGGTAGTGAGTACAAAACTAACTCATAGAGAGTACATGGTGAGCAAGTCTGTCCTCAGACTGTACTCCCTTCTTCTCTCGCAGCAGAAGGTAGATTTTTGATAAACAGATCAATTCTTTATTGCAGACACAAATAAAATAAAAATACAGGAGAAAATTTCTTACAAAATATAGTGCTACAAGAAGCGGCCTTATCGCTTAAAAGCGATCTTTTCGGGACGGGGTATACAATAAAGAATATACTTAATACACAAAATGTTATAATCAATACATACATACACTTACTAGATATTGTCTAGTATTCCACAGCTGTACATCAGCTTCTCGGTGATAATTTGTAATAAACTACTTAATTTATATTTGTATAATCTTTCAAGCAAATGAAAATTTATTAAATCAGTCTAGGATTCTTTGAAAAATCGGGGCACATAGATAACTAAATAAGAAAGGTTGGGACAGAATGAGTTTTTCCTTCTTTTCTTTCCACCAAACCAAATTGGGGGACTCCTCGTTCTAGAGTAAATAAAAAAGAAGCAGCGATTATACTACTAGAGTACAGTACTTACTGGTAGCGAGTATATTTGAGCAAGTCTGTCCTCAGGCTGTACTCCCTTCTTCTCTCGAAGCAGAAGATAGATTCTGTCTAGTTCTCCACAGCTGTACAGGAGCTTCTCGATCAGGATTTTGCCGATGAACCCTTGAATGAATGAATGAATGAATTAATTAATGAATGGCGTTAAACTAGTGCAATTTTTTACAATAACACATTTTAAAAGTGGTAACAGATTTCACTTTGCATTTTTACCCATCTGCCTAAAAGAAGGGGGATATTTTCCGAGTGTATGTGTGTATTCCTATATATATGTATGTATTGTATTTATGTATATTTCTTTGGTACGCCCTAGAACCCAAAGGGTTTATCGTAATTTGATGTGAATAGATCCATGTTATCTGTGAGAATGACACTGGGTAAATCAAAATAAAAAATAAGTATGATACGTAGGTTAAAAGATTTAGCAGTCCGGGTTTTTCCAACTCGCTTCTAACCACTTGTTAAGTAAGTAAGTACTTTTTGTTACCCTCTGCAACCTAAGCCGATAGACTGATTTTGTTCTGCGAAGAGTCATTGGATTTTTTCTTCGTTTGTAGATAATCATAAACTTATTTTATTATGTTTTTATCACGTTATGACTATATTTTTAGCAGTAGGGCTTTATAGAAGTTGCATCTAACCACCTGTTAGTCTTAGATTTACAAACCAAACTGCTAGACCAATTTTCAGTAAAATTTTGTATGGGATTACCTAAAAAGCCAAAAATAAGTATTTTTGACTGTATTCGGGGATTTCTTCGAATTGTAAAAATCGTTTTTTTAACTGTTAAAGAGGAGTCAAATGTCGAACCCGTCTCGTTGTTTATAAGATAAGAAGTTTACGGTAAAACTTTTTAAAGATATTAATTAAACATTAAATTTATAAAAAATACTTACCTGAGCCCCCAGTAATAAATATAGTCTTCCCCACGTAATACTCCGGTATTGTCGGGACATCGCTCAAATCTCGGTCTTCCAGAAATCCCATTTTTAATTTTTTTTAAATATTTTTATTAATAAAATAAGGTTAATATTTCAATTTAATTAATGTTTGTATTGGAATACCAAATAGTAAATTGTTTAGTATTATTTAACAACTGAAGTGACTTTCACCAACTAATTAACTAAGTACATTATATAATATTAAACAAAAATAATTCTTTAAATCAACTAGGTACATGAAAAGTATTCAAGTTACTCATACTTTATATTAGGATATATCTATATATGTTATTGAAAGAGGACAAATGTTTAACAATATAGTTTTTGGACATATACTTTGGAGCTACCGCTTTGAAATGAATTCAATGTTTAATGTGGTATTGAAATTATGCAGGAAGTACAGTCAGCTACACCAGTCAGTCAGTTAGTCAGTTAGGGATTCTTTCATTACATATATGGTACAAAAATACAACTCTAATGAATATTTAATTCTAAATTTGTAACAAAATGTAACAAGCCCACTGTAAGAATAGAATTTATTAAATATTAACTAGTTCCTTGAACTGTCAACCTCACGAAAACTATATATTTAGAGACAATAAAAAAATAAAAATGGCTTCACAGATTTTTATGTTCAGGAATGTTAACTAATGTTGAGTCCGGCATGGATACCTACTACTTCCCTCCCCCCGCCCTCCTTTCTTTATATCTCACGTTTCTTTTATGAATATACTCATAATAGATATTCATAACACTATGACTGGTTGAGAATTTTCAAATAAATGGATGGAAATAATTCCGTGATTACGGTATACCGAGATTGTAATCCCAAGTTATCACTGGAGACAACGCTCGTGATCCAGCGGTTAGCTCGGTTTGATCACGCGATCCGTGGATACAATATCCCAAGTACAATAGAAATAGCTTCTAAATTTTCATTAAAGCTATTATTTTTACATATAAAAGAGCCTAAACCGTATTGTACTTGTACCTAGAGACATGAAATTTGGAGGTTTTATTCATTATAAAATGTAGAGGTAGGTATAGAAACGATTTTTGGCAACTAAAACTCTAAGATGGTCAAATAGGGTTTTAAAGTGCAACTTCTTACTAGTCAATCTTAATTTGCGTACAACGCCGTGAATTACATCCACTTGTTACATTTTCGTGATAAAATTATTCGCGTAGATTTTATAACAGTACTTTATAGTATAACAAAATAGTGTATCTGTCTGTACATCGTATTCTAATACATGAAAAACTAAATTACAATTGTAAGGGACGATTGGAAAGCATAAACGAGTAGGTACCATCCGCGTCGGAGTCGAAGGGCAGAGTTCAGAATTAACATGTCGCGGCAATGACTCGACTCGGACTACTTCTATACCTACGTATGCTAATAAAAAAAAATAGTTTTAACTGACTTCAAAATACGAAGATTCTAAAAGAGTTATTTCTAAAATGTATCGAGCTCTGGCCAAGAAAGTGTACATGATACCATAAATACCTACGTTAGGGATTCTTTCATTAATCTATTAACCAAATTTAAAATAACGCAGCGTACAAAATTAATTTCGAATCAAAATTTTGCCACGTTAGTTACACAAAAAGATGATTTACACGTTTTAATTGTATTTATTTTGACATTTGTGACGGGCGGTACAATTTATAATCTAATATGACCATTGGATTCAACCTAGGATACATAAATCTTCAAGGGATGCCATAATTCCACTACAATTCACAGAATTTAGATATTTTTGTACACAATGAAGGAGGCGACTGACGCATTTTTCATTAGTAGCTTGGTTCTAAGTTAGTAGGTACGAATACAAAATATTAACCACATCTTTAGGCAATTTTTAGTAGACGTACACCGTCCTGGCCGAAAATGAAACAAGTCCTCTGAATCTTTTTTATTTTCTACCGTCATATAAATTATAGGTGATGCTCAATTTAACGCATGTTTTTTAAAAGTTGTTTCTGTATTTTTTTCCTGGAGCGATTTGTTTCTTTTTTTTGTTTGTAGGGTCTTTTTTTACTTCTCAAGTGGTTCTATTAAAATTTTATCGAAATCAATTGATGTTCGATTTTTTATAGAAATAACTGAACGAGTTTTGTCGGCATATAGGTAGATATGTTTCCCGATTAAGAAATAGGAAACATTTTGTGAGGCCGATTTTTTTCGGCTGATGTAGTGATGATGAGGCCTAGGATGTGGCAGATTTACTTGCGACTTCAACAGACCGAGATTATAGCTATCGGGAAATTCTTCAGCAAATTCCACAACGATATCATTAACGAATACACCTACTTTCTAATAGGTCTCTTTTTAATTTGATCAAAATTGATCTAGTAGTTAGGAATCCTGCGTCGAACAGTAGGAAACTTAGAGCTATAAAAAGAGCCCCAGAAAATAATACCTATTTAATAATAATAAATAAAGTTATTTTTATATTTGGCTAATCACGTTTAGTGCGTTGTTGAACTTGTTCAATTTTGATTAAATTAATATAAATTTAAGGACGTTCACCTTTTTACTAGAATAATTAAATTTGTGTAAAACGTACATACATATACCTATAAAGTCCTACTACTGGGCTTGGTTCTCCCCTATGGAGGGGGTGTAGGCCATAGTCCACCACGCTGGCAAAATTGCGGCTTGGGAACTTCACTAATCTTCGAAATTTATTAACCTCCTCCAACAAGTAGGTTTCCAAACGATATTTTCCTTCACCATTTAAGCTTGTAGGTAATTAATTATTATATGCACTTCTAAACTCAGAAGTGTAATGAAAATTTAAAGAGTTTTGATAACAAGATAGACGGTGGAAATTAAAATTTCCCGGGGACACCCAGGTGGAAAAAATATATTTTCTCGGTTCACCCAGCTGGTATTAGGAGGTGGACGGCAGACCAAACCCGGATGGAGGTCACTGCACATTACGAACTACTTTCATTATGGGACCAACCCAAAAATTATATCGGTCCACAAAATGTATGAAACGGATGATCTTATACAATCTCAAAACGTACGTTTTTTTTTTAATCTAAGTTCCCTAATATTGTCTGAAACGCTCATGGAAATTCCTATTTAGTTTGAGTGTTAATTTTTCCATATTAATTTTACCAAAATTATATGCAGTTATTAAAAGTTATGCAGTAGTTAAAAGTATAATAAAACTATTTTTTTTTATGTTTCCACTCACACATTCATAAACTAGCTATACAACGTGTAACAGAAGGTGTGACAATACTTAAGAGTGTTAGTTTACACATCAATAGTGAACCCTGCGTAGAACAAAACTTTGCAAAATTCGATAATATTGTATCTTCCATATAACTTTGCCAATCACGTGACCGATTTCAGTATGGAGAAAGTAAATTTTTTTCATCGATTTTTGCAAAATTGTCTTCTACAACGAGTTCAATTTGATGGGAAGACAAACACCCTTAAATATTGTCACACCTTTCTGTACGTCATATAAATCAAAATTACTGTTTTTTTTTTAATCAGATGGTATATACAAGATATTTAGTATTTTTCCGCCTCGTCTTGATGTCAGCGTGAGAAATCGAAAAATATTTATGTTTTTATGGTGTGGTTCCTCCTCACCACCGCCACACCTCACCTTATTATTTCTCTTTCTCTTAGTATCCGACTTCCTCCAATGTTTTTTTTTACTAAATGGCAGTTAATGTGAGGTAAAAATAGTAGTAGTAGGTAAGCTTTGGATAAAAATAAAAAAAAAAACAATCTGCAGCAACTATAACATATTTTTATTAAATACATTTATACAACGGTTCAACCAATTCAAAAAAAAAACAGTGTTCCCGTACAAGCCCCACTAGAACTAAGCTAATAAAAAATAATTTAATCACATTCTCTACAAAGTTACTAGTAACTAATGAGCAGCTCCTCAAGGGACACTCTGGCACGTCCCAGACTCACTACTTTCGCTCTATGACTTTAGAAATTTACATAAAAATCACATGTACCATACAAAAATGTACGCTGAATGTATGAAATAGCAGATTATTTGCTAACTTCAAAAAAGAGGCGGTTCTCAAATCTATGCACTGCGATTTCTTAACGACGCCAGAACTGAAAATTATATTTTTGTATGAAAAGGTAACAAACAAAACAAAAAAAAAACACTTTCCGATCACGTAAAATAAATTTAATCAAAATCGCTCGCATAGGATCATTATATAAATACAATGTATAAATATAAAAAAAATCGTTCTTAAAAACTCTGGGACTTAAGAAGAAGGGGATTTGGCATATTAATATACCTTTGGTAATAAGATGGTATATACAAGATATTAAGTGTTTTTCCGCCTCGTCTTGATGTCAGCGTGAGAAATAGAAAAATATTTTTTTGTTATTATGGTGTGGTTCCTCCTCACCACCGCCACACCTCACCTTATTATTTCTCTTTCTCTCAGTATCCGACTTCCTCGCCTTAGCACAAGGCATCCTCAGGAGATGTTGACTCTTCAAGCGCTCGCTCGAAAGCGCATATTTTAAGCGCGTATTATTTTACGTACAAAATAATAATTAACCAAATAATGTTCAAAATAATTTACATTTGTAATATACCACGGGCCCCCCAAAATAAGTTTATTTTTTAGTTTCCAGTAACTTGGTACATATAACTACTTACCTATACTACCTATTTTACAAAAATAAATAGGCATCCCGATTATTTATCTTAATTACGTGAAAATTAAGCCTGTATTTAACGAAAAATCCAACTGCCAAGCAACAATGTGCAGCTCACCGTGTTCCGGTTTGATGAGCAATATTTTTCAGAGAAAACAAGATTCTCAAGATGACAGGTCGTATTAAAATATTTGAAACTCTTGATAGTTTTATTGCCTATGTAATAAGGCAAGCGTAAGGTGATCACCTGATCAAGCTAAAGACTTTTAAGAGTTATTATTTAGGGGCTCGTTAAGCCAAAAGGGGGTCCATGTACTTATCAAGAGGAACAAATTTCGCTATGAGACCAACCCGAGAGGAAAAAAATCACCAAGATAATGACAAGTTTATCAATCACATATTTTTCTGGAATTTCGGATTGATCCTATAGCGAAATATGTTCGTCAATAAGTAGCGATCTCCTTTCCACTATACTGGCACTATTAAGTGATAACCCTGTATAAAAGATATTTTTAAAAAAACCTCGTCGACAAGTACGAGCGATTACACTATTGAATTTTTCGAACATTTTACAAAAAGAAAACCCAAGCTATAAAAAAAGGAATGTTTAACAGTAATTAACATCTATGATTGCATTTTATAATCACCAAATAATAATTTGAAAAAAAAACACTATTTCTGTAACAAAATGTACATATTTTCCCAATATCCCACTAGCTGGGGTGGATTTAACTACGGCCGACTATCTAACGTCAACCCTTCTTAGCTAATAACAACATCCATACAAACAAAGCAGGTCGTACCCATTACACGTATAAAAAAAACCCGAATGAGAATTCGACAAAAGAAAGTAACAATTCATAAACTTAATTCGATTATTCGAAACATTTAATCGATCACTGAGAACATGTATTCGAATAGTTTGAAACGTAATTACGTTACCTGTTTCAATAATCGAATAATCAATCAAATATCGAATAATCAATCGATCTTAGATCGATTATTTACAACAATCAATTTATATAATGTTATTATTGCTATTATTCGAAAGATATTTATTTACTTTTTACAAATTGTCATGTCATTTTCAAAAAATCAAAGTAGTATTATAACAAAAAAAAATGTCACAGCCATATGACGTTTTACGCTAAAAGGTGAATACAAGATTAATTATGAACGCACGTGAAAAATTACCATCATAATTAGCGGGACATTTTACAAAAAAAAAAATACTAAAATCAGTATAATTAATTCTGTATTTTTTTTCTATAGGACTATTCTGGAAGCCGCAATTAAGCAGCTGTTTCATACAAAAAACCGTTAACCTTGAACAAAATGTACGAAACCGCTTTGTTTTTTTGACTTCAGGGTTATTCCCATAGCAACGTGCTTTAATAGTCTTTAATTTTTTATAGCTATATGATAATTACATAAAGTTAAATATTAAACAAGGTTATTGGTTAGGGGTGTACTAAGCGGAAAGGAGGTCACTATACTCATCCTAAGGAACACTTTTACCATGGGACTAACTCTTATTTCGAGGAAAAAAAAACTTTTGCTTCATAGATTTTGTCAACGACAGAAACTTTTTGTATGGAACAGCCGATTCTTTGGTTGGTCCCACAATGAAAGTTGATCGTAATGGTGAGTACATTGACCCTCTTTCGCCTCAGTCCACCCCTAACCGTATATATACCCCATAAATATAAACGAAGCGTTTTTTTATAGACTCAACAATTGGGTCTTTAACCTACAAAGTTACACCTTTTTTAAAACTAATAAATAGTTTTTTTAGTTTTTGGCTTACATTATTTATATTTTTACTTTTACTAATATACATAAATATAACAATCGATGACCATATGTACCGAAACAAACACAAAAACAATATTTACGATCGAACAATTATTCGATTATATTCGAACAATGAGATTAATTTGTTACATTTCAAATCTAATTATTCGAATAAAATTCAACCAAAATCGAGCATGTTTCTGCTTGATAATATAAAATAGTTAAACATACATTTTCATACATTGCTCATACAAAAATTAAATGAATAATTACTCACCGCTGAATATCTTCATACAAAATATTAAACATAACCCGCAACAACAACAAAACGAATTTTTATTTTAAAAATTGAACACAATGTAAAGATTACAAATATAAAAGGAGCAAATTTACAATACTCGGTGATGTAAGACCATAGTCTAGCAAAACACTCAAGAACCGAAAAAAAAACAAAGTTCGACAATATATCCCAGGAGCTGTCAGAAACTAGGACATTGACTCGAGGTATTATGTAATCGCCGACAGAAAAACGACAGTATCGCTTTTCAAACATTTATGTATCGTTAACTGCAACTGAGTCTATCGCTTGAGTTTCATTGGTACGGGGGTGAGGAACAAGGTCCGTTGCAGGAATCGTAATTTGGTGACTATTTATCCATGTTGGTAACCGTTTAGTATGAGGTATGAAGATTATCCGCGGAGAGATGTAGCATTAACTAGTACTATCTAAGAAGTATCGATATGTTATGGATCTATATCTAAAGCTGACAGTTTCCGTACGAACTCCAAACGTTGAGAGGGGGTCAGTTCCTGAAAACACAAAATTTTATCATTTAATATCCTTTCATCGCCTCATGTCATTTAAGCGGAATGTCCTTTATTACCCAGGTGAACAAAGTACAAATGAAATTGACACCAATTTAATTTGGATGATATCCATCTAATATTCACAAACCCACGCAAAGCACAGCTCAGCCTGGAATCAAACCCGGGACCTGCTGCTCATGAACATTAAAAAACAGGCTGAAAGCTTGGCTGTAGGAGTAGTTATTAAAAAAGAAACATGATCTTCGCCTCAATAATGACTCGCTATGTCAAAACAGTATGTACTCGCTATGTCAAACACTATGCCCTCGCTCTGTCAAACAGTCTGTACTCGCTAGGTCACACAGTCTGTACTCGCTATGTCAAAAACTATGTCCTCGCTGTGTCAAACAGTCTGTACTCGCTGTCACGCAGTCTGTACTCGCTATGTCAACCAGTCTGTACTCGCTATGTCAACCAGTCTGTACTCGCTATGTCAACCAGTCTGTACTCAATATGTCAAACAGTATGTACTCGCTACGTCAAACAGTCTGTACTCGCTACGTCAAACAGTCTGTACTCGCTGTCACGCTGTATGTACTCGCTACGTCAAACAGTCTGTACTCGCTATGTGATATACACACTTGCAGACAGCCTCGTTGTCATGCTCTTCCTGGTGGGACTGTGGGCACAATACTCACCATGACAAGTTCGTTAACAGCCTGCATGATCGCATCCTGTCTGATAGATCTCAGGTTCCTCTCGAGGACTGAGCCGTCGTCACCCGCCTGCGACTCTAACCACTTGCAGACAGCCTCGTTGTCGTGCTCCCACTGGTGGGACTGTCGACCAAAACAGATTTAATTTAATGAATGATGTAATATATAAAAGAATGAATGATAGAACGAATGAAAAATTCCATTCTTCGCTACCCTCAAAAGTAATATCCTTGCATTTTTCTACAGCATTATTTTTTTTGTAGTCCAGCAGTGTAACGTCTCCCCTAGCATCCTCACCTGCATCTCCCTTCAGCTGTATCGTAACTATTCTCCAATAATATTCACCGTCTTTTCCGACTACTTAACGCACAAAATACATAAATACGAAAATGAATAAATGAACCCAACATTATGAGTGAATAAATGCACGAAAAAGAACGAATGAACGGAAAAGAATTAATAAAATAACAAATTACATTTTTGCCCCAAAATAACCCACTTTTTGCTACTACAAAGAGTAACTTCCAGGCATTTTTCGTCAGCATTATTCTCTCAACAGTATATTATCTCCCCTGGTAAGCATACCTGCGTCTCCCCTCGGTCTTCGGTGAACCACCGGCGTAGGGTGGCGGCCGCCGCGCCCTGGTCCATCTTGTCCCCCGGTGTGACGGCTGCCTGCACCCGCCGCTCCTGTTCGTTCTGTCGCAGCAAACGACGCAAACGCCAGTACAGCAGTCGGCGGGAATCTCTCCACGGGATTATGTCCTGGGAAACAAAACAAAACAAAAAGAGAAAATGTTTATTAGCAACAGAAAACAGCAGAACACAAATTCTGTTTATTCCTTAAACACGAAATTTTATAAGGAAAATTATACCATGAAACTGATATTTACCCCGTCACTAGCAAGTATCAACCTGATATCATTCACTCACTTAATTGTTCTTTTGAATAAACATCATGAACAGAGTGAACAGTCTTGTTTATAGATTAATCACGAAATTTTAAAAGATAACATACCATGAAGCTGATATTTACCCCGTCACTAGCAAGTATCAATCTGATATCATTCACTCACTCAATCGTTCTTTCGAATGAACAACATGAACATAGTGAATACTCTGTTTGTCACAAAATCTTAAAAGAAAACATAACATGAAGCTGATATTTTCTCCGTCACTAGCAAGTATGAATCTGATATCGTTCACTCACTTAATCATTATTTCATTCACTATTTTTAATAATTTCCATTACTGTAGGCGCCAATAGAACTTATTTAATTTTATAAATTTGAAAATCAAACATCTAGACAGTACTCGTATCCGTCTCCAGAAATCAAGTAACAAACATTTAAAAATGTAATACATACTCCGTTTTCGTGTTGTCGGTTAAAATACTATTATGAATATACTTACAAATATACAGCCTTTGTCCAACATTCTTTCCGCTGTGTCGTGCAACTCCGCAAAGTGAACGGCGATCTGAAAATCAAAGTCTTTGTTAATAAATAGCTTCAGTAATGACTGAGACATTAAACAGGCGATATCATTCACTCACGCCAAATGATACATTCAATCGTTTTTCATTCACACATTCAATCGTTCTTTCATTTTAACATTCTATAGTTCGTTCATTGCTTGCCAAATAGGAAAATCGAAAACATTGAGACGGTATTTATAACATTTGCCACGCATAATTATTTGAGGATATATGGTTATGTTTTCGTATCACACAATGAGAAGTTAGTACAAGTATCTAAAAAAACCTCTAAAACTCTTGTATATTTTCTTCAGTTTACTTCTCTGTGTCTCTTCATGCTAAACAATCATTTAAAATATAAATACAGCATAGTTTATTCGTATAAAAAGTAATACAAACTTGATTAAACTAACATAATTTGACAGTTCTAAAATTGTCTCCTCTCACTTTGTTTTCACAAGTGAGAAAAGTATGGATATAATTTTAGGAACTTTTAGTTTAGTCAGTGTGTCTACTGTGTACTGTGATACAAGGAACAATATTATAAACTAAAGTTATGAAATATCTTGTAGGTATTTTAAATCTAAGCTATTTCTAGTATTTAATAATGTTCAGTCTATTTATATGTTAGAGTAACGTTTTGTTTTTGTATGTTCGAGTGTTATACTTGTCAGGGATAATCATTCATTCATTCATTATGTTCATTCATTGTCTAACTAATCTCTGAACAATTTCTTTTTTTTCTGGGTTATATTTTGATTTTTGCTCTTCCATACAAAAAAAAACATTGACACACGGCCAAATCATCTGTTTTTTTCATTCGTTTTTTTTTAATTCCTAGAGCATATTTGTTGTTGGTTATCAGAAGCCAACCTTAAGAGGATGTTAGTTATCAAGTGACCCTGTACACTTAATTGTTCTTTCATTCACTGTTTATTGATTAAACGCGTAAATCTTTAAAGAAAACATACCATGTAGCTGATATTTACCCCGTCACTAGCAAGTATCAATTTGGTATCACTCATTCATTCAGCTCATATCATTCACTCATTTAATCTGATATATTCATTCACTCAATCTGATATCATCACTCATTCAACCGTTCTTTCATTCACTCTTTTTAATGACAAATCGCACTTACCATATGATATACAGGGCTAATTTCCTTTTCTCTACTCTTGATAGCTTTCTCAGTGGCCAGCAGTTGAGTTTCCAAATCTCTCACTTTGTCCTCCGCCAGCTTGCCTGTGTCGGTTTTGATGAGAACTTCGTCAATGGACCCGCGACGGTCGAGATTCTTTGAGATTTCTTTTATTTGGTCCTTTAGTTCTGTGATAGACAAAAAAAAACAAATTATTATATATAATTTTTACTCACAACCTTTCCGCCTGAATTTGATAATACCACGGGATAACTACATTCAACATTATTCCGGGATAATAAGTATTCTATGTGTTAATCAAGGACATAAACTATCCTGGTGCGAAATTTCATCCCACTCCCCTGAGCGGTTAAAACGTAAAGGAATAACAAACATACACACATATACAAAGAAAGTAATTAATTTCGACTTTATAATATTAATGTGTGCTATAATTTATTATTTTATAAGACGGGTTTTCAATTGTACCTGATTGTTGTAAAGGTCCAACTATAGTTTCGTTCACATTCGGTGAACTTCATCAGGGATACAAACACGCGTTAGTTTTCTAAATAAACGTGATATATTGTACCTGCAACTCTAGCGTTGTGCCTCAGCAGCTCGGGGTCCATCCTGTGCATGGTCTTCAATATGTCCCGCTGTTTGAACTTGACCTCCACTATACCCTCGGGCTCCAGCACGCCGCCTCTGTACAAAAATTATAATTAATTATTAATACTTATATTTATATATTTTTATCAAATTTCAGAAATTATATAGAAATACAACTTACGTAAATACGTAAGCATGATAACTAAATTACCCGTTCTGACTCAGTCCCGGAGCAAAGGTGCCCATAACACTGGCGGCATTACCGCGCTGTATGGCTATGGCCAACCTTTGAACCAAGAAAGTGCCAGAACGGGAGCCACCACTCCACTCTCTCACTTCTTTCTCTGATACTTAAATTATATTATTTCCACATAGCAATATAGAGATTTAGCTCATCTTACAATACAATGTTTGTTTATTGCACACCAAAAACAAAATAAACAATAAGATATAAACAAGAACAAAACACCGGTAGTACATTGGGCGCCTAAAGAAATTTCTTCCAGGCAACCTTGGCATGGATACGACTAAGTGGGAACGGTCACGTCGGTGGTGCATCTATAGCAAAAATAGAAAAAAAGTCATGGTACAAATACTGTACCGCAAAAAAACAACATGAAAAAGATATTTTAAAATTAACCAATACACATAATTAATATATTGTATATTAAGATGTATGTGTAGGTAATAGTGGGTATTACCTACACATACATCTTAATATAGAATTAACAAAATCCAAATCAATAATTAGCATGTCGGAACGGATGGCTGATCCGCGTCAGACATGGTTGTTACTTGTTCTTCGGCGTGGGTATTGCGGGCGAGGAGAATAAAATATCGCACTTACAAAGAATCGTCTTTATAATGATTGATTACGAATTTACAATAAGTAGTCTCGGAATAAGTAGTGGACAAGTGTTCCGCTTGGTAACGAACGCTCTCACGACCCAATGAAAAGTGAATCTCTCGGAGCATGTCCGCGCGCTCTCACTAGCGCCTCTGCCGGACGGTATCCGAAACTCTTACCGAACGCTTATTGGTTGCCTGACGTAACACGCCATCCGGCCAATGACCAATCAGTGAGCAGCGCACGTCACCCAGAGTTACACAAGAATTGGCGCCACTTCCAACTCTAGTCCACTAAAGCTAAACTAGGTGGCGCTTAAACTAAATAATCTTAATTGTCCAGCCCATGCGCCGTCAAGCAAATAGGTGTGACAATATTTAATGTTTTTGTAAAACTAGTCAAAATAAAGTTAATTTTTTTATAGGAATTTCACAATTGAACATTAAATGCTTTCCAAAATGTGACAAACGGCTTTACGTCGGCAGTGCTTTTTCCGTATTTTTTTTTTGGTAAATTGTACAAATTTAGTTAATTTTTACACTGCACGTAACACTTTTTACGCTTTTGCACTGTATGTAATTCGTAATATATTTAATAAATGAATAAAGCCCTTTTAATTCCCGATTAACTTAATAACATTTACTGATTTTAATACTTATAACAAACTAATCTTATATTAACTAATCTTTTTTATTCTTATTATTATGTATTCATTTTATTTCTTAAATCTAAGTTTTTTACAATACGAATATAAAACAATAAATATTATAAAAAACTTAAGCCTAGAGTGCCGCCAGCAGCGGAGTAGGAGCCAAGCTACCGATGGTAGGGACTACAGAGAGAGGAACCTCCTCACAATACGTGCTGTATCGAGGAGCACAGCCCGCTGTACCTGACCCTTGATCCAACCCTCTAGCGAGAGCCTCTTAACATGTTGGTCGAGACTCTTTTATTTTTATTATTATTATTATTGTTTTACATTTATATGTTTAACATATTTGTATCGGGCACCCACATTTGGGCACAGACCTCCTCCATGCTTTGCCATGTTGTCCGGTTCTGTGCCAGTCTGCTCCACGTTATGCCTGCTGTCTTATAATCTAATTTATTTAATGTAAAATATAAATATCACAAAATAAAATTATTAAAATAATTAATTAAGTTTCTGTTGAAAATAAAATTCATTCTAATCTAAAATAACTTTTTTCAAGCCAATTAAATACATAAATAGACTATAATCGCTGTTCCGCAAAATATTGATGAATACTTTGCCCTCAAGCAGGTTACCTCACAACGATGTGTTCCTGAACGCTCACAATGACTCACCTAGCCTCAGGGTCTGCGTACATCTCCATACGCTGACTATTTACGCTGGGGTCGACGACCGCCCACGCGCCGCCCCTGAGCTCCGCCCCCGGTGGTATGTACACTAGGACGGGGGCGGTAGCCGCGCGTAATGCTCGTACAATTTCAGCGCCAAACTTCAGTATCTGTTCGTACATGTCTGTGAAATAACATTGACATTATTAACGAGTACAATACTGCGTCGATTATCCGAACTACAGTTACCCGAAATGATCGCTAAACCGAACTGGGACCCAATGGGCTAAAGGACTTGTTTTATTTTCGGCTATGACGGTGTACGTCTACCAAGAAATGCCTAAGGATATGGTAAATATTGTGTATTAACGAAACGAAAGGTTGTGTACAAATATATCTAAATTCTGTGAATTTTAGTGGAATTATGTATCTTCGAGTGACTCCAATGGTCACATTGATCTATGAATGGTATCGACCATCACAAATGTCAAAATTAACACAATAAAAACGCGGAACTCATCCTCTTGCGTCAAAAACGTCGCAATATTTAATTCAAAATTAATTTTGAACACAGCGATAAGTTACGTTGTTTTGAATTTGGTTGATAGAATAAAGATTAATAATCCCTAACTTATTTATAACTATCTGTACCCGCGACTTCTTTCGCGGTCGCTAACCTTGCATAAATATATCAGCGGGACTTAAAAAATTAGGAAATGTATATCAGTGGTCCTTTTGAAAGTCTTATTATTGTAAAAGATACAATACGATAGCAGTGTTTTGAACTGTACATTTGATTAATTAAAGCAATACAGATGTTTGCACAATTATGTTCACTATGAGAGGTCAATTTTTAAGAACTAATGATTCTGCATAACATTAACGCCTATTTCATTTTTCAATTCCGCACTTATTTTAACCCATTGTTAATTTTTTTGCTAATGTATTTATCCCGATTGCCCATTCATTTTTTATTCAAGACAGGTAGGCATTTGACAACCTGCTCGCACGATCACAGAAGTCAGCGACACTATGGCCCCTAGATGGAGCATGCCTAGTCTGGAATACGTCTATAGTCTCTCAAAGAAGGCCGCCGCAACATACCGTTAGGTGCTTGGCGACAGATTTTTCAAATTGAGGGTGGTCGATAGCCAGGCAAGTGTTAAAAATGTATTTTTAAAACATATATTTATAAAAAAAAAATTCAAAACATTGTGGGTAAACAATAGCTCATGCTATTGTTTACCCACGATATTTTCCTTCAACGGAAGCTGTAGCTCTTCTTGCGTATATTACGTAGGATTGAACCTCGTACCTCTCGCATGGCAATCTACCCCCTTTAACTACTCGGTCACCATCGCTAAAAAAATTGTGGACGCTGTGTTCATACACGTAGAATCATACACATTAAAAAAAAACATCAAATTAAAGCACGCGTTACCGAGCTATAGTAAAAGACGACTTTCATCCCCTCTCTCACGGGAATCTCCACTTATTTTCGCAATAACATCATTTCAGGTAGACCTTTCTAACAAAAAATCATTCAAATCAAAGCACGCCTTACTGAGTTATAATTAAATACGACTTTCATCCCCCTCCCACGGGAGCCCCTTGGGATTTTCGGGATAAAAAATTGTTAAGATCCTACCTCATGATATGAACCTTAAGCATACCAAGTTTCATCAGAATCTATCCAGCAGTTCCAGAGTTATGAAAAGTCCAGAAACGGACAGACACAAAAACAAAAATTAAAATAAAATATAGATTTGGGGTCTATATCGTTAATAACACCCGCCGCAAAAGTTTTTTAAAATATATTCAATGTACTGAATTTGACCCGTTACAGTTTTATTATAAGTATAGATTATCATGTACACTGTCCTGGCCGAAGCTCTATACATATTCGAAACATATCTTTTACGAGGGACTGATATAGGTTTAGATTTTTGACTATATTATGCCATTGTAACATAATTGTAAGTGTTATTATATATTTTTAATTTTGACATGTTCGACTAATCAATATCTGAATAAATACTTCTTTTAGCACGTTATATAACGTTACATAATATACATACAGGTAGAAAGCTAGTAAAAGCGTCAAGAAACAAATGATAGCCATCTTGGTTTAATTTTGACAGTTCACCGCTACAGTTCTGTCAAAACAAAAACCAAATTGCCGTTTTTGCATTTGTTGTGTTGCCTATTCTTAGATAAATAGATAGACAAATCAAGGGAAAAATCCTTAGAAAATATAGTGCTATAAGTGGCGACCTTATCGCTAAAAATCGATCTTGTCCAGGCAACCTTAGAATGGAAACAATTGTGAATAATATATTTTAGATGTATTTTTAGCAGAAACATGTGTTAAGAGGATCACCGACCCTTCTCTGTTTTCGTGTGTCGGATACAATTATCGTTTCGGGGCGTACTCCCTAAATTAAAACGTATTTTATGTCATTGGTGTCAATCGCTTCACTATGATGTATTTTAGGGCTAAACGTTTTATTATTTTGTAAAAAGTTATTGGATTCTGCATAATAAAGTCTAAAATATGACTGCTCAGCAAGCTTGTAACTTTAAAGTGATATTAAAGACAGAAAAAAATAAAACGGTAAAGACAAGTAAATAATGTGTTAGCTATGTGGAAAAAAACCCACTGGAATCGGACTACATTAAAAGGTAGACAAGAGCTACATCTTATTGTATGGACGAGTTGGCGATCTATAGCTGTCTTATAAAGCACAACAAAGTGAACAATACCTTTCTGTCCGCCGCTAAATCCTCTCCAGTTAGCGAATATGATGATGGGCAGGCTCTCCCTTGAGAAGTCGTTGATAGCCTGCGCGGTCTTGTACGACGAGTCCGGGAACCATACCTACCGGACCAGGCGCCATATTATAATCTACACTCATATTATAAACAGGTACAAAAGGAATTCTTCTAATGTACACGAATATTATTTTGTCTATAATATCAATCTATACTAGTTGTGCTCCGCGGTTTCGCCCGCGTAGTTCCACATTTTACTATCCAGATAATCCAATGGGGAATTACTGTTTTTGAAGTCGGTTAAAAAGTATCCTATGTCCATTCCCGGGGTCCAATCTACCTGTGTACCAAATTTCATTCAAATCGGTCCAGTGGTTTTGGCATGAAAGCGAGACAGACAGACAGAGTTTCTTTCGCATTTATAATATCAGTTAGGATATAGAGAAAAGAGGGACAAGAGAAAATATTTGAAGCTACACAGTATTTTGTAAATAACGAATAAACTAAAAAAACTATTCAACCTTAAAGTACGGTAGTAATGGAACTGACAACTTTTCAACACCGTCCTTTTCTCCGGGAGAACTCCGAAGGCATGGCACAGAAGTATCGTCGAGTTATTTTTCAAACAAGGAGACAAAACTGTCTTGGAAACTACAAATCTATTTCCCTTCTGAGTGTATAACTGTAACTGTTTCAAGAGTAATCACAAATCGTCTTACGCGAAGACTCGACGAGTTTCAGCCCCGGAACAGGCTGGGTTTCGAAGCGGGTACAGTACATCCACGCATCTTTATAGTTCGGCAGATTATACAGAAGATCGAAGAGTGTAATCTGCTCCTTTGCCTAGCGTTTGTGGATTATGAGAAAACTTTAGACTCTGTTGAAACTTGGGCATTTCTGGAATCTTTACAGAATCTTTGTCAAGTGGAATAGCCATTTATTCAGGTAATGAGATATCTGTATGACGCTGCAACAATGACCGTCGAAGTTCAGGGCCAGCACACAAAAGATATACTCCTACGGCGAGGGGTGAGACAAGGGGATGTAATTTCCCCAAAATTGTTTTCAAAAGCGTTGGAGGTTATTTTTAAGTTGCTGGACTGGGGCGGACGAGGCATACACAGATGCTGGAAAACCTAACTGATTCTTCCCAGCGCATCGGTCTTCGGTTGAACTTGGATAAGACCTAGGTCATGTTCAATGGACACGTTGTTCCAAGACCGATTGCAGTTCATGGCAATACTCTCGCAAACCACATTATCACTGAGTAACATAAACGTCTCGCTAGTGATCCATATTTTCAGTTTACCTGTCCCGCTTGCTGTAAAGTCTTCGACTCTGAGTCTAGGTTAGCGGGGTCGGCAGGTAGAGTCAGCTCCACCGTTCGAGTCTCCACCGCGACCACACCTACTGGTATCCCACCGAGACGAGCGCGACCTGGGGGGGACAGACATACAAATAAAAGGTTAAATTACAAATAAAATTCGAGAATAAATAAATCCGAATAAAACTTCAAATTAATAACATTACAAATGTTCGAGACTTAAGATCTGAGTTTCAATCGCAACTATGCACTAAAGATCCCTTTATGTTTTCTATAGGTTCAAACGACATTAGGTGCTATCGTCGGCGTTGGAATATAGAAGAAATTTCAAAATTTGAACCCAATTTGAACTCCAATTTGACCCACTTAGGGGATGAATATCCAAGATATAGCCTATAACGAACACTTTTTACAAATATCAAATGTCCCTAAATTTAGGCCCTGCGTTGATTGTGTCAGTCAGTCAGTCAGGGCTTACTCTTTTATATATGTAGATTAGATTACATTTCGAACTTGACAGCAATGCCACGGTAACAATGCAACGTCAGTATCAACCCTTGCTCAGAGTCAGTACAGCTGTGAGCAGCCAGGACTTGAATATATACTCTTACATTTCCCAAATAAACTTCACTTCTTTTGTTACTATCACTTCGCTATACCCTCCCCTTATAACAGTCTCAATTTGTCACAGTCCCACATTGTCACAGTATCACAGTCCCATATTGTCACAGTCGCACATTGTCACAGTCTCCCTCCGTCCACGCCACTCACCAGTAACGACAGTCTGTGCCCAGGGCTGCATGATCTCGTCGAAGGTGCCCACGTCGAAGAAGCCTGCTTTGTGTCCGTCGCCGGCCAGCATGAGCCGGGGGTCGTGCGGACCCCGTGGCGGGACCCACTCCACGGGCCGGGACACGGGGTCCACGGGACGCATTATTGGCACCATGCTTAGCTTGTCCTGGGAAATATACTGGGTGTTGATGTTGATATACGACAAAGGACAAGTAAATCAGTATTTTCTAGGCAAGTTTGCTATATCGTAGACCGCATCATCGCTTTCAATGAGGCGAGATTGCGGTCAAGAGCCTATAGCATATAAAAAATAATGGATACGTAGACTGCGACGGATACTAAGAAAATACATTAGCAGCCTCCTCTTTAAAATTTCCTCACTAAGCCAATTTGTAATCAACTCACTTTGATACCGAATTGATACCTAAGCCCAAATGTCACTAATTTCGCTCCATTTCTATCATGTTTCCTTCGGTTCTCTCCACTAACTAACCTTCGAAAAAAACACAAGAAATTGTAGTCCATGTCAAAATTGGCGAAGTATGTTACCCTATCCCTAAATGTTATTATAAATTCACTCCACTAGCTTTATGCCCTAGACATCATCTGTATAGTATTATAAGTTTTGATGAGTTAACATTCTTTATTGTATAACCCCGTCCTATACTGTATTAATTTTATAAATTGTCTCCATCCTAAGATGCGATAAGGCCGCCACTGTTGTGTGACACTAGATGTTAGATTTTTTTATATTTTATGTTTTTGTGTCTGCCATAAAGAGTTAATTTATTCATTCATTCATCTGGCCCATAACCTTGAGTTCTGGCCACTAACCTTGGGCACAAAGGACAGCCACCTCACAGCAGTCCTGATAGCATCCAGATCAGTCGGAGCAGTCGCGTGGGACACTCCGTTGTTGTGCATTATTTGTATACCGCCCAGTTGATTGTTACTCGCGTATACCGGACGACCCAGCACTTTGTTCAGCGCCGCGTAACCTGTCAGGATGATGTAGGATGACTCCACTTGGATGACGCGGTGCCCGAGACTGAAATACATAACAATGATCAGAACGTTTCTTGAATTTACCTTGAAAGGCGATAAAAGAAGGCATGCCAAAAGCACCCGGCAACAGCGAACCACGAATATTTGAACAGCTGTTCCGGCGCAAAGAATTAACAGAATGAAGATGTATAAGATACAAGGACAAAGATAAGTGGACCAAGACTTCAAGATTCTAAGAAACATAGACATCAAAGGAACAAAGGTCAAAGTGCTAAGAAACAAGGACATCAAAAAACAAACAAACGGACAAGCTGACCGAGAACTAGACAGCAATTGACAGTAATAATCAATCAAATAAAAAAATAAAGGTTGTACGTATCTTACTCACCGAACCACATAAGAACCGATACCGATGGCTCGGCAAGTCACCACAGATATGGTGACGATGTCTTCGTACGCCTGCGCGGTCTCACCGGCTATCAGACCTGCTTCACGCAAGCACTCCACTCCGAGGCCGTCCTCTTTGCCTGGGGTGAGGAAACATTGAAATATTGACACTGACCCTAATTCGGCCAGTCACACTGACTAAACTAAAAGTTCCTAAAATTATATTCATCCTTTTCTCACTTGTGAAACAATAAGAGAGGAGACAATTTTATAACTGTCAAATTAGGTTAGTTTTGTAAGTTTGGCCTGACCGAATCGGGATCACTGTTTTACAAAAACATAAAGTGAAAAATCGCTCTTCAAGGTTTATACTTTCAAGATCTTGATAGGAATAATCTTGATCTTATGTCAGGATTACATTTATGGAAATAAAGTCAGTTTTTTTTTGGTTTTGAAATGTGCGCCGATAGCCACATTTTTAATTTATTTTTTCACATCTCACAATCTTGGCTTAGGCAGAGTGGTGAGGTGAATTTAACTTCGTTTTGTTTTTAATAGCTCAAAGTCGAGCCATAGGCCAATAATTTTACATTTATTACATGATTCATGTACTAAATAATAGTATAAATTTGACTTATTTTTAAGTATAATTAATTAGATACTCTTACTTTATCCGAGATGTTATTTTTATTTTACTTTTTATTTACTTGTAAATTTATATTTATCAATAAATAACATTGAACATACGTGAAAGCATTATGAACTGAGGTTTGAGCTAGCAACAGTTATGGGAAGAAGTTGGGTTTTTGGTCTTCAATTGTATTCAAACATTTAGCATCAAATTATGCCTCTGCCTTAAGCAGATGTTATCAATCCGAGAAAGTCACTTACCAATGATATCAGTGATCTTATATCTGGACTCTCCCTCGTCTTCAATCAGCTGTGTCTTGACAGATCCCAGAGGTCCCAGCTTGGAGTACGCCTCGGGTGACAGGTAGATGTATTTGAACCCTCGCTCCGGTCTCTCTGGGTCGAGCCACGCGACGTTGAACTCCGATTTGACCTCTTCAGCAACGCCAATACGTGCGCCCGAGTTCACGCTTATGTATAGCTATAGAGAAATATATTCTTACTTTCGTTTGTGTTGTGTTAATCATTTACGCACTTCCTAAAAAAGGTGGAGTTACTAAAAGGTTTGCAATTTTATTTAGAAAACTAACGCGTGCTTGTATCCCTGATGAAGTTCACCGAATGTGAACGAAACTATAGCTGGACCTTTCTAACAATCAGGTACAAGTGAAAATCCATCTTCTCAAAAAATAGGAGTTACTAAATTCAACGGGAATGTTTTTTTTTTTGAGTTTGTTACCTCGGAGGTGGCTGAAACGATTTGAAAGATGGTTTTCTTCCTTTCATAAGTATGTACACCCATACATATGAGGCGGACTAACCTTTTATGTATATAAAACTGGTTTTTGATTTATTTTTAAATGGTTAAGTTGGTCTATCTACTCGTATCAGAGGAAGAAAATTTTTGGTTGATTTTTTATTAAGAATATTTTTATTTTATAATATATTCTTTATTTGTACTTTGTAAATGTACGCATATCTCGGTGGATTCTAATTTCTCCTTCTCCTAACATCATTCTTCTAAACATTATTTTCGAGTTCCTATTAAATTTTATCAACATCAGTACAGAGATTTAATTTTTAACATCGAAACGACTGAATAATATCTTAGGGCATTTTTTTTAAAAGGTACGAACTTTCTCGCGCTTCATTCATAAGACAAGGTGTTATTGTCATTTTGACATTTCGCGTTTTAGGGTACGGTACCCAAAGGGTATAAACGTAACCTATTGCAAAGATTTCGCTATCCGTCTGTCTGCAGGCTGTATCTCATGAACCGTGCTAGCTAGACAGTTGATATTTTCACATAAATATTCAAGGGGGGCTCTCATACAACAAACGTTATTATTTTTTTTGTTTTTTGCTTGATATTAATTACGGAAACAGACGCCTAAAATATTCACAGCATATTTATTTGCCGTGCCGAAGTCCGCCGAACTGAAACGATGTTAGACGATGCACGGCTTTCAACGCCGCACCGCTGTGGCGGTCGGAGTGACTGTGGGGGGTGTTAGGTTTATATTCGTTACGTAATTTCTTGATTGGATTGCCGCGCTCGAAGTCCGTAATAAAAGCTATGAAATAGCTTTATTAGTATTATATTTTAAGTAAATTCAACACACACTTACCCTAGGAATCTTGAGTTCTCTCGCGTAAACGGATGCCTTATAGAAGACCCAGTCCTCTTGAGGTCCGAACGAGCCCATATAGTAAGTGAGGTCGTTCGCGATGAGGATGATGTCGCGACCTTTTGGCACCTCCGGCGTGTAGAGGGTTATACGCCACGCCACCATACCCACCTGGGGGGGGGGGGCAGAGTTCGTTAGACTGATTGATTGGGTATTAGGGATTCGAGATATAAAAATAAAAATCACCACTATTTTATTTTTAAATAATCTTAATTATAACAGCGTCATCTATTTCCACTAACTGAACACATTTATGAAGGAAATAACTAAAAATATAAGTTAAAAAAATTATCTCGAAAATTATTAGCACGCAATTATTTACGTGAAAGCGGAATAAACTCATTCATAAACACGCGACGATACAACTCACGTTGTTCTGTCCCGGCAGGCGAGTGACCTCCACGATCCTCCTCTCACCGTCCGGCTCCACCACCAGCTCCACGGCAGTCATCACGTTGTCCGGCATCGGACCTGGTATACACATACAATATATTTTAAGAAACCACAAAAATGCCATAGTGAAAGTTGTTCCTCAGGATGGGTACAGTGACACCCTTTCGGCTTAGTACACCCCTAACCGATAATCCTGTATAAAGGACGTTGTCTACGTGACGAAAACCTAAGCCCACCAAACCTCCACCCAAAAAAAAAAACTATACTTTTGATCTTTTTTAATCGCGAGAAAGCGCGATCGATAAAGCGACGATACAGCCCCATCTTGGGCTGTATCGTCGCTTTACATTACGCGAGTTGCGGTCAAACGCAAGAATAATTATTCATGGAACAAGTGGTTAGAAAAGCGATTTCGAAAAAACCCAACTGCCATAATCGTTAAACCTATGTATCATCCTTAATTTATATATTTTATTATATTGATATAACCAGTGTCACTCTCGCGACTAAGATGAATCTATTGACACCGCTCACATAAAAATACAACAAGCTGTTTAGGCTGTAGGACGTGACAAACAAATATACATACATACACACAAAAATACACTCGAAAAACATAACCCTCTTTCTTTCGCAGTCGGGTAAAAAGCGAAACGGTCGCGTAGTATGTGAACGTTTTCAAAAATAGTAAATAAACATCATAAAAAATATAAATATAATCATAAATATTGTAATTATGTTACCGTCGACGCTGCCATCCTCGATACACTCCCGCCACCGGTTCTCTACCACTTGACGGAACATGTCCGGCATGTCGTATACGTATGTTGTGCCCTGTGACGTCGCCTGACAAACAAACAAACAAAAATTAGGTTTTGCCGCATTAGGGCTAATTCTCATTATGGCAACCGACTCGCTAATGGATTACTTCTAATAATGGCTATTTCTCATTTGGGCACTTGGACTACTTCTCACTTGGGCTGCTTCCCACTTGGGCTACTTCTCACTTGGGCTACCTCTCACTTGGACTACTTCATATTTGGGCTACCTCTCACTTGGGCTACCTCTCACTTGGACTACTTCATATTTGGGCTACTTCTCACTTGGGCTACTTCTCACTTGGGCTACTTCCCACTTGGGCTACTTCTCACTTGGGCTACTTCTCACTTGGGCTACTTCTCACTTGGGCTACTTCTCATTAGGGCATTTGTCAAATTTTCAGTTTTTTTTTAAATATTGTTTATTGGTGACGGCAAACAAAGCCCAAGTTAAGGAGAATCTTTAGTTATCTCATTTCTTGTTAGTTTTGATGTCACCTTAGTAGAGCCGTGGAAACATTATTAGAGTATCTATGGAGATTTTCCCGCGAACACGAAAACCACGTTAATCCGTCTTTATATCTCTTGCCCACACTTGTGCACATAAACAACACATTAATGGTTTACAATCCATCAATATTACACATTAAAATGAAAAGAATCACTAATATTGTAATATATATAACGAAGCCTTAATTTTTCAGCGAACGAGGTAAAAGTCCATATTATTATTTATTTTTCCTTATTACCATTACACTCTAAAATGATAAAGCAAATATATTATTATATTTTCAACCACCGAAGCAACAACGATGGAGTGTTATAAGTTTTACGTATGTATCTGTCTGAAATATCGTAGCTGCCTATTTGGATTTTTAAAGGAGAAATACGAGTCGGATCGGCCGTGTTCTTAGCTATTTGATGAAAATCGGATTACATATTCTTTACAACTCCCTCAATTGTGCAGCAAATGAAAGGACTAGATTAGAATACTATCATAAATTTCATATCCAAGATGGCCGACACCACAAAATAGCAATCTCGGAAGTCTTTTAAATTTCAATTTTACTTCTAAGAAAATTATCTAAATAATTCGAAATAATATTTGTCCTACATAATCTATGGTTTGATCAAAGAGTTCCCCTAACCCAACTTGTATCGATAACGAGTTCATCATAACTTATTACTAACCAGCTGTTTTTTTTATTTCTACTTAATTAAAATTTATATAATGTAACAGTGATATTGTCTTACAAATGACGTGGCACGTTATCCCGGTCCAACGCCCAGAAATTGTAAATACCAGTTTTTTTTTTTTTAATTTTAATTTTGATGAGCCGGAAAAGGTTTCCGTCTTATCAAAATCAAGCTACACAAAAAAATTAGCTTGATAGTAATCAAGTGCAAAAATGATGCAGGGATCCTGGACTGTGTAGTTCAAAATGACTTACCAAGAATCTCTTCTGCTGCAGATAGTCCTTAGTGACGTATGGTGTGGATATAGGCAGCCCGTGCATGGGACCTTGTCGGGAACCGAACGAGTGGAACATTATCTGAAATAACGCATTGAAATGAAGCTAAAAAATCGTTTAAAAAAAAGTTATTAACGACTCGATAGCCCCATAGCGAAATTTGTTCCATAGAACGAGTAAAGTGACCCCCTTTTAGCTTAATTTACCCCTAGGCGATAATCCTATAAATATTGTTTAGAACTCACCACGCCAAGCCTGGGGTCTTGTATCTCTTCATAAGTGTAAACATCTAGGGTATATCCAGATCCGTTTGACAAACATAGGCGCACATTCTTCGTAGGCGCGCCGGGACCTAACAACCAAATTAGATATATTTAAAAAAAAACAAACAACTTAACAGCCTTATTATAATAAACGCGTCTTAACTTCAATCGTCATTTGTATTGTTCTGGCGCGTGACGTCCTCCATTGGATAGAACAAGACAAAAGATGCTCTAAGTTAAGACGCGTTTTGTAATAAGGCAGTAAATGCATCGTAACGTTATATTACATCGTATTTTTTTTTCTCTAGTAGTATACGCATATATTTTTTTTTATTTAAGATATAACGGAATACAAAATCATGCATTTAAAGGTTAAATCTTTTTACCATATTGTTTTAAAAGACGGGTTTTCACTTGTACCTGATTGTTGTAAAGGTCCAACTATAGTTTCGTTCACATTCGGTGAACTTCATCAGGGATGAAATGAGTCATTCGTGTTTTCAACGATGACGCGTCTCGCACTGCAATATAATTTGACCTTTACAACTATCAGGTACGCGTGAAAACACGTCGTCTTAAAAAATATGAATAAAACACGCGTCAGTTTTCTAAATAAAATCTTTTACCTATTTATACGAGTATAACCACACATATCCTTACTAATATTATAAATGCAAAAGTAACTCTGTCTGTCTGCCTGTGTAGCTTTCACGCCAAAACCACTGAACCGATCTGGATGAAATTTGGTACACAGGTAGATTGGACCCCGGGAAAGGACATAGGATACTTTTCAACTGACTTCAAAAATAGTAGTTCTCCATTGAATTATCTCGATAGTAAAATGGGGAACTACGCAGATGAAACCGCGGAGCATAGCTAGTTATAAATAAAAGCGAAATTGTGTTTGTAGGTTGATCTTTTGCACATGGATAGTTCGTGGTCCGTAGTCCGAAAAAAATTATATACAGAAATTATTTTTTGGACAATAAAGTACTTCCGAACTAAGCCACCTTGCCGCCATCTTAACAGTTGATAGCTCACGTCACGGATGCTTGACATACTGAGTAATATCTATAGTCAAGCGAGTCTATAATGTATTTGGGAAAAAAATACTAAAATCCTTTATTATTTTTGAAAATATTCGCCTTTTAATTCAGTAAAATAACTACAACGCAACAACCATCAGAGTCAGTCATCAAATTTAACACAGTCAGTCTATCAAACTGAGCACAGTCAGTCTATCGAACTGAGCACAGTCAGTCTATCAAACTTAGCATAGTCAGTCTATCAAACTGAGCACAGTCAGTCTATCAAACTGAGCACAGTCAGTCTATCGAACTGAGCACAGTCAGTCTATCAAACTTAGCATAGTCAGTCTATCAAACTGAGCACAGTCAGTCTATTAAACTTAGCACAGTCAGTCTATCAAACTTAGCACAGTCAGCCTATCAAACTGAGCACAGTCAGTCTATCAAACTGAGCACAGTCAGTCTATCAAACTGAGCACAGTCAGTCTATCAAATTTAGTTTCGATGTGGCCAGTTCTTAGAAAATTACCCTAATATTGAGGGTAGTGAGTAAAAAGCTCTTCGACTGGCGTTTTTTTTCTTAACGGACCTAAAACACACGTCATTCCGAGAATATAATGTGTTTCTGTGGGTTATAATATATCCTTATATCATATGTGGGATATGATATAAAAGTGCAAAAAAGTTATAGTTTTTTTGTATTACCCCTTGTACCAAGGTTAAAGTAACCCTATTTAGAGCCTACTGTCAGGGCTTGTACACCGGTGGTCTGTGGTTCAGCTGTTCACAAAGATCACTAAATGCCCTATCATACGTCCAATACAATAATGTTTTAGGATAATGTTGAGACTCTCCCGATTCTTTAATTCTGATGGATTTCATGATGTCATTAGGAAAAAAAATAACATCACTGGTGAGGAGGCTTCGAGGGAGTAACAACTGAATCTTGAAAGTCATGGCAGATAACACAAACTAAACGCTTTGCGTCGACTTTTATTGTGCGAACTGCCAGGTTGTGGAATTCACTGCCGAGTACTCTATTTCCCGATAGATATAATCTCGGTCTTTTCATATCGCGAGTGAATCGGTTACTTCTAGGCAAGCGTGCCACATCCTAGACCGCGTCGTCGCTTTACATCAGGCGAGTTGCGGTCGAACGCAAGCCTATCGGCTATAAAAAAAGATAACTGAAAAAAACTAATATCGAATTACTTTTTTGAAGTCGGTTAAAAAGTATCCCATGTCCCTCTCCCGGTTCTAAGCTACCTCGCCAACAATTTTCAGCCAAATCGGTTCAGCCGTTCTTCAGTTATAAATAGTGTAACTAAACACGACTTTCTTTTATATATATAGAAGATTTGCATCAGTAGGTAGAACTCACCGATTCTCAGCGTGAATCTAATCTCCGCCTGCAGAACCCTCAGCTTCCACAGCCTAGGTCCGTACCGCATCACCATACCCAGCACGGACTCTTCAATCTGTGCATTACACACATAACATTCAATAATGACAGAATAACAAATATTTATTAGAATTTAAATAACGTTCGTCACAGGCAACGTCTTGTTACATTCGAATTATTAATTAATTACTTAAAACAAATTATTTAAATACTTTTGTAGTTCTTATAACATATATTAATTATATTATTTATTTACTTTTTGATTAATTTCTCTAGTTATCAGTAATATTTTGTAATGGTTGCTCGTTACACAAGAACGATGATTTAACAATGTGCATTGAACATATATTCACTAATTTAAGGTCTAGTGCCAGACGTGTCATCGTTGTGGACACGAACAACTCGTTTTATCCCTGATGAAGTTCACCGAATGCGAACGAAACTATAGTTGGACCTTTACAACAATCAGGTACAAGTGAAAACCCGTGTTCTTAATGTATGTATGTATGTATGAATGTATGTATGTGTGCGTGTGTGTATGTGTTTGCGTGTGTGTGTATATGTGTGTGCGTATGTATGTGTGAGTGTGTGTGCGTGTGTGTATGTGTTTGCGTGTGTGTGCGTATGTATGTGTTAGTGTGTGTGCGTGTATGTGTATGTGTGTGCGTGTATATGTATGTATGTGTGTGTATGTATGTGTGAGCATGTGTGTGTATTTATGTGTGTGTGAGTGAGTGAGTGTGTGTGTATGTAACTGAGTGTGTATGTGTGTGTTTGGGTATGTATGTGAGTGTGTGTGAGAGAGTGTGTGTGAGTATGTGTGTGCGTGTATGTGTATGTATGTGTGTGTATGTATGTGTGAGCATGTGTGTGTATGTAACTGAGTGTGTATGTGATCGTGTATGTATGTAAGTGAGTGTGTATGTGTGTGTGGGTATGTATGTGTGTGTGTGAGAGAGTGTGTGTGAGTATGTGAGTGGTTGGGTATGTATGTGTGTGTGTGTTTATGTGTGAGTGGTAGTTGATTGTATGTACCTTAGCCGGGTCCATGATGACAGTGGGTCCGAAGTTGAGGAAGATGTGGTTACAGTCAGTACGCTTCGCGAGCGGGTGCGAGAAAGCAACCTCCAACTCGTCCATAGCCTCCAGCAACACACTGCACGAAATAGCAAACATATTTATTATATTTAAAAAAAAATGAGTAATAAAATCATAATACCTGAACTATTTTCAAAAAAAAAAAATACAAAAGCTTAAAGTTATGAAAAGCTTAAATTATGAATACTACGTTCTAAAACTAAACTACCAAGTTGCATATGAAATTACAAAATGGTTAGTTTTCAAAACTAACTAGCTGACCCGCCGAATTTCGTACCGCCTAACAGTTATGTATGTTTCTCACCTTTTCAACCTTCCCTGTAGTACGTCAATCATTTCAAGACTAAAATCAGCTATATCGGTTCAGCCGTTCTAGAGTTTTAGTTAAACAAACGGATTCATTTTTACATATTATTTTTTTCTGTCACAACAATCTTCTCCTGACAATAACAAAATAACAAACACAACAAAAAAAATATACTAAAATCGGTCCAGCCGTTCACGCGTGATGTCGTGACCAACGGATATAGGGATTCATTTTTATATATATGTAGATAAGATATAGTTTATCAGTAAGACATGGTAACTTCCCTGGCCATTTAGCCTATTATAAACGCGAAAGTTTATAAGAATGTATGTGTGTACGTTTGTTACTCTTTCACGCCGAAACTACTGAACCGATCTGGATAAAATTTGGTACGGAGATAGCTTAGACCCTGGATTAATACACAGGCTACTTTTTATCCTGTATCAACGCGGGTAACGCCGCAGGGCGCAGCTGGTAACACGTAAATATTTCTTATGAATACATCCCTGTTTTCTTTTGTTATAGCTAAACTTTTCAATTGTTTAATAAAGGAAATTATAATTACTTAGGTAATAAAAACTCACCGTTCCCCCTCGTTCTGTAGGTACTCGAAGCTGGCCTCCTTGGTGATGAGGTCCTGGTGTCTGATGATGGAGCGGATGAAGAAACGGTAGTCCGTCACCTCCTGGCCCTTCTTCACCTGGAAATCAACATACATTTTGTAGCGGTGATCGTCGAGTGGTTAGTGGGCTCGATTGCCGTGCAAAAGGTACGAGGTTCGATCCCACGAAACATGCAAAGAAAGTCTGAGCTACCGGTGAAGGAAAACATCGTGAGGAAACCATAGCATGGTGGTAGGGCGTTTCATATCGCTCGCCTGGCTAGCTACCTCCCTCAAGTTGTAAATTCTGTCGCCAAGTACCTAACGGTGTGTTCCGTCAGCCTTTCTTGAGAGCCAGTGTATTAGAGATTAGGCATGCTCCATCATAGGCTACACTATCGCTGGCTTCCATGGTCGTGCGAACTTGTGGTCAAATGTCTAGCTGTGTAGGATAAAAAAACAAACAAATACAACAGTTAAACTTCTGTTGGCTAATACGAAAAACGACAAAATTTAGGTAATGTCATACAAACATGTAATTTCAGAAGATATAATTTTCAACTAGAAAATCGGAAGTCAAAATATTATCAACCCACTTTGACAAAACAAAATGCAGATCATTATGTATTCAAGCCAAAAGCGGTTGGAATAATATATCATTTCCAGGAGCATCTTTGGGAAAAAGGGGCATGATTTAAAACCCTTATTCGATTCAAGGACTGAAATCTAGATACACGTTTCTCTAAAATATACGAGTATAGTCATAAATCCCAGCTGCAACATCACAGTGTTAGTCTGTTCGAATTCAAAATAAAAGAACTTCAGTTTCTTCCAAACTGTAGTCAAGCATTCGCCACTAATTGCACAGGCCACAGGCACAGCCAGGGGGCTTGCTTAGTGTCTAGTTAGTCACCTAGCGACTGACTTACTAAATGTCTCGTGGCAAGCTTTATACTTTTCTTAAGAACATTGTACACAGTTTGACAATACAATTCATTCTTATAACAAAATACATTCTTATTCTTATTCTTATAAGCAGATAGAATGTAAGCCACTGGGCTGTAGGCGCTCGGCCGTCTATACACGGGGTCGTCTAACGCCCACATGGTGGTATGCTCCTCGAGCTGGTTGCTGTGCGTCATGTGTCTGGCGTCGCAACGGGGGTAACCCCGAAGGATAAGTCCGTTGACGGGCAGCCGTGGCGGGTCGCAGATGAATGCTACAGCGTTCCCGTGTCCCGCCAGTTACATGTAGTGACACCGTGGAGTTTTAGTGGGTAAGAGTCCCACATAAACGCACTTCCTCACCGTGGTGGAGCAGATTGCAAACATCATTTCTCCACGTTAAAAAAAGGCTGTAGGCGCTGAGCAAGTCGCCTGTCAATACGTACATTGATAGTTTTGCTCTAAAGTTTGCCTACCTATGAATATTACGCATATCATCCTCAACAGCCAGAAGACGTCTACTGCTAAAGTAGACCTCCCCCTGCCAACTGCCTCTACTAGTTACTTGCGAGTTTTGTCGTCGGTCTACCCGAAAGGAGGTCTACCTACGCTGCGTCTTCGAATTCGTGGTTACCACTCAACAACCTTTCTTCCCCATCGGTTCTTTGGGCGATGTGTCCAGCCCATTGTACCTTCAGCTTGCTAATCCTACGAGCTACGTCGGTAACTCCGGTTTTCAGCTAATATCTTCATTGCAGATTCTATTGACCAAAGACACAGCTGTTTAAAAACAGCTGTTTCTATACCCTGCTGAGCAATTTCGAACGTATCTAACAAGCCAACAGTTTCTAACAAGCCAAGACCACGTCTCAGTGCCATATGTCATCACTGGTAGCATACACATACATCTCAACAAACTACTTGCAGAGAATTTCGTTGATTCATACCTTAGCTTTCCCCAAGTACAGATGCATCTTCTGGTTGCTGGTGGGCAGAGCTTCCAGCTCGTAACTCCTCATCCTGTACAGCTCCAACTGGAAGGCAGAGGCCGGCTCCAGGTGGCGGTAGATAGTGTCTTCGTTGAAGTCATTGCGCGCTCGGTACGTGAAGAACTTGGGGAATTGACGTCTGGAAAACAGAAGTGCTGTTAGGGGAAATTGAGTCAAATGATTGTGGGTTTAACATTGAAGTTTGAGGTGGCAAATTTATTTGGCATGTCCCACACTTATTAAAGCTGGCTCCAAATGGCGGTAGATCGTGTGTTCGTTGAAGTCTTTGAGCGCTCGGTAAGTGCAGAACTTGGGGGATTGACGTTAGCGAAGAGAGAAGTGCTGTTAAGTGAAATTGAGCCGAATGTTTGTGGGTTTATGGTTGGATTCGCAGTGTTTCAAATGGCAGTGTTTATATCTGATAATATGCAAGGTTTTCTTACAAAAGTAAGTGATCGCTAGTCGCCATTAAAAAACTAGTAATTGTTTATAGGTTATTCCATACTATAGTTTATTTATTGTTTAGCTGTTTTTTTAATAAAGAGCGACAGTGTTAATACCATCCTGTGTACAGGCTTCCAGTTGTTAACTTAAGTGCAGATTAAAATTAAACTCACTCGCTTTTACGATGAAGAAAAACATCGTGTGCAAATCTGGATGTCAGAGGGTAACGTAGAACTCTTCGAATAAGGTAAGTGACGTTTCCTACGTATTTTTTTCCAGCGATATTTACTATGTGAGCTATAACCGTTTCATAAGGGAGCCAAGCGCCCGGCCGTGAGACGATATGGGTTAATACAAAGAACAGATAAAAACTCAAGGCCATGACCTTGACTGCACAATAATGATTTATAGTGTACAATTCTCTCTGTGTGCGTGCGTGTGTGTGTGAGTATGTGTGTGAGTGTGTGTATGTGTGATGTGTGGTGTGGTGCCCAGCACACAATCTAAATAAAATAAATAAATATGGGACAACTCCCACAAAGGCCTTCAGATCCCAAACTAGGCAAAGCCTGTATCTGAACGTGTACATGCGCGATCTCTCTCCCGCCACGTTGCTTTTAAGTAAAGATGTTTGCTAATTACTCCAGTGTAGCAAATTTATCTCTTTAGATAATCTATAGATGTTTTTTATTAGCTTATACTGCAGTAACTCTTTGGTCCAAGACTTTGCTGAATTTACATTAATATATATTTTTTTTAATTTCTATGCCTAGTTATATAGTTGCCACTTACTTGATGAGCAGCATGAATGTGATTCTCCTAATTCTCTTCTGATGCAACGCTAGTTTATGTTTCCTACAGAAGTTGCCGAACCGTCTCGAGACGGCGCTGTCGTCGCTCTCTCCCGTGTCGCGCACGCCGATCATCAGTATGTGTATCGGTTCCAGAGGCTGTAACAATGAAGTAAATAGTCAATTCATATTGTATTATTAGTTAATTATTTTTAAATTATTATTTAACGCATTGAGTGTATACGAAAAACACATATGTTACGCAAGGCTGACGCCTCGCCTGCATCGTTGCACATACATACCGCGCTGCCCGAGTTGCAGCGTTAGCAGAATATGCATCGACGTCATTGCGCCGGACACTGAAACCCCTCCACATTCCGAAGCCGCCACTTTTTAGTCAGATGTAATATCGATCACACATACCTTTTTAGCTTGTAATATAATTGTCATGTAATTTTAATTAAAGTTAATAAAATTAAAATCTTTTTTTTTTTGGCATACTCCGGCTGTCGCGATTGTAATTCATAAAAAACTCTTCTGCTTTATTATTAGCACATGTCTAATAACAAAGTTTTGTAGTTGTGTTTTTTGGATAACAAGGTCTGTTTAAATGTATTTAGGCAATAATGAACTCACCACTTCCTCCCCGTTGTCAAGAATGGGTTTATAGTCTGCGCCGACGTTGATGCTCGTGCTGTCTCGGTTCTCGCTGCCTTCTTGTAAGGCGGCCAGATCCTAACACAAACACACACGTTTTAATGTGAAACAAGCAGTTTGTACATGACATAGGCCGTAGAATCAGAGAAAGAGGTGTGGAGTGGTGACTCCCGTTCTGGCACTTTCTTGGTTCAAAGGTTGGCCATAGCCATACAGCGTGGTAATGCCGCCAGTGTCACGGCCACCTTTGCTCCGGGACTGAGTCAGAACGGTTAAGAGGATCACCGACCCTTTACTGTTATCGTGTTTCTGATAATATTTTCGTTCCGGGGCGTACTTCTTTTCACCTCCTAAATTGTAACGTATTTTTTTGTTATTGTTGTCAATCGCTTCACTATGATGTGTTTTAGACCTACACGTTTTATTATTTGGAAAAAAGTTATTTAATTCTGCATAATAAAGTCTTTTAATAGGCATCGTATCAACGCAAAAATATCACTGCTTAGGAAGCTTGTAACTTTATAGTGATATAAAAGACAGAAAAAATGTAAAACGGTAAAGCCTAGTAAATAATGTGTTAGCTATGTGAAAAGAAAAACTACTGGAATCAGACAACATTGAAAGGTAGAAAAGAGCTATATCTTATTTTATGGACAAGTTGGCGGTCTATAGCTGTCATTAACGACTTATATTAACTCTCACCTCTCGTCTAACAGTGGCTTCGCTAGCAAAATCATGCACCAAATCGAGCAACTCATCGGAATATTGTACAAATTGTTCGAAAGAGTCGAAAGCCGCCAGCGCTCCGGTTCTGTGATGACATTTGCGCATGGCAGCCGTGCATAGTTCCGCCGGAGTGCCTTCTTGGTCTTGAGCTGATGCCAACTCGATCTCCGACTGGCTGAGAGGGATTCTGTGAAATTAATAATAATATAGTACATATTTATTAACAAAATACCTGAATCATCATCATCTTCATCCGTAACTTTCATTATGCCACTACAGGGTATTGGCCTTTCTCATATGATGCCATCTTCCTCGGTCCTGTGCCAATCGTGTCCAGGCTGGACCCGCGACAGTTGTTATATCGTTGACCCATCTTGCCCCGGTCGAGCAACGCACCGCTTCTCTTGTCTGGGCGGTGGCCCAGACTAGGGAAGTCTGACAGGTGGAGTAAAGCCGTGACTGAGTCACAACTGAGTCATCACTTCGCCTTATCACGTGTCCTACCCAGCTCCACATAAGATTAATTACTGCCAATCCAACGTCCCTAACTGTAGTTTTTTGTCGGATTTTAGACCGAAAGATATTGAAAGATAGTGGTAAAAGACCCGAAAGATGAATAAGAAGTGGTAATTATCGAACATTATCGAATGCGACAACGACCAAACTTGTGAGAAAGTTGACAGCTAGAATTCAAGAGTGGCAAGCTTATATATCAGGTATTTCAAATATATTTTACATAAACTTCATTGGACCTCCACTTTGGTGTTATGGCCTCGACAAATCAGGATGGCCAAACTGTATGGGTAGGCAACAAATCATATTTTAAATAAGTTATGTGTACACATTTTTACTTTTTAACAGTGTAAGAATAAGAAATATTTATTGGCCTTTAAACAACGTTCGTTACAGGCAACGTCTTGTTACATTTGAATTATTAATTACTTATAAAACATACTTTTTAGTTCCTACAACATATATTTTTAATATAATATAATATAGGACTCAAGTTTACAACTCGACTATTCCGTTAGAGTTAATCTCTTCGCCGTAAAAAGACCTTTAGTACAATATGTTGCTTTTAATTCCAAAATCTAATAATGGGTCAACTGCAATACCAAAAATCCAAAAATAGTCAAAAAATTAGTCCAAAAATTTTGAATCCAAATGGTAAATTGACATAAATTGACAACATTTAAAAATTTTGACCGCCCATTTTTATTACAATAATAGAAAAACAAATGAAAACTAATGTAGGTACTTCTATTTTTTTTTTTTTATTCAGAATGTAGTAATTACGTTTATAGAGTTTTTTTTTAAATATAAGAAATGTTCAGCATAATGATCTTCTCGTCAAAAGCTCGTAAAAATGACACAGATGACAGATACAATAATATATTTATTGGTGGCACCTGACGGTCTCAACATAAATACAAGAATGTTTTTCATCTGTTTTTTGTAAATAACTCGGAAGAAATTGGATAAAAAAATCTGGTATTTTCAGTATGAACTCTTTATTGCATTATATCGAAATGGTTTTTAAATTTCCATCACTTTGCATAAATGAAATGTTGTTATTGAATTGTTCTGTTTTTCCTTGGTATTGTTCTTTATTGTGTCTCACCTGTTGGGATGTCCGGTGGGCAACACAAACTGGAAGTGCACGACCCCCAGCTCTCCCGACAGGCCGAGGTGTTGCAGACACGTGATGTCATACGACGTGTACGCTCGACGAACGTATACCTCGAGAGCTGCGTTACATACCTGTTCAATTAAATTAAGAAAACAAATTATTAATAACTAAAGTAGTAACACCCTCGAGTATTGTCACACCTTTCTGTTACACCTTGTATATCACTCAATGGTTTTCTAGGTAAAAATACGTTGTTACTATTGGGCTGACATTTAAGGCGAGAACAAATAGATCTATTTGCAGAAGCTTGTTGGACGAGCATTTGCAATGTTTGTCTTAATCCCCATTTTAGGGATATTAAAAAAGGTTAGTGCTAAACTAACCTAATTTGACAGTTCTTATATTGTCTCCTCTCTTTTTGTTTCCAAAAGTGAGAAAAGGATAGATATAATTTTAAAAACTATTAGTTTAGTAAATGTGACTGGCCGAATAGGCCTTTATTCATTTTAATGTCAACTAATATCAAGCTGTCATTCAAATTAGAGTTACTCAAAATAATAATAATTTGGTTTGTTTGTTTTAGTTTGATATATTGTCCTAAGACTGTTATATTAATATATATTACTGTCATATTTATTAATATTGCAGTCCAGGACACTAAGGGTGATTCTAAATTGACTGCGTATATTTTTACCACGCAATCACGATAGAAATATGTTCACCTAAGCGCGCTTACACAAGTGTGAGTCATGCAGAGCAACGTGTCATCACCGTGTCATAGTTTCGCACCAGGGCGCAGCCGCGGCTTAGGGTGAACATGACTCAATTTTATTATTTTATAAAAATGGGTTGTAGAAAAAACACGGGTATTTTATTTTTTTAATATTCTTTCCGTATACAAAAATACGCAGTCAATTTAAAATCTCTCTGTATATCACTAGCCAGAGAAATGGCACTTTATGGTGGTAGATTATAAAAAGTATCCACAGTGTTAAAAGCAGACCGGAAATTGATGTATGTAAGTATGTAACCAAGTTTTTAAGCTATTGCATAGCTTTTATCGCGGTCTATGAATGCGGTGAACGAATCATGAAATTCAGTAACAAAAATAAACCTAACCACTCGTCTAACGTCGTTTCAGTTCGGCAGACTTCGGCGCGGTGTTTGTGTGCGTGCGACTAGACGTATGCGTATGCAATAACTTTACCGCCCACTGGCCGAGTGACACACGGATTTTTATTCTACTACAATTGTTTTGAAGTTAAATTTACATCAAATACGTTTATAAAACTGACCGCAGCGTTCGTGTGGTAGAAGAAATCGTGCAATATATCAAATATGGACGTCTCTGACAAGATCAGCTTCTGAAGGTTCTCAGGGTGGAAGTCATGACCGTACATATCCACCGCCGACAGGAATATGGACTCCATCTGGTTGTGACGTAGCTCGTACGCGGGCTGGTGGGCTGCGATCAGGACCTGCCAAGTATTGAATATACGTCAAAAAAACATTTACTATGGGAACCTGATGACTGATATACATACTTATATACATACATATATACATACTTATATACATATATACATACTTATATATATAATAAACACCCAGACACAGGTCAAACAGACATTTTCATGCACACAAATTTTTGAGCTGTCCGGGGATAGAACCCGGGGGCCTGCGGCGCAGAAGGCAGACTTGCTATCAACTGCGCCAACCGGCCAGCCACTAGTAAAACTCACTGCCAAAACATTGATAACTTCGTCATAGTTAACATCTCTTTATATTAGCCGTTTTTTGACTACACACAGTAACTATGTGTTTACTTTGAAATGTCGATCGTGCGATCAATTCGACTACTGAACCATTTTTTTTCAGTTATAAAATTCCTAACTAAAGTTTTCGAGTTACGTGAAATTGTTTGAAAATTTTCCGAACACACTTCCTCGCCAAATTGGGATACACTCCAAAAAAACCCTCTTTTTCTTTTCCTTTATTTTATCCCTCACCTGTCTAGCTCTGAGTGCCACCCGGCTGTGCTCGGCGCGGTGCAGTGACGTCAGCTCGTTGAGCGTCGCGGCCAGCTCGTCAGTCAGTCCTGGCTCGTTGGACCACAGGTGGTCGATCAATAGAGTCACCTACAATGGAAACATTTGATAAATTCATACTTGAAGTAAACTCCAAAAAACTTTCGCCAAGAACAATGTGTCCGAAGTTGCTATTTTTCTTTTGATATTTGACACTGTACGATTTATATATTTGCCAGCGTCCAGTTTGTGAATTTACCAAGTCATTAATCAATCATGTTAAGTCAAAAATTGGGTAATAAGTCATCGCGGTCTTGTTAAAGTCACACTCGTGCACATAAACAAGACAATAATGGTTTATAATCCACCAATGTTACACATTAAAACTTGAAGCAACAAGTATATAGACAGAGACGCCATATTTTAACGAACGCGGAATGAACAAGTTGGTAGACTCTAAGATATTTTACATTCATTTATACAAATAATAATAAAAAAAAAAACAACGAATCAAAATATTCTAAGCGATATCTGTGTACTATCTGCGCGGGAGAAATTTGATCATCACATGGAAACACTTCAATAATCCAGGATAAAAAGTAACCCTTTTTTTCAATTCAGGATATAAACTATCTTCGTGTCAAATTGCATCCAAATCCGTTCAGCCGTTTGAGTGTGAAGAAGCAACAAACAAACACACACAAAAACTTTCGCTTTTATAATACTAGCTGACCCGGCGAAGTTTGTTTCGCCTTGGAGGCAATACATGAGCATATTTTGATTTTATTAAATAACAAAAAAGTATCCCATATCCTTTTCCTGGTTCTGAACTACCTCGCCACCAATTTTCAGCGAAATCGGTTCAGCCGTTCTTGAGTTATAAACATATAAACTAACACGACTTTCTTTCATATATATATATATAGATTAGTGTGACTAGTCACTCACCAGCAAGTTTTTCTTAGCGACGTGATTATGTGAGAATATCATGTTGGCGACTAACTGCATGTCATCTTTATACTTGTCACGGAGCGCCACCACGCACTTGTCGTACGAGCCGTGCTGGAAGTGGGACTCCACTTGGAAGTACTGCTTGAGGAGGTCGTGCACCGCCGCCTTCATCCTGCCTCGGATGCCGTTCCTACGATACAAATATAAATAACAAATGGTGGCCAAATAACTACAAATTTCTATACAAAAAACATTTGAGGATAACCAGAAATTAAACTCCGTAAAACAACATGTGGTTACAAACGAGTTCCAAAAACCCCAAATGCTTAATCGTTAAACCTGTGTATCATGCTTATTTTTTTAATTTTGATGTACCCCGTGTCAGTCTCACTACTGAGACGAATCTATTGACACCACTCACATAAAAATACTACACGCCGTTTAGGCTCTGGGACGTGGCAAAGATACATACACTCGAAAAACATATCCGTCCTTCTTTCATATATACAGTCCAAAAACATAACCCTCCTTCTTTCGCAGTTGGGTAAAAAAAAAACATTCCGTTGAGGAGTCGTCAATAAGAAATCGGAAAACATACATAAGGAAAAAATAAGATTCCCTTAACGAGTCGACAATCTCTATTAGGTGTAAAGCAGTTTAAAAATATGGTGAAACTTGTTTGAATTATTATAACTATCACTCTATACTACGAGAATACTAACCTGAACGATGATTCGAACATTTATTTAATAATTTGACAGTAAATTTGTAATAATTTGATATACTTTATATTTTTTCAATGTTCAATTCAATTTATTTATTTCTTAGCACACACAAAGGTGTTCAGGTCCCAAACTAGGCAAAGCCTGTGCTTTGGTAACCTGACGACTGAAATACATACTTATATACATAAATACATACTTATATTTATAATAAACACCCAGACACAGGTCAAACAGACATGTTCATGCACACTAATGTTTGAGCTGTCCGGGGATCGAACCCGGGACCAGCGGCGCAGAAGGCAGGGTTACTACCAACTGCGCCAACCGGACAGTCAAATTTGTGCATGGTCGTTGTTCCTGATTTAGTATTGCAATTAATTTAATTGTATATAATATGTGAGATTGAATTGCTAAAAATATATTGCCAGTGCATTCCAGACTAGGCATATTCCATCTAGGGCTATAGTGTCGCTGATTTCCGTGGTCGTGCGAACTTGTGGTCAAATGCATAGCTGTTCAGGATAAAAAAAATATATTTTTATCTCAATAAATAATCTTTTTTATAATAAGTACGAATTGTCAGTTTTAAAAGTTCGGGAGCTTTAAAAGGGACGATCTGACTAAAAAAACAATAAAACCACAATCACCTGTATCTTTGTACCAAAAGCACTAAAGCTTGTGTACTCATGAAGAACACGTCTCGATCAGCTCTCTTAGGTAACGATGCCGCGTGACTGAAAAAAATAAAGTTAAAATTAAATTAAATTAACACCACCGATCATATTGTTTAAGAAGACGAGTTTTCACTTGTACCTGATTGTTGTAAAGGTCCAACTATAGTTTCGTTCACATTCGGTGAACTTCATCAGGGATTAAACGAGTCGTTCGTGTCTTTAACGATTACACGTCTCGCACTTAACATTATAATTTAAACACGCGTTAGTTTCCTAAATAAAAAGTATTTATACCGTTAGTTATTGCACATTTCTACCTCTATAGGAGATATAGGAGCTTTACAATCTTCTAAACACTGTTCTACAATAAGTTCCTAAAATCTATTGAGTAATAATGCAGCTTCTAAATACAGAAATCATCCAAATTCTATTGAAGTCTAAAAAAAAATCACTAAGGTCTACAATGTTCTACTATAATTTCTAAAGAATTATGTCTTCTAAAGAACGACATATATAATTCTCTGCAATTCTTCAAAATGTATGATGGGCCACTAAAATTTATGAAGGTCTACTAAAATTTATCAAGGTCTACTAAAATTTATGAAGGTCTACTAAAATGTATCAAGGTCAACTAAAATTTATGAAGGTCAACTAAAATTTATGAAGGTCTACTAACATCTATAAAGGTCCACTAAAATTTGAGAAGTCTACTAAAATTTATAAAGGTCTACTATAATTTACGATGGTCTACTAAAATTTAGGAAGATCCACTAAAATTTACGATGGTCTACTCACTGGTCGATGACGCTGGCTATCTGCTGGCTCGGGAACTGAGCCAACACACTAGTTATGTTCCTCTCGTACAAAGCCATAAGCTTTCGTACTTTCTTCTCCACAGCTATAGGTATACGGCCTGAAGTTGATGATAGCACCTGGAAATAGAACATTAGTTACTTCTTATCCTAACGTACCCTAATATTGCCTAGTAGAGATCGCTTTTAGCGATAATGTCACGATTTGTGACATTACAAGTGTTAATTTTCTCTTTTATTTCATGTGTTGTGTGTCAATTAACAACATTTCAAAATTTTGGGCCTCTCATTTTTAATACAATAATAGAAAGATAAATGATAAATAATTTATCCCTATTTTTTATTTCACTCAGAATATAATAATTGCGTTTTTAGAGATTTTTGAAAATCTAACTAAAGTTCGGCATAATGTTATTCCCGTCAAAAGCTCTAAAAAAATATGTCATCATTATCTGTATTTTCGTTATTTGTTTTGGTACAGTTTTCAGATGACTGACACAACATTAGAGTCTTCTTCGGTTTGAGCATAAATACGAGATTTTATTATTTCAGTTCTTTTGTAAATAAATCGGAAGGAAGTGGATATAAAAATCTGTAATTATTATTATGAACTCTTCATTACACTATCTCGAAAAGGTTTTCGAAATTCCGTTACTTTTCACATATTAAATATTGTCAATTGGTTAAGCAATGAACCAAATGAGATTGTGTTTACTTCTTGCAGCTCCAACAGAGGCAGCGAGGGGTCGCGTAAGCTCGCCATGAACTTTTCCACCACTTCTCGCAAACGAGGCGTGTTGTACGGCTCGGGCAGACAATAACCTGAGGGGGGGGGACAGTCATCAAAATTAACAAAATGTGACAGTTCATACAAACACAAAATGTGACAGTTCATACAAACACAAAATGTGACAGTTCATACAAACACAAAATGTGACAGTTCATACAACACACAAAATGTGACAGTTCATACAACACACAAAATGTGACAGTTCATACAACACACAAAATGTGACAGTTCATACAACACACAAAATGTGACAGTTCATACAAACACAAAATGTGACAGTTCATACAACACACAAAATGTGACAGTTCATACAAACACAAAATGTGACAGTTCATACAAACACAAAATGTGACAGTTCATACAAACACACAAAATGTGACAGTTCATACAAACACAAAATGTGACAGTTCATACAACACACAAAATGTGACAGTTCATACAACACACAAAATGTGACAGTTCATACAAACACAAAATGTGACAGTTCATACAAACACAAAATGTGACAGTTCATACAACACACAAAATGTGACAGTTCATACAAACACAAAATGTGACAGTTCATACAACACACAAAATGTGACAGTTCATACAACACACAAAATGTGACAGTTCATACAACACACAATTGGTTATTTTTTTACTAGTCAAACTAATATAACTTAATGTTAGTTTGATTAATAAACAATTTAACATAAAATTATTTCATCAAACACAAAAAGGAATAAAAACAAAATTTAATGAAAGCAAGTGCCTAGTGATATTAAACAGTGACAAGTGACTTCAAAACGGCCTGATAATTAATATTATAATAAAATAATGTTATCTTATTTTATTATAATATTTTATCTAAATTTTCAACACTTTTTAAAATAAAAAAATAAAATAAAAAAATTCGTTAAAAACCCATATTTTTTTTTAATACATACCCGCTAAAGTATTCTCCAGTACAGCTCGATACTTCAAATGCATGTGATGTAATTTCTCCGAGAGTTCCGGATTATCTTCCAACGGGAACTGCCCCTTGTAAGGTTGCGCCGTCGTTACTAGAGATGGATCGTCGAGCTCTGGACAAAACAATCAACTAGTAAAGTACGGCGAAATAGAACTACAAGCTGTTTCACATACAGAACTGCGGATATGATAAATGTCAACGAAAATTCCATCAGAAAGCAACGCGATACGAGTATTAGCTCCCCAGTAGCCCATAATGGTACGAACAGTTTCTAATACAACAATTACCTTATTAATTTAAAAATTACAAAAACTGATAGAAAAAAAATTACAATAACATTCACAAAGTTTTTATGTCGTTTTAGATAGATAGATAGACAACTCTTTATACAAAAACCAGCTTAATAATAAATAAACTATAACATATAAACAAAATTGTAAGCATATACTAGTTTTCAAATAGCGGCCTTATCGCTTAAAGCGATCTCTTCCAGGCAACCATGCACGTACAAGATAATTACATAATATTAAAATAAAAAGTTGCAAATGCACAAGTCGCGTAAAGCCAGAGGCCTCGCAACAAGACAAAATATAGTGTAATTATTTCCATCGAAGTTCAATGAATCCCATTCCCCGTCTATTGATGTAACTCACCCAGAGTGCCGATAAGCGAGCCCATGTCAAGAACAGCTCCAGGTCTCAGGTTCCACGTGATGATGCCAGCCTCGGGGGACGACAGCGTCATCACCATCTTCATCACCTAGTCAATGAAAACGATGTTCAGTCAACTGATTATTTACGACCAGTATTATTAAGCTAAGTTGAATCCGGTTTGTGTTAGGAAAGGACTTGTTTCATTTTCGGCCAGGACGGTGTACTTCTACCAAAATAGCCTAAAGGTGTGGTTAATATTGTGTATTAATGAAACCTGCATCAGTCGCCTACGTCATTGTGTACAAAATATCTAATTTCTATGAATTGTAGAGGAATTGTGGCATCCCTGGAATATTTGTACATCCAAGGTGAACTCTAATGGTCACTTGGTCTATGAATTGTGACAAATGTCGAAATTATCGCATCAAAAACGCGAATATCACTTTTTTACGTAATTAACATGAAAATATTTTTGCATCCCACCATCTCGGAAATAGCATGTTTGCTATTCGATATCTGAGTACAAAAGCCGTTTTTATCCGCTAGAGGATAAAGTAAATTTGAATTTAGAATATCGTGTGCACTAAGTTTGTGAATCAGACACCTCATTCGACCTATTTACTTCTACCTCTATGGTGCCTTATTTATCACACAACCTTTTTTATTTAGTTAAAAACCTTTTTGATGTATATTTTTTTTAATTTGTTTTACGCGCGCCATTATCTTATCACGTCGTATTGTTAAAATCTTATGTTAAAAATAAGTCTGTTTTTTCCTGCGTTCGCTGAAAAATGGCGTCTTTGCCTGTGTATTTATTGCAAATCTAGTGATTTTGCAAGCTTTAATGTGTAATATTCATGGAATATAAACCATTATTGTCTTGTTTATGTGCACAAATGTGGGCAAGCGATATATAGATGGAATAACGTGGTTTTCGTATTCGCAGGAAATCTCCATAGAAACCCTGTTTACGAGGGTACATGATGTGACTTTACTTGACCACGATGACTTAACTTTATTTATTAATAACTCGAATATTAATAAACTTGACGCTGGCAAATATAAAAATCGTATGCAATGCATTAATCAAAAGAAAAAAAAATAAGTCATTTCCTCGCTGAGGTGGGATGAAAAGATACGTGTTGCACTCGAGTGCAAAGATTTTTCACCTTGTGCTCTTTTAATTCCCTCACTAACGCTCAGGATTCTAATTTTTGAATCACTCGCTGCGCTCCTTCGCTTACTCGGTCATCAAAAGTGAGCACGTGGTTAAAAAGCAACTTTGCACTCTTGTATAACAAATATCTATATTCTAAATTAATTTTTACACTGCGATAAGTTACGTTATTTTGAATTTGGTTGATAGATTAAAGATTAACAATCCCTAACGTATTTATGGTATCATGAACACTGCCCTGATCGGTGCTCCATACATTTTTGAAACATCTCTTTTAGTTAGGTATGAATCACGATATAATTGTATAATAAACGTAAATTAAAAGCACAAAAATAAAATTGATAAAAAATATATCTATCTTTCACAGGTTTTTCAAAACAGTTCCGTCTTTGGACTAGACTATATTTTTCGACAGCTGGTCTTCTCGAAATATTTACGACTTCTAAAAGGTCTACTCACGTACCTTGCCAGGTCTATAAGTTCGCTTTTTAATTTCGTTTTGTCACATTAAAACAATATATTTCGCTAATTTCGAGTGGCTTGTAGTAGCCACGGTCTTCTTTTGGGTTCTGCAAGGTACACTTACGTCATCGGCCTTTCTTCTAACGAACATTTCTACTATTTGTACAAAATAATTATATTTAGCTCGTCGCTCGTGTTAGGAACCACCTCTAATACGATCTTCTCGGTCTATTTACCTCGATCTCAGCATACGGCTGTTTTTGTCCAAGTGTCCACCAGCTTGCCAGCAGACGGAGCTCTGAGCTTCGAAAGGTCTTTTTACTTCTAGAATACCAAGAGTTAGTTCTTAAGAACTCGAGTGCATTTATCGTCCTCTCTTATCTTCTACCAAGTCTACTTACGTCTTCTGACAAGTTTATTTAGGAATGTTTCCACTACTTCTATATATTTACCTCAAACATGTCACTTTTGTTAAAAATCACATATAATACGAAGGTCTATTCTGGTCTTTGGCCAGGTCAACTTGGTCTACTAACCTCGATCTCAGCATACGGCTGTCCTTTATCCACATGTCCACCATCTTCCACCAGAGTGTTGACCAGCTTGCCAGCAGAAGGAGCTCTGAGCTTCGAAGGGTCTTTCTCCTTCTCGAAGACCACGGTTTGGTTCCCGATGACAATACGATATTTGTCCACTTCGTCTTTGAGATACGTGGTGAAGGAAGAGCCGTCTATTGATAGAAGTGTGCCTGGAAGAAGAAAATTAAAGAATTCAATTAACTTGCAGGTCTAGCCTAGGCGTTTATTTCGAAGGAAAACGAACGACATTAAAAAATACGGCAAATTAAAATGACGAAACGTCATTATTAGCTAATATTATAAGCATTATTAGATAATATCTGACAATGAAAAAACGATTAGTTTTTTGTATTGAATTGCAGCACAAAATATGAAAAAAAGTTATGGATGTTACTAGAAGTTAAAGAATATTTGAGTTTGATTTAATGTCCACTCTGTTCGCTCAGTTGAAAACAAGTCCCCGCACGATGCTATCTTTTACTTTTAAAGCTTGAATTGCTGAGTTCAGATATACTCATCTCCATCAACTAATAAGGAAGTTTGAAGTAGGTACTTCATTGTTCGCGGACACTTTGTACTTATAGTCCTACTACGGTCCTACTATGGTCCTACTATGGTCATACTATGGTCCCACTATAGTCCTACTATAGTCCCACTATAGTACTACTACTAAGTTCTACTCACCTCCATCAGTCAGTTTATGCACTTCCAACTCTTTAAAGCTGCCATTCATTACGAGGAAGTATGAGGTCGGTCCATACTTGGTCGCTGAAACTTTGTACTTGTGTCCAGTGTGTATCAGTTCTACTTCAACTGTGTTTGACAGTTGGCTTGACGCTTGGATTTGACCCCTGGAAGAGAAGTTAATAAGGAATACTTTTTTAAAATCCTATTTTGTTTTTTAGAATAAGAAATATTGTCATTGGTAATAACTCTATGCGTATGTACGTTAACAAGTAAAACCTTAAGCCGCGTATCCACTTGCGCAGCCCCCAGTCGAGCTGCTTCGGCCAGAGCGTGCCGCGAGCTGAGGAAAGTTTGCTTGTATCCACTTGAGCCACAAAATGGAGCAACGATGCAGCTGGCCTCTACCCGAGCCACCGTTTGCTCATGTGTTCTTAACTAGTCATGGCCGACGCACGTAAAGCCGCTGCAGCTTTACTAGTGATTAATTATTACAAGAACAAGGAATAAAAAAAAATTGTGCAATCACGTGAACCTCACTTTTTTTCAGGAATTATTTTTTAAGTTTTTACTATAGTGGTGTGGAGAGGTTGGGTCCCACAAGTGTCGCTCATCTTGGTATAATTTAATTAGCTAGATACATTCATCTTTATCCATTTTGCCGCGTATCGAACACAACCGTCTAGACTGAGCGCCTGTCTCGAACTGAGGCGCCTTTGAGCAAGGCTCATTTAACGACAAGGAATGGCTCGCTTGGTTCGCGCCGCGGCAAGACTCGCCTCGCGGCGCACTCTCCATTAGAGCAGCCTCGGGCCGAGCGGCTACCTCCACGTGGCTTTACATCGTTCACAAAAGTACGGAATAGTTGACTTTTTCATCTCGATTTTCGAATTGGTCTCATAGTGAAAGTTGTTTGTCATGATGGGTAAAACGGTTCCCTTTCGGCTCAGTATACCCCTAACCGATAACCCTATTATATAACGTGTAACAGAAAGGTGTGACAATACTTAAGGGTGTTAGCCTACACATCAAAGAAAACCTATTTAGAAATATTGCGTCTTCCATACAACTTGACCGATCATATGATCAATGTTTGAATGGAGAACATTAATTTTTTCTCGAATTTTACAAAACTTTCTTCTACGCAGGGTTCACATTGATATGTAGACTAACACCCTTAAGTATTGTCTCACGTTTCTGTTACACGTCGTAACAGGTTAGTTCTCTAGCACAATACAGGGGTAGGCACTCGAAGTGTTACCAACTTTAAGTTGCTATAGCTATCAAACTGTTTACAGTATGGCGCCCATTTTTTCACAGCCGTAAGTCTATTGTATTGTTTCTAAACATACAGAAGCTCATTGTTTTTCGTCGCTGCTAAAAAAAGTTATCCAGATGGAATTCAAACGCCACAGTGTCATTACTTTGTATTTGGATGGAAAATCGCAACCAGCCATTGTTAATGCGCTACGACATTTACATCTGAATAAAATGTTTGTGTATCGGGCCATCACGCGTTACAATGATACGGGTAGCATCAAGAAACGCCATGGAGGTTGACATCCAACAACAGCAACATCATCAGAAATGGTTCGAAAGGTAAAGGCTAGAATTGAACGAAATCCACGACAAAGCGCAGTTAAATTGGCGAAAAGTCTTAATGTATATGCCCGGAGCATAGGACGCATATTAAAAAATTAACTACAACTGAAGCCTTACAAAATACAAAAAGTGCAAGACTTGACACTTGCACATAAGGCAGTTCGCCTAGAAATAGTTAAGGAGTTAAAGCAGTTGCACGTTGATAGCAAGCTTGAAAATTTGGTATTTTCCGATGAAAAATTTTTTACGGTTTAGCAATATGTGAACAAACAAAATGATCGCGTATGGTTAAAGTCTAAATCAAACGACAATTTAGACCAACGAATTGCTCTGCGAAAGCAAGCACCAGCATCAGTGATGGTTTGGGCCGCGGTAACTTCTACGGGACGTTCACCTCTCGTTTTCATTGAGCAGGGTGCAAAGTTGAACCAGCAAATCTACCGTGAAAAGATTTTAAACGATGCTTTGTTACCTTGGGCACGTAAGAAATTCGGTAGAAACCATTGGACGTTTCAGCAAGACTCGGCACCATCCCACAAAGCCCGTGAAACCCAAATTTTTTTGCAAGAAAAAGTTCCGAGCTTCATTTCTTCGCAACAATGGCCACCATATTCGCCGGACTTAAACCCAATGGATTTTTCCATATGGTCAATTCTAGAGGCCAAAGTGTCAGCATAAAAATATGAGACAGTCGACGCCTTAAAGATTGCTCTTCGCCGAAAATGGAACAAAATATCAGCAGACCACATTCGTGCAGCGTGTGAAGCCTTCTCGGACAGACTCGATGCTGTTATCCGCGCTAAAGGTGGCCACATCCAACAATATTTTTTTCTTTTTAATTTTAAATGTTTTTTTTTCTATATTGAAGTTTATAAATAAAAAGAAACAAAATTGTCAAAATTACAGCATTTTGAATTGGTAACACTTCAAGTACCGACCCCTGTTTACTCGTACTTACTTCTCTAGGCAGCTCTTGAACTCCTGGAAGTGGTTGGTGATGATATTGTCAGCTATCAGTATGGAGCCACACATCACTCCCAGCATTATGTCAGGCTTCTCCGATTGTACCTGGCAGACAAAGAATAATATTAGCCATTCTGCGAACTGTTGATCTTTCGACCGATTGATGATTTTTTAGCGACTTTATAAAAAGAGAGAACCACTTGTACGACTATTTTATGCCAACAATTCAAAAAAACTACCATAACCTCAATCCCGGTCTACTCCCCACCACTCCCGGTCTACTCCCCACCACTCCCGGTCTACTCCCCACTACTCCCGGTCTACTCCCCACTACCAACGGTCTACTCCCCACTACTCCCGAACTACTCCCCACTACTTCCGGTCTACTACCTACCACTCCCAGTCTACTCCCCACCACCCCCGGTCTACTCACCCTCTCAGCAATGAGCGCGTCCAGCCAGGCGGTGTCAATGTTGTTCTCCTGGAAGGCGGGGGTCTCCAGCAGAGTGATCAGATACTCGACAGTAGTGCGGAAGTCACCGCGGATGCTGAGCTCTTTTAGAGCAATCACCAAGTTTCTAGACAAAGGAAAGGATATTAAGTATGATTCCGAAAACATATGCACATTAATTATTACCGTCATACTTCAAATGTTAGAGGCGTCCAATTGACAACATTTCTAATCGTTAACCCCCCATTTTGATAATGAAACGACAAATGAAAAATAACGTACTCCTATTTTCTTATTTTATGCAGAATGTAATAATTATGTAATAAGAGATTCAAAAAAATTAAGACCCGGCATAATGTTATTGTCGTCAAAAGCTTGTAAAAAAATTACGCCATTAATTATCTGTATTTTTTTTTGTTTGTTTCGGATATGGTTCACAGATGACAGATACAATTATATTTTTTATTGTTGGCTTCTGACGGTCTTAACATAAATACGAGAATTTTTTTTATCAGTTTTTTGTAAATAACTCTGAAGAAAGTGGATATAAAAATCTAGTATTTTTAGTATGAACTCTTCATTACATTATCTCAAAATAGTTTTCGAATTTCCATCACTTTGCAAAACTGAAATGTGGTCAATTGTGCAGTGTGTTACTGTTGAATTTTTGCACGATTATAGGACACTTTCATTTCGTATTTCAAGCAGTTATTTCGCAATAGATAATAGCCTTGTATGTCCTTTCCCACTATTGAGTATATATTTGTACCAAAAAATGTTCTTGGAAATCAGTTGAGTGATTCAGGCGTGAAAGTGTATCAGAGAGACAGAGTGACTTTCATATTATTAATAATAGCAGGCATAGGGATTAGTAGCATCAGGGAGCTGTTAGTCCTACTCACTCTCTAGCCTGTTCCCTGGTCTCTCCCCAAGAGAAGCAGTGTCCGAACTGTGAGTCTGCAAACTCGTGAAGACCACCGGAAGCTGCTACGCTGAAGTAACCCCACACGTTCTTGGAAGAACGGAAGTTCAGCTCTTGGACGGTACCAGACGATGGTTTGAAGCCTGGCCAAGAAAATAAATATGGTTATTGAGATAATTTACTTAAAATATAGAATTAAGCGATTTTGCCGACTTTCTGAGTTGGGATCGGCTTGTGACAAAAAACATGCTTCCTTACCTTACTCACTTCTATTTTTGTTAAAAATTGCTTGTTGTTGTTTGTCACAAATAAACCATATTCTATTCTAATACATTTTGGGAATAAGTGAAAATGTTCATTCTTATCTGACCGATTTTTTCTGGTTTGGGACAAATAAAACTCAAACTCTGAAAGTCCTCACTAGAATGGACCGATTATTAACTAACCCTTCCTTAATAAGATGTCGAAAAAGTTTATATCGACCCCTTCATACAAGATTTTTCAAAATGTTCTATAACATTTCAAAACTGTAGTTATTCATAAATTATAACATTCAATGTCGCTATCTCCTGCCGATTTAGTCTATGCAATCCATCGGTCGGTCTTCTAATCTACTAACCCTTAATCATCATCTCAGCAGCGATGATATTCCCCCACAGCGAATTCCGTTGCTTAGGCTAATCGAAGTTAGTATACACTAACCTTCATCAGAATTCTCAGATGTGATTCTAGCAGCGATAACATTCCCCCAAAGCGAATTCCTTTGCTTAGGCTAATCGAAGTTAACCGTATACTAACCTTCATCAGGATTCTCAGATGTGATTCTAGCAGCAATGACGTGCCCCCAAGGTGAAGGCCGCTGCTTAGGCTCGTCGAAGTCAATCTTGGTCATGCCCCACGGAGATTCGCCGTACATGAGACGGATGTCTTTGATGTGGTAAAGAGGAAGACCCATTGCAACCTGCAAACATATGAAAGTTTGTAAACAGGACGGAATTTAAATAGCTAACAAACAAATAGGATACGGAACAAGAGTAATACCAAAAACATATTTTTCATATCGATCCAAGCATCACTTTGCAATCGAGGATGTTAAGCCATAACTAATAAGGTAATTATTCTTCTTGGTCTAGTCAGAAAATTACTCAGTATACTATGTCTTCTATACAATTTACCTTCTTAGCCAGTCAAAACAGCTGATGCTAACATCGATCATGAGTCCCCAAGAAAAATGCCATAACTTTAATAGTTAACTTAGATTCTTCTCGATCTACTAAGAAGTAAACGGTTTACTCAGAAGTATACTCTGTTTACTGAACAAATCATCTTCCTTATAAGTTGTTGTGTGTTTTATAAGTTAATTTATAAGTTCAAGCTAGCTTTAATAACGTGCCCCATATGACAATGCCATAGCTTAGATAGCTTTATTCTTATCAATCTACTCTATCTGTTGAATAACGACAGTTCAAACAGTATAATCGTTCTCATTAAAAAAATCACTTTAATCATGAGATAGACAACTGACGCTAGCATTGATAATGTGTCCCCAAACACAATGACATAGCTTAAGTTCATTATTCTTCTTGATCTACTCAAAAGTAGATGGGCTATTTCCAAATAGACCAGGGTTAATCATACCTGCAGCTGTGCCGCGGGCAGGTTGACGTCAGCCACCATTTCCGTGCAAGGATGTTCGACCTGCAGCCGAGGATTGAGCTCGAGGAAGTAATAGCAACCCGCGTTAGGGTCGTAAAGGTATTCTACTGTGCCGGCGGATACGTAGCCCACCATCTTGGCTAGGCGGACAGCGGCCTGGAAAAAATACATTTATTTACACAATGGTATTACCAGAAAGTTATTTTAGGAAAGATTAGCTGCTAAAATACAAATCGAGAATCCCCGACAACTGACAAATTCAAAAAATTTGAAGAAATCATTTACCAAGTTTCGGCAAGATTAGGTGGAAACTGCAACATATAAGCGAGTACGTAATTTGCCAGTCCCGAAGCAGAGACGCTTCGCTTGCTTTGTCAAAAAAGTTAATCTTATACACATAACAACGTAAATCCTATACAATTTTATCAATTGCAACCAATGAACTAACAAACATAATATTACTAAATATAGAATTTGTGAGAATATAAATGGCTTTTTTATTTTTATTTTATTTAGGGGTGTACTTAGCCGAGAGAGGATCACTATACTCATCCTTATAAACAACTTTCACTATAGGACCAATCGTGAATTCGAGAAAAAAGATCAGCTGTTTCATACTAAAAGGTTTATCGGTCTTCGACAAAATGTATGAAACAATTTGTTTTTCGAGTTCAGTTTTACGCCCTTTCCACTAAGTACACCCATAGCCGATAATCCTGTATTTATTAGCACTTTTTACAAAACAAATAATTTCGTATGGCAAGTAATGGGGTTAACTTTTAATCAGAAGTGGAATAGTCAAAAAAATATTGAGGCTCGAAGCAGAGACGCAATGCTCACTAGTTTAACACATTATCTGCTGAGGTGATTTTAAATAAAGTACCAAAAAACGGGAATTACCCGCTGGGTGTATGTGGCCGTTCGGGCGTTCAGTCGAGCAACGCGAGCGAATCTACGTTGCGCTCAAAAACACATACGTTTATGTTCTCAGCTGTGAGTGTTAAAAACTGTGTTATCACGTTGTAATCACCTTTTCCATCTCAATGAATACGTCCGGCTTGGCGACAGCGGCGGGAGCCTCTTCAATGATCTTCTGGTGACGTCGCTGGATAGAACAATCGCGACCGAACAGTGAGATCGCGTTACCTGCACAGATAACATATTATATTACAGTTTTGCACTACAAAAAATATATATTACATCAACACATTAAATCACAACATTTTTCTAGTTTTTTAATGTGTTGTACATTAAAAAACTAGAAAAATCGACCAAGTACGAGTCAGATTTGCGCAAGAAGTATTCCCGTAAGCACCTAAGCCAAATTGCGGGTTAGGAATTTCACTTATCTTTGAAAGCAACCATCTACGACAAGCAATTTAATTTTTCTCACGATGTCTAGTTATACGTATCAACTCATAACTTCATACTGCTGGACTCAGGTCTCCCTAAGAAGGGGTGTAGGAAATAGTATAACACGTTAGCCAAATTGCGAGTTAGGAACTTCAAAAACAACCTTCTCCGACGAGCAAAATTTCACACGATGTTTGCTTTCACCGTTTTAGCTTGTGGTAATTCATTTTCATATGCAAATAAGTGAAAAACACAAAAGTGCATGCCTCAACTTGAGATTGAACCCGCGGCCTTTCGCTTGTGAGGCAAGCCGCTGGTCCCGGGTTCGATCCCCGAACAGGTTAAACATTTGTGTGCATGAACATGTCTGTTTGACCTGTGTCTGAGTGTTTATTATATATATATAAGTATGTAAGTATGTATATCAGTCACCAGGTTACCACAGCACAGGCTTTGCCTAGTTTGGGACCTGAACACCTTTGTGTGGATGTTGTCCCATATATTATATTATTATTAAGTGGTTTAAAAACTACTTCTTTTTTGCAAGTCAGTTAAAAAATCAGTAAAAAATCTCACCGTACTGGTCGGCCAACAGTTGCACTTCTAAATGTCTGGCCGAGCTGGCCAGCTTCATTACGAATATCGGCGATCCGGGCACCTCCGCTTGAACCTACATTATAACAAAACAAGGAATATATTAATATTCTGTAAGGACTTGTTTCAGTTTTGGCCAAGACAGTGTACGTCTACCAAAAAATGGCTAAAGATGTGGTTAATATTATGTACCAATGAAACCTGCATCAGTTGCCTACTTTATTGTGAACAAAAATATCTAATTTCTGTGAATTGTGGTGAAATTCTGGAGTCCTTGGACGATTTTCGTGCCCTAAGTTGACTCTAATGGTTACATTTGGTTTATTAATTTTCGAACATGACACAACGAAAACGCGAAAATCGCCTGTTAGCGTAAATAAGGTTGAAATATTTTGATTCAAAATCAATTTTGTACACTGTACACGTTATTTTGAATTTAATTCATATATTAAAGATTAATAGCCCCTAACGTATTTATGGTATCATGTACACTGTCCTGGCCGCAGCTCCATACATTATTGAAACTTATTTTTTTTAAACCTGCGAGGTTTATTAAGACAAGGTCCCCACTCCCACCAAAAATCACGTGTATTTTTTAGTACCTGCAAAGAATTTTAACTTTTTTATAATATTAAGTTTACATAAATTCGTCTCTTGTAGTATATTTTTGTTTCGAATTAGCCCACAACTCATTAAATTCTTTCTGAGCCACAATGGGTTTCTTTTCCTTACTTATACTCTGCAAATAGGTAACTGTTAAAGCTAGTGACTGTATAGAAACTGTTCTCTTTATTATCTAGGCACGCTGCCCTCTGGTAGTGGGTTGGCGCATTTGGATTATCTGTACATCTTAAATAGGTAATCTTTATAGACGAAGATTTTGTAGACGATTAAGTTAAACTAAAATTACTTATTAGCCTTAGGCTTAGGCTAGATTGTAATATTATGAAGGAAAGTCTTTACGGGATCTCCTAGTGCAATAACAAATAATTAAAAAATAAATTAAAAAATATTGTCACCTGTCTAAACATATTGTTGAAATCATCAGCGTTATCCACTTTTCTTATACCCTTCCCGCCGCCGCCTTCGGACGCTTTTATCATCACCGGGAAACCTGCGGAGATGAACATTATCAAAAATAGTCTAGCAGATAAATAACAGACAGTGGTTGCCAGTTTTGGAATAGTTACTTAAATAAATAAAAAATATTTAATATAGATGCACCCAATGAAATAAATAGCCCTTTTTTGTATTGGTTGCAATACAAAATAGGGCAAAGATATAACCGTTTATTTTGCCTTGGTTGCAGTCAAACGAGGATATAACCGTTTATTTAGTCTTGGTTGCAATTAAACAAAGATATAAACCGTTTATTTTGTCTTGGTTGCAGTCAACCAAAGAGTCCTTTTTTTTCGTTGCAGCGAGTGAAGATATAACATTTTATTTTCTCTTGGTTGCAGTCAAACAAATATTTAACCCTTTATTTGGTTGCAGTCAAGTGAAGAGTCACTGTGAGTAAATCGCCATTTCAAAACATTTCTTTTAAACTTCTATTTCACTATGGCCAAGTAAAATCAGAACACATCTATTTGGTTTTAGCTGAATACTTTTTTACACATTCGTACGTTGCACGAGCTTGTGTGCGTGCGTGACGTCATCTACCGGCACCAGCGGAAGACCAGCGTTGGTTGTTTACAACCAGCATTATGTTGAGTTGGAACCGGTTTGTGACAAGATATTTAGATATTAATTGACAACATTTCAAATTGATGGACCCCCCATTTTTATTACCATAACTGAAAAATCGAGTGAAAATAACGTAACCCTGTTTTTTATTATTTTATTCAGAATGTAATAATAACATTTTATAAATTTTTTAATATCTAAGTAAAGTTCCGCAAAATGTTATTCTCGTACAAAGCTCGGAAAAAAAACATGACATCATTACGAGCTTTGAAATGCTGTCCATTATGAAGTCTCTGTTAATAATAAGTAGTTTTTGGTAGAAATAAATTTGTTTCTTTATTTTATTTATTTAACTTTGCCGCGGTTGGATAAATAGATGCTACTTAACTTACCAATTTTATGCGCAGAAATTAAACCCTGTTCCGGTGTAGTGACGCAACCTTTGGCGAACAATTCCGATGATATTTTGATCTTCTTAGTGTTGTATTCCGCTTTTAACTCTGTGGATAATGTTTCAGAGAATGAGTGAAAGGACGAACGATAAATGATTGCCTCTAAAAATACGGTTTTACTTTGTGGATGTTTCAGAAAATGAGTGAAAGGACGAACCATAAATTATCGTCCCCAAAAATACGGTTTTAACTCTGTGGATAATGTTTCAGAGAATGAGTGAAAGGACGAACGATAAATGATTGCCTCTAAAAATACGGTTTTACTTTGTGGATGTTTCAGAAAATGAGTGAAAGGACGAACCATAAATTATCGTCCCCAAAAATACGGTTTTAACTCTGTGGATAATGTTTCAGAGAATGAGTGAAAGGACGAACGATAAATGATTGTCTCTAAAAATACGGTTTTACGTTGTGGATGTTTCAGAGAATGAGTGAAAGGACGAACGATAAATGATTGTCTTTAAAATTAAGGTTTTAACTCTGTGGATAATGTTTCAGAGAATGAGTGATAGAACGAACGAATAATGATTGTCTACAAAACCATTTGAATGAACGAGAAAACCAAATTTATAATCTTTTTAACTTTTTAACCAATGTTTGAGCGAATTTTGAACTAACAAACCAATGTTTATATTTAAAATTACATGATACTTTTCAGACGAGTTTCAATATGCTACCAGAATTAAATTTGTATTATAACGCTGCCGTCTTCGACGCATAAAAATACTAGCTAAATCTAAACTTTTTGACTCACCACTCCCACTCCAAGGCAGCGTGGGTATATCAGCAGTTTGCGCGACTATAGATGACGCGATCTTGTCGCCTAAAGCCCACATAGCCTTCTCAGGCGGCCCGATGAACACCACACCAGCGCGGTGGAGCAATTCAGGCAGCTTAGGATTCTCGGACGCGTGACCCCAGCCCGCCCATACCGCCTGAAAACATACAAAGAATATAATAAATACAAAATATATTTTCATTCTACCATCTCAAAATGAGTATTTTTGCTATTCGATAACTGAGTACAAAAGCCGTTTTTATCCGCTAAAGGATAAAGTAAATTTGAATTTAGAATATCGTGTGCACTAAGTTTGTGAATTAAAAACCTCATTCGTCCTATTTACTTCTACCAGTATGCTGCCGAATTCATTATGCAACCTTTTTTATTTTGTTAAAAACTCAGGCACGGAACCTTTTTGGCTGTACTTTTTTTTAATTTGTTTGCGCGCGCCATTATTTTTCACGTCAGATTGTTAAAACCTTATATTAAAAATAAAATGAGTAATTAAATTTTTTAATTTTCCGTATGTAGGCATTTCCTCGCTGAGGTGGGATGAAAAGTTACGTGTTGCACTCGAGTGCAAAGATTTTTCACCTTGTGCTCTTAAGATTTTAGAATCCTTCGCTTGTTCGGTCATCAAAAGTAAGCGCGTGGTTAAAAAGCAACTTTGCGCTCTTGTATAACAAATAACTATTATTGACACAATTTTCACGCATTTCTCAAAGATCATTAGATCATTGCCAGGTAGATCTTGTAACGCTACAGATTTTGACTTTTAGGAAACCTAAAAATGGTTATTGTATAGAAGAATTAGTCCAGAATGATGGACTGACTGACTGACTAGAGACAAGGAATCAACACAGAAACTAAACCGCTTTTCTTAGAGACATGAAAAGAGATGTTCCAAAAATGTATGGAGCTCCGGCCAGGACAGTGTACATAATAAATACGTTAAGTATTATTAATCTTTAATATATCAATGAAATTCAAAATAACGTAACTTACAGCAGTGTACAAAATAAATTTTGAAGATAAATATTGCCTCGTTATTTTCTCAAAAATGTAATTTACACGTTGTAATTGTATCAATTTTGACTATTTTGACGGGCGGTACAATTTATAAACCAATGTGACTATTGAAGTCAACCAAGGATACATAAATCTTCCAGGGATGAAATAATAATTTAGATATTTTTGTACGCAATGAAGGAGGCGCCTGACGCATTTTTCATTAATACACAGTATTAACCACATGTTTAGGCATTTTTGGTAGACGTACACCGTGCTCGCCGTAAATGAAACAAGTCTTTAGGAGAGTGTATTCATTACAGGGTGTAGGGGCGTAGTAAGCTAGTGTACACATAAATAAGTTCAGTTTTCACCTGTACTTGTGTCCTGACAGCAATGTCAACAATCAGTTCAACATTGGCATAGTTGTTGTTGTTTGAACCTCCCGGGACGGGCACGTAGTGGTCCGCCATCTTGATGTACTCCGCGTTGGCTTTCAAATCTTCTGGTGTTACCTACAAATGATACAATTTTAATTATAAGTACAGAGCAAATAAATCATTCATTCGATCTTTAGCATTCATTCATTCATTCTTTCGTTTTCGCCTAACATTTGTAACTAAAAGTGACAACGGGCACATAAAGGTCGGCTAATTCTTTTGGCTTTCAGATTTGCTTCCTTTATTATCAACAAACAATTTAAATAGTAACTACAGTGCAAACTGTGGAATATTTAATATAATTATATTAACAAATATGAGGGTAGTATTACATATTCATTTTGAATGTAGGGTATACCGAAATAAATCAGTTGTGTCGAAGAATTAGCGTTTTACTCATGAAATATTCTAAATATAAAACTCAAACAAATCATTTATACAATTTTGGCATTAACTCATTCTTATTTCATTCATTCATTCGATCATTCTTTCGTTCTCAGCTAATTTTTTTTACTAAAAGCGACAATGGGCCTATAGTAGTCGACCATCTTAATGTAGTTGGTGTTGGCTTTCAAATCTTTTGTGGTTACCTACAAACAATATAATTTAAATTATAATTACAGTACAAATAAATATTTCATTCTATTTTAGCATTCATTCATTCTCATACTCGAAGCGTGACATTTTAAAGATCTTCCTTCCACATAAATGTGTCATAGTATGGATAAATTCCCTTAACAATTCAAGACTAAACGTACCATGACAACGAATCTGACGGCTCTTTCGTTTTTGAACATCTCGTACGACCATCTTCTTATGGATCGCATGCATTTCACTGCTCCAATGCCGTTGTTGGCTATCAGCACCTGAATATTAAATTCACATAAAATATTATATCATGTCAAATCTCATCACAAAAGTGAATAAAAATATACCAATATATATATATATTTGTTTATTGTAGGGCTTTAATATATTATTTTATTTTAGACTAACTGCACTCCCTGGTGTTACTCATGGATCTCTAATTTGTCATAGCCTATGTTACTCAGTGATAATACAGCTAACTGCAAAAGAATTTTTTAAATTGGTGTAGAAGTTTTTGTACTTATTCATTACATCCAAATCATTCCTCTTCATAATATTAGTATTGATAAATTCATAGAAACATTATTTTATGACAATGAAGTTAAATTAAATTTACCATTTCATCCCACCATCTCGGAAAGAGTATTTTTGCTATTCGATATCTGAGTGCAAAAGCCGTTTTTATCCGCTAAAGGATAAAGTAAGTTTGAATTTAGAATATCATGTGCACTAAGTTTGTGAATTAAAAACCTCATTCGACCTAATTACTTCTACCTCTATGGTGCCGAATTCATCATACAACCTTTTTTATTTTGTTAAAAACTCAGACTAGGAACTTTTTTGCTTCACTTTTTGTTTTGCGCGCGCCATTATCTTTTCACGTCATATTGTTAAACTTAATGTTAAAAATAAGTGAAAAAACTAAAATAAGTAATTCAATTTTTTTAATTTTTCATGTGTAATCATTTCCTCGCTGAGGTGGGATGAAAAGTTACGTGTTGCACTCGAGTGCAAATATTTTTCACCTTGTGCTCTTTTAATTCCTTCGCTTACGCTCAGGATTCTAATTATTGTTATTAATTTTTAAAATCCTTCGCTTGCTCGGTCACCAAAAGTGAGCATGCGATTAAAAAGCAACTTTGTACTCTTCTATAACAAATAACTATTTAGCATTAGGCTAGATTGTAATAATATCAAGGAAAGCCTTATAGGGGTTTTCCTTGTGCAATAGGAAAAGAAATCATTTTGATACTTCCAATAAATTGAGAACTAGTTCAAAAAAATAACTATAGTTGAAGTAATCCAACAAGTAGGTACGAGTACAAAAATTTTAATACTCTTTTTAAATTTTATTTTATTTGTTATTTAATTTTTATGTACCTTATTAATAGCCTTGGTGCCCTGGAATCGTCTCACAAACTCCTCGGGTGTTGCGATGGTGAAGTCTTTCTCTTGGAACCGCTGGCTGTGGATCACCGTACCCTGGGACATAGACGGCCTGCAACGGACAAATAATGTGGCATGAGTAAAGATAGCAGAGAATGTGGTCATTATCCTCCTTTGTCCTGTTCCAGTTGTGAACAACTCTGTGGCTGAGGATGTGGGAGGGACAGGATATCATTATTTATATAAAAAGTAAGTCCTGACTAATTGATATTTGCAGAAATAAACATAGATAGAATAGATAGATCAATTCTTGATTGCGGACACACATAACATTAGATATATGAGACCAATCCTTACAAAATACAGTGCTACAAGTGGCAGCCTTATCGCTAAAAAGTAATCTCTTCCAGGCAACCTTAGGATGGAGATGATTTTGAACATTAAAATGAAATAGGACGGGATATACAATTAAGAATATTAAGTTGATACATAAAATGTTAAAATAATACATAAACTTACATTATATAGGATAATAAAAAAAAACAAATAAGCGAGATACGACAATAATACATACAGCAGATCATTTATGATCACTCAGATGACAAATAAAACTTAGTCACCTTATCCTTGAAGCAAGTCTATGATGGGGCTTTTCTTACATCTAGAGGGAAAACATTCCAAAGCAAGACTGATTGGAATGAAAAAAATAATATTTAAAAAATGTTTTTCAGAGAGTTGGCATTTCTAGAGTAAGGTTTTTTGATGGCCAAAGAAGGAAGAAGTGGGTATTGTGCAAATAAGATAAAGACTTAAATATTGTGGGATTGAATAAAATATTATATACAGGAGAAAGGTCTGAACCATTCCTTGTTTCAGTGGTTTAGTAAACATGGTATTTGGAGGTTACATTCACTATCTATTCTATTTAATATAGTTATTTTGATAAAAAGTAATGTGTTTTTATTTAGTTTAAAATTTTATTTTGTTTTGATTTATATAATTTTGTATGTGTGACTGTGGATAGGTGAATAAAAACTGAATATATTAGTTATTAGTATATTATTATATGTAATAAGAAAGGATTTTCGATAATTTAACCCTGAATGGGATCAATTAAGGGCTCATAAATAAAACTTCTTTATATTTCAATATGTATGTTGCTTGCAACACAGCGGGTGATGATTACTAGATAACAATGCTGCAAAGGCAGACCTTACTGCAACATTAGTTAAGGAAAACTGCGGAAATGTTACAGTAAGTGCCGCTTAGAAGGTCAATATAATTTTTTATTGTTATGTTTTGTGTCTCTACAATAATGCTATCATTTATCTAACTATTCACTGAGAAAATATACGGCACTTAACTAATTTCTCAAATTAAAGACACAGTGCCCTGCTGGGCCAAGTTTTTAATTTTATTCTATCCGTGTTAGCAGCGTTTATTTAACTGCCAGGCTAACATTCTGCTCACTTTTTTTTTTATATTTCGCATAGAAATATGTATATTACAGCAAAGTATTTCCAAACAGAAGTAAAACAAAAGGCATGCAATTACGTTTCCTAATGCACTCAAATCATCTCAAGCTAATGAAATGCAAATCAAACGAAATTATAACAAGCGTAATAGAGAAATCGGTGAAACTCCTAACTTGACATTCTTGACACAAATAATTTAGTAAATCAGCATTTAATGCACTTTTACCTGTGAATATCACTTCATCGATAGTTAATGCACGATTTAATTATGAGTTTAAGGAAGTTTCATATTTAATTAGCGAGAAAAACGTTTTCAAAGTAATAAAATAAGTTTATAACCTGTAAGGCGCATCATTGTAAAGACCATTCATCCCAGGATACATTTTTTATCACAAACACACAGCGAAAACAGTTAAGCACACACTGCAACAGCAAAATCCATGCGAAATACACTAATTTTAACTTAAAAATATCATTTTCTCCGCCAAAATAGTGAGAGAAGATTTTTTGTTTTCCTACTTTGACGTAAACCAATTCATGGGTACTCGAATGACGGATCATACGATCATGCTATCCCGTTCGCGCTCGTTGATCAACTGAAGCAAGAGAAAGATAAATGTATAATTGTTTTAAAGTTGCCAGTTGATAGAAACTGCAATGTTGTTTTGCGTAAGTTATTGTTTATTTTCTGCGCATTTAGAATTGGAATTCTAGAGTTGTGAAAGTTCAAGTTTATCGATAAGGGTGTAAGATAGTAAATTAGAACAACATTCTGTCATGGAAATTGATTAAATTGACGTCATTGTGATAGATTGGATTACTAGATTAAATTAAATCAAAGAACGAAGTAAGTTACTATTTACATGAAATAAACTTTAAATATTAGAGTGCATGCTTTGAGTTTGACTACGTACTGTTTACCCTGCTATGCTTACAATAGTCAACCTACGTGTATATAAGCAACCGGAACAAACACGTACTTTTTATTTTATTTTTAAGGCTTTTGACAGTAAAACCTAATTTATTGTTATACCTACTGCCTCATTCAGAAAAAGTTCTAGTTTTTAAGCATTTTCTTGTTGTTCATCGAAATGAACTCTAAAAAATACAAAAGACGGATTCAAATTGCATTTACAATAGTATTCTATACCAAATAAAACTAAGTGCTACTTGTAAACAGAAATAAACGATTAGTATGTGACAAGTACGTACAAATGTAGAGTCACAATATAATCTGCATTTTCGTATTTTCTATTTTCCTTCTTTGTAATATATTGATAAAATAAGTGTGTTACTGATAATCTTCTTGATCGACTTATCGTAAACAATACGTACCTATCTAATCTTTACTTATACGTTAATCATTACATTCATAGTTGACACAATAACATAATAAAAATTATGAGATATTATTAACTTATTAATAATTATAGATATATATATAAAATCTAATGCTAGGTCGTTGTGCTAAATCTAAATAAATAGTTTATTTATGTATTACTCACCTGTCTTCATCATCTGTTAGTTCAGACCTTTTAAAAATATGAGATACTTAATTAATTAATATTATTAACTAAGTACCTAAGTATTGGTTAGGTTACGAAAACGATAGTCATCATTACTCGTATATATCTAAAATAGTCATTGACAAGATGAAAAAGCTATTTTCTTTCTCAAATCCAGAATGATTCTCGTAACGAAAGGTCTCCGTAGTGTTGAGTATTGTGAACTCCTTCAATTTAGTTCACCCCCAACCAATAACCTTGTAAATAATAAGTATTTACTATGTTTAAAAAGTGACTTTCAAAATAAATTTAAGTAATCATTTTCCTTTTTAAATAATTTTAGTATTGAAAACTAAACCACAATAGAGATTGCGATATCAGTTTTTATATGTAGGTAGTACCTACTTTTATAACTGTGATGTTCAAAACATTAAAATAATATAAGACTTTAAGTCAAATTGAGAAATTTTTTTTGATGACGTTTTAAAATAATAATACAAACAACATTAGAACGTTGTTTACAAGAAAATAACTAGGAAGTTATTTATGGAGATGCACTATAGAACCACTTCTAGTTACGGTTAACTATGTCAAGGAAGCTATTACGTTTTCATCTCAATAGTTAGCTGACTAAATTGGTTTGATCTAATTTATTTTCTATGAAGTAAACATTTTGAAAGAGCTAAATAATAATACTATATAATCGTTAGAAACGCAGTGAATGTAATTAAAGTTTAAACAAGAATCTAAGCGGTTTGCTATAGTTAAATATTTTGCGTATTCTATAATTTACTTTTCAATTACCTACTTGTTATAGAATAACCTTAATTAAGATGTCTATTAATTTGTCCAAGCGTTAATTCAGAGCGTTAGTTAATAATATAACTATTATGTGCTATTTGTATCTTGTTTTTAATATGTAAAGATATTGTTTAATCATTTTTTGCATCGAAATATTACGTTTTGAATATATTCAAACAAAACGTATAGGTATCACTTACCATGTTACATACCATATTATACATAAAAAATACTAGAAATACTAATCATGTGTGCGTATTTTTTAACAATACAGGAATCTTATGTATGAAATATCGATATATTAGTAATAGTACGAGAAAATATCGGTATTTAAGCATCCATTAATTTAATTTATGTACAAATTATAATCCTCAATACTTATATATAGTATAATTAAAGTTTCCAAAACTCATCAAATCTGTGAATGTTTAAAGGAGTTAAAAAGTTTTTTTTTGTATGAAAATCAAAGCTTCCGTTGAATCTTAATCTATCTAAACTTTTTTGTTACTCACTGCAAAGACCCTGTGGTGGTCGGCCGTAGCAGCTTCTCATCTTCTTTCGCAACTGTTTCTTCTGTACTGACATGTTCTTCCGGATCAGCGTCTAATGTCATCTGAAACTTCTGCACGATACTAGCTGGTATAACTTCTGCTGGTTCCTCATCATCAAAATTTGGCACTTCCTCATTGTCGCCGAGAACGAAACGTTTTGATGTCCTCCGTTTCAACATATTGAATAGATTCCACATGTACTTTGAAGCTGAGTTGTATATAGTTTGCAGTTTATTCATATAAATTCATCATGCACCATCACTGTATGACACTGTTTGGAGTTTCGTTAAGATTTTTACCCGTTTGCGAAGGAAGATGGGTTACGTTTTTTGTGTGTATGTATGAATTAATGTACTTATATAATATATTTATTTGCCACGCCCTAGAGCCTATATGGCTTGTCGTATTTTTATATGAGTGGTGTCAATAGATTCGTCTTATTCGTGAGGTTATAATTGGGTACATCAAAATTAAAACAAAAAAATAATTATGGGTTATAATCCATAACTATTGTATATAAACACAGGTTTAAAGATTTAGCAGTTGGGTTTTTTTAAAGTCGCTTCTATCCACTTGTTTCATTAATTTATATCGATACTCAGTATTAATTGCAATCGGAGGTTTTTTTAATGTGATAATGTTTAGTAAGAAAACAACTAAAACTTTTGTATTGTTTTCTTTCACCTCTCTAACACTTCTTGATAATTTCTACGTATAGTAGTAGAAGATACGTATATATGTAACTACACACTAACTACACTTTATGTAACTTTACTTACTTAACCTAATAGTAGCTACGTATTAAATTATAAGTATTAAATAATGGTGATCTAAGTATCTTCTTAATATATATATAAATCTCGTGTCACAATGTTTGTCCTCAATGGACTCTTAAACCACTTAACCGATTATAATAAAATTCACACACCATGTGCAGTTCGATCCAACTTGAAAGATAGGTTAGTTTAAATCTCAAATTATAGTCGCAATTTTAATTTATTGCTAATTATTTGTCTGTTATTATTTGACAGTCACAATTATCTGTTAACTCCAAATGATTCTAACAGATGTCGATACCTTTCGACTGGGTTGAGTAAGTAATCAATAGATGGCGCTGCTATGGTAAATCTACTAAAAACTTTAGCCACAGCAACGCGTGGCCGGGTCAGGTAGTAGTTTAATAAATGTATCTCCACCAGCAGCGTTCGTTTTCTTAGCCATTATTTAGAAACTTCTCTTACAAGCCGACGATGTATTACTTCGTATTTTCGATAAAAAAAAATATATTAGTATCTATAATCAATTAATTAAAAGATTAGTGGCAGAAATGGGGCCCAGGATTAGGGAAAAATCTGGGGACTACCGCTCAATTTCGAACCTGGTGAAAAGACTTGCCATTGGTATCCAGAAGGACATTAATGCAACCAGTGTGATGGATACTTTTGCACCAGGTGCACAATCAAAGGCGGGCTATTTGATTGTCGACGAACATTAATTTGTTATTTTATATTATTTTGATCATTATGATTCAATAAAATGTACTTAATTAGAATTTTGAAAAAAATATTTAATTTAATAATATTATCAGTTGATTCAATTACAAGAAGCCTAAATGTTTAAAAATATTATTTATTTCTAAATATATCAATACAAATTTTCCTAGTGTGAGTCGCAGAAATTCCTTAAAATCTATTCACAATGTGTTAGTCAAACTAGTATTTTTAAGTAACTATCATTTAGTGATATCTTTATGTATCGACTTAACTCATTGTATCTTTTATATTTACTCAAATAAACTCATTATTATTATTATTATATCAATACAAAAGAAAAAAACAATATAGATTCTTAAAAACGTTTAAGATGCGATAAAATAATATTTAGGTGAGTAAAGATAAATTTCGATAATGTCTAATAAAAGAAGCCGACTTCAAAATGACAAATAATAACGTTAATACAAGGTTGGATGCTAACTATGAGAGTTGAAGTAACAGAAGGCATTTAACAATGACCTTATGACGGTAATGACATAGCAAATCAACAGGTAGGTATACCTATCTATACAAGTAGAAACATGTGAATACTGTACCCGAAATGTATTGTTCAGACTAATTTATGACTGCGTTTGTAATTAATACATTATACCATACTCGTAAATATGAACGTATCAGTACCAGCTGTTACGGATTAAATTTCTTCATCCACTTTTTCAGATTATTTTCAGTAGTTTTATTTACACATTACCTTGCCCTCTCAGCTTTGCCCGTGGATTCTATGAAACTAAATTGACAGAAATTCTTTAAACTTGAGTATATAATATCTTTTTTAGTTTTATGTTGCACTGGTCTCGGTTCTTTTAATGTTTTTAAGTTGGAAAAGTTTATATTGATATTGTAAATTACTTTGATAGTTTTTAAATACTAGAAATTGTCGTAAAACTAAATTTTGCTCATGAATACTGCATGATCTTGAAAAATTTTACTTATATTTTTAAATACTTATATTTTTTACCCGACTGCCCAAAATGAATTTTTCGAGTGTACGTTTATATTCATGTCCACTTCCTTCAGACTCGCTACAACCCAAATTAGTTGACCAATTTCTATGTGCAAAATGTCAGTGGATTTGTCTTCACCTGCAATGCATCTGTAGCCTGAGGTTTCGTTCTCTAAGATGCAGTAATCTGAAGTTTTTGCAGTTGGATTTTTTTAAATCGCTTATAATCACTTGTTTTTGATAATGGTGCTTAAGAACTGATGGGAATCTAATAAGTATGCTGTCATGGTACTCAGGTAATCATCCGTCACAATACCTACTGTCACTTTAGACATTACGACTAAACGCGTCAAACGACATGTAGGTACTTTATTCATTATTCACAAAAATTCTACAACGTCAATAAACCTTGACGACAATACTCGTAGAAACTAATATTACTTCATTGAATAATAACTAAATAGCTGGATAAGTACTGCGAGTGTATTAACAAATATTAATAATCTTATTACGCATAAATAAGACGCTGACTGATATTTATTAGACACCTAAACCTAGAGACATGACATTTGGTGGATGCATTAATTATTACGCTTACTACTAATAAAGCTCCATCTCTTGCTATTTCTAAAGACAAGTTACGGAAATTTTATTTGTCTTTGGTATATATAACTGAATTGCTGTTATTTTATTGATTGATATATTTATTTTTTACTTCTATTATTTTATATCTTTTTTCATTGCTCGCTGTAAGTATACTCGTGTTTCATTTTCTAGTTTATTCGTTTATTTTTTCTTATATTATATTGAATAGTTTAGTATGAATGTATTTTATCCGATTCAAAAGTTTTATTAGTATGTATGTATTAGCTTAGGTATGTGTATATTATCATGATTATGTCTCAGTATATAATAAGTTTATGTAATAGAATGTAAGTGTGTATATTTGTGAAGTACACCCCCGTCCCATACATTTTTATTTTTTTTATCAAATGTCTCTATACTAAGGTTGCCTGGAAGAGATCGCTTTTAGCGATAAGGCTGCCACTTGTGGAACAACATGTAAATTTATATTTATGTGTTGTTATGTTTTGTGTGCCTACTATAAAGCGTTGATCTATCTAAGTATCTATCTATCTAATATTAGAACTTCATCCAAATCCAAACCCCAAAATTTAAAATAAGAATCAATAATAACGATGAGGTCTGCGGAATATTTATAGTGCAGGACAACTTGTCCCAGGGCAATTTATTGTTTTTTCTACAGTATCATATAAAAATAATAGATTAATTTTAAAGTGCTTAGTTAAACGACTATACAGGTAGTGACTTGGTGACGGATCTTACTCTCGTAATGTTCTTTTAAGTGGTTTAACATTTAATAATAGGATGTCATTACAGAACCAGAATATGCTAATCGACATATTTTAAAAGATTTGGAGAAATCCAAGGAATGAAGGAATGAGGAAGGGGCTTCTTCCTCTAAATGTAATGGTAGTAAGGAATTTTAGACCAAATTTAGTAATATTAATATGGCACAGACATAATATTGTACTAAACTATTACTGTGAATTCTAAATATGAAAACATCGGTTTAGAGGATGTCGCGTTGAGAGCATAAAATGTTTTGCTGTTAGGATCAGCGGTTTGCTAAAATTCTTAGTCAAATATATTTTGACAAAGTACAAAAAACATAGAATTGATTGGCAAAATTTCGTTTATAATTATTTTATTTTATTTATTTCTAGGTTTGTGCAAAACTCTGGAATTTATCACTTAAAATACAAACAAGCGTCAGCACCGCGTCATTAAGCATTAGCATTTAACTTGTAATGTAAACATTTGGTTTGGCTGTGGCCTTCGTAACACCAGATACTATAGTTATAGTAAGGATTATCGATCAGGAAGGAAGTCTCTAAATTTTATTTAAAAACTCTACTATCACATACAATAGGCAGATATCTATGTATTTGAAATTTGTTCTGAAAATTAACTGTGGTTTTTTAGCATAACTGTATTTTCTCGTGTTTATATTGATGTTGCAGGAATATTAAATGATAAAATCAAATGAAAGCTTAACGTTTTTCATGTGTCAGTGGTTACATACTCAGGTTCAGGTTATATAATAAATTTATAAAAATATATTTGGTATAACTAAATTATTCTCATTGCATAAAATACTTGCTTCACATGCTTTGGTAAAAGATGCTATTTAAAGTAGTATATGCTTAGTAAGTAAGACATGGTTGTTTTTGCATTTAATAAAATGCAAAGCTAAAAATAAATAGCGCATGAACATTCAATAATTTTGTATTTATGCTACTGTTAATCTAGTTATATATGTATATGCGCATAGCTATTTAAGATCATTTTTACTACACTAGAACTTTGTACAGTACTTAATTCATTGTCCATACAAATAACTCTGAGCCACTGAGTACATACTCGTAGCACAGCACATATACTAACAAGTGTATGCAAGTCTATTGAAATTAAGTAAATTAATTTTACTGGATGTATTATCTTAATAGGCGAAATAAACAACTTTGAACTTTAATTTTTATAATTGAATGATGTATTTTGGATTATAATTGTCGTTAGTACATGTTAGAGAAGAATTTTTATTGTTTAATACAGTGATTTCGTGAATGTATATTAATAAACCATTTTGAGGTTTTTATGTATTTGAATACATAAAAATTAATTAAATGAGCGCATTAAATCGTAATATAACTAATGATAACAGTGGACACTCCATGCTTATAAATAACAATAGGTACCTACTGCCTGCTATTTACAACAGGAGTGGTCCACTGTAAATAATGTTATTTGACTTAGGATAACACTTATAAGCCATTGAAGCTTATGAACAGTGAAGAAATATAGACACTAAAGTTACTTTGCCTATAACCTTCGATATTGTTCCATTTTATATCGCGTGCAAAACTGAGAGTGCCAGATGTTATAAGAGTTTTTGTATATTTTTTTGTTTAAAATAAAGAAGGAATCCACAATTCAAATGTACATATCTTCAGTTAAATAAGAAACAGTAAGACTAAGTATTATATTATATCTCACTCGTGGGAGTTCGTGAACAACCTTCATAAGCAAATTAACATTAATAACAAATTTTCCTTTAAAGAATCTCATCAATGACATTCCCATTTAAGACATCTAGCACGACAATGCCGTAATTGCTGCATGGCAATTTCACACCGCGAGCGATCAGTGACAGAAAAGAAGAGATAGTAATATTATGGCAGATAATTTCATATATAAATATTTGTCCAATATTCAAAGTTATTTATAAATGTGTTTTACATATTTAGATGTAATAAAAAAGTACTGTTATTGAATGCTTGAATAAATTTTCAGGTACGAAATCAGGTTAATAACTTTAAATTACCCCGAATGACAATGGCTAATTAAAAAAAACTATACAGCGGATATTATCACTTAAAAAAAATAAAGCTGTGCACGTCAGTCAGGTTTTTTAAATTAATTTTAGGCCTGTGTCCACGCTTACAATACATAATTAGCATAAACCTTTTTTACAGTTACATATATTCCCAAACGTAAGAGTGTTATAAAGAAGCTACTTATGTGTGAACTTCAGATATCTAGCTCATGAACTATAAATCAGTGTACCTTACACTTATTTACTATATTTATTTGTCTTTAAGCCTAAAACGGATTTTGCCTAAGTCTTAAGCAGTGTTTGTTTAAGGCATAATGCGGTTATCTAGTTGCACAGTTCGTTTTAGGATGTCGGAGAGCAAGCGAAATAAATGATATTCTTGATACTTACTTACTGTTATTGTTTATTTTAGTATTATTTCCCATTAAATGCTAAATATTAGTATCACAATAATAATAATACCTAACAATTTAATGTGGTAAAAATTTAGGCATACTTTATGCATATTAGACGTAAAGTCACAGTAAATATTACGTAGGTATTATTTGATCGTTATTTATAGCGTGCTCACGGATTTATAGCACCATACTTTTGTTTGTTTTAGTAATTTTCAATGAATTATAATTCCGATGGTTGTTTATAAATGATCTTGTGTACCTGCTCGTCCTTGCAAGGTAGCAAGGTTAACGATATCGATACTGACTAATTTTGAAGTTAGTAAGTAATTATCTATCATTAAAGAGCTAATTTTAGTTTCTGTGGTATGCTATTTCTAGGAACTGCACGTTGAAGTTCGTTAACTTATTATTTTTTAATATTGCTACACTAGTATGTACTATATATCTTAATAAGCGTAATATTGCACGTAATTATAATTAACCGTATATACACAAACTTTAGAAATATTGACAATCCGATTTCAATTTGGCAGGCAATATTGTCTGTTAGGTACATTGATTGATCAACCAAACTACTGGACACATTTTGATAAAACTGATATGGGAACTATAACGTTATATACTACGCGTGTTTGTTCTTGTTTGAAATTCTATATTTTTTAAGTGAAATTCTATATAATCCCATAATACCAATACAATACAATATAATACAATAATTCTTTATTGTCACCACAAAAAGAATACAACAAAATAATAACATGGCACAAAGGGCGGTCTTATCGCTAAAAAGCAATCTCTTCCAGACAACCTTTATAGGAATGGAACATGATAATAAAATTTTGTGTAGACGGTGCGGTGAAGGTGTGCGAAACAGAAAATAATAGAAAATATATAGATATATATTTTAATAAAATTGATGTGAGAAGTAAATAAAGTGCTTAAACTTTACTTTGTAAATCAAAATAACAGAATAAATATGTATGCCGATTTCAATTCGGTTGTCACATTTTATAAGTTCAACTTGTGTTTTTGTATTTCCCTGGAGATGAGCTCCATGCTTAGCCTACTGAGCAGAGTGAACTTTGCTAAATTTCGACCAACGTGATAATTCGCGTTTAACCGTGGATTAACTATTTATAGTAAATCACGTAGCATAATGCACAGGCTGGTATTTCTTTACAAAAAATACCTCTTGATAGAGCGTCAGAGACACGCAGTAGTTAACTGTAATAATTGCGAATACGGAACTGAGTTCGTAAACAAAAAACTATATAAGGACGAACAAAAACGATGAACTAAAAAGTTTACTATACACTTAGCCATATTAACAGTATGCCGTCGCATACTGTTAATATGAATTTATATATAAATATAATAATAACCAGATGCACTTTTATGCTGTTTATTTATTAATACTATTTATTAATCGGTGAAAAATTACTACATACCTACATATGCTTTATAATATTGTTTTATTTGCAATACATGAATCCCTGCAACAGGACAACACATTATTTTATTATTACTTTTTTAATTTCATATCATGATATTGCTCGGAGACTGATAACGTAAGTTCATAGACTAGTAAAACTTAAAAAATGTGTATGGAAAACTGAGTTTAGATTTAAGTTAAGTAGGCTGGTATAAAACTAAAAATCAATAAATATGGTATGTAAAAGGCTTACTTATCAAGATAAGCATTTAGAAGGAAGATTACCTGAACGTTATCTTATATCTTAAAGCCATTTATGATTGCAACGCCAAACATAATCAAACCAGCCTAGCTTTCAAAATAACTGTATTTATTTAGCTCTATATTCATCAGAGTATTGAAATATTAAACTGAGCAAAATTTTAATAATCAAAACCGAGTAAAATTATCGACATAAACACAAATATCTCTATTTGTCCTAAAAAGCGGGCAACATTGGTCAAAACAAAAAAGTAAAAAAACCCTAACGAAACTCTTTGAAAACGGAACGCACTTTTCACTATAAATAATTGATAAACACACACACTTTTTTTTAATGAAACCAACCAAAAATACCAAACCACAAAATTGTAGGTAAAAAAAACTTCGAAACAATATTATACGCGAATGGGTTTTCCGCGGAAAGAAAACCGCGTGTGCGTACCGCGGAGGCTTGTTTTGTACTGGAGGTTTTGCCGCCAAATCAGGTACCTGTCAGGTTGTGACGTTATCTACGAATACCTACCTGGTGTAAAGGTGAGCGTACACCTATTCTTTTATAACGCAGTCACAAATATTGCATGCATGCTTGTTGCTGTGCCCGCGGTTTTATCTGTGGTAAATATTAAATCATCCCATGGTAGCACGCCACATTTCCAGGAACAAAGAAAGGATTGGTAGTAACAGCGAAACACACACACAGCGATAGTTTGTATAGGTACATTGTCTACGTACTATTATAGTGTAGGAAGCCTAACAAATATGATTATACAGATCCAGAGCAAAAATCAAATTAAATAAAGCTGGTTCAAATTCAAATGACTATTACAAATACTAACCATATGAAACGTACCGTAGGAACAAAAGGTGTAGAAAGTTTCTTGGCGAGGAGGCGGTCAATGCGCTTTTTGTTCGATACAATGACATGCTTTATGTAAGTACGCTGGACTTCAGATTGTCAAAATGTCAACGAATCAATTTGATTAACCACATTTTAGCGCTGATGGCAACGTGTGCGTCCAGTGTGAGTCCGTGGAACTAATATTAGTGATGGGACATAAAATATAGTCACATACGAAAAAAGAAATGTCAATAATGTAAATGTTAGTACCAAACCCGCACACGGGCGCTTTGAATCAACAGAAAAAAATACTATCATTACCTAATTAATTTTCTTTTTTATTATATACAGCTAGGCATTTGACCACAAGCTCCCGCGATCGCGGAAGTCAGTGACATTGTTGCCCTAGACGGAGCATGCACAGTCTGGAATACAATGACTCTCAAGGAAGGCTGCTGGAACACACAGTTAGGTGCTTGGTGATAGATTTTTCAACTTGAGGGTGGTAGCTAGAAAACGGGCATTAGCTAAACGGGGTCACTATACTCATCCTAAGAAACAACTTTCACTATGGGACCAACTCTAAATTCAAGAAAAAAAAACAGCTGTTTAAGACATTTTGTCGACGACCGATAAACTTTTCATATGTAGTAGCTGTTTTTTTTTTCTCGAATTAAATGTTAGTTCCATAATGATAGAAGTTGAATTTAAGTTAAAGTGTTATGATGAAAATAGAGACCTCCTTTCGGCACACGGTTCACTACTAACCGATAACCTTGAGTAAGAGCAATAATATACCTAGAGCCAATACTATTGTAATAATAATACCTTAAATGTAAAGTCAAATACATTTACCCTAGGATCTGCCTCAATATTGGCCCCAATAAATCTAGTTAAGAAAAACGACGTTGATATCCTTAGTCTACGTCTTCCTTTACAATAATTTTCGATAGTTTCCTTACTAACTATAAGCGTATTCTGTGTCAAGTTGTAAGTAAAATGCTCGGTAGACGCCATGAAGGAAACCGAGTTATGTAATGATCATAATGAAATGATAATGGTGTCGGTGTCGGACATTGATGATGCGAGTTGCATTTTTAAACTCGTTTTAAGCTATACCTTAAGTACCACTAGTACCAACACATAGCGTCCCACTAGTGGGCACGGGTCACCCCTAATAAGGTTTAGGGCATAATTCACCACTCTGGCCTAATTGCGGGTTAGACACTACATTTATCTCGAATATCTTAACCTTCTCATTCGAACAGGTTTTTTCACGTTGTTTTCCTTCACCGTTTAAGCTTGTGGTAAGTAGTAATAATATGCACAAGAGTGAAAAACTCATAGGTGAATGCGTGTACCTGGGATTGAACCCGCGGCAACGGGTTTGCCGAATGGTAGTCACCAATAAAACTTGTGGCTAGGTACTCTCAATTGATACTTATCAACTAAATATTTTTATTGTTTACATAACAACCTCAGCGCGTCAACAAAAGCGCGTAAATTTGCAATTACAGTTCGTTTTAATTTAGTTTCGATATATCAACGTTTTTTACTTATTTGATTACTAGCTGTGTCCCGCGGTGTCACCCGCGTAGTTCTCCATTGGATTGTCGAGATAATGGGAGAACTACTTTTTTGAAGTCGGTTAAAAAGTATCCTTTGTCCTTTCCCGGGGTCCAATCTACCTGTGCATCAAATTTCATCCAGTTCGGTTTTGTGGTTTTGGCGTGAAAGCGAAACAGACAGAGTTACTTTCGCATTTATAATATTAGTTCGGATTTTTTATTTAAATATCTTTTTATGAAATGTTCACATACGAGTGTATATGCATTTCTGATCATAGCTTCTGATCGAACAATATTATTTATGTAACGATCGAATGAATTCAACACTCGCTAATGATGTCATTTACGAATGTTATTTGTTTAACGATATTAAAAAATTGCATTGTTTTTATTCGTTAGTGACGTCATTAGCTAATTTATCATTAATTCGAACGTTTCCCAAAAAAAAACGCCCTGAAAATCGTCACTGTCCTGCCAATATCACTTGTTCAAGTTATACCAACGATGAAGATAGCGTTACGTAGTTAACATAAGTGTGTTACCTTAGCTTGGATCGTTTCTCAGCGAGAGCGAGCTGCTGCGCCGGAGTGAGGTGTCTTCGGATGTTAGGAGGCGGTGCGTTAGGAAACGAGTCTCGGCCCTCGTGCGCTGGCCCATCTTCGTCTTCTGCGGCCTCGGCGTCTACGGCCTCGGCTTCTGCGGCTTCAGTATCTGCGGCTTCTGTATCTGCGGCCTCAGTGTCTGAGCCCACGGTGAAGTTGGCGTTACCCTGTCGGTTACATTTTTATGTTGTTTTGTAAGTTTGATATATTTATTATAGGTGATATAAAAAGATAGAAATTGTGTAAAAAAACTTTATCTTTGTTAATTTGAGACCACAGTGAAGTGTGCGTTACTCTCTCTATTTGTTACCTACGCAAACGATGTTACATTAAGTAGGTATTTAGTTTTTCTGCAAAAAATTGGAGATCCTAAGGTTAGGTTAGGTTCTCCATACAAATATTGATCACGTGATCGGTCAAGTTGTATGTAGGTTGCAATTTTATTTTATTTGCAAAATTTTGTTCTACATTGGGATTAATTTGATGAGTAAACTAACACCCTTAAGTATTATCACAGCTTTTTGTTACGCATTGTATATAACGTTACATTCATATTATTTATTTTTATAAAATCGGTTAACATGATATAAGTACTTATTACTTATATTTTATTTTTTGTGATATTTCTGTCAATACATACATTTTCATTATCTTCACGTACTTCTTCGGAATCGATTTTTTCGAAATTGTCACTTTCGCTCGATGAGCAACGAGCTTGTTCCTGTTCAGCCATTTCTGGAGCTGCAAAGAAGAAAAACATACGTTATAAATATCCTTGAATTTAAAGGACTTGTTTCATTATCGGCCAAGACGGTGTACGTATACCAAAAAACATTAACGAAACCTACATCAGTTAGTTGCCTGCTTCATTGCGTACAAAAATATCTAATTTCTGTGAATTATGGCATCCATGGAAGATTTTTATATCCTAGGTTGACTTCAATGGTCTCATTGGTCTTTCAATTGTACCACCCGACACAAATTTCAAAGATTGACATCAAAACACGCGAAAATCGTTTTTTTGCGCAATAAAGGTGGAAATGTTTTAATTCGAAATTTATTTTCCATTCAATCATCTCTGAAAGAGTATTTTTGCTGTTCGATATCTGAGTGCAAAAGCCGATTTTATCCGCTAGAGGATAATATAAATTTGAATTTAGAATATCGTGTGCACTAAGTTTGAGAATTAAAAACCTCATTCAACCTATTTACTGCTACCTCTATGGTGCCGAATTCATCATACAACTTTTTTATTTTGTTAAAAACTCACACTCGGAACCTTTTTGCTGTACTTTTTTTAATTTGTTTTGCGTGCGCCATTATATTTACACGTCATATTGATAAAAATACGTGAAAAAACTAAAATGAGTGATTCAATTTTTTTTATTTTTCGAATGTAGTCCTATTCGCTCACTGAGGTGGGATGAAAAGTTACGTGTTGCACTCGAGTGCAAACATTTTTCACCTTGTGCTCTTTTAATTCCCTCACTAACGCTCAGGATTCTAATTTTAGAATCCTTCGCTTGCTCTTTCATCAATTGTGAGCACGCGGTTAAAAAGCAACTTTACACTATTGTCTAACAAATAACTATTTGTACTCTGCGATTTGTAACGTTATTTTAGTTAATAGATTAGTGATTAATAATCTCTAACGTATTTATGGTATCATGTACACTGTCTTGGCCGGGACTCTATACAGGGGTAGGCACTCGAAGTGTTACCAACTTTAAGTTGCTATACCAACCAAACTGTTTACAATATGGCGCCCATTTTTTCACAGTCGTAAGTCTATTGTATTGTTCCTAAACATACAGAAGCTCATTGTTTTTCGTCGCTGCTAAAAAAAGTTATCCAGATGGAATTCAAACGCCACAATGTCATTACTTTGTATTTGGCTGGAAAATCGCAACCAGCCATTGTTAATGCGCTACGACATTTACATCTGAATAAAATGTTTGTGTATCGGACCATCACGCGTTACAATGATACGGGTAGCATCAAGAAACGCCATGGAGGTGGACATCCAACAACAGCAACATCATCAGAAATGGTTCGAAAGGTAAAGGCTAGAATTGAACGAAATCCACAGTTATAAAAGCGCAGTTTAATTGGCGAAAAGTCTTAATGTATCTGCCCGGAGCATAGGACACATATTAAAAAATTAACTACAACTGAAGCCTTACAAAATACAAAAAGTGCAAGACTTGACACTTGCACAAAAGGCAGTTCGCCTAGAAAGAGCTAAGGAGTTAAAGCAGTTGCACGTTGATAGCAAGCTTGAAAATTTGGTATTTTCCGATGAAAAAATTTTTACGGTTCAGCAATATGTGAACAAACAAAATGATCGCGTATGGTTAAAGTCTAAATCAAACGACAATTTAGACCAACGAATTGCTCTGCGAAAGCAAGCACCAGCATCAGTGATGGTTTGGGCCGGGGTAACTTCTACGGGACGTTCACCTCTCGTTTTCATTGAGCAGGGTGCAAAGTTAAACCAGCAAATCTACCGTGAAAAGATTGTAAACGATGCTTTGTTACCTTGGGCACGTAAGAAATTCGGTAGAAACCATTGGACGTTTCAGCCAGACTCGGCACCATCCCACAAAGCCCGTGAAACCCAGCTTCATTTCTTCGCAACAATGGCCACCATATTCGCCGGACTTAAACCCAATGGATTTTTCCATATGGTCAATTCTAGAGGCCAAAGTGTCAGCATAAAAATATGAGACAGTCGACGCCTTAAAGATTGCTCTTCGCCGAAAATGGAACAAAATATCAGCAGACCACATTCGTGCAGCGTGTGAAGCCTTCTCGGACAGACTCGATGCTGTTATCCGCGCTAAAGGTGCCCACATCGAACAATATTTTTTTCTTTTTAATTATAAATGTTTTTTTTCTATGTATTGAAGTTTATAAATAAAAAGAAACAAAATTGTCAAAATTACAGCATTTTGAATTGGTAACACTTCGGGTGCCGACCCCTGTACATTATTGAAACATCTCTTTTGAACCAGCGTTTATTTCACAACTAGACATACGTGACCCATTCAGGGGGAAGGTGGTCTTCGAAATACTAAGCTTTGTTCCCAGGGTTTTGTCACTCGTCAATATGCTGTAATAGGTATGTAAATTCGCTCTAATTAAATGAGGCACATAGCGTTTAGCTCTTTAAAACATACAGGTGGCAATACTGACGCACCAAATTAAGTTTTTACTTTTTCTTTATTCTTTAGAATAAAATATTTAAAAAAAACATGGTTGAAAACTGTATTACGAAATGTTTCATGAAATCGAGAGAAAACTAGAGTTCTCCTATAGTCTGTAAGTGTACCTGACCCGAATTATCTCGCGGGTTTAGTTGATTTGCCGATTTTCATTAATTTTCGTTGGTAGACTTATCCCGCTCCCAAATTAAAAAATCGGCTAAGTGCGAGCCGGATTCGCGCATTTCATTTGGTAGCAACCCTGCCTTCTGCGCACCTGATCCCGGGTTCGATCCCCGGACAGGCCAAACATTCGTGTGCATGAACAAGTCTGCTAGATATAATATGATTTAAATCAGTCATCAGGTTACTATAGCACAGGCTTTACCTAGTGTAGGACCTGAAGACGTTGTGTGTAAAAAAATATCCTTCTTAATTTTTTTTAAATTTTAAGTATTTAATAAGTTTTTTAAGTAATTAATAAATGGTAATTATAGGGACTATACATACATAACCTAACAAAAACTATATAAAGTTATAAACTATATGTACAAAAGCAATATCCAAAAATTAAAACTAACTTAAATCTAAACCACTGCCAGTTGGTAGAGTACCCAAAATGCTGGCCCCATTGCCTCGTTGAATGGCAATACTTATGCGCTGACCCAGGTAGAGGCCAGCATTTTGGTCTCGAGTAGCGTCAACTAGTCGCTTTGTTAGGGCTTTATATAATAATTTTGCTCCTGGTCCCCAAGGCCCGAGAGTTTCAACCCCAAAAGGCTCAAACATATATCCGCTATCTAAATTACTATATTTGCGCCTTTTGAGGCCTTCAGCTGACTCTGCCGCCGCACCAGCCTTGTTACTCGTAACGGGAAGATGAGACGGTGCAAGAGTGTCGACGCATGTAGCGTCCCACACTAAAGGCCGCCCCATCCTCCAGGGGATAAGTGTCATGCCGTCGGGTCTCTTACCATCGCTACGCATAAGACCACTCGGTTCTAGAATAGCTGCACAGTTAGCGGTGGTAAGAGCCCGGCGAAGGATATCGTTAAGGCTAGCGTGACGGGGTATCCTGCCTGCACTTTTCGAGCAAGATAGGCCATGGTGGCCGAGCTGGTCGACATTTGCGCCACACTGGCAGCGGTGTGGAGCACAACACGTTGCACCCAAGCGAAGGGAGATTGCGATTCTGAATGTAGTGTTGTCAAGGAGGGTCCCAGTATTAGGCGAAGGGAGTGCCTGTAACCACAAACCTGATTCCCACTCAGAAACCGCTAAGAGACGGGCGCGATCTGATGAGCTGGAGCACGTATTAAGGAGAAGTTTCCGCGCTTGCTCACAGATCGGCCGGTCCCACTGCTTCTGTGAAGATGGATTTTGGGGGTAATCAGTGTTTGGGCAAAGTACTGTCCACGCGATCCTAGCCTCATTCATATAAGCAACATTAATGACATCCGATGTCTTTGTCAGATTTTTTTCTATTAAAGTCTTATTGCTATGAACCGAGGACAGAAAAGCGGGAAGAGCTACGCCAGATATGGATCGGATACCAAGACCCCCCATTCTAATCGGAAGAGAAGCCTGTTTCCACTCTCGATCTGATAAATTTACATTTAAAATTAGAGCCAGAGTATCTTTAACAATTTTGTCGAGATGTTCAATAAGATCAGGGAATTTCCAAAGATGCGAACATCGAACAATGTATGTAAATTTAGGAACAAAAAGACAGTATCGCAAAATGGTAAAAGCCATGTGAGTGTTAATTTTAGATAAACGGTCCGAATATTGCAAAAAATTTTGAATTTTTTCTTCAATAAAAGAAGGGAACGATTCGTCTAGTATAGGCGAACCTAGTAAACGCAACGTGCTTTTGTTAACTATTTGGATGTTATGGGCTAATGAATCAAATTTTTGTACTATTAAGTGTTCCGTGGGATGATTATCAGGAATATACAGTTCACATTTTGAAAAATTTAACTCTAAACCAACATTGTGTAATTCCGATATCAGAAATTCTAAATCTGAAAATAATGTGTTAGCATCGCCACCCAACGTCCCATCATCCAAATACCATATATTGAGTTTAGATTGAAGACGTTGGATGATGGGTTGAATGGCGAGGCTGAACACAGCGGGACCAAGAGGATCTCCTTGTTGGCAACCAACGGCGCTGGAAATTTCGTTACCATGATAAATTAATTTTGTAGGAGATCCGTAACACTGCCAAAGAAAATCGTATAAATTTGGAATTTTGTCTTTTACTTGCGTTAACAAAGCCCCTCTGTCAACGGAATTAAAAGCGTTCTTAACATCCACCTTTAACAGAAAATCATTACAGTTTTGTTCCAAAAATGATCTAACAGAATGGACGGCAGCCTCACAACCACCACGTGAGCCAAAACCAAGCTGTATAGGCTGAAAAAGATCAGTTAAAACCGGTGCTATCTTTTTACAACAGATTTTAGCTGCGAGGCGACGATATGTCATACCAACCGCAATGGGCCTGATCCCACCGTCCTTTTTGTTTAAAGCGCATAGGTTCGCACCGTAGAGAATCTGAATGATATCGCCATTGACCTGACCTGAGAGCATCAAATTAACGAGAGATGTCAAATTCTTAAGAATGGTCTCACCAGCTTCTCCATTTCCACCGCTGATCAGATCTTTTAAGTGTTGCGCAGTCAATCCATCCAAGCCCCCGGCAGACCCACTTTGGAAGGAATAGACGGCAGCAGATACATCCTGAGCAGTTATTTCAAAGCAATCATCATCAGATCTCCCCGGTGCTACCGGAAACTGTGAATTTACTGATTCAGATGGATGTTTCCCCTTTAAAATCGAGAGTGTTTCGTTTGTTGATGGAGCAATTGTGTCACTGGAAAATAGTATACGGGCTGCACCTCTTATGTCGCCATCTGTGAGCTTGTTTTCAACCAATTTGAAAGTAGTAGACTCAGATGATCTCACGACAAATTTTGGATTTTGAAATTTGTCCAAAACTTCAGGCAAAACATAGTCTTCCCTTACACTGTACCTCACGCAATTTTCTTTGACCCTAGTTGTAAGGGATTTGCGATTGTTAGATTCATTAGATATGTGAAGTACACTATATGGGAAGGACAACAAATGTTCCCAGGTAAGTTTTGTGTTATTAGTCACGACATCTTTCAGAGCCTGAGACAGAGCAGAAGCGACCGAAAGACGCGCACCTCTAGGGATTCGTTTTAGTACTCTTTTATTAACTTTATTATGAGACAAGGTTTTCCAGTAAGTTTCAAAACTAAAATCGGTAACGCCTGCGGCCACTGTTGATGGCAGCAAGCAATGATTTGGTTGACTGCTTGAATTAAATGTGGGTTCAAAGAGGGATTTATGACATTTACCTTTATGTATATTAAGTCCTCTCTGCCCTTTAAAAAAGCGTACCTGTGGGCAATAAGGACACTGCACCAAATTGTCCTGTGACACAACCGAATCACCAACTACAGCGCCATCCACGTGTGTGCAACGCAATGCCATTGTTTTTTTATATTTACAAATAAAATAAATAAAAAACACTAAAAATATCCACACAACAAACATAAAAAAGAAAACATCAAAATTGACAGACACTCTGAATCTTCGACTGACGGCCTCGCTTGCACTTGCGTGTGACTACTGCGCAAAACGCAAGTAATGTAAAACCAACGCGCCACGACTTGGAGCCATCGTTGCCTGGCTACCGGGATGTATCTCAAGTGTCAAAAATTTCTTCAAATAAAAATCATAAACAGCTGATTTATTACTTTCCTGTTTCTTCACACACGATGCACACGCTAATAAAAATATGACCAACTAATAAATCTTCAAAATGGCAACTTATTTCTTGGTATAATCCAGGAAAAATAGCGTGATAAATATTAATAAATATTTTTTAAAGATCAGCAGTATTTTTCGATGATGACATTTTATGACATTTTTAATTATATATATATATTTAATTTATTTAAGGTTCCGTGCCATCATCTATACAACATTGTGTATCAAGTTGCTCACTGTAGTCGTAAACAACAATGATCATGTTTGTTGTATGGGAGCCTTTAAATATTTATTTTGCTCTGTTTTTACCTGACTACAAAAGATGTGCATGCAGCGATTTTACTTGTTAAGATATGCGGGTCTAAAGTTCTTGTAGTCAGGTTTTTGAGTCACTTTTAACCACTTGCTAGTATGTGTTGTTCATGTTCATGAGATACAGCCTCATGGAGGATGGACGAACGGACGGATAGCAAAGTCTTAGTAATAAGATCCCGTTTTGAACTTTTAAGTACTGAACCCTAAAAAACAAGAGGAAGTGAAGAATAATGAACAAATGAATTATTTATAGCAAATACTTTTTTTTAAACGTGAATGCTAACTTTAAAACCACAGGCGCCTTAATACATTTTCAGTTATTTAAATTTTAAAACGGAACTACTAGACCGATTTAAATGAGACCAGGTGGTCAACTCAAGAAGATAAGTACTCAATTTGACTATAGTCTTTTAAATGTTTGTTTCCTGATATATCAGAGACGGTTAGACTCATTTGAAAAATATATTTTAATTTACGTATACCTAATAAAAACTCCACATCGTGGTCAAGTCTGTTATTTGAATACTAGCTGCATCCCGCGACTACACTTGTTAAGATACGTGGCTCTAAAGATAAAAAATATGCCACGGCCTAGCAACTTATCGGCGGAAATTTTTAATAACTAAGTAGTTATTTTTGCATATTATTTTTATATGGCAGATAAAAATCGCCTTGACATATTACCACTGCAATTAATAGATAAGCTTGTTTTGAATTTGTTGAACTAAATTGGACAGGCGCAATAATCGTATAATTTTTACAATCAGCAAAATGTTTTTTTTTATTGGGCACTAGAATTGATAAAAGTTTCTGTATTTCTCTTTAAATAAAGTTGTGTTTTTGAAATTATAAAAAATAATATTGATATAATATTATGTTACTATATTGTTTATAAAATATTATATTAATATATAACCTAAAAAAAACTATATAAAGTTATAAACTATATGTACAAAAGCAATATCCAAAAATTAAAACTAACTTAAATCTAAACCACTGCCAGTTGGTAGAGTACCCAAAATGCTGGCCGCATTGCCTCGTTGAATGGCAATACTTATACACTGCTTACTTAATATATAAATGGAAATATAAATCTTCAATGGAAATATAAATCTTAAAATAACAAAACAAAGTAGCAGAAAGATTACCTATGTCCATAGGTCATTTTGTTTATGTTAAAAAAGCACTAGATTTTTTTTAATTTAACATTTTTTTATGCCTCCCTGTTGCACACTTTCCCAATCTTAACCGACGAAAAAAATAAGGAGGTTCTCAACTAGGCGCGTAATTCTTTTCTTATGTATGTCGACGCATATTTTTTTATGGAGTAATAGTCCGATTTTGATATTTTTTGAGAAAAATTCTTCCTCTTACCTCTAGTCAAAAGTCCACGACGAGGTGTATTGGTGAAGGTTGTAGAGAGTCAGAAAGACATCATATTGGCATACTATAAATATACACTCTCATAAAATAACCCTCCTCTTGGGCATTCGGATAAAAATGGCACATGCTCCTGTCTGACACAGTTAAAATATCAGACATTGCACCCTGTCCTAGGGTCCCATATATTGAAAACAATGCGTACTAAATATATGTATTTATATATTTATGCAAGCACAAAAAATACACTAGAAAATCTTCGGTACAAGTAAAATTTTAAGATATCGCTATTTTGCGGTGGCGGCCATCTTGGACCGATTCACCAAATTCATTCATTCATCATTCAAACATGGCTCCCACCTAATTTACGTCGCAACAAGAAAATAACAAAATTGAAATCGGTTCATCCGTTCGTGAGCTACGATACAGACACACAGACACGCCAAACTTATATATAACACGTCGTCTTTTTACTATATCATCATCATCTTCCTGACCTTATCCCACTACGTGAGGTCGGCACAGCATGTCTTGCTCTTTCGTTTTACTATAGCAGCCGTCTACTCTTCATTCACTCCCCTTTCACACATATCCTTTTTCACACAATTCATCCACATCTTAGCTAGCCCCGTTTTTACTATATATTTTAGATTAATCTACGGAACCCCGTCAATCATTGTCCACAAGAATTCAATAACCGAGCAGAAAATGAGAGGATCCGTTCCCGTCTCGTACCTGACGGAATTTAATAAAGAAAATATCTCGGATTCCTGGACAGTTGTAATGTGGAGAAATCTATTTCAGTTTGTATCGCGATTTTTCAATCGCCTTCAAAATAGGAGGAGGTTCGCAGTTTGACGTTACTTAATTTACTACTAGCTGGGCTTCGCGTATTATTCGCGTATCTCTAATTTTTTTTATGTTACTCTGTGATAATTGATGGAGTCAGGCCATCTTATTATGTTACTCTGTCATAATGTAGCTACATAACGGCGAAAGTATTTTTGAAATCGACGCATCAGTTTTTCTTTAGAATACAGATCTTTATTATTTATATTACTAGTGGGTACAGATGTGTTTTGCCCAATTTCTTCAGGCGCATGAGAGTTATGGAATTTTTATTTTGTTTATTTCAAAGAACATGTCGTGTAGTCCGTTACACATATCGACCGATATGTGTGCGTATGTTTGTAGCGTAGCGTCTATCGAAGCTCTTGAACAAATGACCCGATTACGTTATTTTCTGTAAGTTAAATTAGTCGGGAGTGTTCTTAGCTATAGCTATTTGTTGGAAATCAGTCAATTTGATGATGATTTGAATTCGGTCCAAAATGGCCGCCATATTACATTACATATACGGTATTTTTTTTTTCACAACTCTTAATATGGCTACCATCATAAGAGAGGACTTGATAAATAGAACTATAACTATGGTACATTTCAAATACAAAATGGCTGCCACCACATAACAGTTTTTTAAATATTTAATTGCTTGTTAAATTAAAATATCAATATGCAAGCATTGCAATTCTAATATCAATAATGTGGGTTTGAACCGACTTCAATTCGGCTGACGCGTTTACTCAAGTCCACATTTTTTACATTGAGATATTTGGAGTGGACAATTTAGGATCGGGACCGGGAGCTCATGTATTTAATTAGTAAGTCTTGACTAACTGACAGATATTTGCTAGAACTTTACTATACAAAAATATTGTTGTCCAAATCGATTCACGCGTTTCAGAGAAATCGTGAACATAGGTATAAAAAGTGTTCTAATGCATTGAAAATCTCCTTCTATTTTATATCGGTTATACTAAGTAATAAATTAAGAATCTCTTTCGATTGTGTAAGATAATTTACAATTTATTTTTATTATGTACTAGTCGCGCCCTGCGGTGTTACCCGCGTTAATACAGGATGAAAAGTAGCCCGTTTGTTAATTCTGTATAAGCTATGTCCATACCAAATTTCATCTAAATCTGTTAAGCAAATTTTGAGCAGAAGCAGAAATACATCCATTACAATCTTTCGCGTTTTAAGGATGGGATAAAATCTTACAAAAGAATGAACGAGTAGACCATACTAGTGTTGCGAAATTCGACGCGCGGAAATATCGATAAAGACATTATTTCACCGCTTGTTAGCGGTTATCTGACAAGGTTTATCGAGTGTCAAATGTCAAGCGAGATGTCACGCCGCGTGCATGCGCATCTTGAAGGTTAAATAGGACACTCTGATAATGACAGCTGAGGAAGTAACACGAAGAATTATCTAAGCGAAGTATGGATTGTAAGAAACAATATTAAATTAGCTAAGTAGCGTAGTTTTTACGTTACAAAAACCGTTTTTATAGATTTTTATTAAAAAGAAGTTACATTCCAGATGTGTAATAATTATAGTTATATATTCTAAGAAAATAAGTTTTAATTTAATTGAGATTACGTAAGGTTAGTTTTAAATTAATTTGACTGTACTTAAAATCCTTCTATTTTGTAAGTAATGTTGCAAATATTGGTAGTTTTTTTTACAACTATTAAAATCAAACAATGTTATTGGCATATTTATTTATCAGCGCCGCTTCATAGTGAGTGAGCAAAGACCAATTCCGTATCATCTTTTTCTCAAAGTGCTCTAAATGGTTAGATCACTTTTGAGCCTTCATACACCTCAGAAGCATTAAAAACGACAGTATATTAAAAAAAAAACATATTTATAACTTTGTTGTTAAGGATAGAAATTTTGTAAACTAAACAGCACCCATGTCATTTAAGTAATTTAGCGCCCATGTTAGCTTAGTCACCAGCGCAGAGATGTTCATATCACTAGATGTGTTTTCATAAATGTCAATTTTGGTTATAGAGTCGTTTTCTGTTACAAATAAATATTTTCTATTACTTTATATAAGTAAATCTAACATTATAGAAAGGTGTAATGTAACTATACTTAAAGGTGTAAGACTAACCATCAAAATAAACCAATTACTCGTTTACAACATAATTTTGCAAAATTCGAGAATAAGCTATTGCGTCTTCCATACAAATTAACCGATATTTGTACGGAGAACCTAACACTATGTTCTCGATATTTTTGAAAAATTTTCTTCTACAATGAATTCACTTTGAAGGGTAGACTAACACCTTTGAGTATTGTCACACTTTCTGTTACACGTTGTACCTATATACTGAATGGATTGCCATTCAACGCGGTAATGGCTAGTAAAATAGTTCCGGATTTTTCCTGGTGCTGAGATTGGCCAATGCCAATAAATTGTCAGATAAATTCCGGAACGCATGAATTGTCAATTGACCAATAGTAATATTAACCAGGATATATGGTCCAAAGTGCGTAGTAGTAACATACCATTTGACGTAGAGTTATTTGCAAATGTTTCGGCAAAACTGAGTTATAGCACGTAGACAAATAAATTCATTGGTTAATGTATAAATTTGAATATATTTTTGAATATATTCAAATTTATACATATGGGAAAGTGTTTTAAAAATTGTTGTGACACGCGGTTTAAAATTTTTACCATCTTACAAAAAATGAAGGCTTTTGACAAGTATTTGAGCTGGTTTTTAGGTTAATTTCTTCATACAAATCTGCCACTATCACTTGTTTAGACATGACCACCCCGTTTAAGTAGGTATATGTAGTCACAAAACCTTGTTTAACCAGTGTCTAACAATCAATTTTAACATCCGATCTCAAATCGATTGTTTTAGTATAAGGTAGAGTGTATTAATTATTGGCATTGCTTATCAAAATAATAGTTTAAACTTTCAAGGAAAAGAAATAGAAATAGAAAAATATTTTTTTGAAACTTGATTACAAAATTTATAATCAGACTTAAGTTACAAATTACTGTTTTCTGTCACAAACCGGCGCCAACTCAACAGAGTGAAAAAAAAGTACTTATAGTTTCCGAATCGGTGCCGACGTCTTTTTGTGATTGAGGATCATACCTACATAAAATAATTATGTCAACAGCGTGTCGATACACGCAATGTTAATTTTCTTACACATTATATTATATTTAGGCTTAATTCCATAGAATAATTATTTTCCCTGATCATACAGGAAAGTTCATAGCGAATCTCTTCGTATTTAAAAATAATTTTAGTTATATACAAGTCACGTGGTTCCAAATATATAAAGTATTTTATACATATATACAAGTAAAGTATATAATTTAGCGTCACAAGACGTGGCTTCGTGAACCCTTGTACCTGAACACGCTCATTTGAATATAATGGCATCGGTTTAATTTCCATTCATTAGTTTCTACGAGTGTAACTCTGTTCCAGTAGGACCTACCTGTTTTATAATATATTATAATTACATTTTTACTTGTACTTTGTCAACCAAAATAATAATTAACCAAGCGAGCGAAACGAGTGGAGTGTTTTTGCTTCGACTCTTGCAAAATGTTCTTTCAACTGTATGTTTGAATTTTTGCATGTATGGATGTTCGTCCGTAGTTTTCATCAAATTCTGACGAAACTTTGTGTATTCTTTTATTTCTATTACGAGTATATTGATTTTAATTAAAAATAGAAAATTTTAATTGGTTATTTTTATTCCTCCCAAAAAAGGAGGAAGTTTTGTTAGAAAATGCAAAAACTTCGACAAATCTAGAAATATAGATTTCATTACTAGTAGAAATGGTCTACTGTAGTTATGTAATAAATTAAAAACTTGAATCAAAGATGTTTATCGGTAACCGTAGCAACTGGTGAGAAAGTTATGTCAGTTAGTAATTATTGACACTGTTTGAACGAAATAATTTTTGGGATCTTAGATTATAAATTACTTTGGTCGCGAGGTCAACAGTTCACAGATAATTTTACTTATACTTTGTTTCCACCGAAATGTTGCCAGGAAGCCTAATTTTGTCATTTTTAGTCTTCCACTTTCGATTAGAAATTTAATATGAAAACAGAGTGAAATCAGTGAAAAAACAATGTTAATAATCTTTTAAGCGTTCAACTTATTCTTATACAATGCATTAAAGAAAATGAGAGTATGAACTTCAAATAACTGTAGCACTATTTGATGTTGTTCTATAATACATAATTACAATAGAATAATTTGATCTTAGTAATCACTACTCGAACGAACTCCACACTTATTATAAGTCCGAAAGTGCGTGTCTTCGTTTATTTCATCTTCTGCTCCTTAGCAAACGAGTGACGGATTTTGATTTGCACAGAAATAGTTTCAATTCTCAAGAGACACAGCGCCTACTTTTTTCCAGAGTAAAAAAATTATAACGCTGGCAAAGCCTCGGGTTAAACCTAGTTATTTATATATGAACAATTTCTCATGCCTTTGTAAATTATATAGTTACATTATATAATTGCATCTTGAAGGTTAGTAATCAATAGGAAGTAATAGCTACGTGCATATTATATTCAAGTTTTAGACTTTTTTTACAGAAATCTATTGTAATACGTATATCATGTAATGTACATAAGTTAATAACTATAGTTAAATAATTTTTTTTGTGTTTCCTGTATATTTTTATTTATTTTTATGTGCCTACTATATATAGGTACCTAATTAGAACAATCGTGAAGTTTTTTTATTTTTCTATTCGTTTAAATAGTTATTTATATCACCCATAAATCTTTTGTATGACGTCATGAATAAATTTGGTGCCTGCCTAATAAAATGTATGTTAAGTATAAATTATAATAGTTATTAACCTAAACTGGTTTCTGAATAACTAGTTCTGCTGAGTTATTTGATATTTTGCGATAGATACGCATTTTTTGTACGTAGGAAAAAGCTTTTTAGAAAATAATCAAAGATCTTATGTTTAAACTCATATGGTCTTACCACAAAAAATAATTTTATACGTAGTTTAAAGAATTATTTTGCTAAGGAAAAACAAACATTTAAACACTCTTAAAAATAAACTAAAACTAAATACTAAAGATCGATTATCAAAATTGGTTTTCAAACGCTGGTTCAGACAAGGTTTTGTGGTAACATAAATTCAAACGGGGTGGTTTTCTTTAAACAAGTGATAGCCGTGGATTTGTATTAAGAAATTAACATAGGCTATGTCCAAATGTTTTGTAGTAATACTGTTAATTTGTTCATCTGTTTTAGGTACTTCTGACAATGAATACACATCGGTCAATTTATTTTATTGGAACTTTTTGTAAAATTTTATTAAAATCTCATAAGAGTAGGAACTAACGGTGAGACTTTTACTTACTATTATACCTTTAGTGGGGCTATAATATGATATAATAATAAATAGTTTAATTTTAAAATAATCCTCACCTGGAACCGAATCCTTAGCACGCTCCAAAAATAACTTAATACTATAAATAACAAAAACAACTCCTATAAAGAACGGAATCGTAAATATCATAAATAAAACTTTCACAGCACAACACAAACACTGGCCATTGCGGCCTAATTTAATAGAAAAAAATTGATTTAAAAACCGCACGTCTTCCCGCCAAGTTTTTGACATACGACTGACATTCCCGCGCGTTCGTCTGCCATTACGCAGCAAGGAAAAACTTAAAGCATTCCCGCTTCTATAACCTTAGAATAACGACAATGTCAGTAACCAAATAATAAAGATAACAATTTCGCACTATTATTATTTTAATTTATTTAAATGATATCCACGTGAACAGTGATGGGTAGCACTCGGGAATACTGTCCAAATATCAATTCGGTAATCTTTATAGCGACTTGACCTTGCTATAGATTCTACGCTGATTTTAAACGACGACGTAGCGTTGAGGATGAATGAAGCGCTGGGTTGGCTTTGTTGCGTGAATGGTATTCGCAGATGTAACTAGGTAGGTATCTATAGGACTGGAGTCATAATTTACTATCAATATGATCTTGATGAACTTTTTTGACGATAGATATTCATGAGATAAAATTTTCTTATGTTAAAACTGCGTATTTAAAATGACTACTTTAAAAAGTATTCGTAGCGATATCAACTGATTATATAAGGGAAGAGATAACATAACATGAACTGAGGGTCAAGTCTGTTATTTGAATTGTCTCAGAATTATTGATACATTGATTAGGCCAGAGTTAGTATTAAACAAAACATAATGTTCAATATTAACTCTGACCTATTCTATGTCGAAACGGCCATTTTGGCACAATATAATTGTAATTCTGAGACGATCCAAATAACAGACTTAGGACCGTGGACATACAACAATGTATGTCGTATAACGTAGGTATTTTTTGACTGTTTCCACAAAAATAGAAAGTTAAAGAATAAAACAAACTTCAACTAAAAGCGTAATTATCGTTGTAAAATTTGATTAAAAAAACATAACAAAAGGAACATCATTCATCTTTTGAATTAAGCAATATGCACGAATGTAAATTATTCTATGAATGTAAAGTAATAATTTATATTTCTTAAAGCTTTAATTTTTTATGTATTTTTTATATGAGGTTACATAACTAGAGCATCACCTTACTCTGGCTCTGCTCGCTGCCAAAGGAAATACTAACCTAATATGGGTTCACTCACTCGTTCGTTCTTTTCCCATCCCTAAAAAGTGATGCCTATACCTATAGCAGCCCATTGAGTGGAGCACAAATCATAGGTATATTATTAGTTGTATGTCCAAGGAAGTATAGGAGGAGGATACTGATGGTCACTAGCTTTTGAACAATCAGGCCTAGACAGAATAGAAACTGACACCAGGGTAAGCCTTTGCCCACCTAGCCGAAGAAAATATTGACAACTAATTACTTCTAATCTTCCAATTTCCAAAAAAGAGAAGGTACTCATTTCGACTAAGTATCTTTTTTTAATGTTTGTTATCTGATATTGCAGAGACGGGTGGAGCGATTTGAAAAATACTTTTTTTGGTCTTATTTTTATCAAAATCCGTTAAATGCCTGCCTAAATGTAGTCGATATAATCGGTAATCACATTTTTTTAAGGAATCAATACAAGGTCCTTGGTAACCTTGAAAAAAGCGACCCCAAGTTAAACAACATTATTAAGGTATTATAAAACTTACTCGCATAAGAGAGCTATCGCAAAAATACATGACTGGCAGGATTCAAACGTGCATCCTTCTGGGTAACACGCCCAAATGCCTTGATCATTTCTGCCAGCCGCGATATTCACGGACGCTCTCTTAATTAACGGTTCATATGCGACAGGAGCGCCATCTGTGATGTAGTGCGATTTTTCGATAGCTCTCTTAAAATTAAAAGTTCATAATGATAACTTTTTTTAAAGTGCAAATGTCAAGATTACCTTTCAACAAACAGCGTTGGACTCCTTGTAAAAGAAACTTCTTTGTGTTACCCAAGATCACTCTTATTTTATTTAATGTTCTGACTTTTTCTATTAAAACAAGCAGTAGAGGTACTTTATAACCCACGTGTAATTTTAAAAATAGAATAGGTGTTTAGTATGTAACAACAACCTATCCAAACCAAATTACGTGACACATTTCTTTAGTTTTTTAAGCAAACAAAAGTGGCTATCAAATTACTATCATAAGATCCGAATAAAAATTTGGATAAAAACTTTTAAGGTCGGGTAGCGTATGTAGTCTATCGTTTTATTATAAGGTGGTTCACAAAGGTACTCTTTGGGTAGGCAGTAAATACGCTACGCGTCCGTAGGCAACTTTATGAAATAAAATATATCTAGCTTAGCGCTATCTACATGAAATATGAAGCACTACCGCCTTCTTGCTTGCTATACGACATACTTGTTAAATTGATCAACATTAGATGTCACTGCAACAAATCAGATTTACTAAAACATACTAGTATACTCCAAGCCAAGTTCGAAAAATAATTAGGATTCCACATTATTTTAAATAAAAAATAAATACATAGTTGTAGAGCTTGTCTACTTTGCAACGCCTTTGCAAGCACCAGTTATTGGTGGTGTTTACTATTCATTTTAGATAGCAACACTAAAAATGGCGTTCGTCTGACTGGCTTTGACTTTGACAATTGCTCTACTTCATAAAAAAAAAGAATTTTTGTGATACGTGAACGTGAAGGACGTGTTTTTGTGAAGCAAATTACGAAGTTTACTGTGATCAAAATTACAAATAATTTATTAATAACGAGTGCTTATCTAATGGATTGTCGTGTTTGACTTATTTTTTTATATAAACAGAATGATTATCGAAAATCCAGACGTTTTTAAGTCTTGGCTGACTTCCATATTGGAACCCCTGTGAGTATTTCCGCGCTGCCATATTTAATTTATTATTTACATTACATTATTTTCTAGAAAATGCGAAATTAACCCCAATTCGCTTTTTCTTCTATTAAAATGGTGTTTTGGTGCACTTTTAATTCCGATAATTAAGATATACGTATTAAGTTACGATTTCGCAACACTGCCATTTCTTTTTGCTCTGTCAAGCCAAGTTGCACACATGGCGTTTATTTTGATGATTTGAGTAGACATTTTCGCGTTACGTGAGCATTTTCGCCAGTTTTATAACTAATATTTGTCGATATTTTTACTCACCTATGAAACTAAATTAAATACCTACTTAATAGTAATTTTTGATTTTGTAGTTTGAGCAAGTAAGGGGAGTAATTTAGTTATCGTTATCCGATATCTGGTACTTGTTTACATTGCATATTATAAATTTACTGTTGTGTTCTGCATGTTTTTACCAAATAATATTGAAATCGGCCATGAAATGGCGCCGTTGAAAACTTCCCTTATTTTGCTAGAAATAACCCCCCATTCAAAAATCTCCGACGACAACACCAAGTTTTGTCAACATTGCTTGGAGTACGAAATTTCTAGTGGACAAACATCCATACATACAAACTGACAGACTAAAGAACATTTTTCTAGACACAAAGCATAGATGCTTCAGTTGCTCAATCAATAAAAGAGGTACTTCTGACTGACTGATATTTGCTAGAAATCAATTAACACAGTGCACAAACGCTAAAAGTTCAAAGTTTGAAACTTCTTTACTATTCAATTCCAGGCAACGCTGCAGGACAGCAAAATTAAAATAGCCTATAGCCTTTTTTGGCTGATATAATTACAGTTTTACTAATTTATTAGTGCTGACACCAGCCTCAGCTGAGTGTGACATGGTCCTCTTGGACATAGGCCTCCAGTAGTTGCTCTACTTCTGTCTTGTGCTAATCGGCACCATCCTTTAAGAAGGTCATCGTCCCACCATTCCCATCCCATCTTTCTATAGCTATTTTCGATAATAAATAGATTGTGACTTCTTTAGTCCATTTTTCTTATTAGGATCTCTAGATAATTATGTCCATCGCCATTTTAATATTTTTATTTTTCGAGAGACATCTGTAACTCTTGCAGGGGACAGCTAATAGTACTTAAATATACAATGCAGGAGAGTTTTGTATCCCAAATTAAAAGTACAATCATGATCTATTTAAACATTTAAGCGAAGCAAGCAGAGATTCAGTTCTATAATTAAAGTTCAACCTGTGAGAGTTAAATGCGACTGTGTGGGCTAGTACTGAGAGTTCAATTGTATTTATAGACATTGGATGCGCCCCCGGCCATGTTTTTATGTATTATTACAAACATTCATAGACACAAGTAGTTTGATGCGACTGCAAAAAGCCAGTCTGCTAAATCTTTAAACCTGTGTATAATTGTTATTTTTTTTTAATTTTATATACTCTTTGTCACTCTCACGACTACGACAAATCTATTGACACTACTCACTTAAAAATACGACAAGTCTTTTAGGCTCTCGGGCATGCCAAAGAAATATGCATACATACATACTTACATATTAGTCGTACACTCGAAAAACATAACCCTCCTTTTGCAGTGGTGTGAAAATTAGCATATAACAAGGATATTAAGTGAAGCTAATATTGTTAATAATAGTTCTGAGAAGTGTTGTCATGGTAACCACAATATACAAACAATTATAATAATTATATTATTTATTTATCAATCAATAATTATGCAGCTGCATATGTCAAGCTTCTAAATCACAGAACAATAATCATATAGGCAGAGGAGTTTAATTTAATGAGGCCCAAGAGGTAGCTACCGTGGTTTTGAAGTGAATTAAAAAAAACATAAAACATTCACAGATACATAGATAAATAGGGCAGTGTCTTTTGCTGTAGTCATTAACTGTGTTGCAAGGCAGAAGCAAGTGCAGGTCTGCCAATGGTTTTGTTTCACGAGTTACTATAAAATAAACTAACTATAAACTGTTGCATATATAATAATCTATGTATGTAGGTGAAGTATTAGGTGACAGTGAAACATTCTAGTAGTTTTATTTCATTTTCTAAAGTAGTGTCTCAATTCCATCATAATCTTATATTTTAATTAAATAACAGTTTGTAACCATGGTAACACATTTGTTATATTTATGTCATAGCGACAGTACCTTATTTCATGAATAAGAAAATCTACTTTTATAGGTTCCTCATTTTCAAACAAACAAACTGCCCCATCTTTTTTTCGGAGGACTACACCCCCCACCCCTCATCGAAAATCTCACACATTTAGAACGTTCAGAAGATTTGTCGAACCCATAACAAAGTTTAGTTGAATTTGGTTAGAAACCATGACCTGTATGTGCGTATGAAGTTTATATAAAGCATGATAAATTGTGTGAAAAAAATGTTTGGATTTATAAAATTAAAATGTTCACATTTTCCTGTTGACAGTGGATAAAGCAATAAGAACCTTTGCTTCCTTCTTTTCTATGTACCTCTTCATACTACACATATTTTGTGACTATAGTAATTTTCCTATTAACGATGTTAAACTTGTTAATTTCAGCACACAGAGTACTGGATTTTACTATTTTACTACAAGTATACCTAGGGGCTGATTAGATATTAGGTGCTCATCTTTGTTTTTACCGACTTTCCAATAAAGGAAGAGCTGCTGTCGGTGCGTGGACTGATGTGTCAAATTCTTTCTTTTTTTAAGTCAATTTTGTTATTTTAACATCAGCACAGAAGTTTGTTTTTTAATAAGTCGAGAGTAATATTTTTTTTAATGATTTTATTATCAAAATATTTTCAGTATAATGTCATCAAAAAAGTATTTTTCAATTGCTTTAAGAGGCGAAATTTGACGAGCAGTTTACGTTTTCATTGTCTAAATATAGCTTGTGCTCGCCTGCAAGATACTAATTAGGCAACATTAATGAAACTCATTGCTCAAGAAAATGTTGTTTTTTAAAATAATTTCACTATCAACTTTAACCGCGCAACTCTTATCAGAGTTCTTATCGTGTGGTTATTATTACAGCACCAATTTATAACAGTGATAAGGTAATAAGTACAGACTAAATGTATTTTTGAGTAACTAAATTTAAATCTTTAACAGTCCCTTCATATATAATATTCGTGTAAATCATATAAAAAAATCGACCATGTGCGTATCGGACTCGCGTTCTAAGGGTTCCATACTATTATCTGTAGATTACTTCAAGTTAACAATCACGCGTGTGGTTTGGATGTCTAATATTTAATGTATTTTGATTAAATTGTGTATTTTTAAAGTGTAATATTAAATTGTAATCACTATTGTATATTACTACTAAATATTCTGTCAATATTTCAAGCGGCTACCTGTTGCCGTTAATAATATCAAGCACAATAATGGCTTTTTTATATGTGAACCCCCCTTAAATAATTATTTTATAAAGTAAAGTAAAAAAAAAAGTATTTAAATAAAGTTTTTAGTATTTGTTGTTATAGCGGCGACAAAAATCATCATTTGCGAAAATTTCGACTCTCAAGCTAACATGTTTCATGAGATACAGCCTGCTGACAGACAGACGAACAGCTAACTCTTAGCAAAAAGGTCCTGTTTTTACCCTTTAGATACGGAACCCTAAAAAAAGATTCTGACGTATTGAGAACCTCTTTCACTGTAAAAGTCAGTTAATAAACGAATATAAAAGAATATAACATAAAAAAATATCTAAAAATGTTGTGCTCACCGTGTCAACAGTTCTCAGAACCTAGTAACTTCTAATATATTGTTTAAGAAGACGGCTTGTCGCGCGTACCTGATTGTTGTAAAGGTCCAACTATAGTCTCGCTTACATTAAGTGAACTTCATCAGCGACGAAATGAGTGTGAAGTGTCATTATTGAAGACATGACTTCAATAATGACACTTCACACGTCTCGCACTCTTTACGAAACACGTCACGAAACTATAGTTGGACCTTTACAACAATCAGGTACAAGTGAAAGCCCGTCTTCTTAAACAATATGAATCAAACACGCGATAGTTTTCCAGAAAAATATTTTTTTTTCTCGTCAACGTCAAAGTTTTCAGAACCTAGTACCTATTATTAGTTACGCTGATTTTACTATGCCTTTACTACAACAGATTATATGAACTTGTTCTATAAATACAATGTATCTCTAGTCTCTAGTTTATAATTATCTAACCTTCACGACACATGCTTGTGTTGTATCTTAGACAATAAGTATTATAAACAAGAAAACAGTTGTGGATGCCAAGAATACTGGTGAATATGGAAAATGCTTTCATGAATATTTATTGAATTTAACATCTCAGTTATGAGTCTGGTAGCATCTCACCATGAGTTACTAGCCGGTGTCATTATTTTTTTTTTCATCCTACACAGCTAGGCATTTGACAGAAGTCGGCGATACTGTAGCCCTAGATGGAGCATGCCTAGTCAGAAATACACTAGCTCTCAAAAAACACGCCGTTGCTTGCCGACAGATCGTACAATTTAAAGGTGGTAGCTAGCCAGCGAGCGATAGGAAACGTTCTACCTCCATGCTATGGTTTCCTCCCGATGTTTTCCTTCACCGTTAGCTCAGGCTCTTTTTGCATGTTTCGTGTGATCGAACCACAATTCACAATTCAGCAGAGTAGATAGATAGAAGAACACTTTATTGTAGACACACAAAACATAAAAATGTAATATCACGTGTAATGCCACAAGTGAGGGCCTTATTGCTAAAGGCCATGTCTACCCACGGGAGACGACCCTGTAAAAGAGTAGCGACCCTCAAAGCTTTTCGTCAACCTATAGCATCCAAATGCTAAACAAAGGTGACCCTCATGAAGGGGGGTAATAATCCTCTTGAATGGGGGACCACGCTGGCCGGATCGGATTGAGAATTATTCTGAAAAAATATTGAATTACAAATATCTAGGTATATTGTTATTTGTTCCAGTTGCGACGCCGACCCGGCCGCTCTCGCTAAATATGTGTACGCACTCGTCAAGAAGGACAAGCCTGTTGAGGAGCTGCGTGAGGTGATGGTGGACCAACTGGATGTGTTCCTGCAGGCCGGTGAGTCAAACTGTCGATATTGCTAGAAAACTCGACTGTCCAAAAAAAAAAATCGTACGTGGGTAATAAAGTGAAACCATTGATATCGATAGAAAACAATTAAAAGGGAGTAACATTCTTTCAAATATTAAATATAATGTATTCTAGCTGACCTGGCGATTTTCGTACCGCCTAACAGTTATTTATGTTTCTCACCTTTTAAACCTTCCCTGGAGTACGACAATTATTTCAAGACCAAATTCATCTAAATCAGCCCAGCTGTTCTCGAGTTTTTGCGAGACTAACGAACAGCGATTGATTTTTATATATAAGACTAGCTGTCCCGGCGAACTTCGTACCGCCTAATAGTTATTTATGTTTCCCACCTTTTAAACCTTCACTGAAGTACGACAAACAATTCAAGACCAAATTCATCTAAATTGGCCCAGCCGCTCTCGAGTTTTTGCGAGACTAACGAACAGCATTTGATTTTTATATATAAGAAGATAATTGTCGAGAACAAACTATCTACAACAAACTATCGACTTTGGTAATCGATAAACATTTAAAAATATTTTCTCAGCACAGTATTGTTAAAAGCTGTTGATTGTCGACGATAAACATTGCAAATATGATCGATGTAACTAGGCACCTTTATCGTAATAAAATTGTCGCGGGTCCAGCCTGGACACGATTGACACAGGACCGAGGAAGATTGCATCGTATGAGACAGGCCAATACCCAGCAGTGGGATAATAAAGGCTGTGGATGATGATGAACTAGTCACCTGTAGCATATTTCACAATGGTAAATAAATGGTATATATAAAATAAATGGTAATAAGATGGTATGTAAGGAATATCTAGTGTTTTCCCGCTTTGTCTTGATGTCATCGTGAGAAATCTAAAAAAAAAATATTTTTGTTTAGTGCTAAATAAATAAAAAAAAAACAAGCTATCGCTAAATATGCTCATTGGCGCTCTTCAAGACACATAATCCGGTTGAGGATCTGCATAATGTAAACAGCTGATCGTGCTCTTGCAAACCGGTGAGTAGAACTATCGATATCGATAGAAAAATGTCGACTGTCGATGGAAATTGATCTAATAAATATATTGAGTCAAATAGTGCCGTCTAAATAGTGAAAACTGACGAACATTGATGTTAAGTTTCGATTATAAGTTGTGAATAAATAATAGTGTTGTACTATCAGCGATATATTATAAAACCAGCTGCGCCCTGCGGCGTTACCCGCGTTAATACACGATAAAAAGTAGCCTGTGTGTTAATACAGGGTCTAAGCTATCTCCGTACCAAATTATATCCAAATCGGTTCAGTAGTTTCGGCGTGAAAGAGTAACGAACATACACACATACATTCTTACAAACATTATTATATATAATATTATATTAGTAGGATAGATACATATATGCAATACTTTTTACCAAATGTTCTCAATGATTACAGAAACCAAGCCGTTTGTGGAGATGTTGTTCAAATCGCTGGAGACCAACGAGTACCTACAGCCGAGGGAGGCGGAGAAACCACCCACACCACCCCCCGAGCCGGAGGGGGGGCACGCGGGGGGAGAGCCTGATGTACCACCGCCACCACCGCTACCACCTGGTGAGATAAAAAAAAACTATTTAAAAAATGTGCCGGAACAAAGTGCTGGAAACCTAGTCAAAAATAAAATATCCGGAAATACACATATTATAAACTAGCTGTGCCCCGCGGTATCACCCGCGTAGTTCTACTAAAACTAATATCGAACTACTTATTTTGAAGTCAGTTAAAAAGTATAATAAATTTTAAATAGTTTATTATACTTTTTAACTGACTTCAAAACTTTTTTTAAATAGTTATTAGCCTTGCGTTTGACCGCATTTTGTTATCGATTGATGTATAGCGTATAGCGATGCAGCCTAAGATGTAGCACGCGTGCCTAGAAGAGACCAATTCACTCGCGACTTGAAGAGACCGAGATTATAGCTATCAGGAAATAGAGAGCCAGTAACGTAGACAGAGAAAGATATAGACGACGGGTACATGCCATCTCAGTCACACTATAATGAGGAACGAGATATACAATGTCCATGGAAATGAAAGAGGCAGAGCGATCGATTTTTTGTTCCATAGCGTATGGCCAGTTTTTACATTAGCACATCATGTGTCAGACAAACTTTGAGGCTAACTCATTTACATGAACTACATTCACCCCTCTCGGGTGTTTAAGGGTAAAAAACGGTTTATCTCGACTTCTGGCAAAACTAAAAGTCCTATGGAAAAATGTTAAATGGCAAAGTTGTAGGTAATAAAAAGATCTAAAACTTTTGTATTAACACTTTTTTTCACATAACCTCTAAATTTATGTGAAAAAGACAAAAAACCAAGTTTTTGGTTTTTCTATTTTTATCTTTTACAAAACATTTTTTTTTCACGAAGTTTTTGTAAAAACTTCCTTTTATATGCCTCAAATACGCTGTAATTTATTAAATTTGAAATATATATTTTTTCACCTTATTTTGAATTTATATCGAAAAAAAAACCTTATTTTCAATCGAAAATTCACCCGTCAAAACATCAGCTTTTTTCAAAAAAGTTGGTATGATTTCTGTTCGATGAAATCTTTACTTTCCGATGGTGAAAAAATAATAATACATTACTATAGAAATTAAACCCCTAAAAAAACCCATTTGACCTCCTAATGGGGTTTAAACTTTGAATCCTTATATTCCATTTAATGTCTCGTGCAGCGCCGAGGGTGTCAGCTACTAGTTACTAGATAAGATATAGTTTGTGTCACGTTTTTAGCGTATTTATCTTATTAGCGTTATCTTAGGTTTTGTTGAGACAAGGTTACATCAAAGACATGCTTGTGTGATAAAAACACATTGTATTATTGCTCTACGTGAGTGATTCTGCTTTAAATTTTAAAAAATTTGCAAATTGTCAAATTTTGACTTTCGTCTGTCATTGTGTTTGTCTTTTTGTTGGTAGGACGTATTTTCAACCAATCTGGGCGACATTAACTAGCCTTTTTAATGAAAAGAGTTGTTTCAAAAATGTATGGCGCTCCGGCCAGGACAGTGTACATGATACCATAAGTACGTTAGGGCGAGTATTAATCATTAATATATCAACCAAATTCAAAAAAAAACATAACTCATAGCAGTATACAAAATTTATTTAGAAACAAACGTTATTTACGCACAAAGCCGTATTACGCTTTTTTTAAGAATTTAAAATGACTTTTCCTTTTTTTTTCATTTGACATGTCATTTTACAATTAGGTACAATTCTCGTACCAATGTTATTTAAATTGAGTAAATCTAGGATGTCATAGTTCCACTATGATACACAGAATTTAGATATATTTGTAAACAATGCAGTAGGCGACTGATGCAGGTTTCATTTATACACAATATTAACCACATCTGAGGCATGTGTTTGTTAGAAAATGAAACAAGTCATTTGGTGGAAACATGTGTTCAACAATTTTAATTTACAAAGGTTGTCAAACAAAGACTATAGTGCTAATCGTAAATTACACAATATTTATTTGATGTGTGTGTACCTTTACTTATTTGCTGTATGTTCAGCTTATGGCTTAGATCTGAGGCTTTTCGGTCCGAGGCAGAAATATGATGGCGAATAATGAAAATCTTTAACGAGTGACACCGCAGGATGCGATCAGTGTAGCCCATGACCATCTACAGATAAATACAAATGCAATGACACCTTGCACATCAAGATTGGTCCATTGGTAAAGGCTGTAGTGTTACACATAGACGATGCAAGGTACAAGAACACCCAGTGGATGCAAATGGCCTTCTAAGAAAGAGGCCTATGCTCAGCAGTAGACGTATTCTGGCTGCTGATGATGATTATGACGACGACCCTAGAAGAACCCTCTTGTTGAGTGGTATGGTACAAAAGGCAGAACGCTTAAAATAAATTGATACTGCGAAGACTGTACTAAAACTGCTCGTTTATTTTGTTTATTTTTAATTACCTTGTTTTGTATGTAACAGCAACAAACGGCGCTTCGCTCGAGGTGAGGGCGCCGTCACCAACAAACAACGTAGCCCCCCGACACCGCGTCGTGGTCACAAGAGCGCAGAAACACGCGCCGCGACCGCCGCTCGAGCAGACACTCGTCAAGGTATGTCGATGAAATACTATCGATAGTCGATTAAAACTTATCGACAGTCGATAAAATGTATAGATACTAGATAAATACTATTGATAGTCAATGAAAGACTATCTGTTATCATGTTTTTGATACTTAACTGAAAAATCTATTAATGAAATATGTACGTGTGTAGTTGCTTCTAACTGAGGGGCTTATTAAAACTCACGATTTAGTAAAACTGTCATGTCGATATAATTTCTAATTTCCTATAATCTAATATTTACAATTTAACTAGTACATATTGTACTCCGCTACTTATACATCAAAACGCAAATCACAACACAAAACAGCTGATGTGCGAGAGCGACGGAGTGTCCCACCTCTCTCTCGCACAAACATAAATATACAAAACGATCGCTGCGCGCAGCACTCGGCGCCCGCCGCCGTGCCGCTCGGTCTGGCGCGCGTCTCTCTCCGCTCCAATGTCGACTGCCGATGCTCACATCCTATGTCACTACACGTGTTTACATTATATTTGTGACATTATGTTTGTTCGTCACACAGGTGTTGCCATTAACGGAGCTGTTAGAAGAACCATTAGACCAATTGCCTAGAAGACGGGATAGAAGACCAGATAATGTGAGTTACATATCTAAAGGGTGTAATTTAGACGATCATCAAATATTGTTTTTGCATCCTTCAATGACTTAACGGTCACCAAATTATGACACTCTGAATTTCGGCAACAAGGTCCGCAGTAGGTTCAGTTTTTTTATGACATTCTGAATACTTTCGGCAACAAGGTCCGTTTTAGGAAACGTAATTTGTTGACCATTTATCTATTTTGGTAACCGTTTAGAATTGTTTTTGGTAGTGAAAATAACTATTTTTAGGCGGTGTTTCAACACGAGCCATTAATATTTACCTTCATGGAGTTTTCTTGAATGTCAAATTAGTTAAAATACTCTACTCTTTTTTTAATGATCCCTATTCAAAAAACTGTAATTGGTTTTAGTTACGCGACGATCGTCGGCGTCGTCGCTCGCGCTCGGCTGACCGCCGCATGCGGCCGAGACGACATCCCCGGGATACAATACACGATGACGTCAGAAGGTATGGTGTAGTGCTTGCTATTCTCGGGATACGCCCTGAAAGCAACATGGTGGAGGGGAGGGGGGGAGTAATTGACAAAAATTTTTTTTTTTTTAACAAAATATTTTTTTTGCGTAAATTAGGCAGAATTATGTTGATTTTAAATCAATTTTGTTATAAGTTACGTTATTTTAAATTTAGTTGATGATATATTAAAGATTAAATAGTCCCTAACGTACATTATTGAAACATCTGTTTAACAGCATTGATGTGTTGTGTTCGCAGACGTGTGTCCCGGTCGCCGTCGCCGCGCGGCCGCTACCGTAACCGCAGCCCGCCGCCCGCGCCCGGACTAGACAGACTGTCTAGATCCAGGTAACAAAAACATTTAAGAGTATCATCGACCGTTCGCTGCTTTCGTGTGTCTGATAAAATTTTCGTTCCGGGGCCTAGCTCTTTTCACACCCTATATAGTAACGTATTTTTTTGTTATTAGTGTCGATCGCTTTACTCTCATGTATTTTAGGCTTACACGTTTTATTATTTTGTTAAAAAACATATTTGTCGATCACATGTTAGATATTATATTGGTACAAAATTTTGTCAAAATAATGACGTATGAACTTGTAATTGTAACTTGTAATTGTAATAAAAAAACCCAATTGTACAATGTCTCTATTGAACATATGTTTCATCATTATCGAATCACGTGATATATTTATTCTATTCAACAGCATCTGCAAATTAGAACTCGAAATTGAGGTTTACACGAATTTTTAATTTATTTAACGCAATATTTAGCAAGAGGGCCCTTAAGTGAAACGAGACAACAGTGGTACTCGTGGAAAACATTCTTCGAATATATTTGATGAATTAAATTAATTAATTAAGTATATTTTTACAAAATTCACACCCATAGCTCCCCACTGGGATTTATCCCGAGTCGGCGTTGCCATGCAACAAAAACAACACACTCAGACTCGAATACAGATGTTCAAAGAATTGAACCCGGGACCGCCGGATCTCAAAGCAAACATGCTACCTACAGCCACGGCGACCGTCTTAGTGTACCAAAATACAACGTTTTATAAGAAAGGTGTGATAATAGTAAGGGTGTAAGTCTACCAATCAATGCGAATCCATTGTAGGATTATTTTTTTTTCAAAAATTCGAAAAAAAAACTTCACCATACAAAATTGGTCACGTGATAGGTCAAGTTGTATGGATTACGCAATATTTGTCTCGAATTTTGCAAAACTTTGTTCTATAATGAGTTCACTTTGGTGTGTAGACTAACACGCTTAACCCATTCACTGCCGAGCCCGCCCATCGACGGGCAAACTTTTTAAAACTCATGCCGAGACCGCCCATTGGCGGTTGGATTTTAAATTGCAATAACCTTACGAAATAACGTCAGAACGTTATGAGATCTTGTCTAATGATTTGTTTTATTATAATTTATTGACAAATCAAAAAAGCCGAATCTAATCTGAGATACCGAACCCGCCCATGGGCGGGCAAGATTCGCATCAAGTAGTCGCACACCTTTTCATATGTATTATAGAATGTATCCTCCATTTCACCTTTTGGTGTATATCCTACTTCTTATAATAAATGCGATAGTGTGTGTGTTTATGTTTGACCGACTTAAAAAAAATCAAACAAACATAAAAAACTACACATACAGGCTTTTACACGCGAGACAGGACATGTAAACAGTTCATGTCGAATTCTACATTTTCATGCCAAACATGCCGATGAGCTACTTGACTTAATCAAAATGCCGAGCCCGCCGATGGGCGCGCTGTACTTTATTGTATGGCGGCCATCTGGTAATGTCGCTACTTCTTAGGAAGGCAGTGAATGAGTTAAGTATTGTCATACCTTTCTGTTACACGTAGTATATTTAATCATGTTTTGGTTAGTTTTGTGCAGTTGATATTTAAAGATATTGTGGCAATATTTGATTCGTAATTTTGAAGCTTTCACACAACCACAGAAGTCTCATATTTGTTTTATTTCGGCTCGTGTTTGAAAACCACACAAAAATAGTTATTTCACTACCAAAAAAATTCTAAACGGTTACCAACATTGATAAATGGTCACCAAGTTAAGTTTCCTAAAACGGATCTTGTTGCCGAAAGTATTCAGCATGTCATAAAAAAAATGACTTGTACATACTGCGGACCTTGTTGCCGAAAGTATACAGCATGTCATAAAAAAAATGACCTGTACCTACTGCGGACCTTGTTGCAGAAAGTATTCAGCATGTCATAAAGAAAATGACCTGTACCTACTGCGGACCTTGTTGCCGAAAGTATTCAGCATGTCATAAAGAAATGACATGTACCTACTGCGGACCTTATTGCCGAAATTCGGAGTGTCTAAATTATATCCTTTTATTTCCTGCATTTCGTACTAAAAGCTCAATAGAAAAAACATCGTTTGTCTCCAGGTCGAGATCCCCGATCCCCCCGGCGCGGGAGCACTCCCGTGAGCGGGACAGAGCGCGAGTGACGCGCGAGATGGAGCGAGACAGCATGTCGCGCGACAGGGAGCACCGCGAGCGTGTGTCTCGCGACTCGCACAGATCTAGGTAACTGTTACTTTACATAATATGTTTTCACATGTAAAATTTTTTATATGCATTGAGTGGTCACCAAAAGAAATCATGAAAGATTAATCTCATCAAAACATGACATATGCAATAATGCACAGTTCTCTCACTTTTTCTGCCGTAAAAAGTTGTTTAATCGAATGTAAACCATGTCGTTTAATGTAGTATCTGTTTATCTGTGGGAAATACTTTCGAACTACTCTGTCAGAAATAATATCCTGGTTTAAAATTGTGTTTGCTTACAAGCAGGATATTGGCACTACAAAACTTAGCAGAAACATATGGAGTCTCCGTAACATGGACTAAGAGCCACAGTTCATGTGAAGGAAACAATAGGGCGGATGTACTCGCTAGGCAAGGAATAGACAAAGTACTCTGTACCGACATTGCAGATCTGTGTAGGCCAACTGCAATGGAGGTGCGTACACTGTTAATCCAACACACAGAAAAAGAGCAACAAAGCCTGTGGCTAAAAAAACAAGACTGCAGACACGCCAAACATTTCTTTCCACGGATAAACAAAAAGGTAACCAACAGCTTACTTAAGCTAACAAGAGCAGATCTACGTCTGATGGTCGGAATCATCGCTGAGTGCTGAAACGCGTTGAAATTTATGCATCCAAATCGGTTTCGCATCATGAGGGTATTTCTACTACATCTGACGAAATAGGAGTGGAACTGGTGAGCCAGCGATCCGTTACTTTAAGGAGCTTGGCTGGTTGGGTTAGGCTGGCGGGGGGAAATGCACAATACACCCCAAGCGGGACGTCAGTGCAGGACTTATCGCCCCCACACAGAATAAGAATAAGCAGGATATTATTTATGACAGAGTGGTCGGTAAGTTTCTCTCATAGATAAACAAATACTAAGATACAGATACGTTTTTCATGTAACTTGGAAATATATGTATGGATGCGTGAATTTATCAGGCACAAAAAAATTGGGTTTCTAGCATTTTCCACAACGAAGCTACAGATGGTCCAAAATGGCTCGAGCCGCTTCGAGAAAAGGATGGCACGGCCGTGCCTTTGTTTTGATCGATTTGGCGAGGGCACTACCGTGCTCCCAAATTATATAAATAGCTGACACCCACGGTTGCGCCCGCGACCTAAAATGAAATATAAAGAATTTCCAAATATCTTTTTTAGTACATTCATGTGATGAATACACCCTCCAAATTCATGTCTCTAGGTTCAGTGGTTTTGGCTCTACGTTGATTCCTAGCGTATGTCAGTCAGTCAGTCAGGAACTACTCTTCAATCCATATCGAGACACTATTAGGTATTGACTGTTACTCATGATTGCACGCGTTTTGTCCAAAATACAACCTCCGCCCTTGTCCTGACGATTTACCGCGGAGGCGCTCAAAACCCAGCACGACGGATTCGACTTACAATCTCGAGAAAATCTAAACCAAGTTAGAAAAAACTATATGATTTGTATGTTTGTGTGTAGGTCACGCGAGCGTTCCCGCGGCCGGTCCCGTGGCAGCTCGTCCCCCCGCCCCGCGCCTCGCGGACCACACCCGGACTCGTACAAGCGACGCTGTAGAGACTTCGACGGTACGTATAACGTGTGACACATTGACTAACAACTTGAATCGACGAGCTTGGCTGCGCAGTGACCAATAAGTGATTAGAAAAAAATTAGAGAGGAGTGTATAACCCTTAATTTTAAACATAGCCCTCCTTCTTTCGCAGTCGGGTAAAAATCAGAAGGTGCACATGCGCTAAACTACTTCTAACAAAACATTTAAAAAAAATCTATTTTATTTTATAAAACTGACCTATTAACTAACCCTATGCCAATCAAAACTTAACTTGCTTTCTGCTTAAGAGTTTACTTAGCACAAGCCACGAACGCTATTGCCTGTAAGTTATTACTATAAATATATGGCTTCTTTTTGTCCCATACAGAGAAGGGTTACTGCATGCGAGGGGATCAATGCCAGTGGGATCACGGGAACGATCCCGTGGTTCTGGAGGACAACGCGCTCACCAGAGTGCTCGCCATGCCTCCGCCTGTGCCAGGTATATTGATGCTTGTATTTTGTACTGTGATACGATATGACATACTCTTGTGGGGAAATTCCAAGGATGTCAATAAAGTTTTTTTTCTTTCAAAACTAGATCTTTTTTTATACTTAAACTGTTTTATGTGCCAGGTATATTGATGCTTGTATTTTGTTCTGTGTTACGATATGGCATACTCTTGTGGGGAATTCCAAGGATGTCAATAATCTTTTTTTCTTTCAAAAGTAGATCTTTTTTATGCTTAAACTGTCTTATTGAGAAGTGTACTGTTTTCTACTTGTCAAGCCCTTTCATTTGATACTCGGTCGTGAAAAATATAATTTTATCAGACATTTTGTGGCCATCAAAATCGACACAGTAATTTTTAATTTTCTTTAACCATAGATGAAATTTATGTTTTGTAACGTAAGATTTGCTTTTCGAATTGAAGTAGGTTTTCACTGTTTTAAAAACTTTTTTTTTTTTGTTTAATATGTCATAAGGATTGCATTTGACCGCAAATCACCTGATGAAAAGCGAAGATGTAGCACGCTTGCCTAGAAGAAACCGATTCACTGGCGATTTGACAATTATACGAATATTATGGTTATTTGTATTGCAGAGTACAACCCTCTAGTGCCGGATATATGGATGGGCGCGCCGCCCGGGTTTGCTCCCTTTCCCCCGGCACATCTACCCCCGCCGAGGGAACTGATACACATACCTAGGTATGTATTATAAACTAGCTCTGCATAGCGGTTTCACCCGCGTAGTTCCCCATTTTACTATCGAGATAATCCAATGGGGCACAATTTTTTTTTAAGTCGGATAAATGGTATCCCATGTCATTTCCCGGGGTCCAATCTACCTGTGTACCAAATTTCATTCAGATCGGTTCAGTAGTTTTTGCGTGAGAGCGAGACAGAGTTACTTTCGCATTTATTATATTAGTTACACATTTTACATATGTATATGTACAGACAGGTGTTAATGTTTGTTTATTTGTCAAGTGTACACACTCTTGACAAATAAATCGATACAATATGTATAGGGTTATTGTATATATGTATATATTTATATTGATATATTTTTTATTGCCCTTACTCAGGGTTATCGGTTAGGGGTGTACTAAGCCATAAAGGGGTATACATACTTATCCTAACGAACAACTTTCACTATGGGATCAACATTATAATTCGAGAAAAAAAACCTGCTGTCCCATACAAAAAGTTGATCGGTCGTCGGCAAAATGTATGAAAAAGCTGATATATTTTGTTCGAATTCAGAGTAGGTCCCATAGTGTGACCCCCTCTCGGCTTAGTACACCCCTAGCCGATAATTTTACATACTATGGGATGTCGTAATCGTTTTAAAACATTTAGGTATGTTTATTTTCCTATCCATTTGTTTTGATTTCATACATATATCTATCATATAAAGTTTTAATTTTACTTGCATTTATTTTTTAACTTATCTTCAACACTGCAATAACAGTTTTTTATTAGAAATTTAAATTACTTTTAATTTAGTTTTAGTGAAAAGTTAATTTTTTGATCGTCACAATAAACTGAATAGCCGTGCTTAAATAAAATTGTCAAGGTTTCACTAAAACATATTCTAAAAATATTTTGTTTAATCTTCGTCAATGATCCCGATTCGGTCAGGCCAAACTTGCTAAACTAACATAATATGACAGTTCTAAAATTGTCTCCTCTCTTTTTGTTTCCTCAAGTGAGAAAAGTATGGATATAATTTTAGGAACTTTTAGTTTAGTCAGTGTGACTGGCCGAATCGGGGTCATAGTCCAATTCGTCGAGAACGATCCGACCGACGACGAATAACAAATAGCTAGAATATAATTTAAAATGAGTCGTGATTGCTTTTTTTACCCCCAGGGTACGTCACGAGGTGCCGCCTCCGGGCACGTTGCCCCCGGCGATGCCCCCGCGACCACCGATGCCCCACAAGAACTTCGATTACAACAGATTAGGTAAAGGTAAATATTGACACTCGTATTATTATCGTTTTGGGTTACAATATAGAATCTTTTGAATCAATTTTTTATCTTTAATATTTTATAGTGGTTGTGGTCAGACATGAGCGTGCCACACTCATTGGCATTACAAAATATATAAAGCTTCTATCTACGTATGATACATAACCTAACGAGGTTGCATAGCATTACAGTCCAGGTTCCCTAGAACATTTTTGCACTTTGATTACTGTTAAGCTAATTTTCCGTGAGCAGCTTGATTTTGATGAGACGCCCAAGATAAGACATCAAGCCGCTCATGGAAAATTAGCTTGATAGTAATCAAAGTGCAAAAATGTTCTAGGGAACCTGGACTATTCCGGCGAGAACGACGAAAAATAGGTGCTTAATTCATCGGAATCGTCATTTTTTCTTCAGCTTTATTTGATTTATAAATCATATTACTAGATCGATTTTGATAGGATTTTTATGGAATAGAAGAGACCTCTGTAGACAAAGAACGTAGTTATTAATATATTATGCAAATAAAATTACAATGGAAGTTGATAAACGAATTATTTTTAAGACGGCAGAATTATTGGTAAGACTTAGGTAGCGATAAGGAATGTTTTTGGTGCAAAGGTTACGGCCATCGCTATTCGACGTGACAACGCGCGTCATGGGTGCCTTTGCACCAGGAACAGACAAGGGGGGTTTGTTTGAACAGTTATGTGATTATAATTTATAAATATAATTAATTATTTGTATGTTCTGTATGTCGGCATCCCTGAATAAGCGGGACGCGTAATAAATAAAAAACAATAAGATTCCGCCAAATTTGGTCAAAAGAGAGAAAATTGATGCAATATTCCGTTTTGAGAACATTTTATTAGTCTCCCTAAAGGAATTTCAATTTTAATTTTTCAATATCAATTTATTTTGTTATGCAAAACAATGACATGTGTTCTTAAATTTCAGGAAGCTCTTAATAAATAATATTTTTAGTTCTTAATAATGTTTTGTATATAAATATATTTATATTTATTTATATTTATCATATAAATGTTTATCTCTACTAGGACCCCAAAGAGCGTCTGCGCCTCTCCACGCGTCCAACTGCTCCCTTGAGGTGAAGAAGGTGCCGCGCGGACTCAACGACATCACCCATCTCAACAATCACTTCAGCAAGTTCGGCAAGATTGTTAATATACAGGTGAAATTAATTATATATATTTTTTTACTATAATTATTGTTTTTTAAACCGATTCTCCTCCCCGTCCAGGTGCTGACGGCGACTTTAAATTGATTATTTACATTTTAGAAATAACTTTCGCCCGCGTTGTTGCTTTTGTTTGTCCAGGAAAAAATAAATCTCGAATTGTGTCTGTGCAAAGGTTTGAGCCTAACTAAAAACAAGCAAATACAAACCTTAGTTGTCAGTTTCCAAATGTGTGTTCGGATATAATTTTTAGAATTTCAGTTTTCAGTTAGTTCAGCAGGTTGAAATGGGTTCAATGGGGAAGCCTAGTTTAGTTAGAGACCACTGACCGGAATTGTATACGAGTACGCTCGACTTTAGATTATCAAAGTGAAAATGAATTTTCGATTTGATAACCGTAATTATATCACTAATATATGCAACTTATATTAGTGATGGGAGACAGGACAATGTTTACTTCCCAACACTCAAACCAGCCGCTTTAAATCTGCATAAAAACACCTGTCGTTTCCTAGTGAATATGTAGTTCATATAACACATGTACATAAGTGCCTGTAGGCCCCCTTCGAGGTGGAATACTTTGGCCAAGTTACAGGGGGGCTTTAGGACCCACAACCGAACGTTTCATCTGTCAGGGGTGAGTAGGGCTAATTTAATTGTGACTTATATTTTTATCTTAAATCTTATTTAAACTTAAATCTTAATTACTTAAATCTTATAAATAACTTCCAATGTTTGTTAGAATTCCGATAAACTCTTTATGCATCTTGAAATTGTTGGATGAATTTTATATAAAGAGCTCGCAGAGGCGCAACAGCTCACTTTCGAGAGAACGCTTGAAGGGTCAACATCTCCTGAGGATGCCTTGTGCTAAGGTGAAACACGTGTCGAGGAAGTCGGATACTGAGAGAAAGAGAAATAATAAGGTGAGGTGTGGCGGTGGTGAGGAGGAACCACACCATAAAAAACAAAAATATTTTTCTATTTCTCACGCTGACATCAAGACGAGGTGGAAAAACACTAAATATTTTTTTATATACCATCTTATTATGAATTTTAAAATAGTTAATTGTTTATTTGCCAAGGGTATATTAGGTCGAGGCTTGTATTAAATGTTTTCTTGTATCCGCAGATCTGTTTCGGCGGCGACCCGGAGGCTGCGCTGGTGACGTTCTCTACTCCCACCGAAGCAAGCGTCGCGTACAAGAGCACAGAGGCGGTGCTCAACAACAGATTCATTAAGGTCTTCTGGCATAATCACGATGTGAGTACAATGTATACCATACTAGCTGTGTAGTTCCCATTCATACATACGGGTTGAATACAGAACCTAATTTATTTGAAGTCGGTTAAAAAGTATCCCATGTCGTATCCCGGGGTCTAATCTACATGTGTACCGACCGTGAGAGACAGACAGACAGACGTAGAGACAGAGTTACTTTACCATTTATAATATTAGGTAGGATTATTAGTTTTAGAAAGATGTAAAAAATTTACTAAGTGCGAGGCGGATTCGCGCACGAAAGATTCCGTCGTCTATATAATTTTTCAGCATATTTTTTATTATTTTTGTAGTGTGTGTGTTTGTTTGTTTTTATATTTAAGTTTGTACCGGTTACCGTCATTAATATCGAGCAAAGTGAGGCAAAAAACTTACGTTTGTTGTATTGGATCCATTGTAAAACATTTATTTTGTTCTGTTTTTTGTATTTGTTGTTATAGCGACAAGAGAAATACATCATCTGTAGACATTTCATTCAACTGTCAAGCTGTTTCATTCAGCTGGTTCATGATATTTAGCCTGGTGACAGATAGATGGATGGACAGACAGTAAAGTTTTAGTAACAGGGTTCCGTTTCAACCTTTCCATTTCGGTCAGTCACACTGACTAAACTAAAAGTTCCTAAAATTATATCCATCCTTTTCTTACTTGTGGAAATAAAAAGAGAGGAGACTATTTTAACACTGTCAAATTAATTTTAGTAAGATTCGTCTGCCCGAATCGGGGTTAATATCATCTTTTCAAGTCCTGATTTGTAATACATTGTATATCATCTATACCATGCTTCTAAAAGAAAGAAAGAAGACGTTGAGACATTGCACACAAAACACTTAAACAATAAAAAAGGCGTTCTACGTTAATCTTTTTTTTTTCACCCAGAGTAAACAAGAGAACCTGGCGCCCGGTATGACCCAGGGCAAGCCCCCGCTGGAGCGCCCCCCCGCTCACGCCGGCTCACACAACAAGGTGCTCATCAACAGAGACAACATCAAGGCCACCGCTGACATCAAACAGAACAATATTGATAAGGTGAGGATGATAATATCTAGAAATTACTAGATAGTAGCCAAGAGTAGTCAAGGTAAAGAGAACCAAGATAAAGAGTATCAAGGTCAGAAGTACCAAGGTAAAGAGTATCAACGTCAAGAGTACCAAGGTAAAGAGTATCAACGTCAAGAGTACCAAGGTAAAGAGTATCAACGTCAAGAGTACCAAGGTAAAGAGTATCAACGTCAAGAGTACCAAGGTAAAGAGTATCAACGTCAAGAGTACCAAGGTAAAGAGTATCAACGTCAAGAGTACCAAGGTAAAGAGTATCAACGTCTAGAGTACCAAGGTAAAGAGTATCAACGTCAAGAGTACCAAGGTAAAGAGTATCAACGTCAAGAGTACCAAGGTAAAGAGTATCAAGGTAAAGAGTATCAACGTCAAGAGTACCAAGGTAAAGAGTATCAACGTCAAGAGTACCAAGGTAAAGAGTATCAACGTCAAGAGTACCAAGGTAAAGATTATCAACGTCAAGAGTACCAAGGTAAAGAGTATCAACGTCTAGAGTACCAAGGTAAAGATTATCAACGTCAAGAGTACCAAGGTAAAGAGTATCAACGTCTAGAGTACCAAGGTAAAGAGTATCAACGTCAAGAGTACCAAGGTAAAGAGTATCAACGTCAAGAGTACCGAGGTAAAGAGTACCAAAAGAATTAGCTAGAATTTGTGCTATAATGTTACAAAACTGACAAGCTAGTATGTCATGTCAATTGTAGCGATAAAACATGCCAGAAGTAGTTCTAACACGTTCATCATTTGTTGTAGCAGCCATCTTGGATTTGATATTAGTGCATGTTGAGGGAGTCGTTTGCGATCTCCATTTTAGAACTCGTCTACCCCAGGTTGTCGGTTCTACGGTGTATGTGAGCGGGGCACTGCCACCATTCTACTATCAGAGGAGAGATACTCGTACAGCCAGACGCTGTCGGGAAATTTCATACTTTAAATGCTCCTTATACAAATTTATATTTATCCTCCCCAGGAGAAAGAAAAGCAAGCCAACGGTCAGGACGTCAAGAAACCTGTAGCGCCGGTAGTACCAATCACTCCGGTAGACAAGTGCAAGAGAGCGCGGGAACTACTAGACACGCAGCTCCACCAGCAGCGGCGGCTCATACAGAAGCTGGAGTGTGGTGAGTAACGACTGTCCCCCCAGTGGACAAGTGCAAGAGAGCGCGGGAACTACTAGACACGCAGCTCCACCAGCAGCGGCGGCTCATATAGAAGCTGGAGTGTGGTGAGTAACGACTGTTCCCCCAGTGGGCTAGTGCAAGAGAGCGCGGGAACTACTAGACACGCAGCTCCACCAGCAGCGGCGGCTCATACAGAAGCTGGAGTGTGGTGAGTAACGACTGTCTCCCCAGTGGACAAGTGCAAGAGAGCGCGGGAACTACTAGACACGCAGCTCCACCAGCAGCGGCGGCTCATATAGAAGCTGGAGTGTGGTGAGTAACGACTGTTCCCCCAGTGGGCTAGTGCAAGAGAGCGCGGGAACTACTGGACACGCAGCTCCACCAGCAGCGGCGGCTCATACTGAAGCTGGAGTGTAGTGAGTGACGACTGTTCCCCCAGTGGGCTAGTGCAAGAGAGCGCGGGAACTACTAGACACGCAGCTCCACCAGCAGCGGCGGCTCATACAGAAGCTGGAGTGTGGTGAGTAACGACTGTCCCCCCAGTGGACAAGTGCAAGAGAGCGCGGGAACTACTAGACACGCAGCTCCACCAGCAGCGGCGGCTCATATAGAAGCTGGAGTGTGGTGAGTAACGACTGTTCCCCCAGTGGGCTAGTGCAAGAGAGCGCGGGAACTACTGGACACGCAGCTCCACCAGCAGCGGCGGCTCATATAGAAGCTGGAGTGTGGTGAGTAACGACTGTTCCCCCAGTGGGCTAGTGCAAGAGAGCGCGGGAACTACTGGACACGCAGCTCCACCAGCAGCGGCGGCTCATACTGAAGCTGGAGTGTAGTGAGTGACGACTGTTCCCCCAGTGGGCTAGTGCAAGAGAGCGCGGGAACTACTGGACACGCAGCTCCACCAGCAGCGGCGGCTCATACTGAAGCTGGAGTGTAGTGAGTGACGACTGTCCTCCCAGTGGGCTAGTGCAAGATAACGCGTCTTAATGCATAAGATATGGGTGGACTAAAATTATTTATAAAAATTGTGTGTATTGACTCTTATCAAAATCGCTCTAGTAGACTTCACGATTCAAATAATTCACAGAATATTTCTACCAAAGTAACGTGTTCCTTTATATTTTTAACATAACTTATTAGTATTGCATATATATTTTATTAAAACGTGTATTTATTGTGTGACAGGTAATCTGTCGGGCCAGCAGAAGAGTGCCATCATGGACGCGATCAAATCCACGCAGGAAGGCATAGAGAAACTACAGAAGGAACTAGTGTCGTATCAAGGCACTATTAGTATGAAGATGCAGGTCAGTTACTGTTATATTTACTTACCTATTATTCTTATAAATATTTTTGTCTAAATGTAACTTAAAATTTTTTTTTTCTTATATATATATGTATATGGCGTTGTACGATCAGTATATTTGCCAGTATTATGTTTATTTTTCTTTTTTTAATTAATCCAAGTGTTTTTTTTTATCACATTTCATTCGTAAAAATATTACTTTATTGCTACACTTTATATAAGGTTTAAAAAAATTCGCAGTCCCTATCCCACAACTTTTCTAAAAGCTTCGTCAGAGCTTCTTAGCACTAACAATTAAAAAAAATCAGTTTTGTTGTGACGCACTAAAAAGATAATTGTCATTAAACTATAGTTTAAGTGTAGAAGGTTAGGGAATCCTAACCACCATAGTTATCTTCAACCGTCAAACAAAAACTATATCGATAAATAATTAAATCGCAGGAAGAGACGGTATCGCGGATGTCTCGTCTACAACTCAACCAGGTATTGAGCGTCGATGTTCGCACACGCATGTGTTTGTGCATACTTACATACATACAAACAAACATCTATAACATACAAATTATAGGGGCCTTACCGTTTTGAATTGTGGGGAAATCATCATGCATTCATAACCAGTCTTGGAATTTATAGCATATATGTCTGCGTAGATATAAATTTTTAAAAAGTTACTTCTAATAAACACAACAGGATTCAAAAACAAGATATACATTATTATTTTTTAATCTTATCGATTTATCAACAAATGTATTGTGTTCTACTAGTAAAGTTCTTTCATTAGATACCTTTATTGAGAAGGTTGTGAAGAAAATATGATCCGCCATTTAGTGGCGGCGTCCATTTTGAATTTGCAATGACACTGAATTCATTTAAAATGTTTCGAATGCGAAAACTGATTTTTTTCATATTTTATGATATATATAATTTAAAAAAATATATTTCAACGTAAAAATTTTAACAATTTAGATATGTTCAGGCTTAATAAACGAGTCCTAACTTTAATCGTCATTTGTCTTGTTCTGGCGCGTGACGTCGTCCATTGGATAGAACAAGACAAAAGATGCTCGAAGTTAAGACGCGTTTATTAATAAGGCAGATTATAAACAGAAATTTTTGCGAAGGGACCTTTTGCGAGGAAACCGTCAAGTGCAAACGAGCTTGTCTTATGAGAGATGTGTTGAAATCACTTTTAGTTTATACATATATTAGCATGTGTGTATGTGTTGTTTGTTTCTATTTAGTTTTTGTTTTCACTGTTCTTTTATTTGTCTTTCTTTTTGACTTTTGCATTCAATGCAGCAATTTTCGGACTTCTTCGACCTCGTACTAACGACTCCTTGGCAAATGACAACATTTCATTTTTTGCAAAGTGATGCAAATTCGAAAACCATTTCGAGATAATGTAATGAAGAGTTTATACTAAAAATAACCACATTTTTATATCAAATTTCTTCCGAGTTATTTACAAAAAAAAAATGTAATGATAAAAATTCTTGTATTTATGTCACCACCGTCACATGCGATCACTGAAAAGTATTATTGTATCTGTCATCTGTTAATCATACCGAGACAACCAACTAGAGTACAGATAATTAATGACATTATATTTTTACGAGCTTTCGACGAGAATAACATTGTGAACTGATTTTTTCTTATATCTTCAAAAATTTCTACAAATGTAATAAAATAAAACATAGTACTTACGATTTCATTTGTAACAAAAACGGGAGCTCAATAATTTGAAATGAATCTATAATATAAAAATGAATCGCTGCATGTGTTGCTAAGCGCGAATCTCGAGAGCAGCTGAACTGATTGTGCTAATTTTTTTTTTTAATATTCATTAAAGTACGAGAATGGTTCTTACGGAACGAAAAAAAAAAAAACAAATAATTGCCTTAAAAGGTATAACAAAATTACATGTCTATACTCCCATACAATCGATTCGTAATAATACTTAAAAGTCAATTTGAACTTTAATACCATACCATAAAGTTTCAGTGTTTGTGGAGAGGTTATATTATTGTCAATATTTATGCGATGGTAACATTACTCTTAAAGAATCGACTGTAAGGCGGTACGAAGTTCACCGGGTCAGCTAGTATAGGATAAATGATATGATAAGCTTAGGTAATTGATTATGGAGTGTGAGATCACAGTGTAATTATTATTTCTTTTTGTATTAATTTTACACAGTTTCACTTCGCAAATTGACATTTTACTTCGGATAATGTTAAAAAGTTTAATCCTATACGCCAACCGTGCGGTAAGTCTTTTCGGAGTAAATCGGTTTCTTCTAGGCAAGCGTGCCACATCCTAGGCCGCATCAACGCTTGCCGTCAGCCTATATAGAAAAAAGTGACTCAGGTACTCCGACTTGGGCGTAGTATTAGCTGCCGTGTTCCATCTACGTATATGAACTTGGAAGTTAGTGTCAGTAATATCGTTTCTATATGGTTTCGTGGGATATACTATACTAATTCCGCTAAGTAGCTGCTGTCTAATAGTTTTTATTACAATGCAACCATATAAAAAATAAATTCAGATTTAAACAATTTAAATGGAAATTTACTTAACTTACAATTCTGATCTCACCTCAATGGGGAAATAGTGACATCATTAGTTAATTTAGGGATAAATGAAACCCAAATTTTCATCTGTCACGCACCCGCGCGGGGACGTCAAGTGCTCGGGGACAAATGTGAATAGATCTATATCTTCAATTAATGATGAGTTTGAAAGCACAACGCATGTGTCTGCGCTATCGTTCGCTCGTTTCATATCCATTGTCTTATAACATTACATTTCATATATCTGTACATTTGTGTATTTTTATTATTGTGTTCAAAGTGATTCCTATTCGGTCCGACCTACATAACCTATAACCCGGTCAGAATATCTGTGCACCTCGCTGGAATGCGGCGCCTCACGGCGTACCCAGACCGCCGATATGACGTCACGAGCTCAGGTGCACAGATATTGTGACCGAGTTGTAAATACTACACTAAATTAATTATCTATAAAGTATTGTAATATAGCTTCATATGCGATAAGCTTTTTTTTTAGTCAATAATTTTTTTTGTATAATGTTTTATATAACTCATGAGAAAAGACTTTGGTCTCATACTTATAGTAAATTTTTCTCATGACGAAATCTACGGTGACCTTTAGAACTTACATACGTAGTTTATATGAACAAGTTGAGTAAAGTCTCTAAAGTATGCGGTAGGCTTAGTGTAGATTAGACGTGTTCGTAGATAATAAACAAGGTAATGACCTCGATTCTGTCACGCCAAACTTACTAAACTAACCTAATTTGACAGTTCTAAAATTGTCTCCTCTCTTATTGTTTCCGCACGTGAGAAAAGGATGGATATAATTTTTAGGAACTTTTAGTTTAGTGAATGTGACTGGCCGAATTGGCGCCATTATCCATTAATGATTATGTATTCATTAAATATGGACTTTGTAGTAAAATATAATGAATTAAATCTAATTATTTGGTCTTGGTTACACATTTCAAATTTTTTTTATTTAGTTTCAGTAAATCATACACCATGGTGGGTGAAACACGGTTTTTAAAGCATTTTGTAGTCATATTATGTCTGTTTTTATATGTGGACTGTGTGGGTTTCGTACATATTAAGGCCCCTCTTACATTTCCGCGCGGCTCCATACAAACTGAGCGCACGTTGCCGTCGCAGTGAAATATATAATTAAGTCAAGGATTTGTTGAACTCATGTTGTCTTTAAAAATATATATTGAATAATGAGAAAAAAAAATACACAGATATAATTCAAGCACGTGATATTGTTAGATTGGTTTTTCTTTGATGGATTGTATTCGACAGAATCTACTAATTAGAGCTCTAAAATAAGGTGTGCACGATTTTTTGCTTAAACAACGTAATTTTATATTTTTATAACTATTGAAGAAGAACAACTTTTATCAAATTATTGTAAATAAAAGAAAGTTAGCAAGTATACAATTTCTTCCGTGAAACCTACCTACTCGAATTTACGCGAAATTTGTAAGAGGGCCCTTAATTTAAAACAAATGTACCTACTGTTTTATTAATCTGTGTAAAAATATTAACAGCTTATAGTTTCAATGTGAAATAACAAAATAATCGTGCTTATTTGTAAATACAATAAATAATAAAATAATAGGAATTAAGCAGATTATTCTTAATGATGCATTATAAAAAGCTTTAGTTAAATTATAATTTGTATGGAATACTCGTACCACGAAAGTATACGAAATTAAAAAAATAAAAAGAAACGGTTTTGTATACATACATAGAAATGTGACAAGACTTTTAAAATAAAATATTAAATTAGTTAATATAATACAAAAACTATTTTTTTTTCTTTATAATTATTGTTAATTATTATACAAAACAACCAATAATATATTAATAAATACTTTTGGTTTATAAAATAATATTTTAATTTTGGAAAAATAATATTTACCGTTTTTTTTTATAATAATTATTTATCGCACCCATCGGCTAAATTAAATATATTTACTGATATATAATTATTAATAATACTGTCAATTGTTGCACGCGGTTATGAAACTAGTCGTATCTTCCAACGGTTGACCGTAGATACGACTTGTACTATACCATACCAAAACGTGTGTCATTTAATCAACAGGTGAAGGCCAAGAAGCCGAAAACGAGAGAAGAAGCTCAGAAGGAAATCCTGGACGCGGAGTTGGATTTGTTTACAAAACAACAGGTCAATAATTTCATACATTTTACTATATATATATATATATATATATATACTAAAGTTAGGAATACTCGTGAGTGGAAATGGTAAGAAAACAGGCGGTTAGAAGCGAATTCGAAAAATACCCGACTGCTAAATGGTTAAACCTGTGTATCGTACCGCCATTACTTTTGCTTTAGTTTCTCTCTCAATCCAAAGGTTGCCTGGAAGAGATCGCCGTTAGCGATAAGGCCGCCGCTTGTTGCACGTAATTATTAGTTTCATTAAGTTAATTGTATTATTTATGTGTGCATACATGTGCATAGTCTTTAATTTTGATGTATCCACTGTCACTCTCACGACTGAGACTAATCTAATGACACCACTCACGTAAAAATACGACAAGCCGTGTAGGCTCTAGAGCGTGACAAACAAATATACATACATACATACAATCAGGCGACACTAATAATATGTGTATAAATAATAACGAATCCTTTTATTTCCACCAACAGGAAGGACAAGATGTCACGGAGCTAATGAAGAGAATCGACGAGCTTCGGAGAAACATGACGATACAGTTCCCCGCACACAACCCCGCCGTGAGACGATCACATCCCAGGTGAGATCACAGGTTCACTGCCGACGGAACCTACAGCCTTGATATACATTGATAAATTACTTGAAACAAACGAAATCACTTTTGATTGTTTCTCTATCCTAACTAATATTATAAATGCGAAAGTAACTCTGTCTGTCTGTCTGTTACGCTTTCACGACAAAACCACTGAACCGATATGGATGAAATTTGGTACACAGGTAGATTGGACCCCGGGAAAGGACATCGGCTACTTTTTAACCGACTTCAAAAAAAGTAGTTCCCCCGTTATATCGATAATCCAATGTAGAACTACGCGGGTGAAACTGCGGGGCCCAGCTAGTATATATATAAAGGAATCCCTATATCTCTTGGTCACGACATCACGCGTGCACGGCTGGACCGATTACACTATTTCTTTTTTGGTTGTGTTTGTTATTGACAGGAGATGGTTCTTGTGACAGAAAAAAAAAATAAAAAAATATATATTTAAAAATAAATGAATCCGTTAGCTGATATTAGTCTTGAAATGATTGTCGTACTCCAGGGAAGGTTTAAAAGGTGAGAAACATACATAACTGTTCGGCGGTACGAAGTTCGGCGGGTCAGCTAGTGTATTATAACATGCAATTTGAAGGGTGTGTTCATTATATAGGGTGCAGGGGTGTATTAAGAAAGGATTTTTGGAAATTGAACTCCTAAGAGGGTTCAAATGAAGGTTAAGATTTTGAAACTTGTGTGTATTTAATTTTATGTCGCGTAGAACACTGCGGATGACAGCTACTAGTAGTAACTAACTAAGCCACGTTCGATTCCCGGTCGGGGCGGGTGTACGTACGAGATTGAATATCTCGTAATGTCCAGGTTCGCGTGTTGTGTTTAAATAAAAACGGATTAAAATTAAAAAAATGATTTCGTTTCGTTCAAGTAATTCGTCGAAAAAGTATATTTACATACAAGTTTTTTAATGTATGCACAGTGTTATCGGTTAGGGGTGTACTAAGCCGGAAAGGGGGCAACATAATTATCCTTAATAACAACTTTCTCTATGGGACCAACACTGAATTCGAGAAAAAAAAGTTGATCGGTCGTCGTATTACAGAGCAAATTTTTTTTCTCGAATTTAGAGTTGGTCCCATAGTGAGGGTTGTTCATTATGATGAGTATAGTGACCCCCTTTTGGCTTAGTATACCCCTAACCGATAACCTTGTATATGTAGGCCCTATAATATTATGTTTGACGTATGTATTTCAAGCTATCGTATAGTGAAACGGAAAGCAAGGTAAGATCATCATACTATTTGTAAAAAGCAAGTACTCACGTACTTACTAGAGCGGAATTAAAAATATTAAAACGGTAACAATTTGTCTAGCAAACTTAAGTTTTCATATACGGCGTGATTCTAAATTGAGTTCGAACCAACCGACCGGTCAAATACTATTTAAATTGACGAAATTCAATTGTAATAGTATTTAATTTGAATGTAAATTGTTCAGAGGGGGTGGTAAGTTCAACCCGGCGCTGCGGTTCACTCGCAGCGGTCCCGGCGTCCCTCTCAAGTTCGGTAGCGCCAGCGTCGACCACCGGCCGCGCGCTCTGCTCATATCCGGCTTCGAGGCGGACGAACTGGAAGGACTCTATGCACATTTCTCGGTAAGTAAACCTCTTGGAACTTTTGATCGCAAATAAAGTGTATGCATGTATTAAGAGGATCACCGACCCTTCACTGTTATTGTGTTTCTGATACAATTTTCGTTCCGGGGCGTACCTCTTTTCATCGCCTAAATTGTATCGTAGTTTTTTGTTATTGGTGTCAATCGCTTCACTATGATGTATTTTAGGTCTACACGTTTTATTATTTGGAAAAAAGTTATTGAATTTTGCATAATTAAGGCTTTTGATAGACATCGTATCAGCACAAAAATATGATTGTTTAGTAAGCTTGTATATTTAGAGTGATAATAAAGACTGTAAAAAATAAAACGTTAAAGCCTAGTAAACAGTGTGTTAGCTATGTGAAGAAATAAACCACTGGAATCGGACAACGTTAAAAGGTAGAAAAGAGCTATATCTTATTTTATGGACAAGTTGGCGGTCTATAGCTGTCCTATAATGACCCCAATTCGACTAGACACTGTTAAACTAAAAGTTCCTAAAATTATATCTATCCTTTTCTCACATGTGGAAGCAAAGAGAGAGGAGACAATTTTAGAACTGTCAAATTGGTTAGTTTAGTAAGTTTTGGGTTTGCACGAATCGAGGTCATTATCGTATTATTGTTGTCAGCAATACGGCGAAGTGATCAGCAAGGAGGTGGATTTGACTGTTCCGCAACTGGTTCTGCAGTACAAGGCGCGCGCGCACGCCTCGCAAGCTATGACCCACGGCAAGCACTATAACGAACGGACGCTGGCAGTGAGTTCTTTTTTATTTTGTTATCCAACACAGCTTAGTATTTGACCATAAGTTCGCACGACCACGGAAGTCAGCGGTACTGCAGCCCTAGATGGTGCACGCCTAGTCTGGATTACGCAGGATCTGAAGCTGGTGGTAGCTAGCCAGGCGAGCGATAGTAAAAGTCCTACCACCATGCTATGGTTTCCTCACGATGTTTTCCTTCACAGGTAGCTCAGACTCTTTTTGCATGTTTTGTGAGAATCGACCCCACTAACAACTCGACCATCATCGCTACGTGAGTATTATAATATTAATAGTATAGTATATTATACTAATAATTAATATATCATAATCATTTATTTCTCTATATAAAACATGGGATAAAAAATTAACTAAAAAAATTATAAAAACTTTGGGTACTGAGTGCTTTATATTTTTTTTTAGAAATATCAAAACGTCTAGTGAGAGAGACATGTGACCAGAATGCTGGCTCTTATATAGGTCTTAAAATTAGCATTGCCATTCAACGTGGCAATGCTGCCAGCATTCTTGGAACTTTCCCTACCACTGGTTTATTATGAGATTAGTTTTTATAACTTAATGTTTATTCTTTTCTTTTGTGTTTTAATAAATTATACTAAAATAACAACAGTGCATAGCATTGAAATGTTTGTTTGATTATGTATCGAAAGACACAGCACGTACACTAAGTAGCCTTGTGCAGTGGTGTTGCTTGTCTTGAGTATTTGAACAATTTTTCATAGGAGGGAATGATTCTGTGATTTACGAGAAGATGGAAGATACGTTAGTTTATATTTGGTTATTTAGGTGTTTTAGATAAAACATTTAGATACATTTGCCTGATCACTTCTGCTGTATGTGATTCCCACTTCAACACGAGTATATTTGCAATTGTAATATATGAAGTATATATGATAATTAATGTTTTATACAACGTGTAACAGAAAAGTGTGACAATACTTAACGGTGTCAGTCTACACATCAGACACTGATGCCAGATTGGGGGGAATTCCTCCAAATTTAAGGTTTTTTTATGTTGTGGGGGGAAATTTGGGGTGAAAATATTTTTTTGAAAAACTGCGGTTGGAGGGAATTGGGGGATTTTTAGTACCAAACCTGTGATAAGGGAAAAGCCATTGTTATTCTAAATATAGTAACAGTGCGGGCATAAATTAACGCCAATGACCAGTAGCTTTGCCGAACATAGCAAAATCGCAAAACAAAATGGCTAGAACAGAATAATGCTGCGCACGATGTCAGCCGAGCTGACTGGTGCAAAAGTTGCCGCCAGCGAATCGGTTCTGATCAATCGTGTCGTGTCTCGCTCAGTCTGTACATCACTTAGATTAGTCGTAATGGTCCTATCAAAGAGTTCGTAATAATTGAGTATAATGATATTGAAATTATTATAATCTAGAAATGAATTGACATCTTACAAGCAATTAATACGTATTTCAGCTCGCTACCAATTTTTAGGGGGAATTTTTCTTCAAAATCTTAAAAATTTTCGGTTAACATTTGTAATCTGGCAACACTGCCATTAAAGTGAACCTATAGTAGAACAAAAATTTGCTAAATTCGAAAAAAAATATTGCGTCCTCCATACAATTCGACCGATCTGGTGACCAATTTAGTTAGCTGGCAACCCCAGCCGCGTAAACATCTGATCAGAGAGCTCTGTCAATTTTTATTTTAAATAATTAACATATCTAGTTTTGTGAAACTTACGGGTAATATACACCTAGGAATATAACCTCCAAACTTCAACCGGCACTTGGATACTGGTGAGCAGACGAATATTTTATGAACTACACCGATTTGTTTTGTTCGACGAGATACACATCAGAGACATTAGTGACAGTTGAGGGTGATTTGAATTGTAATGCACAAAAACAATAGATTTTTTACATATTGGCAATATCTAACTAGCAAGCGAATGAAGGTTTTTCGCTTTTGACTATCAATCAACAGAAGTGACGTATTGAAGTTTGACAGTTTTGACTTTGACATAATATCAACAAAATATCTAGATAATAAAGCTTACTACTCGCGGCCAGACTTATCATCAAAATGAATTCAGAAACAAACGACTTTCAACTTGTTAAAAAATCGAACTCTATGATTGATCTATCAAAATCTACTATGATTAATGACACAATAATGAGTTTACACGACAACACGCTAGTTGAGGACAGTCACACATATGCCCATTTTAATCGACAAATAGAACAGTTGAACATTCAACTTCAATCTGCGAACCAAGAAATAGAAAATCTATCCTTCGAGAATAACAAACTCAAGAAAGCTATTGACAGATATAAAACGCTAGGTTTTGATGATAGCCCATCTTCTGGAACAATAATGACTAGAAAACAAACACGTCTTGCAAATATGAAAAAATGTCAAGATAGCCAAGCCGTCAGAAAACGAAAGTATTCAATAGAAAAGGAACATGGTGACAATTATCTTTCCCAATTAGGTACACCTACAAATAGTCCCACAACTAATAAAAAACCTAAAAATGAAAATGAATCTCCAATTACACCTACAGTCATAAATAAAAATGAAAGGCTTCCGACTATAAATAAACAGAAAGTTAAGAAAACGACAAATAATAAACAGAAAACTATACTAATAAACAACGACACAGAATACAGTACAACAAACATTAATATTGAACCTGTCACTCAATTACAACGGAACAACAATTCAAAAGAAGGGAAAACGACACATAATAAACAGAAAATTACGCCAATAAACAACGACACAGAACATAGTACAACAAACATTAACATTGCACCTGACACTCAAGGACAACGGAACAACAACTCGAAAGAAGGGAAAACGACACATAATAAGCAGAAAATTACACTAGCAAATACCGACACAGAACATAGTACAACAAACACCAACACTGAATCTTCCACTCAGGTACAACGGAACAATAACTCAAAAGCAGGGAAACGCTTTGGTAAGATTCTGATCTTAGCAGATGAACAAGGTCAACATACACAGCTTACACTACAGCAACTCCTGGGGGATAATTATAAAGTTAAATGTTATTGGAAACCAGGAGCTCGACTACAGGATATAATAGATGCAACTAAAAATGAGACTGATAAGTTCACCAAAAATGACTTCATTATTCTTTTAGCAGGTACAAATGAGCGTATTCCATACGAGTTTCAGTCAGTTTTACATGTATGGCTAAATTCAGTATCTCACACCAACATTTTACTACCTCAAATCTTATACGGCGTACACTTAAGGGAACAAAAGCTAAATTATGAACTGGAACACATATGTAATCAATACGAGCATGCAATGTACGTAAATATGTCCTATCAATATTATCGACCACGTAGACATGAATTCTGTGTTAACATATGTAGAAGCGTCCTAAAAGAAATTCTGCATTTGTCATACAAACATAATTTCCTTCGCTACCAAACCGCACAGAGTAATTGTAAAATTTTAAAGAGTGATTTACCAGCAATAAAATATACTACGGATAGTAACGTTAAACTACGCAAATTGTACAACGTCAATTCCAAAGTAAACAAGAGTACACAGACTTACGATGAGCCGCAAATAATTAATGATGAGACAGTCAATTCAAACGATCATTTATTTCGTTTATAATGAAATACGTATTATGCATCAAAACGTAGACGGACTTTTAAGCAAATCTGACTTAGTGGTAGCTAGTTTACAATCTCTAGAATGCAAAAAAAATAGTATTGATGTTTTATGTATTACTGAACATAATATGAAACAAGATGACACCAACAATCTTAAAGTACATGATTTTTGCCTTGGATCCTCTTGCTGTAGGACAAAACGTAGAGGTGGATCTTGCATTTTAGTACGTTTGTCACATAGGTTTAAACCCATACCGGGATTGCAAAAATTTTGCATAGAAGGCACAATTGAGTGCTCCGGCATTGAACTGCTGGATCACAAAATTATTATTATTTGCGTTTACAGACCCCCTAAAAAGAAACGTTGTTTCATCGATGCATTTTTTAATAAACTAAACTTATTATTACAAGATTTAAGTTTTGGTAAAAAAAAAATTGTCCTTTGTGGAGATTTCAATATTGACATGTTTGAGGAAAGTAATAAAGTTACTGAATTCAGAGAGCTAGTTAGTAATTATAATCTTAAATTTGCAATCAATGAGCCGACAAGAATCAGAAGTGGTACTTGCTTGGATAATATTTTGTATAATATACGAGGATGCAAGGGAATAGTGGCTGAACTGGCCTTATCGGATCACACTGCGCAGATACTAACATGCCCTGTAAAGCCTAGTTATTCGATAAAATATTGGTACATTAAAAGACGCGACTATTGTCTAGAAAATATAAATAAATTTAAAAGATGCCTCAATTCACTTACTTTTTCTGAAGTTGCTGAAGAAAATGATGCAAATGATGCATTTAACGCATTTTTTGACTTGTTTATGCTGTTTTATGATCTTTGTTTTCCAATACGAAAATTAAAAATTATATCTCGACGACGTCCACAATGGCTAACAAAAGGCATCAAGAATTGTTGTAAACGCAAACGTGCCCTACTTTGGACTTATAGAAGGAAACCTACATTAGAAAATAAATTAAAATTCAAAGAATTATCATCAAGACTTAAACGGGTCATGAAATTAACGCAAAAGTTACAAAATGAAAATTTTATAAAAAAAGCACAAAATAAAAGCAAAGCTATGTGGGAGGTGATAAATGGGAAAAGTCATAAGAATTGCCAAAACACTATAGAGCTAAATATTGAAGGTAATCTTATTAGTGATCCCCTGGAATTAGCAAACCTGTTTAATAATTTCTTTATTGACCAAGTATCTGGAAATGACATGGATCATGATACTTTGTTACATGGACCATCTAGCGTTGGCTCTCTTTTTATGGCTCCAAGTATTCCTTCCGATATAGTTAATATAATTATGGCTTTAAAAAACACAGGTGCTACTGGATACGATGGTGTTTCTACACAAATAATCAAACAAGTGTCCAATAGTATATCTCCTGTGTTGAGTTATGTAATTAATAAGTGTATTTTGAATGGGGTTTTTCCTGAAAAGCTTAAAAAAACTATAGTAAAACCTCTTTTCAAAAATAGAGACAAAAATGACATTAGCTGCTACAGGCCCATTGCTTTAGTTCCAGTTTTTTCTAAAATAATAGAACGATATATTTATAAAAGTTTATCTAGTTATTTCGAGGAAAAGCACTTATTTGCGAAAGAACAGGTTGGATTTCGAAGAAACAGGACAATTAACCAAGCCATCTATACATTTTTGCAAACAGTGCTTACAAGTGTGGACAAAAAAATTCCAGCATGTGCACTGTACATGGATCTCACGAAGGCATTCGATTTCGTGGATCACAGATTGCTTTTAAATAAATTGCAAACATATGGAGTCAGAGGAAATATCCATAATCTCATTGAATCCTATTTATGTAATCGTGAACAGTGTACACAAATAAGTAGGATTTGCCCAAACTTAAAAAAAGAAATTATATTTTCATCAGACTATAGGAGGACAAAGTATGGCGTGCCACAAGGTAGCGTGCTTGGTCCTCTTCTTTTTATTATATATATTAACGACCTTCCAAAAATTATAGATCATCCAACAACTTTATTTGCTGATGATAGCACTGTATTGTTTACAGGTAGGGATAAAAACAGTGTGGAATGTGACATTAATACTACTCTTGACAAAATTGTACAATGGCTAAATGTAAATAATTTGCATATTAATCTTACGAAGACATTTATAATGACATTTCGAAATAAAGTTAATAAATTGGATGGTATGGACATTTGCAACTCTGGGCATAAAATAAAGGACGTAGAAATAACAAAATTTTTAGGCCTAAATATTGACTGCCAATTAAAGTGGAAAGAACATATTGGAAAATTGATTATAAAGCTCAACCAATGTTCATATGCACTATACATGCTTACTAAGATAGCCAGCAAAGACACAGCCCTTACATCATATCATGGTCAAGTCTCATCGTTACTTAGATATGGCATTGTATTTTGGGGTAATTGTACAGGAATTGATTCTGTCTTAAAAGCACAAAAGAAATGTGTTCGTGCTATTTGCGGTTTACGACCTAGAGAAAGCTGTAAACCATTTTTTAAAAGTTTAAAAATTTTAACAGTGCCGTCTATGTACATTTTTGAGTGTGCAATGTTTGTACGAAATAATAGTAATATTTTTGCTAATGTTAAAAGCGAACGGTATAAACGTAATGTTAAACTACCTGTATGTAATTCAGCACAACTTCATGATAGTGTTTTATGTATGGCTCCTTTAATTTATAATAGTTTGCCTACGTGTATAAAAGACTTGGAGTATACTCATATATACAAATACAAACTAAAAAGTTTCTTGCAAGAGAAGCCGTACTACAGTGTGACTGAATTTTTTACTGATATGAGAAACAAGTGTACGACATGAATTTCTATTGATTTATTATGACGTTATTGTAAATAAATTGACATTTTTAATTTATTCATTATTATACTCGTATTATATTTAACAATCCTACAATAAATTAAATTACTGACATGTAAATATTTATAATGAGATGGCTGTGAATAGATGTCCTTACATTGCGTTTGACAATGACATATTAATGTTCTGCTAGGTTTGTTTATTTCTTTGACATTTTGGTATGTAGTGAAACTAATTTAATTTAATGTAAAAGTTAAAGTTTTTTTTTCGATTCCTTTAGTAATTAGTATTCAACTCGCATTTTAGTATTGTATGAAATAAGTTAGTATGCAATGTATCCTATTTATGGAACAAACAAGAGTGTTTAGTTTGTTGGAATACTAGCCAGCCAGTATCAGGTACCTACTCACATTTGTATTTGAAGTAAGTTTTGTAATGTAATGTTTGTAATATTTTATTTCAGTATTTCTATTTTGCATGCTGATAGGCAAGGACATGTGCACACTTACTTACCTTAAGATCTTGTACATTGCTTATAACCATGTTCCTAGCAAATAAAGTTAATTTGAATTTGAATTGAATTTGAATTTGAATTTTTGTATGGAGAAACCTAATATTTATTTTCAAATTTCGATTTTTTTCATGTAACTCCCTTAAGTATTTTCACACCTTTCTGTTTTACGTTGTATATGACAATGAATGCTTTAAACGTCTGTACCCTAAAATTAAATTACTATATTAAATAAGATATTAAATGACTGTTATGTATTTATTACATCAGATAACGTGGGCGACGAATCAGAAGCCGGTGTCGAGTGCGCCGCCCGCGCCCGCTGAGAAAGTACACAACGGCGACGTCACCAACGACGAACAGAAGGAAGAGGTATGTACCAACGCATATTATCCCACTATAGAACATGAGTATCCTCTTTTGGCCGGTTGGGGAGGGGGGCAGAAGTTAACTACGATGGTAAAAAAAAATTTGTTTAGTTGAATAGAATATGCTTTATTCGACAAAAAACAACAAGCTAATCTGTAAGAAATAGAAAATACAGTAGTAGGGAAGCATGTTGAGGCATTTACCTCGACAACATGCAGGATTTCTATTGAGAAATTTCGTTTATTATGTGAAAACATGTACATTTGGCTTACTGTACTTCAGTGGTGGGATTCGTCGTAACAGGATGGCCGAGACGTAAGGATATAATGCATCGAAAGTTACTTTAATATAACGCTTTGAGGTAGAGACATTATTTCCCTTGCTATGATCACACACCATACTTCAATAATGCCTAGCCGTTAACATTATCTGCCTCATTATAATAAACTCGTCTCAACTTTAATCGTCATTTGTCTTGTTCTGGCGCGTGACGTTCTCCATTGGATATAACAAGACAAAAGATGCTCTAAGTTAAGATGCGTTTATTAATAAGGCTGTATATTACTTTCATTACGCTCGTAATTACAATCAGTGTAAACAAAATGCTCACTTATTTTTATTTTCACATGTATTTTTTAATGATGTGAAATTTTTTATACCAGTGTTCACGTCATAGAAATATATATTCTGATCGTGATCTTTACATTTTATAAGCGACAGTAAATTTCAACGTATCCGCGCAAATCAACAGCCCACGCAGTCACTGTCAACGGACGCGCTGCTGCGTTTCGAAGAGGAGGAGGACGAAGAGCGCGAGGACCGCTCGTGGCGACGTTGACACATCGACTGACAGCGCGCGACGCGCCGCGACACCGCCCGGTGACGTCACATCCGCACGGAGCAGCCGCGCTACTCGGGGATTGGTTTATCGCGTACTTGTAGGCAATGGACTGTCTTTTTATTATGATTTGAATCGTTTGTAACTTGATAGTTACACGTTTATTTAGTTTGTATATTTTTAGAAGTGATTGCGTTTGTTTGCTTATTGTTTCTGTGTTTTAGGTGTGCAATATAAGAGATATTCACGTCTGAACTGGTCTAGAATTACACCAATAGCATTTTACTGTCTGACTAAATTTGTAGTTCCAAAACAGCTGTATCTCTTTTTATTGCCATGCGTGAGAAAGAGATGACCATATTTTTGGGAATATTCATTTAATTAGCTTTTTTCAATGGGGATTAGTTCTCGGGAGTCATCATATTTTATATATATGTTTTTATTATTTATTTATTAGCAATTTATCAAGTATATAAATAAACCTCTCCTTCGCGTAGTGCGACTTGACTTTCCGACAACGATTATAAACAACTATATACCTAATTATATAATTATAAATTATATAGTCATAACTATTATATAATTATAAATTATACCTTATGCCTATGATATAATAATTGAAGTTCAAATAATAGATGTTGTGAGTATACAAAAGATGGGACATACATAAGCGACTGAGGTGACCGCGAACTATTACACAAGTGTTTTGTGGGAAATGGCAAGAATCCTACGGCAAAATCATAAGAAGCTTTCAAGGCCTTCATTCATACCAGACCCGATCAGAAGGCCACGAAGTATTGAAAAAATATATATTTCTCTATGACTTCATCAGATGTCAGTGGCGTATACTAAAAGAGTCTCACTGGATCTATTTCTGTGAAACCCGTACTGACACTCACTGAGAAGGACTAAACTGTACTTTGTAAAATTAAGCTTGATACTCCTGGCAGCTGTCAGACTCGTACAAAAGTATGACAGATGACAGCTGGTGTCCCGTATGTCAAGCTATATTTTAGAAAGGTATAGAAAGGACTGGGTACAGTACTTTCGTTAGTCCCTCCTGTAGGATGGACTATTTATACTTCCTGAGTAATGTGCGTTGCATCTCATATTTAAAAAAAAAACAAAAAAGTTTTTATAAACTTTCGAGGGACAAAATTTGAAGTCAAAATACATACTGCCAATATAAAACGTCATTGTTTGCTTTGCATAAATGTTGTTTTAATTTCGAATTAGCCGTTCTATTGTTTGGCTTTACCTTTGCCTGCTGAGACTTTGGTTTAAAAAAAAGTTTATGCTTAGGATTTTTGCAGTCGTGTTGGTCGTTCATGTATGGTCGTTTATCTTAGTCGTAAGTGTTTTTTTTCTGTATACTTAATAAAAAAAAGTAATCTTATTAGACTTGCTAGACTCAACTTTTTTCCATAAGTTTAGTAGATATAGGCTGATTGATGAAATCTTCTTCTTTATGTATAAAAAAAAAAATCGGTTGTCTGTAAAGTCGGTTTACTGACGATAGTTGAACGTGATGACGTCATAAGAAAATACTGATCGCTCACTCAAGTACGAGAGAGACAGATGTCGAACGCTGCCGAACGCGGAGGCCGATTGTGCCTCTTTGTCGCTCGTTCCGCGCTCTCGCTTGCACTTCAAACCTTAAATGGAACGCCTCAGAGCGAGGTAACGCCGCATGAGTCATGTTTTTTCGTGCGTTCAGTCAGCTCCATGGAATTATAAGACGTTGTCACGACAAAACCAATTGCTGTTCGTTTGTTTCGCTAAAACTCGGGAACGGCTGGTCCGATTTTTAGCTGATTTTAGTTTTGAAATGTTTGTGAAAGTCCAGGGAAAGTTTTAAGTGATAGTGAGTGTTAGGCGGTACGAAGTCCGCCGGGTCAGCTAGTGTTCAATTGAATTTGCGATTCTCATTTTACCAGGTATGAAACATAAATATACGGCTTACGGTAAGGGGTGTACTTAGCCGAATGGAGGTCATTGTATCCATAATTATAAATAAATTACACTATGGAACCGAGAATTCAGTTAAAAAATTGATGTTATATACGTTTTATCGACGGTCGCTTAACGTTTTGTATGAGTTGTTTTTTTATGGAATTTCGGGTTTGCCCTGACTTACTGAGAAAAATAGATAGATGAACGCTTTATTAGCCACGCAAAACATAAAAACAAAAACAAATTAATTTACATGTAGTGCCACAAATGGCGGACTTATCGCTAAAACCAATCTCTTTCAAGCAACCTTTGGATGGAGACTATTGACTTAAAATAATGTATAGGACGGGGTGTACTTACAATAAAGAAATAAATCTACTTTAAGGTGTTCATCGTGTTGAGTACATTAACCCCCGTTTGGCACAATACACCCTTAACGAATAACCCTGTATATATTTACTTCCGTGCCAGCTTATTCGTGCCTCTATTTAAGTTTTCGAGCAATTTTGAAATATATTATAATCAAACATTTGCCATGTTTGATCAAATATTTGCACCAATTGTTGGTTTCACTTTTTCGAAATAACTGTCCAAATATTAGCCTAAAATTTGAATATACCCGCAAAAAAATATTCGAGCGTAATTTCGCAAAGTTCAATAATTTGATTGGTCGATGCGCTGCCAATGTGTACCACATTGTGTCGTATTTATTTTAGAATCGGGTAAATCTGGCGTTATTTTGAAAAAAAAAATCTAAGTAGTTACACGTTAAAGTATCTATCTCATGTTGCAAATTTAAGTGATATAACAAATGTACGCTTTGATGGTGGAGTGAAGGCGATTCTTAGAATTTGCACGAATTCTAAACGAGTTTTTCGTGAGACCTTTCTATTGCACCTAAATAGATTCCTGCTAATATTATAAACGCGAAAGTTGGTAACGATGTATATTCATTACTCTTTCACGCACAAACTGCTGGATCGGTTCGGATGAAATTTGGTGCGGAGCTTAGACCCTGGATTTACGCGCGCAGTTAGTATTGAAAAATGTCCGTTTCGTACATTTTGACCGTCGTCGTGTTATTAGGCCCAAAACCACTGATATTATTGACTATACAAATATCACAATTTACCAAAAATTTGTCACACAACAATTAATTCACAATTTTTTTAACGTTATGCAATAAAATTGTACCTATAGCCTATTGTTCTCATAATAATGACAACTAAAACCAAACTATACGATGACTTTGTTTAGAACACCCTGTATTGGACAACGGGTATTTTCAATTGTGAACCCTACGATGACGAAGTCACCTTTGGATTATAGTCCCTGAATAAATAAAAAGAACTAAAACCAGTTTAGTATAGCCGCCTTGTTTAGAACATCCCGTATTCAAAATTGAAATGCGCAAAAAGTCCTGACCATTATATAAAAAAAAACAAACATTATTAGTGCCTCAAAATGCCGTAAACAAAAAATATCAAATGTTAATATTAAGTATATAAAGAATAAGGTAGATTAAAATAATAATTTAATATAAACTAAAGCAATTCAATATTAAGAGTCATATATTAGGAAAATAGTTTCGATATATAATTACTATATACTTACGAGCAACGTCTATTATGTTCTTTAATCATTTATTTACTACATATACATAATATACCTATTATTTCACTTCATTGTTATTGTATGTCTCTTTCATTTCTTTTATATATTTCCATTAGTGCAAGGGTGAAGGCAACACGAGAATTCGTCGACTTATATAATTTTCTGGAGTATTTTTAAGTTATTGTATAGCTTTTATCGCGGGCTTTGAGCGCGGCGACCGCGCATTAAATTCCGTACCTAAAGAAAATAAACCTAACACTCGTCTAACGTCGTTTCAGTTCGGCAGACTTCGGCACGGTGTTTGTGTGCGTGCGACTAGACGTATGCGTATGCAATAGCTTTACCGCGGCAGTCCCCGAGTGACACACGTATTCTTTTTTATCATACATGCATACGCTCCGCATGGACGTCTTGTTCTCCTCAACGAAAATTACGTTTATTCCGTGGCCATGGACGCTGAACAGTGACGTCAGGCAATAGAATTGTGCAAAAAAAACACATTTTTTCTCAACCTATTGTGTCCCATTGTTGGGCAAAGGTCTCCCCCATATCTCTCCATGTATCCCTATCTCCCGCAAGTTCCGCCCAATTGAGTTGGAATTAGTAAGAATCATCTCGCCACCACTTAAGCGGCCGACCACGTGGTCGAGTCTCTACGAGCATAGGCACTCATTGAGTGAAGATTTTTGCCCATCTTTTTGGATGCATGCGGTTAACGTGCTCTGTCCCGTTCCACTTAATTTTGCCGGTGTCAGTTAAATTATCGTTAGTTAAATTATAGTCTCCACATCGACAATTCAGCGGAAATTTCCCTTTGTATAAATTCTACGTCTTATCAAGCTGTTATATCCCACTGCTGGGCACGGATCTCCGAGAAGAGGGTGTAGGTAAAAGGGGATGTCCACCACGCTGCCTGAATCGCGTGTTTAAGACTTAAAAACTATAAAATTTCGCAAACTTTTCGTGGGATAATGAAATTCTACAATTTAACATTATATTTACAGGGTTATCGGCTAGGGGTGTACTAAGCCGAAAGGGGGTCACTGTACCCAGCCTAAGAAACTACTTTCACTATGGGACCAACTCTGAATTCGAGAAAAAATAATCAGGTGTTTCATACATTCTGTCGACGACCGATCAACTTTTTGTATTGTAAAGCCGATTTTTTTTCTCGAATTCAGAGTTGGTCCCACAGTGAAGGTTGTTCCTTAGGATGGGTACAGTGACCTCCTTTCGGCTTAGTACACCCCTAGCCGATAACCTTGTATATACTAGTTACTTTTTCTAGTATTAGTACATAATAATTTTATTAAATTAATCGAGAGATAAAAATAAGGATTATTAGTAATTAATAAATTAATTAACGTTTTTTTTTGTATTTAGTATTTTTGTGTGTGAACAATTAATCTCTAAAGTTTTTATTTCTTTTAATTATTCTTAGTAGTAGGTAAACTTATAGGAATGGAATTTGCTGCTGCGTTTTTATTTCTGTTTTTTTTTTAATATATAGAGCGGTGTAGATTCTGTGGAAGCGCCTTCTTGGCTTGCAGTTCTTGTGAAATGTATCTAACAGCAATAATAAATTAATTGTTAGTTTTAGTGTTATAGACAGGGTTGGTGGTGATCAACTAGTGCCCTCCTTAAGGGTGGCCTCTGATTATCATAAGCAACCACTATTGTATTAAGCCATTTAAGTTTTAAAAAAATACGAAAGTTTTTTTAACGCACGGCCATAAATGTATGGAACGTCTGTTTTTATTTTTTTGGTTTTTTTTTAAAGTTTTGCAAAGAAATTTGTTGGTTATGTGATCATCAGGAGTCACCCTTAAGAAGATACTAGTTTATTATCAGTGACACTGTGTATATATATGTAAATTATATGCATTCGATTCTTGTATATAGATTTAGGTGTATTTTTTTTTCTTCTAGTTTGTATGTCACGTTTATGGTTTTATATATATATATGCGATGTTTGAATGAAAATTGATAGGATTGTATTTTGTTGGTTTACATTGGATGATGTGATCTTTTTTTTCGATGACAATATCCAAAATTTTGAAAAAGATGTTTTTGAAAAGTCTAAGTACTTATAACGAACTTATCTACTGTCAGTCTAGGTGTATACAGGGTTATCGGCTAGGTGTGTACTAAGCCGAAAGGAGCTCACTATACTCATCCTAAGGAGTAACTTTTACTATGCGAGCAAACATGAATTCGAGAAAAAAAGCCGTTACATAGAAAAATAAATTTTTTTTCTGAATTCAGAGTTGGTCCCATAGTAAAAGTTGTTCGTTAGCATGAGTAAAGTGGCCCCCTTTCGGCTTAGTACTAAGACGAGGCGATGAAAATTATGACTATAGTCAGTTTAGACAATATTGAACTACTGACTATAGTCATTATTTTGATAAACATTTTTACTGCGGAACTAACCTCCAGTTAAGTATAAATAAACGACTGCGTACGTGAGATCGACGGCCGATGAACTTTTTCTATGAATTGTTCGTATGAACGTGTAGTGACCCCCTTTCGACATGTAGTGCCCTATATAGTATACCCCTAATATGTATAATTTAGTTAAAAAAAGTATACTTTTTTTTTAAATCAATATATAGTAAAATTGTGTTCTAGAGAAATCCATCATCGAGTGTAAATCAATGACATATAGGTATATATACGAGTAGTGCTAACGACTTACACTTATATTAAAATATTAATATTAACAGTAGGGAGCGATCGACATCGTGTATATAATATAACTATAAACCTTATTATTATTATTATATATTTGTACAGTTACCCCGTTATTTATAAAAAAAGAAAATGACGTTCTACAAAAAAATAATTTTAGTTAAATATAGCATATATATACGAGCTGGGCTTTGCGGTGTTACACGCGGATCTCTAATTTGTTATAGCCTATGATAATGTAACGGCGAAAGAATTTTTGTAATCGATCCGCTCGTTTCTAAGTTTATTCGTTACATACAAAAAAAAATACAAATCTTTCCTGTTTGAATTATTGAGTATGGATATAGGAATATTGTTCAAAGATACTTGACTAAAGTCAGTCATACACGCTCAGTTAAACAGATGAACTGAACGTGTATGGTTCTTTGAGTTTTATGATCAAACCATCAATAAACTGTGCAGGACTAAAGTCATATAAATGAGGTTTTATTGTTGTGCATAGACTAAAGAAAACACCTGAAATGAGGTTTTATTGTTGTGCATAGACAAAAAAAACACCTGAAATGAGGTTTTACTGTTGTGCATAGACTAAAAAACCCTGAAATGAGGTTTTATTGTTGTGCATAGACTAAAAAAACACCTGAAATGAGGTTTTATTGTTGTGCAGACTAAAAAAAAACACCTGATTCATACGAAATGTTCGTTGCTCTTAAATATAATGTATGGAACAGGTGTTTGTTGTTTTCTAGCTCTTATAGTAAAGTTGTGTGTAATTACTAAGAAGAATGAAGTCGTTTTTGTACGATATAATTATGAGCCTTGTTCAGGACAATTGTTATAAAATACTTTTTTTTTTTTATTTCTATTGATTTCGGGTTCGCGAAAACCATCGCGGTTTAAAATGATTGATGAATATATGACATAAGAGCAAAGCGTTTAATAACAGCGCCCTCACATAGGTTTGCAAACATTTTGTATAAAGACTTTCTTCAAGCTCTGTGCAACAATGAATTTATATATTTAGCTAAAACTACTTTGTAGAACGTCAACACTTTTTACGAATAATGTTTAGTTTTTAAAAACGCTTCGATGTATCTGACGTAGTCTGTAAATTGTGTAAAAAAATAAAAGAAATCTTATGAAAAAATAAAAGCCGAATGAGAAAAAAGAAATAAAGAAACCACGAGACCTTACGGCGATCATAAAAGATATTTTTTGACAGTCAGTGCATTATTAATATATAATTGGCGGCCGATTTTTTCCATGTGAAAAAGACGAGATTTATTGTAACGCGGGAAAAAAACGACCCGTGAATTTGATTTTGATTTTTGTAAAAAAAAAAAGATTTGAAAAAAATTATACGGCCGCCAAAATAAAAAAAAAATATGGTTCAATGGTTTCGATACAACACACAAGTCAAATATTTTTTTCAGCTCAAGAACTTTAATATGAAGAAAGAAAATTAAAAAAGCTGTAAAGGTGAGTAGTGAGCAGACATTTCTCACAAAGGTATTGAAATAAATGCTACTATTTGACCAAGAGAGCTCGCTCGGTCAACTATTGAATTGATAGCGTTTCTGCATTGTATCTGATTGTTTATCTTTTGACCGTTTTTAGGTTGTTATTTGAAGCGACCTCACTAAACTACACTACTATTGACATTATTTAAAAATTTTGATTCACCATTTTTGTTTCGGTTCTGGAAAGACAAATTAAAAACAACGTACTTCTATTTTTTATGTTATTTAGTTATAAATATTTTTCGTAAATATAAGAATAGTTCAGCATAATTCTCGTCAAAATCTCGTTATAAAATGATGTCATTAATTATTTCTAAATAACTCTGAAGAAAGTGGATATAAAAATCTGGCATTTTTAGTATGTACTGGTCATCGCAGTATATCGAAATGGTTTTTGAATTTCCATCACTTTCCAAAAATGAAATGTTGACAATTCCTTACTATTCAGTCAAGTGTGAACCTTTTCAATAGAGTTTAATCCCGAGGAAAGAAATTACTTGTGGTCACACTGGAGGTAAAGCGAGTCACTCACCACGAGTCTCGCCATCCTATGCTTCTCATCACCATCACCTGTTGGCTCCTACATTACATTTGCGCTAACTTTACTGAAATTTCTTTTCCCCAACGATTACAACGTACCTCCATGACCGGCTTGTGAGTACTTTTATATACTAATACTTTGAAACAGGTTTAAAAATAAGTCCCCAACCTAAAATCTGACCAGAAAAAGTTGGATATATAGCTTACCCATCGAAAGGACAACTCGTGCCCAGTAACGGGACGCCATGTGTTGACGTAAGGCTATGAGATATGATACGAGTGCTGCACTAAAAGTATCGAGAAAAGAATATTTCCATTGTTCCTGGCATATTCTGGCATCTGTCATTCATATGGCAAGTCTTTAGAATCACTCACTCCTTAGTTTTATTCATTGAAAAGGTACCATTTAATTAAATTTTTTTTTTAAAAGAACGCTGTTTGTACACGAGGTCCTGTCAAACTTGTTAAGTCGGTGTGAAAATGGAATTGACTCGAGAAAAATCAAACGCAATGATTTATTATGACTTTTGTAGTGGTTTAACACAAAAACAGTGTGCTTATTTGCGTTTGGTGATAAAGTCCCATTATAAACCTCAATTGAAATAAACTATTCATTCATTCCATTTATCGCTGGTTTGCACAATATCAACGTGGACGAGTCAAGTTCTGTGAGCATTCCCAACAAGGTCACCCACTTGATGCCGGGCGTAATGTGATTGAGGAAGATCGACATAAGACACACCACGAGATTCAGGAAACTTTAGACATTGTCATGTGTCAAATACGTATAATCCTGCATGAACAATTAGGTGTACCTAAACAAGTGGTTAGAAGCGAGTTTGAAAAAAACCCGACTGACATCGTTAACCAGTGTCATTCTCACGACAAAGACGAATCTATTGACACCACTCCCATCAAAATACGACAAGCCGTTGAGGCTCTATGGCGTAAATTAATATATATAATAAAATAAAAAAACATATTCTACTACAGATGCTTATATATTATACAAAAAAAGTTTTGTTTTTCTAAAAATCTACTTTCTGTAGGAGTCGCCTCCCATCATAGCATAGGCCTCCCCTAAACTTCTCCAATCCTCTCTATTCCTTGCTTTCGTCATCCAATCTGGTCCGACTATTTTCGTAAAAATGCCTCTCCATCTTTTTCTCTGGCCTCCAGGTTCCCCCTTTCCGTCACGTGGAATCCACTCAGCGACTTAAGAAAGTCCATCTGGAGTTTTCCAATCTACAGATGTGTCCTGCCCAATTCCATTTTAAACGTCTTATTCTTTGCGTGACATCTGATAGTTTGGTTTTTGCTCTTTTTTGGTTTGGTACTCTGTCTGAAACTTTTATACTCAGCATGCTTCTCTCCATCTTACATTGGCAAATTGCTACTTTATCTTCGTTTTTGGTTCTCAATGTCCATGTTTGGCATGCATAAGTAAGAGATGATAAAATAGACGATTCGTATACGCTCCTCTTGGTACTTATCTTTATTTTTTGTTTTTCAGTAATTCTTTTAGGCTCCAGTATTTTTTCCAAGACAGTGAAATTCTTCTTTGTATTTATTTTTCAGTGGGGTCTTCAAAAGAAATCAGCTGGCCGAGGTAAACATACTCGTCCACATATTCAATACTGTTGCCTTGTACTACTATATTACATTATTTCTTAAAAATTATGTTGTCTAAATGTTGACCGTTACATCGGACACATTCTTGGAATCTAGCTTCAGTATTTCTTGCCACTCGCTGGAGAAGTGCCGCCGATGCCATGAACTTCGCGAAAGATATTTTCTTTTGATGCTGAGATAATCGCCGGGCTTGTTTCATTGACTTTACTTTTGAGATACCCCCACAGAAAAAAATCCTTGAGTGTAAGATTCGGCGACCTCGGCGGCCAGGCTATGTCACAGAAACGGCTTTTCAGTTTGTTAGGAAGAAATACCGAAGTAGCGCCATGGTGTCCCTAGCAGTGTGAGGCGTGACGCCATCTTGCTGAAACCATGTCTGTGAAGTGAAGCAAGGATGTTCTCTCAATGTTGGAAAAAAAATATCGTTAAGCATTCGCCTATAAGCAACACCGTCCACAGAAATTGCTTGCCCTTAACGATTTTCAAAAAAATAGGCTTCATGCTTGATAATGCACACTAAACCGTCACTTTGGGACTGTAAAGTGGCTGTTGATGTTTTAAGCGGAGGTTTTGTCCTTTAGGAGACCAATAACGACAATTCTTCTTGTTTACACTTGCATTTAAATGAAAATGGGCTTCATCACTCCAAACAATAGTCTTTACCGTGCGAAATCGCTCCAACATCGTCTCACAGAAGTTTTTACGCATATTTAGGCTTAAGCGCTTGCACAATTTGAATTTTCAATGGGTGAAATTTTCCAATATCTCGTGCACTATAGTTTTTGGAAGCCCCAAGGCAACCGCTCTCTTGCGAACTGACTGACAAGGAATATCGCGCAAACTGGACGCGACGAGATCAATGTTTTCGTTTGTTATCGACGTCCGGCTGGGCCCCCGTGGTGGATTGTTTTCTACTGAACTTGGAACCTTGGCACCCATGATCGAATCAAATCTTCACTTGGCGCGTCAAGTAACCGTCGAATATTGTAACGTGAACTAAATTTTCGACGTGCAATTGCACATGAATCATTGGCTTTGAAATACGCTTCGATTGCGAACGGACGTTGTTCACCCGTCCACTGAGACATCACGACTAAATAACCCGCACGAATGTCGAAGCCAACGCGGCTCCCTCCCCGCTCTTCCGCTCAACGGTTACGGAGATATTCGAAATTTACTTTACCACGTTTGTTCTGTAAACCTGCATTCCATTCTGTATTTTCACTTAATTCTTTATAAGTCTTTCGGATTGCGCCTGATTGTCCAATACATTTTTCAAATATTTTTTTCCGTTTTTCTTTCTTTAATATATTTTTGGTAATTTCTTTACTTATTCTAGTGATTTCTAATTTATTTGCTTTCGTTCTTTTTTCTTTGTAAGTGTTCCGTTTGATTGATGTTTTTATGTGTTTTGTCCTTGCCTTTTGGTATTTGCTTCATAAGGTTTTGAATTTCCTTTTCTAATGAATTAGGTATATTTATTTTGAATGCTTTCCTCTTTTGCTACTGTAATTTTTGTATATTTTTTTTCCAATAATGGGACATTTCTCCTGAGACCTCTGGTAAATCCCTAGTGTAGTTCGAGAATTTGAACATTTTCTTCTTAATTTACAATTTAATAAGAGTCGGCATCTTATCATTTTATGGTCCGTGAAGAAGTTAAGATTTTGTATTATGTCAAAATCTTGTATCTGTTTAGGTTTGTTGGTGAGTATATACCTAGTCTTATTTCGTTGAGACTTTTCCCGTTCGGAGACATCAATGCCCATTTTTTAAGACTCTTAATACTGAACATGCTGTTTACTATGCAGTTATGCTCCAAATTTGCCCACGTGGCCTTCTGTCTCCGCATGAATACTTTCCGAGTACTGCTTCACCTCTCTGTATATTGCCAACTTGCGCATTCCAGTCACCTATGAGTATTATGTTTTCTTGTGTTTACGAAGTCTAACGCGGACTCTACTGTTTGGTAAAAAAGTTCTATTTGCTCTTTTTTATTTTTCTGTTGGCGCGTATACTAGGATAATAGCCCAAACTACTTTCTCTGATATTTGTAATTCCAATGTAGCTACTCTATCCGAAAAGGACTTAAAGCTCATTATCTTTGAGGTATTTTTTAATAAAAAACCCAAGACCATTTTTACGATTAGTATGAAAAAGGATGAAATCTGAATATTCTTGTATAGTTTCATTCGGCCGTCTAGTGTCGCTTATGCCTATTATATCCCATTTTATTGATTTCATAGAGTGATATATTTCTTATAATTCTACTGTCTGAAAGTACAGTTCTTGCGTTTAGAGCCGTCACATAAATACATTGTTCTTTCTTCATTTGGACTTTTTTGTGGGGTGATATATTATGTATGGGGGTTTGGTCAGAGGCTACCTAGTTTTTTTTAGTAGGTAAGGTTTTCGCAGCTGGTTTTAATGGTCAATTTTGATGGTTGTAAGTAATTGGCGATAGTATGTATTTCATTCTTTTTTGTTGCCTGTTTGGAACCTTCTTCTTGAATAGCTGTTCTTGGGGGTACTGCTACTTCCGGTGACTCCGACATGAATCTCTTGTTCGGTTGCACCACACCTTGACTGCGACTACTTGAGCTATGGGCACTAATCGCTACAATTTTGCCATAATGTAAAACGACGTTTTTCCCAGGCGCCCATTCTTGTACCAGAGGTTTTTGGAGTTCTTTTCTTTTTTGTAATACTTAAGGAGAGTAATCCTCACTAATATACATATTTGCATTGGTTAGCGTTTTCTTTTTTCGGAGTAGCTCTAGTTTTTTACCTGTTGTAGAGACAGTTATATTAACTGGACTCCTATTGTTTTTCCTGTTATTTCCCCCATCCTAGCGGCAGTTTCAATTTCCCATTTTTGACATGGGATTCCCATAGTGTTTTGAATTACGTTTAATATTTCGTTTATTAATTCTTCGTAACTTCTTTCTCCTTCTTCTAATCCGATAAATTTAATGTTTCTTTTTCGTAACTGTTTGTAAAAGAATTCTATAGTTTTTGCCGATGATTTAGTTTTCGATCAATTTGGTCAGTTCTTTCTTCGATTTGTTCAAATTTTTCAACTATTTATTTATTTACAACGAAACACCAACAGTATATATATATATTGCAAAATTTAAAATACATGATAACCAATATTGATTCTGATATATATACCCTTTATGGGTGTTTACAACATTCTTAGAATCAGTAGAACATTATTCTCGTTGAACAGTACAATTAGTCAACTTGAACATATTTATTGAGAAATTTTTAATAATATTCAAGGAAAAAAATATAATAACGCTATAATTTAATAAAATATAAGTGCTTTAAAATATACTTATAATACTTATATGACAGAAAATGACAGAACATCGTCCATCTCAATACTTTACTAGTTTGTTCTTAAAGATGTTTAAAGAGTCGTGAAAGATATCAAGATCTTTCACGGAGGCATTAATTTCATTATAAGTACGGCACATTCTAGGTATTAGGGAGTTTCGAGCTAAGTTCGTTTTGGCATGAGGAATATGAAAGATTTTAGAGATTCTACTACGTGGGTAATTGCCAGGAATTTTCAATGAAATGTCTTTCAAGATTATGGGACAGTCGGTTTGGCTCTAATTTTTCTACGTAATTTATCTATTTTGAAAAAGGACAAGCGGTTAGAATATGGACTTCTGTGCGAGATACCTTGGCACGAAAAAGCCAAGGATCTAGTGAAGGCTCTCTGGATGCTCTCAATGCACTGCGAGTGCACAGAGTAGAAGGGGCTCCACACGACGCTCGAAAACTCCAGACAACTACGAACCATAGAGTTGTACAGTAATATTTTAGTGTGCAACTTGAATTTCTTAGAATTTTGCCTTATAAAACCGAGTTGCTGTGCTGCTTTTTTGCTATTGAGTCAATATGAGATCTGAAAGATAATTGACTGTCTATCAAAACTCCCAAATCTCGGATTTCTTGCACCTCCTGTAGCAACTCATCATTAAGCGTATAGGTTGAATTTATGGGCCTTTTTTGCGTGTATATTTTATGTAGAAACATTTTTTTACATTAGGATGCATTTGGTAAATATCACACCATTCACTAATATTATTTATGTCATTTTGTATAAGATTAATATCACTGTCGCTGTTTACTGTTTTATACATTTTTAGGTCATCCGCAAATAATCTATATTTTTATTAATAGAATATTTAATATTTTCTTCCATATCTTTCATGCTTTGTTTCTGATCTTTAAGCTCTATATTTATATTTTGTAACATTTCTTCCATTTTTGTTAGTCCCGCTCCTGCGGTGAATATCGGAACTATTTATGAAGTCTACAAGTAATATATATATACCTATATACATACACTCGAAAAAAGAACCTTCCTTTCGCAGCCGGGTAAAAAGTTGTTTTCTCGATGGATCTGTGGGGAACAAAGCGGTTTGCTTTACTTGGTGCATCATCATTCTCGAGAGGTTCCACAGAGGATGTTGTATACAGCGTCGTATCAGATGACGAATCCTGGACATACGATTACCAACCCGAAACTAAAAACCGATCTAACTAACCCAGATCGCTGTGGAAAGTACCTATAGGTACCTAACGGAATAAATGGACTCTAATTTTTCTAATGTAAAGTTACCTTTATTTTGGTACTTTTACACATTTTATATGTGGGTGTTCAATTTACACAAAAATCATTAAAATGTTGCCCATATTCAATCAGGTGATTTAATTCCTAGGTGAACCTATTATACCGCTTTTGTCGCCAATCTTCTTGGTGGTATCACCCAGGTGCAGAAAGTCCAAGGCGAATTGAGGACACTTTAATCACCTGGGTGCACAAAGTGTACGTTCACGGAACGTTGCAAAAAAATGGTGGCAATGTTCGTCTCCAAAACCCATGTTGCGACTATTTCCCTTTAGGGACAAAGAGCGGTCAATGCAGAATGCTATGCTAGCATTTGTTTGCCGCAGGTTCTTTGAACTCCATCAAGAGAACTGCAAACATCGTATCATCCTCCATCACGACGTCCGGAGAACCAAAGTTTTTGGAGCAAGAAAACATTGAATTATCTGACCATCCGCCGTACAGCCTGAGCTGTGTCTCTGCAGCAGAAGGACAAATAAGCAAAAACTCAGATTAGCAGGAGGACAGATTTGTGTATGGACAGCAGACCAGTCGCACAGAAAACAAAAATTACAGAAGTTACAGTTTTTAAATATTTTATTTGAAAGTGCCTAATTTAACTTTAACTTAGGCTAATCGTATCGAACATTATGTTGGAGAAATTTTGTTACTAAGAAAATTTATCGGTTTTTTATCCTTAAGTAATAGTAAGCACCTCTTTCTTAACACCCGAATGAACATGAAGAGTGAAAAGGTTTTGCAAGTATTTTTGTATCAATCTTTCGGTGCCATCCCTCAGCACCATTCGTTGTACTAAATTTTTCTTCATAACAGCTAAGAATGTTTCTTGTGATTTACGTATTTTTTATGTCATTTTTTAGATGTTTTTCCATATATATCCACGAATCAAAGAGGTCATAAATTGAGAAGAAAGACTAATAGGATTTGTTTATTTTTTGTACAATAGTCATACATTATCTGCCTTTATGCAAATTTGTCCTCCTGCTAATCTGAGATATATCTGTCCTTCTACTACAGAGACAAGCTGAAGACGCCTACAAAACGGCCATTTTGAATACCCCAACTTCAGAATAGAATTTATTTTATAATAATGGGTTCCACCGAATGGAAAAATTTGGTCAAGTTTCAAGGAAATTACTTCAAATAACAATAAATATATTTCCTACTAATTGTTTTATCACTTCAATAATTCCCGTATATTTCAGTGGTACCCGTAGTAGCGTACGTAGCGAAAAGAAGTTTAAGAAAAAATATGTAGAAAAATATTTTGCAATAAAAACAAATAAATACAAAATAAACATTTATTTTCATATCACATATCCGTGATGTTATAACAATGTGTATTCAATACATTTGTAATTACAATTATAAATTGACAATAATAATTGACTAAATATTAAAAATAGTAATTCGGCAAAAAAGGCATTTCACACTCAATTTCTTGAGCGATATAAAATCGTAAAAAAAAACCATACAAATGATGTTTAATCTAAATATATAATGTAAACGAATATTAAATATTCGAATAATGTTAACATTAAAATGTTCTGTATCTATTATAATATAAAATAGCATTTTATATTATAATAGATTTTTATATTATTTGTATTATAATTTTTATTTAAATAATAAAATACTGGTAACAATTTCGAGAAACATCACAATTGGTCTTTTATTAAATAAAATAAGTACCTGTACGAGAAAAGTATTAAGCCTATAAAAATAATATATTGATTTGCAATATGAACAATTTTAAGTACTTACCAACGCAATTGCAATATTTGCTTAATATAAGATACAAAAATTGCATAACTTTAGCAATTATTATTTTTCATTGCGTCAATTTTGTTAATTTTAATTCGAGATATTTCGTATTAATATTATTTATATAATTTGTGGTTATTTCGAGATAAAATTGAGACCAAAGATGCAACAGCACAATTTGCTAAAAACTTAGAAACTTTTATCTCTAAATCTAAATATCTGCCCGTATTTTATACTATTATAGCTGCATTATAACTCTAAAGTACAATATCAGTACAAAATGTTCAATTTACTATAAATGCATTATAAGGCATTCATGTTACAATACAGCACCGAAGAAGTAATTTAAACGAATTTTTGAAAAGAGTAAACGGTAGTTACGATCGGTATATATTTAAGTACAAAATTAAATTATAATAGTAGGACGCATACAAAAATTTAGTTTTAAATTGAATTTAAGTCAATAAAAAAATATGATAGGTATATACGACATAAGGTTTATTTAGGAAGTACTAATATTTCAATAATTTATTTTTCAATACTGCAAGTGTACAAAATCACAAGTTCAATTGTTCCTTCGAGGAATGTAATAAATTAAACATAAACATTAGCTAAATTTACTAAATTCAGGACGTTTTCTTCATTTCTTGTTGTTTCTTGTAACTCTGTAATAAATAAAATAAAGAATTTAGTCAAAAACTTACATACGCGTAAGAAGTAAAATTAATTGATTGAAATAACTATCTGCAAATGAAAAAATATATTTAACAATTTAATAAAATAGAATTATTTACATTTTTTTGAAAATGCTATTTAATTCTGACACAATTCCTGCGACAAGGTTCCGAGACCTTATTTGAATTGTGTTAGACACTTGTTTGACTTCTAGTTTACGTGGACCAATGAGCTTAGACTATTGACCTTTGGAACGCATTGACGATTTGTAGGTCTCTTTGTCTCGGGGTAGAGTGAGGGCCAATGTACTCGTCGATACGTGATCTGTGTACCATCAATAGGAACGTGCATATGCGCGATAATATACACACGGCAATCTTTTTAACCAAAAGCGACATGCTTTTGGTTAAAAAGATTGCCGTGTACTATATAAAGCTATTTTTCATATTCGTAAAATTCTCCAATTCGTGCAAAGGTTTTATTTGGAATTGTTTTTCATGGATATTATCTTTGGGGGTAACCCTCTTAAGATAGAATATAGAATTGTTTTTCATGGATATTATCTTTGGGGGTAACCCTCTTAAGATAGAATATAGGGAAGAAGGGATTAATAGCTGGTTGCGGAACGTTCAGATTTCAAGCTGAAGTCTGCGGGTTCAATTCCCTAAGAGCATACCTGTTCAGCTATTCTATAGAGCGCGGCTGCCGTGTCCGCTCCGGTTTGTGCCACTAACGCCTTAAACACTCCCACGTTGCCTTCAGTGTCGCTACTCTCCGATCTATTAAACAATTTATAACTACGTCTTCATTCAAGTAGTATGTGTATTGGCCGTCTTCGATCATTTGTAGCAAAGCACTTAAAAAATAAGTTATACATACTTAGAAAAAATATATAATTTAAACCATATACCCTTGTATCTGCTGATTTGTTTGCAGTCATTTTAATTTTATAAACCAAAAACTACTGGACAGATCGAGATTTAATTCAAAAGGACAGAAAGTCTATATCCTATTTATCTTATTGATAAGTAAAAACTTCTAGAATACCACTACAGAAGCTTAAAGATCCTAGTTTGGATCCCAAGCCATGTTGGTATCCGTAAAAGTTGACTCATATGCTAAATGAAGCTTAAAATTTCTAGCACATTGCTAAAATCTACAATATCTTTCTAACTGATGCCAAATGATTCTGTTTAACACATGGGAATCAGACTGGTAGAAATATAAAATGAAATTTCATGACCAAAAGTCTGGCTACCGAAATCACAACAAGTATTTATGATTATTAACATTTTTGCCGTATTATATACATCCTTGTGTTTGTTGCAGGTGCACATGTTAAGAACGAGTACGGGCTCAATATTACAATTTTTCAAATAGAAATGTGCATAATAAAAAGCTTATATAATTATTACCTGGTGGAGTAACTCCGTGTCCGGTTGGTATTGAGTACTACCGTCTCGTTCTTGTCTTTGACGCGCGCCATTTCGAAGCTCTCCGGTATCGCGAGCGGCGCCTGACAAGCATTTAAAAAAGTTGTTTTTTTTTTCCTAAAACTAAACTAGGTAACTTAACTAAATTAACTAATAAAATGTTAACTATCACTCGTTCAAAGAAGAATTTAAAACAAAAAACTGAATGATTCACCTGTGTCTTGGTGAGCGTAGTCCTCCGGGCCGCTGCATCAGTTCGGTTTAGCAGCTCCCAAGGGTGGCCTGATTCTACCACGCGACCTCTGCAATCATATAATATTATAGTATGCAATAGTTAACGTGTACAAAGTATCGATATCAACGCTTCCATATGAGGATTGTGGCTAGGGCCCACGCTGCTGCTTCTCGTTTCCCAACCTTTGTCTACAGCGTTCAGTATATCTTCACTCCACCTAGTCTCAGAGCATCCTACACTACGTCGCCAGTTTGCAGTCTCCGCTACCTTAACAGTTGTCGGTTCTGCAGGAAATTTGATCTGCCTGCTGCCACTTTAATTCGCTAACGTGTAGAAACATGTCAGTAACTCAAGTACTCTGGCTCTCATTTTGAAAAATATTAGTCAAATGAATAAACATTACTTCTATTGTCTTAACGTCTTTTTCTGGAAATTTACCTTGTATGATTGATTTTAGTATGCAATAAAATGAGAATCATTCGTCGTTCATTCATTAAAAGAAAATAACAACAACTCACTTGTCCATGACAATGACCCTGTCGTAGTCCATGACAGTGTGCAGCCTGTGCGCGACTGTTAGCACGGTGGCGCGCGTGAACTTGTTGCGGATCGTAGCCTGAATGTGCTTGTCGGTGCTGCAACACACACGGACACGCGCTGTAGTAGTGTGCGCTACATTGTACATGTCACATGGGCCACTAGTACTCACTCAGTGTCCACGTTAGCAGTAGCCTCGTCCAGCAGCAGCACGGAGGCGGCGTGCAGCGCGGCGCGCGCCAGGCACACGAGCTGCCGCTGGCCGTGAGACAGCGCGCCGCCCCCGCACCCCACCCGCGCCGCCAGCCCCGCCGGCAGCCGCGCCACCATGCCGCCCAGCTCCACCTGCCACACATTGTGCTGTACTATCCCTGCCTACACCCGCGCCCTCGCCCCCGCCCACCCCCTCTCTCCTGCCAGGAGGTATACCTGCTCCAGAGCTGCGTATATCTGCGCGTCGGAGTACTGCTCCGCGGGGTCGAGGTTGGCGCGCAAGGAGGCTGCGAACAGAGCCGCGCGCTGCGGCAGCGCCATCAGCCGCCCGCGCCACCGACGAAGCCCCATCTCGTTGGCGCTGACGCCATCCACCGTGATGCTGCCCGTGGTCTTGCTTAACCTGACAGATCACATACACACGTACAGTTGGATACCATTCTGTCCAATTCGAAAACTATAAGCGAGCAGCTTAAAACTTATAATATGCTAAATCCTTCAAATGTCCGCTTAGGTATACATATCTTTACATATTTGATAGATGTGGTAAGTTCCTATCAAAACAGCAGCCGATCCGATATTCAAAGAAGTTTGTGGATCAGTTACCATATTTTCAGGCAACCGTTGCAATTGTGAACTTCGCTACTGAGGAAGTGGAATCGATTTCAAACTCAGAAAACTACAAAGGGATTTCATGTATATACTCAAAAAATACGTTAACCGTTGCCTATGTCAAATGCCTCGGTTATTCTGGCCTGGCAAAACTGAATATGAGCCGCAGATAAAACGTCGCAAATAGAACTACCTACGTCGGTTATGCGATACGTGTGGCACCACCCCATATCCGAATACGGGCTTTGGACTGGAATCCCCACGACTCAAAAAAGCGTGACAAACCAAAGAACATCTGGCGGCGTTCCATTGTGGCTCAAGTTTAAATCGTAGCCAAAACTTGATAAAAACCGCTAACTGACTTGCAGACAAGCAAAAAGAAATGCCTGTTGTACTAAAAGATTTAGTAAATGTAAGGCAAGTTAATAGTACAAACAAGAAATCCACCGTTTTTGGGTTTTGATAGTGTTACGTGTTCGTTTTTTTTTTTGCGCCGATGCGTCCTACAACCGCCACCTTCTCTCCGCCGCGCACCGTGAAGCTGACGTCGCGAAGCTAACAACAGAGCTCGCAACTCATCTGAAGAGCGCATTGAGCAGCGAGCTCTTGCCAGCGCTGGTGCGTCCTACAACCGCCACCTTCTCTCCGCCGTTCACCGTGAAGCTGACCTCAGAAATCGCAACTCACCTGAAGAGCGCATTGAGCAACGAGCTCTTGCCAGCGCCGGTGCGTCCTACGACCGCCACCTTCTCTCCGCCGCGCACCGTGAAGCTGACGTCACGGATCGCGTAAGCTGGTGACGTCACTGCGGCCGACCCGGGGGGACGCTCGTACTCAAGAGATACGTTCTTGAATTCAATCTCACCTAAGAAGTGTATAACCATTTAAATGAAGGATAGATTAGATATATCATTGGTATCTTTCGTTAGTTACGAGTAGAGAAGTTCTAGTGAAACGGTTATAATTATAGTCCGATAGTTTTCAGGTTAATTAGTTAAATACAAAAGACAAAAATACAAATCTTTTCTCTGTATAATATCAGTGAATATTTTATTCTAGACTTGTTGGTATATCATTAATCTTACCTTTAGCAGGCCATTTATCCATATCTAGATCTGGATGTTTGGCTTTTAATGCTTGTTCATCGCATTCCATCGGCTCTTCGGCAGGAAGACTATTGTATTCTAGGATTCTTTCAACCTAGGAAATACATTTTATTTTAGTACGAGATCGAGGATGCATTAATAGATGATTCACAAAATATTGTGGTTGCTTAATTAGGGCGTAGAAATCACAATTAAAAATTACATCTGTGTTATTTCCCTAAAGAATTATACCATAACGTAATCACGAATAGGCATAATCATAACGTATCCTGATCTGAAGACAGATTTTATTTTGAGATCGCTTTGAGTGATAAGGCCGCCACTTGTGGTTGGTTTTTCATATTAAGAGTAGGTAACTGCGAAATTTAGCTTTTGTCAATATGTTTGAATAAATTGAATGCTGGGCAAACTGCATAAGGGATGATAAAATATCTATAATGCCAATTGTAGTTTTTCTTAGATCTATGTGTATTTTGACTATTCTGTGTATATTCTGACTGTGTACTGAATAAAAATCAAATAATACTTACAGAAGTCATCTGGTTTTCAACTTCGGCTGTCTGTCGCATGCCGTACTGGCACATTCCGACGAGACCGATCACCTGAGTGATGGCGAGACCCACGCTGCCTCCTATTGTATCTACATAATAAATAGTATGTATATTATATACTACTAACATTTTGTTTCATTAAACACTAAATCTTTATTAAATAATCAATAGAAATACAACTTACATAAATTACAAAAAAGGTAAGCATGTTAACTAAATTACCCGTTCTGACTCATTCCCGGAGCAAAGGTGCCCATAACACTGGCGGCATTACCACGCTGTATGGCTATGGCCAACCTTTGAATCAAGAAAGAGCCAGAACGGGAGTCACCACATCTTTCTCTGATTCTACGGCCTATATCTTGTACCAACTGCTTAGCCTCAGCGCCCCAACTGGCCAAGGTCTCGACCAAGTTTACTACCATTTACCAAATATATATTTATAGAAATAGAAAAAATATTTATTTGAAACATAAAACAAGTTTAATCAGACTAAAGTTACAAATTACTGCTTTCTGTCACAACCGACCGGTGCCAACTCAACATAATGCTGGTTGAAACAACCAGCGTTGATATTCGTTGGAACTGGGTGGTGACGTCACGCACGTCACATTCGACAGTTTTACTTCATTCTATAGGCACATTATTATGTAAAATATGTAGGTAGGACTCAATATGAAAATAAATAATTATAAATAAAACCTCACACAACATTTATAAACTAAGACTTGAGAGCTTGGAAAACGAAGTTTTTTTTTATAAAGATGTTTTAATGTACTGCTTCGTTATGTAAAACTAGTGATTGTACATTGTTTGCAGTAATAGTTAATTATATGTTAAACAAAGATACGTTAAATTTGAATTGGATTGACTGTTTACGAAACTAACGCGTTTTTTATTGATTTTATTTAACATAACGGGTTCTCGCGCGTACCTGATTGTTGGAAAGGTCCAACTACAGTGCGAGACGTCACCGTTGTTGACACGAGACTTATTTGATCCCTGATGAAGTTCACCGAATGTGAACGCAACTATATTTGGACCTTTACAACAATCAATTACAAGTGGGAACCCGTAGTAACCTCTTGTAGTGAATTCACTAATCGTTCAATACAAAATTACTCAAATTGTCCTTAAAGGTTTGCAAGAGACTGTTGATTGTTGTTTAGCCAATCCAGTTGATTTTCATAAGTATTTATGTATGTTGCCGGGATCACATTATCAGACAACCTGTTCCAGTTGTGAACGACGCTGTGGCTGAGGATGTGGTAAGTTGAATTAGTGTGGGCATGAGAGATAAAATATTAAGATTACAAATCAAAGTATGTGACCAAAGGCTCAACTCACCTTCTCCAACGAACAGGAAGAAGCTGAACGTGACGAAGGCCAAGTAGACACAACAGAGCATGTCCATCCAGAATCCAAAAGCCCTGAGAAAAATATACCCTAGTATAATAATCAGTACAGAATTAAATTATATATTCATGCCTATTATTGTACAGAGTTATCGGTTAGGGGTGTACTAAGCCGAAAGGGGGTCACTATACTCATCCCAAGGAACAACTTTCACCGACTCTGAATTCTGAATCAATTTTTTGTATTGAACGGCTGATTTTGTTTTTTCTCGTATTTATAGTTGTTCCCATAGTGAAAGTTGTTTTTTGGGATGAGTATAGTGACCCCCTTTCGGCTTAGTACACCCCTAACCGATAACCGACTAGTAGAAATACTGCAAGACTTTACCTGTACATGGTACGAGTAGAAATTACACGGATGAGCACTAAAAGCTTTGAGTCTACTTTTATTGTGCGACAAGGTTACCTCAGGGTGTTTTTCTACACCGTTGAATAGAATAGAATAAATGTCACAGAAAACAACACACCATAAAAAAGAACAATATTTAAACTTAATGACTGCTTTCTGTCACAAACCGGTTCTAACTCAACATAATGCTGGCTGACAACAACCAGCGTTGTTATTACGTTGGAACCATGGTGACGACACGCACGTCACATAGCTGTTAAAATAGGGTCATCTCCGGGTATAATTAAGCACGACGCTGGCAAACAAAGACTCTCAGGTGCCATAAAAGAAAAAAAAGTTTGAATTGCATAGTTGAAGTCAGTGGTACATAATTCTAATATGCAAATGAGTGATATTTGAATTAATCATATTATTATTTTAATACATTGATAAATACGGTCTAAAGCCGGACCTTCACTATTAAAATAGGAAAAAATACAGAAATACGAGTATATAAAAGATATGAACGGAAAATGTAAATTATTTTGAACTAAGTTATAGTTTTTTTTTTTTTATAATTTGCCTTTGATAATAATAATAACATGAGTGATGCAGAGATACCTGCCTGGACATGGAATAGAACGCGCATCCTCTCGCTCGTGAAATAAAGTATGTGAATATTTTTTTTAGTAATATTTTAATGTAAAGCGACAATACAGCCTAGAATGTAGCACGCTTGCCTAGAAGAAACCGATTCACTCGCGATTTAAAAAGACCGAAATTATAGCTATCGGGAAATATAGAAAACTTATTATTTTGTAATTTTTGTTTATTATAATTTAACTTTAATACTCTATAATTTTTATAAAAACTAATGTATAACTCGCCACATGCCTTGGCGTCGCTGTAAATGTGGGAGAATTAATTAAATAAATAAATGATAGAGTTCTATTATTTATTTATTTAATCAATTACTCGGCTGCGAATTTATAACCTGGCTGTTAGCACAATAAAAGTAGACGCAAAACGTCTAGTGCTAGTCCGTGGAATCTATACCATGCCTCTCTGCCAGCGATAAATATCTAAACCATTGTATATATTATTTCGCAGGTGTTACAAATCACCTCTTACCTGTTAGTGTTCAGTAACAGCGACCATGAAGAGCTGTGCAGGTCTTGCAGCTTATCGAACTCTCTCGCCAGAGTGCGCTGCTTGCGCGTCGAGCGGATGGTTGCGAGGCCACTCACGGTCGCGGATAAGTGATTCAGCGACTGACTGCGAGCTAAGAAGGGAAATAAGACGTTGGAATAACATAACGGCTTTCTCTAGTATTGCTTTAGTAGGCAGCAGAATTACTGGGCATTATTCAAATTGAACACACTGACTAGTGTGCCTGAGATTCTTGTTCACGCGAGATGATGGGTATATTATTTAACCTATATTTAAACGTTTGACATTTATTTGTTAAACCTAATGAGTTGTAAATCTCGACAAGACAATCTCGGCAAAACTTGTGTTTGGTAGAAATAAACAATTATTGTGAGAAAAAAAAACTTGAGAGGTAGACAAACTTGACACCCGAGTAGAACGAAGTTCCTTTCGATAAATTACTGAAGGAATTGTAATAAAAGAAAATTTGATTACAATTCCTTAATTAATTAATAACAATTTCCGAAATAGACAGACGAAACGGAAATAACTGGCTTGCTTTCTGTGTGTGTGTGTGTGAGAGAGAGAGAGAGAGACAGACAGACAGACACACAGAGAAACACGTGCACGTCGCACGGCTTACAATTATAGGCACGCTCCATCTAGGCCTACAGTATTGCTGACTTCCGTGGTCGTGAGCACTTGTGGTCAAATACCTAGCTATGTAGGATAAAAAAAACAGAAAAAATAACGTACATACAGAATTGAAAACATTTCATTTTTGGAAAGTATTGGAAATTCGAAAAATTGTTGGAGATAATGTTAAGAAAGAGTTCATACTAAAAATATCAGATTTTTATCTGATTCAGATCAGATTTGCTCACCTATAGCTTCGATCCTCTTCAGCTCCCGACTGGTGCAGAGGAAGAGAGCTCGCAGCGCGAACAGCAGCACCGCCACACACCCAGTGGGCAGCAACAGCCACCAGTTCACAATACACACTACCACCAGTATAGCTATCACTTCGAGGAAGAACTGTCGACAAAAATATAAAAACCATAAAACGGTTGGGAATTTTTTTACGGCTTTCAACATGAAGCTTTTGTAGTGTGGCATTTGACCACCTATAAGAACCAAAGAATTGGTGTTTGTTTTTACTCAGGCATAATCAATGAGAGGTTTCGTCTCAACCTCTGTATTTTTTGTCCAATAGCAAGTACGTTGAGGCTTTCAGGCTTGCCCAGTCCGAAATTTGTAGGAATGGAATCTTTATTGGGTGTTTGGAGTTTCTACCCGACTGCGAAAGAAGAGTTATATTTTTCGAGTGTATGTATATATGTATGTATGTATATTTGTTTGGCACGTCCTAGATACTAAAGAGTTTGTCATATTTTTATGTGAGTGGTGTCAATAGATTCGTTTTAGTCGTAAGAGTGACACTGGGTACACTAAATAAAAAAAAAGAAATTAAGGATTATACACAGGTTAAAAGGTTTAGCAGACGGGTTTTTTTCGAACTCACTTCTAAAACATTCTAAATACTTGTTAACTTAGTTATTTTCTTAGCAAGTTTTCACCCTCGTGCTGGGGCTCGAACTGCCCCTTTTCGCGAAAGCATTTATAATCTCGTACAACGTGTATATGATATGATTATTTAGGAGCCATCATCATGACATGTTATACGCCCCATAAAGGGGGCATATTTAAAGAGTGCTGTCATCCATTCCCCTGGCTATTCACTGTCACACATTGGCTCTGACGAATTCCTTTAATTGAGTGCCCGGCGTGAATTCCCTCGGACCCATTAGTGCTATGTACCGTCACAAAAAGTTAATATATAGATAGAACAATTTTTATTGCAGACACACAAAAAATAACTAGACATCATATATAACGAAGAGAAAAATTGTTACAAGAGCACCATAAATGATTTATAAGTACCTAAATTATGTGTAACTTACCCCGAGACAGTCGACAAGTGCGACCGGCAGCAGCGTGTCGACCTGCCCCATGTCCTTAGAGAACCGGTTCAGGATGCGACCGGACGGGTTGTGGTGGAAGAACCACATCGGCGCACGAGTCACGCCTCTGTAACACACACAGATATTAGATTAAGTAAAGCTGAATCCGGTTTAAAGAAAGGACGCAGCTGTTGACTGGAGGCTGTAGCCTCAGCTTAAGCGGACGGTTGGCAGGCGCAAAGTGCGCTGGGCTGAGTTTTTGAGAGCGACAAGCACAAGGGCGCCTCAGACGGCTCAGACCGCAGTTTAGATCGTCGCCCTAAGGGACGTGTACCTATCAAACTGCTCCAACATCCAAGAGAGGGAGGGAGTGCCTAGAGCTTTATTATATTGACTGAATTTTATGTGTTTGTGTTTGTAAGGACCTAATTTATTTTAAAAACTGAAATAAATGATTGATTGATTTATAGTCACTTGTATTGACATCATAGCTTGTTGAGAGACAAATAAGCCCTATACATCTGAGAGGCATGATGCTCTAAAACTAAAATGGCGTTAGGTGGGACACAGCAATATACTCGAACAAAAGAAGTTTCTTGGCAAAGCGTCATTGAGCCAGAAGCCGGGGTTTGAAAACACTGGTGCGGTATCTACTGCCAGCCGTAAAAAGCGACTGGAAGTAGGGACCTCTGAGCTCACGGATGGTTAGATTTGGGGTCACGCTGCCCATAACGTGAGTCCTGGGTACGTCGTCGTAAATTAAGGAGGCTGTGAGCTATCTTATGAGGTCTTAATGCAAGCAGCATATGAAGGCCACCTGAGTTGTGGATGTAAAAATCAAAGATAGAATCTTTGTTTACTTACCGGTACATGGTCTCATGCAGAGTGACGGATGCTTTGATGCAAGTATTGTAGAAGACAACCAGCTTGTTCCACGTGAAGAATATGCAGATCGCGATGAGACTCGCGTACACGTACAGACACTGCTCGCGAGACAAGTGGAAGCGATTATCTGGGATATTTTCAAAATCCACTGAAACAATAAGAAGCTGGGTAAAAGGATTAACTTACGAATGAGTAATAGCCGGAATACAATCTTAATATTGGCATATTTAAGTTAAAGATCTAAACGAGGTAGTGGTAAAGACCCTTAGGCATTGAACGGAACTAGTGTAGTTTTTGTATATTTTACATCGTAGATTTTAATTCTAAATCTAAAAAAAGTTGAAAAATGTTTCGAACAACCTTTTCAGTAAAACTGAAAATTTTACAAAGAATTCAAATTTCGGGACTACTTTTTTACTCGTTCTAAACATACAAAGGAAAACAAATTTCGTATGGGTTCCGCCGTATTCAAAAATCAGAAACAGAATCCTGTTTTCGGAAGTCTATAAAACAGGGGGGCCAAAGAGCTACGTCAAGATTTTACTATTTACTCGTATCTGCGAATAACACCGCGACTCAGTTAGAATAATTGCAATTTTTTGGAAATCTTTTATTTTTAAAGACTAGAATCATTTAAGGGAAAGTGGCGGAAAACCCTAGGTTAATAATATTATGTTTTCATACCTGGCGTTGTTCTATTGTTGGCCTGTATCGCGCTGCTGGCTTCTTCTAGATTGACCCTGAGAATAAAAATATAAATAAATCACTATACTATAAACTATTAATGTGCGGTAATGAAAAGTTAAAAGGGCGAACGTGTTTAATGACATGTATAACATGCCCAAAACTGGGATTAAAACCCGCGCCCTACGCTTGTGAAGCAAGCGGTTACCAATTTTGCTACCATTGACTTACCAAGCTACGCCTTCGATAATCTGTTTACTTTGACTTTCTTTTAACTTTTCTGGTCGTTTCTTTGGGTTTAAGTTTTTTCTATTTTTTACTCGAACGCGACAGACGGATGGTAATGTTTTTCTAGTGTATGTATATTTGTATGTCACGCCCTAGAGGCTAAACGGCTTGTCGTATTATTATGTGAGTGGTGTCAATAGATTCGTCTTCACCTACAGATGGTCATAGGCTATACTAGTTGCATCCCGCGATCTCATTTATTAATATGCGTGGGTATAAAGTTCTCGCAGTGGAGTTTTTTGGAATCACTATTAGCCAATTGTTAAATATATCATACCATACAGTAATTAATACACAACGTGTAACAGAAAGGTGTGACAATACTTAACGGTGTCAATCTACCCGCGTCATATCTAAACACTTCTTAAACAAAATTAATATAAATATATTATTTGCGCAATCCATGCAACTAGGCTGATCACGTGACCAATTTCTATATGTAGAAACTAATATTTTTAATTTTGAAAAATAATCTTATACAATAGATGCACCTTGATGTGTAGACTAACACCTTTCTACTAGTTTGTACACCCTGGGTACAAATGAAGGGTCGTAGTGCCGATATTCACGATAACGTATTCCGACCGAAGTTACACAACAATGAAAACATTTTTAGTAGTTTAACACTCTCACTGCCTCAGGATCCGCCGGCGGCCCCCAAATTATTTGTAACAGTAAGCTAGAGCAATTTTCAAGAAACTTTCCTAGCAGGCCAAGGGGGTCGCCAGTAGCCCCCAAACAGTTATTTACATCAAGCCATCTTTATTTACTTATAATTACTTCTCCACGCCAATCATTTTAATTGTCAGTTAGCCGCAGGCCGCCCCCGTGGCCTGCAATATATGCATTTTCCCGCCAATTTGTTGCGCGCCGCACGTCGTGACCTGATACAACATGTCTGATGACTCTGATTTCGATCCTGATTACGTGCCTACGTCAGATAGTTCTCAGTACGACACTAGTGATGCGGAAAATGATGAATCGTCGAGTAGCGACGCGGTTTTCGATGAAGATTTGGCGACGACACAGCGTCAATCACGACCAGTAGTCGGGTCCGAAAATCGTCCTAGATTGGAGTCAGAAGACAACTGGGAATTACCAACTGACTCTCATCGAAGACATTTTCCTTTTTCTGCAACCCCTGGACTCATTAATATTGCTGACAATTGTGAATCTGAACTTGATTTTTTTTCGCTGTTGGTAGATAGAGAAGTCATCGACCTTATGGTAAATATGACCAATTGTTACGCTAATAAAACAAAACTACTTACAGTTTTGAGACGTTCGAGTAGATTATGTAATTGGAAAGATTGTGATGAAGAAGAGATGAAGAAATTTCTTGGATTGTTGATATGGATGGGTCTAAAAAAACTGCCTAAAATTTCTGATTACTGGAGCCGTAACATTTTGTATAATAATACAATAGCTGGTGCCACAATGAGTCGAAATCGCTTCGAATTATTACTTCGTTGCTGGCATTTCGAGGATACGTTATATCTTGGAACATCAGGTGCCGATAGACTTATCAAAATAAGACGTTTGGTTCAGCTTATCACAAAAAAATTTCAAACTTACAATATACCTGATGAATACCTAACGGTGGACGAAACAATGGTTGCTTTTCGAGGTCGCATTATCTTCATGCAATATATTCCGGGTAAAAGGCACAAATATGGCATAAAGCTCTTCAAAATTTGCGGCGACGACGGCTACACATTTGATTTGATAGTTTATGAGGGTAAAAAATCTGTGCCTGGTCAAAATTTATCTAAAACTGCAGTTATGCAATTGAGTGAAAAATACCTAGATGCAGGAAGAAGTATCATCACTGATAATTTTTACACAAGTGTAGAATTAGCAGAGTCTCTTTTGGAGAGAAATACGCATTTGATCGGCACACTCCGGAAAAACCGAAAAGGGTTGCCGAAACAGGTTTTGACAGCGAAATTGCAAAAAGGCGAAATAACTGCAAGGGAGAAAAGAAGTGGAGTTCTAGTTCTAAAATGGAGAGATAAACGCGAAGTCTTAGCTTTATCGACGAAACACAGTATTGGATTTGTCACTGTAACGAGTAGAAGAAACCGAAGGAAAACTTCAATGAAACCCACAGTAATTGCAGATTACAATAAGCATAAGTGCTCGATTGATCTTTCTGATCAGATGGGAAGTTATTGTAATCCGTCAAGGCGCAGTATCAGATGGTTTCAAAAATTGGCGATTGAATTGTTGTTGAATACATCTTTAGTAAATGCCTACTTGATGTACAAAAAGAAAAAGAGGATCACGAATAAACTTTATACTATTACAAAGTTCCGTGAAAATTTATGTCTTCAGTTATTGAATTTACGTAATGCTGCTCATGTCAATACCCCTGATCAAGTTGGGCATAAGTTCGGAAAAAATCCTATGTCTGACCATCGCAACCGACTTGTGCGTCGTAAATGCATACATTGCTATGAAAATCTACGTAAGCAAGGAAAATCTAGCGTGGAAGCGAAAAATCAGACAAAAAAAGTAAACACTGTGTGCCTGACCTGTCCCACGAACCCCAGCATTTGCGCTTCATGTTTCGCCACATTTCATATAAAAAAATGATGTTTATTTTTATTTTTATGTTGTTTTTCAAGTTTGTTTGTTTATTTGTAAGTTTGTAATACTATAATAAGTAAATAAAGACTAATTTAAGAACATTTTACTTCATTTTATCCAAACCCACAAAAACGTAAGGAATAGTTCGATTGAGTTAGTTTTTTTTTTAAGTGGTAGAGAACTCTATTAAGAGGCCAATAGTATGTAAAGATTGTTTCTATTAACAGGTCGAAAGGTATAAATAATGTTTGAATTTAGGGGGTCCCAGCGGATCCCGCGGCGTACTGTAAAAAAAATTATGAGTACGCCGGCGGACCCCATGGCTTGCTGTGATGATTTACGTTTTTAAGGTTAGGCCTACAATAATATATCGATTGGGACCTGCAGGCGGGACCCATGGCCTCAGGATTCGGAAAATGTTTATATTAAGATGGCAATGAGAGTGTTAAAGGACCACTCGGAAAATAACGTCAGCGCGAGCTAAATTGAATACTAACGCCATCTAGTTTTGCGACGTGACACTAATTTACTTATACACGATGTATTTGTTACCAGTCCTTCAGCCAGATGTCAGTAGAAGAGTAGAAGATCTGCGCCAGTATGAAGAGTACGAACAGCAGGAACATGGACAGCTTCGTGGCTCCACTCCTAATGTACGAGAGATACACGCTGCTGGATACTGAACCCTTGTTCTGTGCTTCACCTGGGAGGACAACATTAAATTAAATATAATAAAAATATAAAACGTCCCATTTATCCGACATCAAAATAGGAGGTTTTCAATGTATCGTAATTTTTTCTTAATAATTTTTTTTATGTACCTATATTCCCCGATTAATCGGCATCAGCTAAACCTATTAGAAAATAAATATTTAAACGGTCCAGGCATCGGTCTGCTGTGATATAATGCTGACATAGCTTGAGAACTTAAGCCTTCTCTTTTGTTCGAAGACGAATAAAAATAAAAAAATAATCTGAAAATTCAAGTACCTTTTCTTTCAAAGTATGTTCTCAATACTCAAAAAGGTGTTGTTTTTTTAGCTTATTTTTTCAGAAACGAACCTTCGTACGTGGGATCCTGGTTGTCCATGTCCAAATTGAAGGATAGCTGAGAGGCCTCCGACATTGATCTCTGCGATCGAAGCTTGTAACTACTTGTATGTTCCTACAAGAAAATTAATTTAATTAGAAATTCAATCAATCAAACTCTTTATTTGCAAAGTATAAGTACCTGTTACAGATCTTAGTCATAATTATTCATTAATTGTCCGATATGCTTAGCCTTTTAGTTTGCGTGCAAAATTAAATGTCGCAAGTACCTTTATTAACACAAACAAAATGACTAACTACGACAACAAAAAAATATATCACAAAGATTACCTATAGACCATTTAAGATCTACAGATAATCCAAATGCTCCAACCCATCACCAGAGGGCAGCGTGCCCAGTTGAAAAAACAACAATATTAGTAGTAGTAGCCATCTTGGATTTGAAGTTATCATAGTGTATTATTATTCTACTAGTCCTTTTATTTGGTACCATATTGAGGGAGTTATGAAAAAATGTGTATGTACTCCGCCATTTTGTAGCGGCAGCCATCTAGGACCGATTGTTACTGAACATAGCTTAGAACACTCCCGAGTAATACGCCTTTTAAACAAAACAAATCAAAATGGGTCCATCCGTTTGGGAGCTCCGATACCACAGATTGACACAAACACAGACACGTTATAACACCCCGTCAGGGTTGGAACTACATTACAATAAGGCCAACCCTAATCTGACCGGTGAGCAGATTGGCGTATGGCTATGGAATGGAGCGCAAGTCGTGAAGAAATCCATAGTAAGACTGGGGGTGCTCCTTTCCGCAGTTGCTGCCCGTTATTGGTCTGGTCCCTTAAGGAACAGACGTAACAGAAACAACCAGTCGAAAACTCTAGATTATCCCTCCCTATTCCCTTCTATCTCCTTAGGATTGGCAGTTCCAGATCCCTGGCACATAGCTCGTCTAAATCTATTTCCAAATCCTTCTCGATCATCAGCTAAGGTGGCGTAGATCAGGTCATTGTGGGTCTGCTATCCAAACTACAGCGATAGCAGGCGGGGGGTGACTAACCACGCGCAGATCATCCACGGCTTCCTGTGGATGGCTTGCGAGTGGTGGGGGTGGCAACCCGTGGCCGGTATCAGAAGTACGAAATATCGGGGGGAGAGTAGAGCTGGGCGAATGCTCTCACCGTTGTTGTACAAGCCCACACCAATATCACTAGTCTCCACAAATCTTCTAAAATTTAAAAAATATCAATAATGATGAGGAACAACCAAGATGATATCGTTTTGCGCTGCGATCCGGTTAGCGCCCGTCGCCTCCCGGAACCCGGGCCGGGGGATGTGAAATTGACTACCGAAGGCGACGGCGGGGTGGAGTCCCAGGCTCCGCCGCCCGCACCTGCTACTGGGACCGAGGAAGTCAAGGCGAAGGACGGAGAACCTACGCTGCCTGGACTAGTGCCGAAGAAGCGTAGGCCTCGCGAAAACTTGAGGAAGAGGAAGGCGCAGAGGGGATGCGAGGAAAACGCAACAACGGGCGCTGTGTTGGAAGGAGCAGCAGGTAATGGGCTAGGCGGCAGTAAGCCCTTTGGGTCCAGAGCCGCCTCGCCAAATGAAACCGGTAAAAACTACCGTAAAAAGCAGAGAGACTATCTAAAAAGGGAAGCAGAGAGGGCCAATGCTCTGAATCGACAAATGACAGAAGGTGTGCAGCAGCTGCCCAGCATGTCGGCTCTCGCGCCTGCGGTAGTAGCATGCGTGTCATGCGCCAAAGTTTCGGAAAAGGCGAAAGATGAAGGGACGAGCAGCTTTCACTCTGCAGCGACACCCTCAGATGCGGCTCTACCAGTAAAGGAGCGCGATACGCACGGGGGTGAGGAGACCCACGCGAGGCTCGAGCCCGTGGCGGCAAGCGCCACGAGTCTAGAATTATCCTAAAACGGCTCAAGCCGAATTTATTAGAAACCTCGAAACGAGGAATAACCTAAAAAATGCCGCAGGTGTGATTTCCGAGGTAGCGAACGCTCCGTGCTCGGACCTGCCCACATCTGAACCTCAACTGGCCCGCGTCCCCTCTGGGGTCGTGTGTGCCGATGAGGTGGAGAGAGGGAGTGTGTGCGCCACAGCTGAGGTTATTAGGACCGCTGACGAAATCACTGCGCATGGGTACAACTCTGAGACGCCGAGGAACAGTGGTTTAGGGGGCAAGCGTCAGCGGAGCACAGGATCTCGCCGAGCAAAGCGCAAATGGACAAAAAAGTGTGTCTGGAAAGTGGGACCGCTGCGCTTTCACTGGGGCCACTGGACTCAATAATAGAAATTAGGATAAGAGGGGGGGGGGGGGAGCCTGGGTCTAGTACATCGTACACCAACGCTATCAAAATTTACCGTGTGGTGGTACAGGACAAGGGCGGTGTAATGTTGGACGAACTCCGGACAACCCTACTCCGTAAAACAATCGACAAATAACAGTATCGGTTATTCAAGCGAAACCGTGGCATACCTAAGAGCGAACGTAGACTGCCGCTATTTTGGCAACTTCCGTGGCTGACTCGAGGGTGTCTCCGGATGACCCCCCGAGACGACTTTACCTTAACGTGGTTGGCGTCGACGGTCGAGCGACTGCCCTGTCTGTGGGAGGGATCTGGAAGCATCCGGGTGATACCCGAGAGTCAGTTGCCGAAGTATCACACCGCGGTGATATACGTTCCTGATTTTGGCGTGGACAGGGACGACCTTGAGACATGGCTTTTCATCCTCAGGGAGTTCCTGTCCGAACTAAACAGAGACCTAAACATAGAGGAATGGCCAATATTCAAACACATAGTGAGAGACAAAGGCGTAACATACAACCACTTCCTCATTATGGGAGTCCCTCCGGAGGACGTGAATAAATTAAATTAAAGCACGTAGACAACCGACCGAAACTAGAATTCGAACATTTATTTATGTACCTAAACTATATTAAGCGACAATAGTGACACATTTATGTAACTACGACCTCACGGTCATCAAACTAGAGACGGGCCTACAAGGCAAGCTCAGCTCTATTATTGTAGCCTCGGGGTACATGGACGGCAAAACGAACGCACCACCAGTAGCGCTGGAGGAACTAATATACGACAATAACCTTGAATGTGTGATTGGCACTGATTCAAATGCACACAGTACGGTATGGGGACGTCCAGACACAGACGAAAGGGGTAAAGACGTGCTGGAATTCATCCTTAAGTACGACCTTAATTTTATAAATCGAGAGTCCGAACCAACGTTCGCAACGTCGTGGGCAAGGACTATTATAGACCTAACTATAGCTACCGCAGAAATTGCGGACTTGTAACAAAATGCAAAAAGCATTGAAAATCGTTGAGAGGTGGTGTGAACAACACAGCCTTTCGGTGAATCCGCAAAAAACGGAAATTGTGCTCTTCTCACGAAAGAATAAACTACCACAATTAAAACTTCCTACGCTATTCGGGTCTAAGCTAACCTTAAGTAAAGAGGTAAAATGTTTGGGGGTTTGGTTAGATAGTAAGCTCTTGTGGAACAAGCAACTTTATCATATCACCACGAAAGAAATAAATGTTCTCTGGCAGTGCACTAGAGCAGTAGATAAAGATTGGGGATTAAAACCAAAATTATGTCGTTGGCTATATACATTGATGGTTAGCCCGGTACTAATTTACGGATGCATAGTTTGGTGGCCCAGAACTTCCCTTGTAACAACTATCACAAAACTACAAAAAATTCAAAGGCTAGCATGCGCGCTCATAAGGGTGCACGAGGTCAACACCCAATGCTGCTTTAGAATTTATCCTGGGACTAACGCCTTTGCACCTTCATATACAGCAGGAGGCAATGGCGTCAGCACTTAGGATTAAATCTACAAACCAGTGGAAATGGGGATGGTTCAACAACAACTCACTGTATAGTCCTTAGCAGGGCAATAGCTATAGTTCTAAACGCCAATCGCGGAACGAATAGAATAGCTAACACACACTAGGACAGCAAAGAGTATACACTTCTTACAGTTGATAACACTTCAGCAGACAATGCGAGCAAATGTAAGATTTATAACGTCTAAACCGATGGCGCAAAAAACACCAAAGGCGCTGGATGTAGATACTACTCACCAGAGTTTAGGTTCTCAGAATTGAAGGCCTTAAACATAACCACAACAACTTTGCAAGCGGAAGCAACGGGGCTTGTGTTGGCTGCAAAAGCGGTTCTATCAAAAACCACCACATATAAACATATCAGGGCGGACATACTCGCTAGGCAAGGAATAGACAAAATACTCTGTACCGACATTGCAAATCTGTGTAGGCCAACTGCAATGGAGGTGCGTACACTGTTAATCCAACACACAGAAAAGGAGCAACAAAGCCTGTGGCTAAAAAAACAAGACTGCAGACACGCCAAACATTTCTTTCCACGGATAAACAAAATGGTAACCAACAGCTTACTTAAGCTAACAAGAGCAGATCTACGTCTGATGGTCGGAATTATCACCGGCCACTGCGACCTGAACTACCATCAACATAAGATCGGATCAACGGATAGTCCTCTATGTCGAGGATGTATGTAGACAGACGAAACTGTGGAACACTGTGAGGCCACGGAAAACATCAGACAGAGACTGGGAGAGCTGAAACGCGATGAAACTTATGCATCCAAATCGGTTTCGCATCATTAGGGTATTTCTACTACACCTGACGCAATAGGAGTGGAACTGGTGACCCAGCGACCCAGAGCTGTGCTCCGTTATTTAAGGAGCTGGTTGGGTTAGGCTGGCGGAGGAAATGCACAATACACCCCAAGCGGGACGTCAGTGCAGGACTTATCGCCCCCACACAGAATAAGAATAAGAACACCCCGTCGTTTTTGCGTCGGAGGTTAAATATATAATGACACTTTTATTAATAAACTAACGCGTGTTTGATTCATACTGTTTCAGAAGACGGGTTTTCACGCGTACCTGATTGTGAATGTGAACGAAACTATAGTTGGACCTTTATTTTTTTGTAAGGCAGGCGCCGATAGAACTTTTTTAGTTATTTCCATTTAATAATCAACCTCTAGACCGATTTAGATATAATTTAAATGTGACCAGGAATGCAGGAATCCCTTTAAAACAAAAATAGACGAAACAGCCGATTTATGATTTATTTTTTCATTTTCATAGTTAATCTTATAGAGAAAGTTATTACTCAGGATGAGTGTAGTGACCTCCTTTCGGCTTAGTAGCCTAGTAGGCTTACTGACCTAACCTAACCAATATCTACTGCATGGTTTATAAAAAAAAAATACTAACAGTAAGCAGAAGTAATTTTTTGAAAAACATCGAGAATAAAGGTAAGATATGTAAAATAACTAACGGTTTTCCTCGCGTCCGCTCTGCTTTCCGCTTTCGCTATTAAATTGTACACCTTGAAAAATTTATTCAACACTTAGTATTTAGGTAAAAGGTTAAACATATTTTATAGTAGACCTAAACATACGGTTCATAAACGTCAACATAATTATAATCTTCTTCGGTAAAATATTTAGACAAAAGGTTACAAAATTAAATAGTTATCTTAATAAACTTCAACATTCATTGTCTTTTAAACGAGAAAATAGATAAATAGACACGCGTTAAAAAAAAAACGGTTGCGACAGAGCAAGCGAATTTATATAAAAAGAACGACAACCACTTGATCGTTATTTGTCACAATCAGAAACATTGACAAATGTTTTGTTTCGCCAGTAAATGGTGCCGTAAGCAAACTTCCCCCTTTTGGGAGAAACTCACTCCCTCCCCATACAAAAATCATTGACGACCAGAAAAATCAAAATCGCGAGTTTTAGCTATACGGCCACGTTTTGTGCCTGATTTCTTTTGTATTTACTATCTGATATTCTATTTTTCTTTTTTTTTTTTGGTGTTAATAAAGAACTTTGTAAATTTAAAAAAACGAAGAGCCTATACACCAAGTTTCGTAAAGATAGTTGGAAACCACCTGTTTTAGGAGATATACAAACACACAAACATAGTGACCCCAATTCGTGCAGGACTCTAAAATTGTCTCCTCTCTTTCTGTTTCCAAAAGTGAGAAAAGGATGGATATAGCTTTAGGAACTTTGGTTTAGTCAGTGTGACTGACCGAATTGGGGTCATTAACTGATAAACGAAAGTATAAATTACCCGAGCCAAAGCAACGACGCTTCGCTCGCTCGGTCATTAACTATACATACCATAGTTTCCTGATTCTCGTAGCCAGCTTCCTTTTGCTTCTGCTTTTCTTGTTCACTCTTCTCGGTGAGTTCTATAAGTTTAGCGAACTCTGGCACGGAGGTGAGATCGTTGTACGTGCCTTGTGCGGCTATCTGATTTGGAAAAACAAATATTTTAAGTACATAATAATTAACATTAAACATTCTAAAAACCTTCGACATCGTCGTTTTGTGATGGCGGCCATCTTGGATTCGAAATTTATCATAGTGTTATATCCCTTTCATTTGATACACACATTGAGAGAGTTGTAAAGAAATATGTAGTCATCAAACATAGCTAAGAACTAACTAGAAAAAACGGTTGCATCTGGGATTAATAAGATCCATGACCGTTCGAAAAATCTCAATTAGGTACACAATTATAGAAGAATAACAAATTGTTCTATACGTAAAGTGTGCATACAGGCCTAATATATTAATTATAAAATTCTTTTTACAAATAGTGACTACCTACCTTCAAATACAGCAGGCGCCCGGTAGAACCTTTTCAATTAATTACATGGAAAAAAATATTCAAATAGTTCTACCGGTTTTTGAAAAAACATGTAAAAAAAAAACAGTAGAATTGAGTAACTCCCCTTTTTGGAAAAATAAATAAAAAAAAAGCTTTAAGAAATGCGAATCGCATTACGAGATAATTTCTACACTATTTCCTTAATTGGCCGTCCAGGGGTGGATGTCCTAAGAGCTAAGAACGTAAGCTCCCGAGTATAAATGACAAAGGGCATGATGCCGCTACCGCACCCTTAGTCACCCACACCAACGTGGTTTACTCACCGTCCCGTGGCTCATAACGAGGACATTGTGTGCGTAGTTAGCATAGTGCACTCTATGCGTGACCAGCACCACTGCATGCTCTCGGAGGAACCCGCGGATGCACTCCTCGAATATAGCCGCTGACACCTAACACAGGAACGAACAACTTATTAGTGAATGAACCACTTGATAAACAAAACACCGAACAAAATGGAAGTCACGAGTAAGTAAATTAATGAATGAATGATTTTTATTTGTAACAAACACATACAACAACAAAAAAAATTATAAAAAAATCATTTAAAATAATTACAAATAATATCAAAACTATCTGGTGGAAGCGACATGTGACCAGAATGCTGGCTTTAATTTTGGTCAGAAAATTAGCATTGCAATACAACGTGGCAATGCTGCCAGCATTCTTGGAATTTTCCCTTTTACTGTGGGTTTATTATTAGATTAGTTTTCATAGCTGTGAATGTTTTTTTTAATTAATAAATGTATTCGTTTTGAAATAATTACAGTAGACAATTTTATTGTAAAGCAAAGTACAGAAAGAGTATTGAAACCAAGTACAGACTTGTAGTTCGGGTGACACCTCAAACACTTCTTTGCCGATATAAATAATAATTATTGAAATTGCCTATTTGTCAAATACCTTTATCCCAATGGAATGAATAATGATGCTTTTGTAATTTAACCGAAAATAAGATTAAAAAACAAATGGTTTGAACGTTCAGGCAGAGAATGGCCCAGTGTCCAGAAATGTTCAGTGTGTTAAAAAGTCTTAATTTAAACTTTGTAAAGTATGATTACCAGTCCGTTTATTAGTTTTTTTAGTTATTTGTCCAGTCACCTAAACCGTCCAGTATCAAATGGTCCCCGGATATGTCCAGTGGTATCAATCATGTAGTCGTAAATGGCTTTGAAGTCATCGTCAAACAAATGAAATGTACACTTCTAATCACCGAATCATTGTTGAATCACCGGTCGCGTTTCAAAATGTATACTGCCCGACATGTGATCCATCCGACAACAAAACCTAAATATCGTGACTGCGCAGTCAAGGTGATTGGTTCAAGTAGATTGTTACCGACTTTACCTTAGAGTCGACAGCCGCCAGCGGGTCATCCAGCAGGTAAACATCGGCCACCTGGTAGACAGCGCGCGCCAGCGATATGCGCGCCCTCTGACCGCCAGACAGAGAAGCTCCTGGACAAATATATTAGGAATATACAACTTAACAGTTTTTGACCAACTTTAAATGTATTTAAATTTAAAACCCGTCTATGTATTTCTTAATAACATTACAATCTAGCCCTAGGCTAACAAGAAATTTTAATTATAAGGTCTTATATTTGGTGTAGTATTCTACAAGTCAAGTTCCTTCATTGGATACTTATATTGAGGAAGTTGTGAAAAATATGTTGGCTGCCATATTGTGGCGGCGGCCATCTTGGATCGATTTTCATCGAACATAGCTAAGAACACTGACGACTAATTTAAATTAGTCGTGAGTGTTCTTTCAAACAATAATTTAAGAAAATCAGACATTCTGACGCATTCAGAAGTCTGCTAAAAGTAGAAGAGAGAAGAAACCCAGTACCTCTTTCCCCGACGACAGTCTTGTCCCCGTGCGGCAGAAGATCCAGATCGCTTCTTAACTGACAGCACTTTATCACCTGCTTGTAACGCCGCAGGTCCAACTCTTGACCGAAGAGAATATTCTGTCTAACCTGGACACATAAATAAATAACTCATAGCTTCACACTAGGATATCACCAGTGGTAAAGATGCCACTGGTGATATCCTACAATCACAAACGCATACACAACACACCTAGATCCTAAGACAAACATTCAAGGTCATCCTTTCAACACCTGCTTCGGCAGGGAATCAAACTCGAAATCTCATAGTGTAGTCAGACAAAATTAAGATGATAATTATGCATGAGTTTTGTTTAGTTTTTCCAATTTTCCTTTTTTCCCTTCGATCTAAGCCAACTACAACGTTTTAGGCTTTAGAACAACTCTATTACTGATTTAAAAATTGTTGCGGCTAAGAGCTCTCCTCTCCAATTAGTAAAGTAATAAACAAATTTAGAGTTTAGAGGCACAACCAACATAGATCCAAATTGATAGGTTAAGTTTTTCGTAATCAAAACTATCATTACTATTATGGGACAGTTATGTGGCTGGAGTGACTTCTGCTAAACTAAAGCTGAGCTCAGCAAAACTGAAGCTTAATAAAACCAGTGAAAAACTTCAGTCTTGTATTTTTTTTAAATAACAACGCCAAGACTATAACTTTTAGAAAATCAGGACACAATATGGGTGGAACTGTTGAGCCAGCGACACAACGACCGCTGTGCTTTTTATTATTTCAAGGAGATCACCTGGTGGACGTGCACGATAAACCTCATACGAGATGTCAGTGCCAAAACATATCATCTCCATAGATTATAAAAATAATGCTAGTTACCGAAGCTTCGAAGAGCCAGGGGTCCTGCGCCGCGTATGCGATGGTACCATTCCGCTGCAGCGCGCCGCGACTCGGCGCCAGCTCGCGTAACATCGCCGCCAGTAATGTAGACTTGCCTGAACCTACGCTGCCTACCACTGCCGTTAACGTACCCGCTTTTATCTGTTGTAATATATTAAAACTTTGTTAACACGGTGCTAATATATTATACTGCTTCATTGCTTCGGGTTTGAAGACCTTTGACGTTGCGCAGGTTTTACACCTCCGAATCCAGTCTTTGATACGAGTATGTATTGAAACGGTTAAATTTATAGAAATCCTTAGAAGATTTCGCAATTTACAGAGGCTAATCATTTCAGGAAGTGTTATAAAATTATTTTTGCTATTATTACTCGTAGCAAATATAATACGATGTCTACACAGAAGACAGCTAGCGTAATATCGCCGCCAGTAATGCTGACTTGCGTGAACTAACACTGCCTACTATATCGACAAATAGTTTAGAATTAACTTTGTTACTAAACACAAGTAATTAAAAAGTGACCGAAAACAGCTATTTGATTAGCAAATATTTGCTAAAAACTATACTACTGGAGCACTTTTTATGGAATAATTATAATTTATCATACAAGGTAACATAAAAAAAAATATTCCTTCAAATTAAGAACCTCCTCCTTTTTGAAGTTTAATAGAGATATTAATCACGTTTGAAAATGGCACCGTGCAAATGACACATATATTATTTTATCGGGTAAGGAGGATTCTATAATAATATACATCCAAATCTATTAAGGGATTTAGAAGATAATTTTAAAACTAATTTATGGACGAATATATATAAAAACTAAAAAGTTATTACACTATTTTTGTGCTACTCGAAGAATAATACAAAACTCACATTCAAATTGATATCTCCAATTGCCAAAACTTTTTGATCCATGGGATCAGCTTCAGCGTTTTTCCAGTACGCGGTGTAATCCTTCATACTGATCAGCACTTGAGGTTTGAGCTGCTCGAGGTTCGATTCAGATTTTATATACGCTTGTTGGCTGCAATTAGCCAAAGTCGAGTTAAAAATTGCATTTGGAAACCATAATAATGCTATGTTAAGTCAGTAGTGTATAGTGTATATATGGATGATATTATGTTTTATACAAATGGTAACATGGGTCATCATAAAGCTATAGGTGTATACAGATTATGAAAACTACACTTTTTACTTAACAAAATACAAACGGTGTAAGCTTTAAACATCTATAAAAGTTATTTATCAAAATAAGATTAACCCTTTCAATGCAAAGAAATAACGAATTATCTCTTAGAGACATAACTGCAAAAACTTTTATATTTAGTTTGATCGCCAGTAATTATATTTTAAACTACCCTCACAACTTACCCATTTCCAATTTTCTCAAATACTCCATTAGTTTTGATCGCACTTTTTTCATCATCAATAGTAGTAAGATCCACGTCTTGATTCTCGACTTCTGGTAGTAATAAGAACTCTTGCATCCTCTTCACACTCACGTATGCCTCGAGAGTGAAAGTGATGGCGAGAGGTAGAAAGTCTACTAGAGTGTATTTTAGTATGTCGTAGTAAGAAAATATTACGAATACCTGTAATAAAGTGGTATTTGATAATACTACTAGTAGCTGTCACCCTAAGACATAAAATGAAATATAAGAAGTTTCAAACTTTGAACCCCCATTTGATCTGATTTGGATTGAATTTCTAAAAAATATTCCTTAGTATAACCTTATAATGAATACAGCCTCCAAATTATATGTCTCTAGGTTCAGCGTTTTAGGCTCTATGATTATTCCTACCAAACATCAGTCAGTGAGGACTCTTCTATCGAGATAGATAGATGAGACATAATTTATTTTTTAGACAAGCACGTTTTCTATAGAAAGTCAAGCTTTAAATTATGTAAAATTGGGAAGACCTTTGCCCAGCAGTGGGACAGTACGAGTTTAAGTTCATATTAGATACCTTGGCAGCAGTTAGTTCATTGTTTCCAGATATGTAAGTGACGATGCTCAATAAAATGGCCACTTTAGTATTTAATTTCACGCACGATATCATTACAGCTCTGAGCCACGACATTTTCTTGATTACGTTCATTTCTTTCCTGTAACGAAATAAAATTATTGCTAATAACAGCCTAAGCGTCTGAGGAATTAAATATCATGAATAAAAAAAAACATTTCATTGAAAAATCTATCTTTGATTGGAGTCACATCAAAGCAGTTTCAAAACTATACAAACATTACTAAAAATGAAGTGCAAAAAATCTTACTCAATAGTGATACTTAACTATGGTAGTTAAGTACACATTATTTTAACGAAACCCTCCTCCTATACATTTATCTTAAGGGCCCCTTTGCTCTGGCTGACTCGTGGTGGACTGTGGCCTACTTCATTAGAAAGGCTCAGTAATGGGCACAGTCCTCCTTTATTGAGGTCGGCCTCCTCCCATACATTCTAGATGGCCTCTATGCTCTGTATGACCTCGTACATCAGTTTGACCTTCGTGGTGGACTTTCCCCTACTTCATAGGGAAGGCCCGTGCACAGAAGTTGACATGGGCCTGTCTTGTGAAACTTAAACTTGGATTAACATAAACTTACTTCCGAGCGTCTCCTATGATTTTAGCGAAGGCCTCCTCCCATACGTTCATCTTGATGGCCTCTATGCTCTGGATCACCTCGTTCATAAGTTTGATTCTTTCATCAGTACGAACTGCTGTTTTACGACGCAATTTACTAGATATTTTGCCTAGGTATCCTGTGTAGTGAAAAATAATAATATTTAGCGTAACTAGAAGCTTAAATAAAAAAACTTTAACCTCGCTTTTATAGGTTACTAAAATAAGTTATTTTCCAAAAAAAAATGTATCCATTTTCATGACGTCAGGCGATGATAGACCTTTATCAGTTATTTTGATTCAAAAATCAAACATCTGGACTGTATCTGATAATATTTTAATGGGCCCACTAGAGAGACACAACAAAATACCGTCGAATTAAGTATCTCTTTTTTATGGGTGGTCAGTGAAATAGTAAAACCTTTTTTGAATTATTGTTTTGTCATAGCTCTCATAGTTAGGTCAAATGATCGCCAACGTTCAGAAACGTTTTGCTCGGTCAGGTAGTAGATAGGCGACCGTGTAGTGGTATTTACAACTTAGCGCTAAATGATGACACGGTGAAAATTCTGATACTAAGGTGAACTACTCCGCCGCAAATTGCTTTATTATCGGCCCTTGATAAGTGAAAGAAAGAAAGAAGACGTTTATTAAACTAAGCGTGCAAATCTACAAATAAATCAAAGAGTTTAAATCACGTTCCGTATATTTCGTTACGTATATACATACCATTGTAATAAAAATAAAAATATAAAAAAGACATTTTATTTCGAAATATATCACCGATCATTTATGTCGATAATTGTAAAAGTAAGACTCAGGGCAGACAGACAGACAGACGGTAAAACTAAACTATAAGGGTTGTTTGTATTGTAGTGACATAGGATGTGAGCATCGGCAGTCGACATTGGAGCGGCGAAAATACAAAACGATCGCTGCGCGCCAGACCGAGCGGCACGGCGGCGGGCGCCTTGTGCTGCCGCGCAGCGATCGTTTTGTATATTTATGTTTGAGCGAGAGAGAGGTGGGACACTCCGTCGCTCTCGCACATCAGCTGTTTTGTGTTGTGATTTGCGTTTTGATGTATAAGTTGCGGAGTACAATATGTACTAGTTAAATTGTAAATATTAGATTATAGGAAATTAGAAATTATATCAACATGACAGTTTTACCAAACCGTGAGTTTTAATAAGCCCCCTCAGTTAGAAGCAACTACAATGGTGACCCCGACTCAGGACGCAAATCTGGACCGTATCGGAGCAGCATTTGGAGAAGTACGGAAGATCTCCTCAGGCGACTCGAAGATGGACCTGCTAACGAAACAAATCGAGAAACTCACGCGAGAAGTTGCAGACTTGAGGGGCAGAGAAACATATCGTCATCCCGTTCGCACGCGAAGCCGTTCGAGATCGAAGTCAAAATCAAGGAAGCCCGGCGATGCAGATTGGTTGTGTCGCTACCACTTCAGATACCGTAACCGAGCAAGAAGATGCGAAACGCCTTGTTCATGGAAGGAGAAGCCACAGAATTCGGGAAACTAGAACAGACATCGGATGCGGCGGGCCCCGGTGTCGAAGCCATCTCTAATAACAACCGCCTCAGCATCACGGATCGCCAAAGCGGTGAACGTTACCTGATCGATACCGGCTCTGAAATCTCTGTGTTAGCTGTGAAGTTGAACCAGCGACATTCACCGACGGACTACAAATTGTACGCAGCGAACGGCAGTACAATACGAACATACGGCGAGAAAACTTTGCAATTGAACTTGGGACTACGACGCAACTACTCATGGACATTCATAATCGCAGATGTCAAGAGATCGATCATCGGCGCTGATTTTCTACGTCATCACAACAATTTGGTGGACTTAAAAGGACAACGATTGATTGACGGGCTGACATAGCTCTCAGTCAAGTCATTTTCGACGCGCAGCGACGATGCAGCTGTATTCATCGTCAACATGAGTCACCCTTACAGCGATATACTGAAGCAGTATCCAGACATTCAGAGGCCGATGTCGCTCAAGAAGCCACCGAAGCATGACGTCACGCATCACTTGGAAACGACCGGACCGCCAGTCTTCGTTCGACCCCGGCCGTTAACGCCTGAAAAATACATTGAAGCAAAAAAAGAATTCGAACGACTGATGGAAATGGGAATTTGTCGCCCATCAAGCAGTGCCTGGGCCAATCCACTGCACATCGTTAAGAAGAAGGACGGAACGCTTCGAATATGCGGCGATTATCGCTTCCTCAATGCGATGACGACACCGGATCGATATTCAATACCACGGATACAAGACTTCACATTCAGACTACATGGCATGAAGATATTTTCGAAAATTGATATTAAGAAGGCTATTACTGAATAAGGATGGCAAGCAACGAAGATTCGCAGAAAACAGCCGTTACTACACCATTTGGCTTGTTCGAGTTCACATCTATGACGTTTGGGTTACGTAACGCCTCGCAGACCTTCCAACGCTTCATGCATCAAGTACTTCGTGGTTTAGGTGACGTCACCTTCGCATACATCGATGACGTCATCGTTTCTCCGGATGAAGAAAGTCATAAGCGACATTTACATCAGTTATTCAAGCGCCTGACAGAATATGGATTAACGATCAACGTTGATAAATGCGAGCTGGGAAAACAAGAGCTAGATTTCCTTGGCTATCACGTGTCAGCAGCAGGCATCAGTCCACCTAAAGAGAAGACCGAAGCTATCACATCGTACCCAAGACCGAAGACCATCGACGAATTAAGAAGATTCTTAGGAATGGTAAATTTCTACAGAGATGCGTTACCACATCAAGCCGAGAAGCAATATGAACTCAACAAACTATTACACAACGCAAAGAAAAAGGACAAGACGCCAACCAAGTGGTCTTCTGAAGCCGAAGAAGCCTTTGAACAATGTCGCGACAGCATCAAACAAGCGGCAACATTGTGTCATCCAATCCCGGGAGCCAAACTGCATATAATGACCGACGCGTCAGACAAAAGTTTAGGCGGCGTCGTACAGCAATTTCAAGACTCAGCATGGCGTCCTATAGCTTTCTTCTCAAAGGCACTCAGCGAAGCACAGAAGAAGTACAGCGTGTACGACCGAGAACTTCTGGCGATGTACACCGCGGTAAAGCACTTCAGAAGATACATAGAAGGTGCCGACGTTGTTATTCATACTGATCACAAATCGCTCAGTTATGCCTTATCAAAACCGCCGAGCAACAACGACACGCCGCGCCGAGAGAGGCAACTACATTTTATCAGTCAGTTTTGCACTGATATTCGATTCGTCAATGGAGAAAGAACCCTGTGGCCGACGCTCTCTCGAGAATAGAAGCGATCACCTGCACTTCGATAATCGATTACCACCAACTCGTAGAAGATCAAGATAAAGACGAAGAGTTAAAGAAATTACGCATGAAAAGTAATTTAAAGTTTGCTCGCGTCACATTGCCAGGCGTCAGCAAACCAATACATTGCGAGATGACAACAACCGACCCGAGACCGTACCTGCCTACTTCATTTCGGGAAGCCGCCTTCAAAGCACTTCACGAATTAAGCCACCCAGGAATACGGAACACTAGGAAGCAGATGACAAGCGATATTTCTGGCCTAATATGAACACTGACGTAGCCAGATGGACTAAAGCTTGCATTAGCTGTCAAAGGAGCAAGATTCAACGTCACACTATCGCACCTCTCGGACAATTTCAAGAAGCGGGAAGATTCGAACATCTACACGTAGACATCGTCGGAAAATTACAACCATCTGAAGGTTATATCTACATAGTAACAATGATAGATCGTCGCACGAAGTGGCCAGAAGCGGTACCCGTGCGAGATATCACGGCGGAGACAGTAGCCAGGGTTGTCTACGAGCACTGGATCTGCAGATATGGCTGTCCTCTACGAGTGACGACGGACCAGGGTCGTCAGTTCGAGTCATCTTTATTCCACGTGTCAATGAAGAAGCTAGGCGTGACGCGAATACGGACGACGGCGTATCATCCGCAGTCTAATGGACAAGTTGAGCGCTGGCATCGTTCTTTGAAGACCGCTCTGATGGCAAGAGGAGCTAGCACCAGTTGGACCAAGGAACTGCCAACAGTACTACTGGGGTTACGCGCAGCATTACAGCCCAGCTTTATGTACCTACGGAATGACACTGCGACTACCAGCTGATTTTTTTGTGTCAACACAAAGTAATGCAGATGAACCGGTGGAGCTTATAAGAAAAATGCAAGAAACGATGACGTCACTAGCACCTAGCACCAGACAAAGATCGTCGCACACTCCATTCGTACACAAAGTCCTATCTACGTGTACGCATGTATTTGTTCGAGTTCATTACGTCAAGAAGCCGCTCACACCGCCATACGAGGGACCGTACCAAGTACTAGAGAAGCATGACAAGTACTTCAAGATTCAGCTGCTAACGCGCACTGCAGTGATAACGATCGACCGATTAAAGCCGGCGTACTTACTCGACGACGACGATGAACGGAGCACGAGCGTTACTACTCATTCCAACGCGCCAACATCGTCACTACCAGAAGACCCTGTCGCTACAAGCAGGAAGCATCCTTATGTTACAAGAAACGGCAGGACAGTTCGCCCAACTGTACGATTTTTTTGAGCGGGGGTGATGTAGTGACATAGGATGTGAGCATCGGCAGTCGACATTTGAGCGGAGAGAGACGCGCGCCAGACCGAGCGGCGCGGCGGCGGGCGCCGAGTGCTGCCGCGCAGCGATCGTTTTGTATATTTATGTTTGAGCGAGAGAGAGGTGGGACACTCCGTCGCTCTCGCACATCAGCTGTTTTGTGTTGTGATTTGCGTTTTGATGTATAAGTTGCGGAGTACAATATGTACTAGTTAAATTGTAAATATTAGATTATAGGAAATTAGAAATTATATCAACATGACAGTTTTACCAAATCGTGAGTTTTAATAAGCCCCCTCAGTTAGAAGCAACTACAGTATTTTTGAACAGTAATAACCATACGCAGCCTTCCTTATCCCATTGTTAGGTATGGCTTTCTTTCATCCTATATCATCTGCGTCGGTTCCGTAATTATCCTAATGCGTAAAAATTGCCTAAAAGAGGCAACAAATAACCTAAATACGAGTGAATCTTACCGTAACAACAGACCTAAGATGAGAAAATAGTTTTCCTTAAACTTACCCTGCAGTGGTATAAACGCGAGCAAGAAGGCTACTCCCGCGAAAGTAGCGACACCTATCTGTCGATACATCAAGTACACGATCAGTGTACTCTCTATAGGAGTACGAACTAGATCCACCAGGAACAAACACGCCATATCGAATCTCTGCGCGTCGGTTGTCAGTAGATTAATGGCGTGACCCGTCAGCCCTTCGGTCGCCTTTCCGCCTACAGAAATATCCAGTTTCATTATCTGAAAAGAAAAATGTACAATGAAATACCTGACAGCATTATGTGACTCAATATAAAAACAATTCAAACAAAAATCAAAATATTTTTTTATAAAAAAATCCTTCTTATAAACTCGGTGAATATAATGTCAACGCAGCTCGTCGAATCATCGTTCTTGTGTAACGAACAACCATTACAAAAATATTAGAATAACTAGAGAAATAAATCACAATGTAAATATATAACATAACAAATATATATTATGTATATGGTGTATAAAAGTATTCAAATAAGTTTTTTTAAATTTGAATTTGTTTAAGTAATTAATAATTCAAATGTAACAAAACTTGCATGTTATGAACGTTATTTAAAGGCCAATAAATATTTCTTATTCTTCTTAAGAAAAATAAAATTAAAAACAAATATTTTTGACTTAATAAAAGACGGTCACAATTCGTTGGAAACTTTTTTTTATTTATTTCACCAAATTCGTCAGCGACTTCTAGACAGTTTTCGAAAGACATTTTTTTTATTGTGTTATATACCTACCGCATAGTTGTTCCCTTATACATTATATACAAATTCAGACACAAGATACGTTCATAAATCAAATATATCATAATTTCGCTCTGAATTGTAGGCGGTTAACTCTTTTAAATATTATGTCATGTATTAGTTATTAGAGACATTATCATATGTTTTGTTGAGCTATCGTATATACAATTCATATAGTTTGTGCGTTTGTCGAAATAAGTGACCGTATAAGTACCTATACAATTCATATAGGTAGTGGCGATCACCCGCGATAAAATGGGTTTTTTTTATTATCCAACTAGGTCCTTCTGTGGTCGTGCGAACTTGTGCTCAAATACACAGCTGGCAAGGTCAGCGATACTGTAGCTCTAGATGGTGCATGCCTAGTCTGTAATACACTGGCTCTCAAGGAAGGCTGCCGTAACACATCATTAGATGCTTGGCGACAGATTTTACAACTTGAGGGTGGTAGCTCAGGCTCTTTTCGCATGTTTCGTGGGATCGAACCTCGTACCTTTTGCACGGCAAACGACCCAGCTAACCACTCGACCATCATCGCTACAATACAAAGAAGTTATAAACTTTAAACCTCCATTCGACCCTCTTGCAAAAATCCTAACTTCTCACATCCGTACACCCTTTAATGAATACACTTTGTACATTTCATGTCTCTAGGTTCAGCGCTTTAGGCTCTACGTTGATTCCTAGCAAATATCAGTCCGTCAGGACTGACTCTTTTACATTCAGTTTTCTTTGGATAAATGTTATAATTAATGACCCTCATTAGGTCAGGCCAAACTTGCTAAACTAACATAATTTGACAGTTCTAAAATTGTCTCCTCTCTTTTTGTTTCCACGAGTGAGAAAAGGATGGATATAATTTGAGGAACTTTTAGTTTAGTCAGTGTGACTGGCCGAATCAGTGTCCTTGACGATTTTTCTATACATTGCGTACAATATAAGGCAATCATTATATTACCTTTCTATAAATAAGTGATCCACATCCAACCCTTATTTTCATCGCCATATTCAAGAGCCAGAGCAGCATTGGATGCATCATGCTTGCACTTATCGCCATTAAACTGAAATTGAATATACACTAAATATTATATATATAAGTATGTATTTATATATATAAGTATGTATATCAGTCATCAGGTTACCATAGGACAGGCTTTGTCTAGTTTGGCACCTGAAGACCTTTGTGTGGATGTTGTCCCATATTATTATTATTATTAAGACAGTAGCTTCATTAAAACACCAGGGTCGATCAGTAAAGGGTTCTTTTATAGGTTTCCGTTGTACAAGGAACAACGATATAATAGTTTTGCTCTGTCCATCCTTCCTCTAAGGATGTTCCTCTGACTTGGGCGTACAATTTGAACGTCGTCGAAAGGAACGCAAATTCTATTATTAGGTTGGCACTATCTGTCAAACTTTTTACTAATCGAATTCAAAACACAAGTGATTTACATCATTCCTTATTCCTTAGTATGACTTTTTTACTGAAAACATATCCTTCGTTAGTGGCGTCATTACGAAGGATATGCAAAAAGAAACGACTGATAAAAGTTCGACAAATGGTATCAGCCGTAGAAAATAATTCCATTCTTAGATTTTTTATACCTTTACGTTCCTTTTACATTAATGCAAATATCAAAATAAAGTATACTTATGAATTACATTACTTAATTATGAACATACATAAAATACATTCATTTAATTATAGAATTACTTCACTAAGAATGACATAATTTAGTACCACATATAGGTATTTGCAAAATTGACAACCCAGCTTGCGTATGGTTCAAAAATGCGCATAAACCATTAGTAGCCATTGCAAATTTACTTCACAGGTGATTTCTGTCGCACGCGAATATTTAATTCATACGAGAGATTTGAAGATTAAGGTCTACATACTATGTATGGTATGTATTTATGTATATAAGTATGTATATCAATCATCAGGTTACCACAGCACAGGCTTTGCCTAGTTTGGCAGCTGAACATCTTTGTGTGGATGTTGTCCCATATTATATTATTATTATTATCCTTACCCGACCACCCCCGCTGCATACAAGTAGGCATGCTCCGCCGTCACCCCCGCGTGTAAAGGGGAGAAGTAGTTGATCAAACCTTCCAGACATAACGGGATTGATAGCCTGTAACAAACACGGCATCATACATTGGTAATATAGTTTTAAATTTGATTAGATTAGAGATATATATCTATACTTATAATAAAACTGTAACAGGTTAAATTCTGTACATTTAATATATTTTAAAAAAAACTTTTGCGGCGGGTGTTATTAACAATATAGACCCCAAATCTATATTATTTTTTTAATTTTTGTTTTTCTGTTCGTCTGTTTCTGGACTTTCCATAACTCTGGAACTGCTGGATAGATTCTGATGAAACTTGGTATGATTAAGGTTCATATCGTGAGGTAGGATCTTGACAATTTTATATCCCGAAAATCTCATGGGGCTCCCGTGCGAGGGGGATGAAAGTCGTATTTAATTATAACTCAGTAACGCGTGCTTTGATTTGAATGATTTTTTTTTGTTAGAAAGGTCTAGCTGAAATAATGTTATAGCGAAAATAAGTGAAGATTCCCGTGAGAGAGGGGATGAAAGTCGTCTTTTACTATAGCTTGGTAACACGTGCTTTAATTTGGATGTTTTTTTTTTATGTGTATGAACAAAGCGTCCATAATATTTTGTAGCGATGGTGACTGAGCAGCTAAAGGGGTAGATTGCCGTGCGAGAGGTACGAGGTTAAATCCTACGTAATACGCAAGAAGAGCTTAAGTTTCCGTTGAAGGAAATCATCGTGGGGAAACAATAACATGATGGCAGGGCATTTTTACCACCCCCAAATAAAAAAATCTGTCGCCAAGCACTTAACGGTATGTTGCGGCGGCCTTCTTTGAGAGACTATAGAGCAGAGCTCGTCGACATCACCATCCCGCATGATGAGAACCTCGCGAAGGCTGAAAAGGACAAGGTCAGCAAGTACCTTGACTTGCCTCATGAGGTTACCGCCATGTGGGATGTTGATTCGACGATCATTCAAATCAAATCAATTTCGGCAAACGGCGTAATAGCGAGAAATCTCAACCAACATCTTAAGAGGCTCTCGCTAGATGGTTGGATCAAGGGTCAGGTACAGAGGGCTGTGCTCCTCGATACAGCACGTATTGTTAAGAGGTTCCTCTCTCTGTAGTCCCTACCACCGGTAGCTTGGGTTCTACCCCGCTGCTGGCGACACTCAAGGTTTAAGTTTTTTATACCTAACATTTATTGTTTTATAATCACATTGTAAAAAACTTAAATTTAAGAATTAAATGAATATAATAATAAATCTTGATAGTGAAATTTAGTGCAAGTGCTACGTGTAAAGAACACATGAACAAAGCGTCTTCCTCTTAATAGAGATTTTAATTAAAAAAACTCACATAAAAATCAAGCCCTTTATTCTCCAGGGCGTGCCAAAGAAATATACATAAATACACTGGAAAAACATCCTACTTCTTTCGCAGTCGGGTAAATATGCCAGACTCGAAGTCACGCAAGAAAATAGTACAAGTTTTTTGTAAGAGAGCTATGTACCTATCGAACGTACAATATAAAAAAAGATATGCTAATTTAAAATTTTGAATGACGTGATTTGTTTTAACGATTACACACGTTATCATTCAAAATCATCGAATGACCTACAGATGATTAGTGCAATGAACTCAATGTAAGGTAACAAAAACAAACTGACTTTTTGACTAGTCTTCTTTATTTTACTTTTTAGTTGTAAGCAGATGTAGTTTAGTTAGTGTATTAAAGTTTTTGTCACAATAAATATCTTTAATGTAAGGTTTTAACACGTAATTATAGTGTACATAAATGACACCATCCGACAATACGAATAAGTAAGTTGCTTGACTATTAACTTTCCAGCGGTGCCGATTTGGCGAGACACCGCTAATCGGCGGGTAAAATCTCTCGCTGCTTTTAAGCCTTAATTATTTGTATGCATATAAATAAATGCGTTAATATAATTTATAAATAAATAATATAATATATAAAAATAAATAATAATAAATTATTAATAATAAATGCGTTAGCACATAAATAATAAAGGGAAAAATGATTTAATTGTCTGTTGTAAAAAATATGTTACATAAATGGTCCACCTCATAAGAGAAAATCTGAATGGTTATATAACACGGGTCAACATGAAATTTGACTTTGATTGCAAAGCATTAAATTTCGGTAGTTTAGGTCGTAATAAAACTTAAAAGTGCACACTTTTACTTTTTCTTTTATGTTCATAGCTACTGTTTGATAATAGAGAAAAAAATGAGTATTATTATTATAACTATCACAAAAGCAAACTTTATACCGAAAAAAGGTATTTTCTTTTCGTTTTTGTGCAAAAATAACTGGAAAATAATAGTATAAACTTTAGGACAAAGAACGAACATTTTTTTGTAGAGTCGTGTAATCAGCCATTATACATTTTTTATATAATTAAGGTTTATTATTGTTTATCATATTATCATAGTCATAGGAAGGCTGCGCTTCCTATGACTATGATAATTTGGTGGATTTAAAATAAGTTTCAATCTAATTGTTTAAATAAAAGCTTACGTCTATGATAAACGACATTTATTGAAAAATACTGAGAAAACAGGTAATTAAGGCCGCCATTAGAAATCTAGCATGTTTTTTGTATTGTTTTTATTTATTTAAAATAGTGTATAAGATTGTTTTTAATAAAGAGTGGTCTTAATTAAAACAATCTTAACTAAACTAAATCTATTTACATCTATAATATATACATAAAAAACGTGTTTAAAAACCGCCCAAAAAACTATCTATTTTCACTACCAAAAAAAGAATTCTAAACGGTTACCAAAATAGATAATGGTCACTAAATTACGTTTCCTAAAACGGACCTTGTTGCCGAATGTATTCAGAAAGTCATTAAAAAAAGTAACCTGAACCTACTGCGGACCTTGTTGCCGATAATTCGGAATGTTAGGTGACTGTTAAGCCGTTTCATCAACCGCTTGGCCAAATCCCTATAAAGATTGAAAGCGTACGGTCCCCACGGAAAATAAATTATTAATAAATAAATCTAAATGAATCATCTTGGTAATAAAAAAACTCACAGAACAACAATCTTTTTTTTCATAGCAAAAAATAAATGAATAAATTACCGTATGGCTGCGTCAAAGAGGGCGAATATAACGTTCCCTATTATAAACGACCAGCCGTGGATTTTCACTATGGCGCGTAGCAGTGAAGGCTTCTTGCCTTTATCTGAAAAATAAGACTAAGTACAGTAAAGGAATTAATCATGCAGAGACTTTTAATATAATTAACAAATAGTTGCCTGGACGAAATTGATTTAAGTGATAAAGTCACTGTGTACTGCCAATGTTTGATTCGATCTGTATTTTACTGTTTACACTTTTGTGGTGTGCGATGTAAGGTAAATATTTTATTAATTTGAGTCTTCGCATAGTTTCATCTTAGGCCACATTGACGATTGTCATCAGGCAAATCATCATTATCACGACCAGGTACTGAGTCAGAAAATAAACAAAAATTAAAAAACTTTTTTTACTCTACTGTGGTTATTGCCACTGTGCAAGATTTTATTAGGATCAAAAGCGACGTAGTGTTATTGGAGATTGAAGATTTTATTGGGATTTCCGCGCATATGCACGTTCTTATTGAAGAATCACAGATAGTGTCTCGTCAAGTACCCTGCCTTGCACTCTACCCCGTGACAAAGAGATCTAAAATCGTCACTGCACACCCAAGGTCACTGTTCCAAACCCCAAGTTGTTTGTCGATGTGTACCTTGTGTGTCGAGCTCTTGTTTCCATTTGGCCCCTAGAGCATCACCCCTGGGCGCCGCTCTGTGACCAGGCGAACATCTACAAACAATTACAATACACAATAAAGACTTTATAATTACTCTAATACTCATATTGTAAATCGTGTACAGAGTGAACCCTGCGATACGGGGTCATCCTAGTGCAGGGTTCACAAGAATCTCTTTGGTTACCTTTGCTATTGTTGCTACCTACATATTTATTTTGATGTACATGCATTGTTAAGGTTATAACTTTTGAAAAATAAAATCATTTGTATCATTATATTTTGTATTTATTTGATAAGAATATCACTGATAAACACGTCACTGCTGACGAAAGTAGGCTTATTTCGCATTTGCACCTGAAATGTGCAAGTGACAACAAGTGGTTAGAAGCGCATTCGTAAAATCCCGATTGCTAAATCTTTAAACCTGTGTAGTTTAAACTTAGCATTTCCTATTACTAACTACAATATGTACGTTATATATGGATTCGTAATCACCGTTAAAAAACTCTTTATTTTAGTACCACACTCGGAAAAAAAATATTAGATAGAGAAATGTTTTTTCTAGATTAATGTTTGACGCCAAAAATCCTTTGTTTTGTTTTTTTTTAATCTTGATGTACCCAGTGTCTCACGCACGAGTAGGACGAATCTATTGACACCACCCACATAAAAATATTACGTGAGTTTCAGCCTAGGTAATTTTCCACATATACTAATTTTTACATAATACAAAAAAAAAGAAATTTTAAACTAAAGCCATTCTAGCCCCTAGGAGTTGATTTCCATAATACTGTTTTTAATACACCCTCCTAATTTCATGTCTCAAAGTTCAGCGGTATAGGCTCTGCATTGATTCCTAGCAAATATCAGTCAGTCAGTCAGGACTTACTATTTTCTTATCACAAATACAGGTTACCTGTAAACGTCCGATATGCTGAGTTGTCCTTTTCTACCTTTTTGGAATATTTCTCGTGTATACCTGCAAAGCAAAAAATATCGCTATGTTTCAAATATTTATCTTCTGCGAAGTAAAATCCAATAGAGTAAGGGTGATAAGTCCACAACCCTTTATACCCCCTGGCGAACTGTGTGTGTGTATGTTTGCTGCTCCTTTGCGCTTAAATGGCTGAACGGATTTAGGTGGAATTCGGTAACAGGATTACTTACATCCTGAACTAACACATAGGCTATCTTTGTTACAGGAAAAATGAAGTGTTTCCCGTTGGATAATCGTATCTTTAGTGCTAGTGTAATATTCGCGGCTAGTGTAATTTATATATCATCATCATCAACAACAACCTTTACTTACCCACTGCTGAGTATAGGTCTCCTCTTGCGCGCGCCATCCTTTCCGGTCCTGTGCTAATGTCATCCATCTAGGTCCTACCGCCCTTGCCATATCTTTCACCCAGCTAGGTGGCCTAGCTGGTAGTCTTTTCCCGTTTAATTTATATATATATATATTTTTAAAAAACAAACATCTTACCAAAATCCAAATTTCGACAGTAGATTCGCCTTTTCCCTGGGATTCTGCTTTCTCTCATAATCAAAATAACCGGGATCCATACTTTTAAGTTAACTAAGTACAATTAAGTTATCACTACTTAAATGCTTGGCACTTTTTGTTATGGTTACTTTGATCTAGATTTTTCAATATATGCATATATCACTGGTTTTTAAGAACTAGGTTGTTTATAATTAACTTTTAAGGCATCGTGGCTCAATCTGAAACAAAACAAAATAATATGAGTGAATTATTTATGTATACATTAGCTATTAAGTGCCCGTGGCTTCGTCCGCGTTATGCTTTTTTTTCAAAAAAACGTCCCCTCCATCCCCTGTTCATAAGAAGAAGTAAAGAAAAACCGATTTTGTTTGTTTTTTTATTTGTAAGGTGTGTCGGGAGTGTTCTTAGCTATGTCCGACATTTTGAACTGACTGCCATCTTGGACAGATTCTCTCTGCCCAAGATGGCAGTCGCTTCAAAAAGTCGGAATGCATATTTTAACACTACTCCCTCAATATAAGTATCAAATGAAAGCGCAAAAGTTAATTTTAAATCCAAGATGGCGGTGTTTTTTTTATTATTATTATTTTGTGTCAAGTGATTTTTGATTACCCGACTGCGAATGAATAAAAAGGATTAGGTTTTTCGAGTGTATGTATGTATATTTCTTTGGCACGCCCTAGAGCATAAACGGCTTGTCGTATTTTTATGTGAGCGGTGTCAATAGATTCGTTTTTGTCGTGAGAGTGACACAGGGTATATCAAAATTAAAAAATAGTAAAATGATGATACACAGGTTTAAAGATTTAGCAGTCGGGTTTTTTTGAAGTTGGACTACTCGTTTTACTTGTAAGTATTTCTCTATCCAACCTTATTTTCGTTCACTGATTCTACCTATCTTACGTAAGGCCCTACCCTGAACACAACAAATCATTGATTTTCAGTTGGCCTTGCTATTGTAAGGAGGAGTGTCAAATCGAAGGTATGTTGTTTTATACTAAAATAATCAATAAATATAGTAGAGAAATAGATATGGCATGGAAGAAACCGCTTCAGGCGATAAGGCCACCATTGTTTATATCTATAGTTTTTGGTGTGCAATTAAGTACTATTAATTCATTCAAAGCAGTATCATTGTGGGAGCGTAAAATTAAAAAATGTACCGTGCAGGTGAATAATATTTTTTATTTCCTTATGTAAAAAGCGTACCTATACATATTTTTACATTTAATAAACAAAAAGTGAAGCGGTTCTGATAAAATTTATATGGGACCTTATATTGTCCCGTATACATTAAAAATAATTTCATTGTGTTAAATCATAAATAAATTCACGTCGAATGGAGAACCTGCTTTTTTAAAGTCGGTTTACAAAAAAAAAAGAAAACTTGTAACATGCCTTTATCAAAATCACTTTATTGGCAAAATATTCGACGTGTCATTGACCTAGTAATAGTCTAACGTTCAGAAAACAATGACACCTAGACACGAGGTTGAACTTTAAGACTAGGGGTCTTGCGTGATGGTCGGATTGTTGCTGATAAGCTTGAAGATAACAAAATATAAGTTTATTTGCTTACGGCAGTTATAGAACTTCAGTTATCTCGATTTAAAAGTAAAATCTCTGCAACGATTTGGATAAAAAAATTATTGGACCACTCCAAAAATAGGTATACCCTTTCGAACACAATAGCAAAAAACATTCTTCTCCACTATTGTATTTTCAATTAAGTATTCTTCAAAAATGTTTGTTGTTTTAGTCAAAAAGAAACCATATTCTATTTTATTTTAAAGGTTATTTTTCACACAGATAACAAATATTAAAAAAATTACAATCGAATTCAGTACCATCTCTTTTTTTTTTTGAAGTCATTAAAAGAAGATTAACGACGAATCGAGAACCTCGTCTATTTTTGAAATCGTTTAACATAATAAGATGACACGTAATAATTAATACTAACAATTTTATCAAAAGCACTACATTTAGACTTAGGTAAATATCTGTTGTGCTATTGACCTACTAACACTCTAATGTCCACATTTCATTGACCCCTAGACACGAGGCTGGACTGTAGGACTAGAGGTCTCGCGTGATAGTCGCTGATAAGCCTTCATATATTATATTTATCTATGCCGTCTGCCATCTGCGTTCTGTAGATTTAACCCAGTAAATATAAATTGCAAAATGTATTTTGCAAATAATGTCACAAGCCAGATAAAACTAATTACCTCGACTAGGCATTTGACCACAAGTTTGCACGACCACGGAAGTCAGCGATACTGTAGCCCTAGATGGAGCATGTCTAGCCTGGAATACACTGGCTCTCAACGAAGGCTGCCGGAACACAGCGTTAGGTGCTTGGCGACAAATTTTACAACTTGAGGGTGGTAGATAGCCAGGCGAGCGATAGGAAACGACCTACCATCTATCTATCTAACAACAATATAACATTTAAAGTTATCCTAACTAATATTATAAATGCGAAAGTAACTCTGTCTGTCTGTCTGTTACGCTTTCACGACAAAACCACTAAACCGATCTGAATGAAATTTGGTGCACAAGTAGATATTGGACCCTGGGAAAGGACATAGGAAACTTTTTAACCGACTTAAAAAAAAGTAGTTCTCCATTGGATTATCTCGATAGTAAAATGGGGAACTACGCAGATGAAACCGCGGAGCATAGCTAGTATTAAATAAAAATCAAAAATCACAGGATCGATTTTGATAAAAGTTACATGGGACCACCTCGGGAGTTAAGAACCCCACCCTTTCGAAGTAATTTTTTTTTTAGTCGGTACACAATTGACGACTATTTCCATGAATGAACATACACAAAAAAATACACAAAATAAATACATCAGAATAAATGATACGAGTATGAACAGAGAATGCTGGCTCTTATTTCTGTCAGAAATTTACCATTGCCATTCAACGTGGCAATGCTGCCAGCATTCTTGAAACTTTCCCTTCTACTGGGGGTTTATTATTAGGTTAGAATTTCATAGCCGTGAATTTTTTTTTTTCCTTTTTTTTGTGATTTAAACAAATGTCTCCTCGATGCTTGTGACTTGTTACGTAATCTAAAAAATTTAATGGTGATTATTATTTGTTTAGATCTAGAATCGATTTTCAAAGTAATAATTTAGAATCTTCTAGTAAGTTTTGGGTAATTCATGTTGCAAAATTTTCAAATCCGATTGGAAACTCATTGTTGAACTCGGCTGTTCCGTTATCCGTGTAATTTGTATCGCATGGATTTAAGATTCGTTTTGTTGCGTCCTGATTAGCATAAAGGTCGAAGGTCAGAGAAAGTTTACTGGCAATATACAGGGTTACTGGCAAAAAAAATCCTAAAAGCGAATTTTATTCTCTTTATAATATCTGGTTTAATCAAAAAAGGTCTTATGACGTCTTGGTCTTGGACCTTAATAGTTCTTTTCACACGGGTGTAGCGAAAATCTAGTCTTGTTTAATTGAAAAAGCTCTTATGACTTCTTGGTCTTGGATCTTAATAGTTCTTTTCACACGGGTGTAGCGAAAATCTAGTCTTGTTTAATTGATAAAGCTCTTATGACTTCTTGGTCTTGGATCTTAATAGTTCTTTTCACACGGGTGTAGCGAAAATCTAGTCTTGTTTAATTGATAAAGCTCTTATGACTTCTTGGTCTTGGATCTTAATAGTTCTTTTCACACGGGTGTAGCGAAAATCTAGTCTTGTTTAATTGAAAAAGCTCTTATGACTTCTTGGTCTTGGATCTTAATAGTTCTTTTCACACGAGTGTAGCGAAAATCTAGTCTGGTTTAATTGAAAAAGCTCTTATGACTTCATGGTCTTCTATAATTCGTAATAACAAGACAAGACTAGAACAAACAAGAGTTTTACAGCTGCTGTGTCTTATGCGTACGATACGGTACGTATAAAAAAAAACAACAAACAAACAAATAAAAAAAAAGATACAGATATATATATAATGACTTTGATAATGACTTTGAAAAATCTTTATTTATACTTTGAATATTCAAACGATAAAACTTAAAAATGAAATGCAATAAATCGGCGCGCTCCACTCAACATCGATTCATTATTAGATATATCAGTACTTATTGCATTATGTTAAGATCTGTATGTAATATCTAATTTAGCAATAAATATATTGAGTATTGAGTACTGAAACAGTAAAATATTTCACACCATAAATCTGCACCGCAAGTAACTACGCTTCTCTATCAATAATTTGTTTTAAATTCGAGTAAAAAATAAATGTATAATAAAAAAAAAATGTTTATTTTTATTAAACTCTCATTCAGTTCGTTATAGAAGACAATAGATATAAATATCGAATGAAACTAATCAAAAACGGTCAAACTGACGTTTGATGTCAAATGTATTAAATAGATTTCTAATCAAATTCAGTCAGTTATCGATGACAAGTTCCATACTTGCAAAAAAAAAACTTTTTATACCGGCCGTAAAAAATACACATAGCTATAGAACCGTACTTGTACTGCTGGTTACAAGCGAAAACTAATAATAAAAAGATCAAAGTTCAAAAGTTTCCAGTTTATTTGAAGCAGATACTTAGGCTATTTTCAGATTACGAATAAATAGCTCTGTATATAGTTTCATAACGATTTGACCTTTCAACTGCCAGCAAACACGCAAGATTCCTTTGTCTATCTTAAGTCTTAGCGCACACTAGGCGACACGCGACAGCGACAGCTTGACGACTTGACGCGACGACAGGCTGTGACCGACAAAAATCATATAATTTGCGAACAAATTATATGAAGTTGGCGCCAGAGTCGCGGAGTCGCGACGACAAGCTAAGAGAGTCGCGTGCGCTTGCTGTTGCCGCGTCTAGTCGCGCTGTGCGTGCGGAAACACGACGACAGGCGCGCGACAGCACAGCGTCAGTCTCGCTGTGAGCACTGTAGAAAGTGCACGAGTTTATTAAGTATTTTCGTGGTGCATTTTGAGCTATTCAAAAAGCAGATAAAACTGCTCACGTTCATGGCGAAAGGTTAGTATTGGATGGTCCCAATAACGGCGATGGATTCGTCGTTTTCTGCGCATTCTTCGTATTCGCAAGATAAGCACCAACGCAAGTGCAACTAGAGGCTCTATATTCATTCACAAGTTGAACAACACGGCCGTCTCTCTCGAATACACTCTACTAATGATAGCTTCCTGCACGACGTTGGTCGTAACGACTAGTCGTCGACGCAAGCGACAGCTCCACGTCTAGTCGCTGCGACAAGACGCCAGATGCAAACCACAACGCCGCGTCTTGTCGCGGCGACTAGACGCAGCGAGAAGTCGCCTAGTTTGCGATGGTCCTTACACTAGTGAAAGTATTTCCTACCAATGTTGTAGTTCTGGGAACTGTTGACTTTACGAGCATATTATTTGACAACGTTTACAAAATAATTAAACATAGATTAACAATTAAAACAAACACGCTTTTGTAGACAACCGAACTTAAAAGTAAAAAATAAGTAAACATTCGTTAATCCTCAAGATTCTGATAGGATTTTATTTAGAAAACTAACGCGTGTTTAATGAACTTTCATAAAAAATACGGATTATCACTCGTACCAGATTGTTGAAAAAATCAAAGATACTTGTAAAGGTAAAACTATAGTTTCGTTCACATTCGGTGAACTTCATCGGGAATGAGATGACTCGTTCCTGTCCACAACGATGGCACGTCTCGCATACGCGCTAGGTATGCGTGAAGGCCCTTATGGTTAATGAAAGTGATATTTGGATTTTTGCTTTGTCATCGGTCATTTATAAGTGTACACAGTTAGACGATTTGACGAGAATGAAAATGACGTTAAAAATCCCGTTACATACATACGTACTACTAACATAAAAAAGCGTGTTAGCGTGTTAAACAAGTAACAAATAAAAAAAAAACCCCGACATTTGTTGTAGCAGCCATCTTGGATTGGAAATTATCATAAAGTAATCTACTAGTCATGCCGTTTCATTTGATACCATATCGAGGGAATTGTGAAGAAATATGTAGTTCGCCATTTTGTAGTGACGGCCATGTTAGACCGATTTCCTTCTAACATATTATCTAAGAATACTCTCGACGAATACACCTTACAAACAAAAAAATCAAAATCGGTCCATCCGTTTTTTTAGAACACTCCGTTTATTTCTACCAAATGTTATTGACACCGACCGGTAAATGGCGCCGTACACTTGTGATACTCCTCGATTCACAAGTGTACGGTACGATACGCCGTAAGATTGTGAGGCTCCCCACTACGATTTCTCCTGTATCGGGGATGCCACTAAACTTAAAAAACAGATAAACAACACATCTCGATTTGAGCACCGATATTTAAACTTAATGTCCGAAAATCTGCCCCGGCCGAGAATCGAACGCGGGATTGCTGCTAGCTCTGGAAGTGAACATCCCACCACTAGCTCACCACCACACACCAACCACCACTGTTTATCTTTAACGACTTTTGACTGAAATATTTTCAATGGCCACTTTTTAAAATTCTTGTTTTATTGTACTTATAACCAGACAGAACAGTCAGAAATCAACAACCCGGAATTGAACTCAAGACTCTTGTTAGATAGGCGATCGACACCCGCCGAGCTATATCTGATAATAATAAGTTATATAATTAATTGTGTAATTATTGCTATCACTTTGCTAACACTTCAATAGTAAGAAACGGGCACAGGAATATTTATTTTGATTTATTGCGGTAAATAAAATGTATACAGGGTTATTATATTCGTTTGGTATACTCCACTTTGTCCGATTAACGAAATTATAGAATATTTAGTTATATATATTCGGTTTATAAATAAATAATTTAATCTAAATAAAATTGATAGTAACGTGGGACGAGTTGCATAATAGAAATATTATTTATTTTGATTTTCTGCGAGTCGTCCCAAATGGGCCGTAGGTATGTAGGACGAGTTGACGAATTACTCTGGTATTTAAGAGGGTCTACTATACAACAAACGTGTTATTTGCATGATTTCTACATTTTAACAACGACTACATGTAGAAACTTGAACAAATCTGTATAATGATAGATAATGTACGAAACCATTGGTACGCGAGCGCGACTCGCACTTAGCAAATTTGTTTTTCAAAGTTGTCAACCAGCCCTTTTATTTTGAATTAAAGGCACAAACGTTTTAATTTTAGGAGAAATTCAGTCATGCAGGTACACTGAGTCCCTTTTCAGTCAGTCCTGTAATTAGTTTAACTCTAGCTGATAACCCTGTATAAATGTTACAGCGTACAGTGTTTCTATTTAGCAAATATAGATAAGACAGGTAGCTCTAAGACAAATGGGAATAACCCTATTTTCATAGTAATGATAAAAATATTGTTTAATAAGACGGGTTTTCACTTGTACCTGATGAATGAATGTTGTAAATGTCCAACTATAGTTTCGTTCACATTCGGTGAACTTCATCAGGGATGAAATCAGTCGTCCGTGTCTTCAACAATGACACGTCTCGAACCCGTTTTCTTTAACAATATGAACCAAACACCCGAAAAAAATGTTCTTGTGCAATTTTACACGCATTAACTAATTCATCAAGAAATTATATTTTTAGGGTTCCGTACAAAAACGGGATCCTATTAGTAATACTTTGCTGTCCGTCCGTCCGTCCGTCCGTCCGTCTGTCAGCAGGCTGTATCTCATGAGCCGTGCTAGCTAGACAGTTGAAATGTAAACAGATGATGTATTTCTGTAGCCGCTATAATAACAAATATCTATATATAATCAATTGATAGCGTCCTACTGCTGGGCACGGGTATCCCCACGAAGGGGGTGTAGGCCACCACGCTGGCCAAATTGCGGGTTGGGTACTTCAACTTATCATTGAAAGTTATTAACCTTCTCCGACAAAACCGTTTTCCTCACGATGTTTTCCTTCAACGTTTAAGCATGTGGTAATTAATTATAATCGCTGCTACCGCTGTATGTATCTTAGCCCAACTGACACAGTGCTCGTGTTGTCAGCAAAAATGTAATCATCTACCGAATAAGAATAAGAAATACCTATTGGCCTTTGAATAACGTTCGTGACAGGCAACGTCTTGTTACAATTGAATAACGTTCGTGACAGGCAACGTCTTGTTACAATTTAATAACGTTCGTGACAGGCAACGTCTTGTTACAATTGAATAACGTTCGTTACAGGCAACGTCTTGTTACAATTGAATAACGTTCGTTACAGGCAACGTCTTGTTACAATTGAATAACGTTCGTTACAGGCAACGTCTTGTTACAATTGAATAACGTTCGTTACAGGCAACGTCTTGTTACAATTGAATAACGTTCGTGACAGGCAACGTCTTGTTACAATTGAATAACGTTCGTTACAGGCAACGTCTTGTTACAATTGAATAACGTTCGTTACAGGCAACGTCTTGTTACAATTGAATAACGTTCGTGACAGGCAACGTCTTGTTACAATTGAATTATTAATTACTTAAGAAAATTAAACTTAAAAAACTGATTTGAATTACTGTTATAGTTCTTAGTACATATATTTATTATATAATTACACATATATTCAAACGAAGTTGACATAACTTAGGTACCTATTTACTAACATTTAGTTGCGACATTTTTTTTTATAATGACTTTTGTTAAACATACATACGTATATCTATATATTAAAGACTAGCTGTGCCCCGCGGTTTCACCCGCGTAGCTCCCCATTGGATTATCGAGATAACCCAATACGGAACTACTTTTTTTGAAGTTGGTTAAAAAGTATCCTATATACTTTCCCGGAGGTCCAATCTACCTGTGTGCCAAATTTCATCAGGATCGTTTTAGTGGTTTTTGCGTGAAAGCGAGACAGACAGCCAGACAGACAGAGTTACTTTCGCATTTATGATATTAGTTAGGATAAAAGATCATTTGAAGGACCTCAATAGCTTGGTAAACTTTTAACAATCAATTTAATTGTTTTTCGGTGCTCTGGTTTCCATTTTTATGTTATCGATTTAAGTATAGGGCGACTTCAAATCTGTCGCCTTTTACACTTAGCACCACCATCACGCTACTTCTCTTATTATATTATACTAGCTGAACCACTGAACTTCGTACCGCCTAACAGTTATGTATGCTTCTCACCTTTTAAACCTTCCCTGTAGTACGACAATCATTTCAAGACTAAATCCAGCTGTATCGGTTCAGCCGTTCTCGAGTTATATATTATTATTTGTTTCTGTCATAAGAACCTTCTCCTGACAATAACAAAAATTGTGAAATCGCTCCAGCTGTTCACGCGTGATGTCGTAACCAAAGAATATAGGGATTCATTTTTATATAGTGACTAGCTGACCCGGCCACGCGTTGCTGTGGCTAGTATTATCTTCATTATAATATGAATTCAATTTACACTTCAGTCTAAGTAACACGTGGCCGGCTATGCTAACACCAAAAATTTAAAAAGTGGAAATAATTGAATTATACGGTATTTCGTTCACTACAAAATAAATTTAATTAATTTTATAGCGTCAACAACACGTGGTAATTATGCTGTTAAAATGTAGCTTATATGACACGTTCGTAGATTTACCATAGCAGCGCCATCTATTGATTACTTACTCAACCCAGTCGAAAGGTATCGACATCTGTTAGAATCATTTGGAGTTAACAGATAATAGTGACTGTCAAATAATAACAGACAAATAATTAGCAATAAATTAAAATTGCGACTATAATTTGAGATTTAAACTATCCTATCTCTCAAGTTGGATCGAACTGCACATGGTGTGCGAATTTTATTATAATCGGTTAAGTGGTTTAGGAGTCCATTGAGGACAAACATTGTGACACGAGATTTATATATATTAAGAAGATATTTACATGGTGATTTATTTTTCTATTATTCATGAACAGTCATGAACAATAATTGTGGTTAAAGTCTGTTACCTATTCACGCCGCAGATGAATAGTATAATAAATGCATTGTTCTTGGAACACTTCACCTAACAGTTCAGGTACTGTTGTATAAAAATGGTAAAATTAAAAAAAATATAAAAAAAAGTAACTGTTTGTTTTACAGTTGTTTGTTAATTTTAGTTTAAAATAGCAGCACCCTGTGGTGTTACCCGCTTTAATCTATGTACATAAAAATGAATCCCTATATCCGTTGGTCACGACATCACGCGTGAACGGCTGGACAGATTTCACTAATTATTTCTTTGTTGTGTTTGTTATTGTCAGGAGAAGGTTTTTATGACAGAAAAAAAAAATTTTTGTATATTGTCAGCTGGAAATCTTGGACACCCGTTAGGTGGTCAACTGTTGCATGATATTGTCGCTATGGTCTCTGTTTGATTGTTGACAATACAATGGACACTCACAGACGTTTACCTCCTTCTTCTATAAACAATTCCATGTAGCACTAAACGTAAAACTGTTTTGCAAGAAACTTGACCTAACTCAAACGGAGGGTTTTGTATGACTTCACTAAGTAGTAACCCACAACATTGCCTTCGACTTAATACGAAGTATAAAAAAAATAACTCTTTAAACGCCTGTTTGCAAAAAAAAAATGTTTCTTAGTAAGAAAAAGCAGCTGCTTCATTACATTTTGTTGACGATAGATAAACTTTTTGTATGGATCAGCTGATTTTGTCTTTCGAATACAGATTTGGTCCCATAATGCAAGTTGTTCGTAATTATGAGTACAGTGACTCTCTTTCGGTTTAGTACACCCCTAACCGATAACCTTATTTACCTATTATTAATTATTTATTACCAGTAGCTGTCACCCGCGACTAAAAATAGAATTAAAAGAAGTTTCTAATTTGGAATCCCCATTTGAACTCCTTAGAAAAGTTTATTTGGAAATTCGGGTTGAATTTCCAACTTTTCCTAGTACCGCCCTACACCCTATAATGAATACACCCTCCAAATTTCATATCAGCAGGTTCAGCAATATAGGCTCGCGTTGATTCCTAGCTACTATCAATCAGTCGGGACTTAGGTAATACCTGAACATTTTATTTCTTTTCTCTGAAGTAAAAAATAAATAAATTATGCAATACTTTTTACAACCAGTTTTTATTATCATTGGTAATGATATGCTATAAGCAGCACAAGGACACGAGGTATGACATGTTACTTAAAAACATTCTCTTTTACAAATTTACAATGTCTAAAGTTACTGCATTTGCATATTAGACTAAACTTAGCGTCCATCTAATCTTATTGAGACAGTTATAGACCGCCAACTTGTCCATACAATAAGATATAGCTCATTTCTACCTTTTAACGTTGTCCGATTCCAGTGTTTTTTTTCACGTAGCTAACACATTACTTACTAGGCTTTACCGTTTTATTTTTTTCTGTCTTTTATCACTATTAACTTACAAGCTTCCTAAGCAGTAATATTTTTGCGCTGTTACGATGCCCATTAAAAAACTTTATTATGCAGAACTCAATAGCTTTTTTCAATATAATAAAACGTGTAGGCGTAAAATACGAGTACATCATAGTGAATCAATTGACATCAATTACAAAAAATTACGTTACAATTTAGGAGGTGAAAAGAGGTAGGCCCCGAACGAAAATTGTATCAGAAACACGAAAACAGTGAAGGGTCGGTGATCCTCTAAATAAACGCGTCTAAACTTAGAGCATCTTTTGTCCTGTTCTATCCAATGAAGAACGTCACGAGCCAAAACAAGACGATTGAATGACAATTAAAGTTAAGAGGCGTTTATATAAAAGGCTGTAAGGGCCAGTAGCCTTATTTTTAAAACGTTCGAATGAATTCATCACTCGCTAGTGATGTCACTTACGCACGATATGAAATAAAGTCGCATTCTTGAAAATTCATACCCTTTGCTATCAATACGACCTGACGGCCACCGTGGTCTAGTGACTAGTGTGCTTGCTTCGAGATCCGACGGTCCTAGATTCAATCCCCGGTCGGGGCAGGTGTTCTAATGATGAGTTTGAACATTTGTCTTCGAGTCTTTGTACGTGTTTGTGCATGTTACAGGGCATCCCCGACACAGGAGAAATCCTAGTAGAGAGCTATGAGTATGATATACCACAGCCAGAAAATAACACCATTGCAACTTTTGCTGACGATACTGCAATCATGGCCATACTCATGAAGAAGCTACAGAAAAAGTTCAAATGGCTGTGAATAAAGTCTATGACTGTACGAAGAAATGGAGGATAAAATTAAATGAATCCAAATCAATTCACATAGACTTTAGTAATAAACGACACAAATATTCTTCAGTTTACATCAACAGTCAAGTAATACCATATGAGAATACAGCAAAATATCTAGGCATGACCCTTGACGTGAAGCTTCGCTGGAAAGAACACGTCAAGAAGAAAAAAGAGCAGCTGGATTTGCGCTATAGAGAAATGTATTGGTTGCTTGGAAGAAACTCTCCGCTGTCAATACATAACAAACTGCTAGTGTATAAAGAAGTCCTGATGCCAATATGTACTTATGGTATGCAGCTGTGGGGCTGTACCGCTCAAAGTAATAGGCTCATGATCCAACGATTCCAGAATAAAGTACTGAGGGATATTACCGATGCACCTTGGTACATAAGTAACAACGATCTTTACCAGGACTTAAAAGTAGAATTCGTTGAACAAGTGATAAAAAAATACGCCGAAGCTCACCAAAACCGGCTTCACCATCATGTCAATGTCAAGGCTATCCAGCTCCTCGACCACACTGACATAACTAGAAAGACTAAAAAGAACTAAACCGTTCGAGTTAGTGTAGTGTTAAAAGTTAAATAGTGAAATATAATAGTGAAAGTGCTAAGACTTAAGAAACACATGAACAAAGTGTTTTCGCCTTAACATCTGTAATAAGAAAAGTGCCGAAGAACAAATTCTTGGAGACATTATTTTGTAGACGATTAAGTTAAACTAAAATTACTTATTAGCCTTAGACTTAGGCTAGATTGTAATATTATCAAGGACAGTCTTTACGGGATCTCCTTGTGCAATAACAAAAAAAAAAAGAAACGAGCGATCTCAAAAATAGGGCCGCATAATTGTGGCGTGCGTCTAGTTGCTCGCACTCAAAAAATAATAAATGATTTTTTCTTAATAAGACTACCAAAATTAAATTAATAAATATTTTTCGAGATAAATCAGCTTCGGTTATGACGTTGAGCAGAATATAAAAGAATAAAGTGACTGACTGATATTTCCTACTAATCAACGTACCTATAGCCTAAACCACGTGCAGAATCTAGAGACTTGAAATTTGGAGGTAATAAGACTACCAAAATTAAATTAATAAATATTTTTCGAGATAATCAGCTTCGGTTATGACGTTGAGCAGAATATAAAAGAATAAAGTGACTGACTGATATTTCCTACTAATCAACGTACCTATAGCCTAAACCACGTGCAGAATCTAGAGACTTGAAATTTGTAGGTAATAAGACTACCAAAATTAAATTAATAAATATTTTTCGAGATAAATCAGCTTCGGTTATGACGTTGAGCAGAATATAAAAGAATAAAGTGACTGACTGAAATTTCCTACTAATCAACGTACCTGTAGCCTAAACCGCGTGCAGAATCTAGAGACTTGAAATTTGGAGGGTGTATTCACTATAGGGTATAACTGATTGTACTAAGAAAAGTTTTGTGGAAATTCAACCCCTAAGGACGTCAAGGGGGTTCTTCAAACAGGTGAAACTTCTTTTAATTCTATGTTTAGTCGCGGGTGACAGCTACTGGTAAAAAATAATAAAAATTAGTTAAAAAAGTTATCGGTTAGGGGTGCACAAAACCGAAAGAGATTCACTGTACTCATAATTACGAACATTTTTTACTATGGGATCAACTCTGAATTCGAGAGACAAAATCAGCTGATCCATACAAAAAGTTTATCTATCGTCAACAAAATGTATGATGCAGTTGATTTTTTGTTTCCTGAATTCAGTGTTGGTCCCATAGTGAAAGTTGTTCAGTAGAATTAGTATTCCTCCTTTTGGCTTAGTACACCCCAAGCTGATAACGCTAAATGTATGTATTTAGCGTTATCAGCTATATAGTCTATATACTGACGGAACTGTAGTAAATAATTGCTTATGTACCTCTTGCAATATATGATTAAATCAAATATAGATTCAGTGGCTTGTCTAAACTAAGTTATCTTTATATCTCTGAGTAAATACTTATATTAATAACAATGTTTACTCAAACAAGGTCATAGTACTTTAATGTATATATACTTGCAGATCTCGCGAGTACAAACATTTATGCGATTACGTATGTTGTCGCTGCGAGCTGCCTTCGTCAACTCAATTCATCTGTAAGATGGCTGGATAAATTAAATGTTTCAGGTCCGAGGTCCTAATGTCAATCAAAATCGGTCTAATTGCTTAGCTTTTTTACCAAAATAAATAATAAAAAGTAGATACATATAGACGCCTGCATTTTAAACTATTTTGCAACCCCGACGCAATAATGACGAGGTGTTAATTAATGTTTACCTCCCGTTTAAACTTTGTCTAAAACAATCAAGATATTTTATTTTTCAATCGAAATAACCTAACTGTAAAAGTTCTATAGGCGCCTGTCGTAATGGGAGTCGGTACACTTAAAAAACCTTGTTAAAATTCTATGACGCGATACAGCAGATGCGCCCATTAAGAGTATCACCGACACTTCACTCGTTTTCGTGTTTCTGATAGAATTTTTGTTGCGGCGCCTTTTCAATCTCTAAATTGTAACGTATTTTTTTGTTATTCGTGTCAATCGCTTCACTATTATGTATTTTAGGCCTACAAGTCTTATTATTTTGAAAAAAGTAATTGAATTCTACATAATAATGGCTTTTAATAGGCATCGTAACAGCGCAATAATATGGCTGCTTAAGAAGCTTGTAACTTTAAAGTAAGAAAAAAATACAACTGTAAAGCCTAGTAAATAACGTCATAGCGAAAGAAAAAAACCACTGGAATCGGACAACGTTAAAAGGCAGAAAAGAACTATATCTTATTGTATGGACAAGTTGGCTGTCTAAAGCTGTCTTAGTACATATAGTAAATAACATTTTCCCAATTGAGTGTGCATTGTTTGGTTTGTAATCTTCTATCAGTACAATTGGTCTTTATTGATATTAATTGACAATTATAAATTTGTACTTACAACGACACAGCGTTGCTGAGGAGAGAAGCAAAGGGTACAACGTTTCGAAAATGTGTAACAGAATGGTGTGACAATACTTAACGGCGTTAGTGTACACATCGAAGTGAACGCACTGTAGAAAAAACTATGCAAAATTAAAAAAAAAAACAATCTATTTTTATTACACCTTTGCATAACTAGAGATTCATCACGTATTGTACGTGATGAATCTCTAGTTATGCAATTTATATATATGGATAACTAGTCCGCTCCGGCTTCGCACGGGTATAATTAACAAAATATTCAAAACTAAAAGGTTTTTTTTTCAGTTTTGGTAACATTTTTTTTTAATAAGGATCCCTAATTTTGTTTTTAAATATAATATACAATCTGTGTCACCCGAGAATTCCCGTGTAGATTTCCAAAAGTGAGATTTTTTGAAATCAGTTCAGTAGTTTCGGATTCCATTTAATGCAAACAAACAGACAATCAAACCTTTCTACCTTTCCTTATGATATTAATATAATAGAAGACGCCATTAATACACATTACTATTAAATATGTTACTTTAGTCAGGTAATATAACCATTCATAAATTCCATATTATTCCGGTGAACGCAGAAAGTTATTTAGTTTAACCTTCGGAATGCATCGGATCCCCATTATCTCGGTATTTCCCCGGTCGCTGGGGAGATAGCAGGAAAACCATGCGTTGGTATTTTCACACGGCTTCTGCGAATCTATGACGCAACCTTCAGATTGTATCAAGCAGCATTATGTTAGCTAAAAATCGCTTTTTTTCTATATTTTTTTTTCTGTAGATCCAATGTTTACTGTATTTCATTTTACAGCCGTACAAAATATGTGGTTATTGTGTATTAATGAAACCTGCATCAGTCGCCTTCTTCAATATCTAAATTCTGTGAATTGTAGTGAATGTATTACCAATACCCTAGTTAAGATCTGTACACCGGATCTCTATTGACCGGATAATTTAGATGCTTCAACCCACCTCCGGAGAGCAGCGTGCCGAACATGCTAGCGGAATTCCCACGCTGAATGGCAATGCTTATTATCTGTACCAAGTATACAATACAATATTTCTTTATTGCACACCAAAAACAAAAAATAAAATAAGATATAAACAAGCATATTCTTTGTAAAAAAGAAGATTCATCAGAATCTTTATTATATATATGTTACTGTAAAAGCACGAACTACGGTAAATTCTAAGATTTTCCAGTAAAACCTAAGAATTACCAACTATTATTGGTTAAATGCCGAAAAATTATGTGATTCGAACTTTTACGAATTTATTGCATTCGCAAAAAAATACGGAACAACATATTAACGTCCAAAATATTGAACAGGACAAAGAAGACAAAGTTGTTGAAAATAAGCCAGAAGAGGAGATAAACAATGCGAATGTAAAGAACAAAACACAAGAAAACGAAATTATTGTTAGTGAAAACATGAAGGAGAAGGAAATAACCAATGATACCAATGTAATGATTGAGAGACATACCGACCCTGAAACAGGAAACATAACTCAAGCTGACGAAGATCCAATACCGAAGAGGATAGAATCGGTCCGGACAATAAGAACAAAAGCAAAATTGAAATTGGAAAACCAAGCTGGAAAAATGAAAGAAATGTTGGGTGATAAATATCCTAATGTGAAAGTTGGCCAAAATGTTAGACTGAAAGTACCTGACATTGATAGAGCTAAAACTGACCCAAAAAGCATTATTGCAGTAGTGATAGTTGTACAGGACAATGAGTTTTACCAGCTAGGTACTAAAATTGGAGTGCTAAAGCAGCTTTACACACAGAATCAGTTCACCACATGCTCTGAAGATTTCTGAAGATTTCATAAAGATAGAAGAAGTTGTTAAAGAAAAAGAAGTGAGTCTTCGAGAAGTTGTCGGAAAATTGTCGTTGACTGGAGGACAAGGATTCAAAAAATATACTGTCTCAAAAAAATGCTTGTAGAAGAAATGCAATTGCAAGTCATCAGGATTACTTTGTAATTCTAAATGTCACAATAGCTCTCCGTGTTGTAACAAGTAAAATGTTTTTTACCCCACCTATTAATTAATAACAATTTATTGCCTTTCAATTTGTTTGTTAAGTAAGAGTACCAAATAATATTACGTAAAATACCGATTCAGTTAGATGAAGTAAGCGTAAGCGTTATGCTTGTGAGAAGATAATTTTATTTTTGTTATTATTAACTATTTTAAAAGTATTTTATAGGTGTTTTAAAATGACTGGTTACTAAAAAAATATAAATAATAATACCAAATGAAAATAATTAAAAATAGGTAAAAATTTGACTAATTAGTTAATTACTCTCATATGAGACCTACATAAAAATATGTAAGGGTTTGACTGAAATAAATGTTTAAGAATTACTCATTGTTTTATTCCCAAAACTAACATTTACCAACAGTCAGTGGCAAATCTTAGCTTATACTAAATTTTTATGGCAAAAGCCTGAAAAAATCATATTTTTTTGTAAATCCTTACATTTACCAACTCATATCGGTAAATCCTAAGATTTTCAGGGAGAACCTAAGATTTACTTGTATACGGGCTTTTACAGTAACATATATATTCCCCGATATCTCAGAGACGCCTGGACCGACCAGAATTTATTTTTTCTTCGAGAGGATGTTGATTCCAGTTAGTCTCATATAAATTTTGTCGGAATCGGTCCAGTAGTTTAAATTGTAAATTAAAACAACGCAAACAATATTATATATGCGCTTAATATATTAAACTCTATTCAAGCGTTATTAGGAGAGCCTAATTAATAAAAACGGCCATGAATTACAACGTCCTCATTTTTTGCGGTCGTTTAAGGAGTAGCATGTCTTGTCCAAAGAGAAGGTTCACATCCGTCGTGTAGTAGTGAATGTAAGTATGGGTTCAAGTCACCGAGGACGCAATTAACAACGCCAGACGAACGACTCTGAGGTCAAATCTTGAAAGGTACACTCGAACGAATTCGCAAGTTTTTTTATGCTGTCCACTTCTTTTGTAAGGTCCCGTAAGTACATAAAAGGTAAAAACGGAACCCTATTACTAAGACTTCGCAGACCAGGCTGTATCTCATGAACCGTGATGGGTTATGAAGCTGAATTTTTTACAGGTTAAATGAGAATAAAATATATCTTACAGGGCCCCCTGTAAGATATATTTTAGATGCTCCATGTTTTTTTTTACTGTTTTTGGATCGATATTAATTACGACAAAAGGTAGGAGACGCTTGAAATAATCACTGGATGTTTAGTTGTAAATTCACTTTAAAAATAAATAATTTAATCAAAATAAAATAAATATATAAGGGGGCTACGTTTTTTACTCGATATTAATAACGACAACAGATGGACACTTGAACTAATGTTGTTAGCAGAACAACACAAGCTGCTAAGCCTCGGTAGAGGTTATATATTTGAGCCATTTGGAGTCGAGGCTTTAGGATCGTGGGGAACAAGAGCTCATCTTATTTTACAAAACTTATCAGAGCGTTTGATTGTATCAACTCATGACCAGAATTCCGGTTTTTATCTGGCTCAACGTATAAGCATTGCCATTTAGCGTGGCTCAGGGCTCGTTACCCTCTGGTGGTGGGTTGGAGCATTTGGATTATCTGTAGATCATAAACGGCCTATAGGTAATCTTTCTACTATATTTTTTTGTTGTTGTAGTTAGTCTTTTCGTTTTTGGTACTAATGTTCTATAAATAATGGTACAGGACCCTTAGTGCGCGAGGGCGACTCGTACTTGGCTGATATTTATTAAAATTGCTATATTTTAACATCACCATATTATGTATATTAATGTCTTTGGTGGAATATAATAAGAATGGTGAGGTAAGAAGCCTGCATCTATGGAGTAGTATTAATACTCTTTACTAAATTAATAAATTAATATTATAACCGCGAAAGTTTGTAAGAATGTATGGATGTATGTTTGTTATTCTTTCACACACAAACTGCTATACCGATTGAAATTAAATTTGGTATGAACATAGGTTAGAGCTTAGATTAACACATAAGCTACTTTATATCCTGTATTAACGCGGGTAACACCGCTGGGCGCAGCTAGTCTATAATGTAAAAATGAATCGCTGAATCTGTTGCTAATCACAAATCTCGAGAGCAACTGAACAGATTTTGCTAAATCTTTTTTTTTATAATTTTGTAATGTAGGAAAGTTCCAGAATAATGATTGTTTGCGTTTCTCATGGAATAATGATTTGTTTACCGCCGGCCGCCGGATTTAATTTAGATACTTAATGATTCTGTTTGTAAGTTCTCGAAAGTATTGTAGATAAGTCTCGTAGTCACCCCCATTGAGGGATGATATGGAGGTATATAAAGGCGCTCTCCTCTGTTAAGCCGTTAGTCCGTAAGAAGTCTGCAAGAAGTCCGTAAGAAGTCCGTAAGAAGTCCGTAAGAAGTCCGTAAACAGTCCGTAAATAGTCAGTGAAGAATCCATCAGTCCATAAGCAGTTCATACAGAAAACTCGTACTTATCAAGTTCTCGAAAGTCAGTGCGTCTTGAATTGTATATCTTAATCTCGTCATAAGTGCCGTAAAATAAAGTGTGTAATTGAATCGCTCGACGTTTTATTCAAGAAGAGACACCCGAAGCCCGAACATTACAATTTCTTGAAGTACGAGGATGGTTCTTACGAGGAGAAAAATGTCAAAAAATTCACTTATACTCCAATACAATTGATTCATTATAATACTTAAAGTCAATTTGAACTCTAATGCCATAATTTAAGTGTTAGTGGAGAGGTTCCGGGAAGGCAAAACAATTGAGTGACGTTAGTATCGTATAAATATTAATGTCAAAATTTGCTGACCCGGCATACGGAACAGCAGAATAATTATTAAAAAATAATAATAATCAAGGAATAGACTTCGCCGAGACTTCGAGAAGTTCGCCGGTCAGCTAGTATTTAAAAAAAAAACATAGATTTATCCAGTTACTAAATATAAAAATAGTTGGTAAATAGCATGAAAAATAAAATAACCCAGTTGAAGTAAATTTGCAGAAGTAATTAATATGTATCTAAATTCACAATATGCATACTAATGCAAACGTTTGGGCCATTTAGATATTCATTGGTGAACAAAGCCTTCAAATTACTGTGAAGACGACTGAATTCTGACATTATACTCTTAGTATGTAAAGGTGAAAAAATTAAAAAAATATTAACTACACAGATCAGCGATAAAAAACTTTTAGAAATAAATTATCACAAACATGTACAGTTTGGTGTGTATATAGCAAAAAAAATTACTGTAGATTTCCATAACGTGCGGGTGATAATAGAACTTTTTCATTTATATTGATTTAGAATTAGCAATCAAGATTAGTTCCGATAAAATTTTGATTAACATGAGGAGTGTACTCTTTTGAACATAAAAATATATCTTCATATAGGACATAAAATAAATTTGCAATTTAATTGAGTACTGCCTCTTTTTTGGAAGCCGATATATATAAATTATCTATGTGTATAAAAGATTAAGTCCTGACTGATTATTACCTAAAAATTAATGCAGAGTCTAAACTGCTCAACCTAGAAACATGACATTAAGAGGCTGTAAGCACATGGTCAATAATACAATAATATTTATTGACTTACTAGCTGACCCGCCGAACTTCGTACCGCCTAACAGTTATGTATGACAACCATTTAAAGACTAAAATCAGCTACCGGATTCATTTATATATACATATGTATATTTAAAAATAAATGTATATATACATATATATTATATTTATATACGACAAAAACAAACACAACATAAAAAGAATTAGTGAAATCGGTCCAGCCGTACACGCGTTATGTCGTGACCAAGGAATATAGGGATTCATTTTTACATATATAGATTATGTACACACTTAGACATTCAAACATTGGAACTTATATTATACTACGAGTAGGTATAACTATGATTTATATCTAAGACTAGCTGACCTGGCAATCTTCGTACCGCCTTACAGTTATGTATGTTTCTCACTTTTTAAACCTTCCCTGGAGTACGACAAACATTTCAAGACCAAAATCACCTAAATCGGCCCAGCCATTCTTGAGTTTTTGCGAGACTAACGAACAGCAATTGATTTTTATATATAAGATACTTGATTAGAGTGTTTGATACGAGTATATCTGTTTTACAGCTGGCTGACACCCGCGCCAGTAATAAAGCTGTATTGCAGGTGCCAGAGCCCTCCGTATTAAGGAACAAATTTGAGATAACAGAGTAGTACAAAAAAGACATGCACTATATATGATAAACAACTGGTGGTAATTATAAAACTTATCAATAACACATTGCAGAATATAAAGGATAATACTAGAGAATATCCAAGGCTTTAAAATTAGATTGATTACGTGCCAAATAAATGGTGAATGATAATGAAATTATGGATGAGAAAAGGAATGATATGAAAAATTATACATGTTAGAGACTGTAAGTGTGAGTAGGTGTAATGTGTACATGTGAAGTATGTATGAGGTAGTACTGTGGCAAACGCTTCATTTTATATATGATACACAGTCTCTGTTGAGGCTGCATTCGCAGGGAAGTTATAAATATATGTGCTTGTGTACTTGTGAACCAATAATGACTGATTGTTTTCAAAAAATTCCTTTGTATCGTCATATGACAAAGTCATCAGCCATTCATTCAGTAAAGGTTTGATTTTTTTTAAATTAGTGGGTAAATATGTAGCTCTTTGATAATTTCACTAGTAATAAAATTAAATATAACTAAATATCACACATTACATAAAAGTTTTGAACCGATACAACCTAGCCTTCAACTTTAAGAAAACTTATTTAGTAAAACTCCACATAAAAAGTTAAATGACGAGATAAGATATTTTATTTTCTTTTCATTTATTCATTCTAACTTATTTGAAAAAAATATTATTGGTTCCTTAAATAATGTCGCACAGGCTGATCTACCGTGTTGCATGCTCTTTGTACCGAACGATACAAAAAAAGTTCTTTTCAGTGCTCGGAAACGCTAAAAAGCTTTAACTCGCCCTACTTTTTAAACAGTAAAACTTATGAATGAACTTACAATAACCATAAGTTGCTAATTAAATTATGGTATCATCGTTCAGAACCAACAATATATTTATGCAATGTAATAAGCACGAAGATACACAGTACCAAGTTTTAATAATTAAAAAAAAATTACAAAAAACTTACCAGTTTCTCACAATCAGCTGTTGTAGGGCTGACGAGTAGATCCTGTTTTAAACTTATAAAAAAACTAGCAAGCATTAGCCAACTGAGTTTATACACTTTTTTACAATTTAATTAACACTTGGAATATTTTTGATGAATATACAATTTATTGAAAATATTACAAAAATAAAATCACACTCGCACCAACCGATCTAACAAGTCACGCACGCACGACAGTCCGTCAACTTCAAACAGGCAGGACTGACAACTGGTCGTTTGATTGAAGTCACGAATAAAAAATTGGTTGCCGTTACTGAAAAGTTTACGCTAGCCGATGCTAGATGGCTGTTTACGAAGTTTTTCCCTGACGGAAAAATAATTTTGAACGCAGCACTAACAGGGCAAAAAATCACAGTGAGAAAGAGATAGAAATCCTTCTTGCTAAGCTAGTCCTGATCTCGTACTATTGAAAAAGAATCCTTATAGTAATCACATTAAGATCAACTTTGGCCTAAGTCATATTATAAGAGGTGAATACTCCTCTCTATCTCTGCTCCACTTCTTTTTGTTTTGTGTCACTTTGAATTTGAATTTGTACCGGTTAAATAAAACCGTCGTTACCGTCAATCGGCGTCAAATCATCAATAAATAACAGAGTTGGTCGTTTATTTCGTAAAACTTCAATTTTATTAAAATATTGGCAGCGAAGTAAGTTTAAAAAACAGAATAGTAAAACAGTGTCGCATTTTGATATTATTGTTCATGTGCAGTCGATGGTGTCAACTTTTGAAGTGAAAATTATCAAAACAATACCTAATAATAGGAGTTGGACCTTCGCCCTCGTAGAGAGCCACCACCACCTCTTCCTCCAACCAACTGAGTTCCGGACGGCGTCCCAATCACTTCTAGATTCTTCAGTTGTAGTTCACACATAAATAATGGAAGATGTGATCAAAAGGTTGCGCGAAGAGCGCGCAGCTAGGGAAGAATCAAGGATCAAAAAGGTAAGAGTAACGTTTTTCCAATTGTAGCTTCTCACTTGAAATTGTTCCTATGTCGGAGCCATTTATTTATTTTACTACATATTATTTATTCATCTATAACTTGATTGCATAAACAAATAAATTAAAATATGATTTGGTTTCATTACAGCTGAAAGAAATGAATTTAAAAAAATACTCAAAGAATGAGTCACAGCCGAGCACCTCCGCCAAAGCTCCCGCAGTTAAAGCAAGCACATCTCAAGTCAAAGTCTTAAAAAATAATCAAGCTGTTGGGAATAAAGTCAAAAGTAGTAGTCATGTTAACTGTTCCGATAAAAAACCGCCACCTGTGGTCGTCATCCCTAAAGCTGACTATTCATATGTCAAGTCTAAAGTCATCACTCAGTTCGGAGCAAAAAATGCTGCACCAAAAAGTAGCACTCAAAAAGAGGAGACCAAATTTAGTAAAGCAATATCTAAGCCAGATATAATCGCATCAAAAACAAAAATTGCAAATGATGCTAAAAATTCTAAGTCAACTGTATCAATCAACAGCAAAGACAAACCATCTACATCCAGCGTGAACAACACTTCTAAGCCTGATATTGTCAGTTGCACAGTTGACTTCGATAAACTGGATAACAAGAAGGTCTTGACAGATATAACAACAGAAAAAACCATCAATGCCAAATTGTTTAGCAGTGAAAATCACAAATCTAGGAAAAGTCTTGCAATTCCAACTATTACAAAGAAACCTACAACTGACACAAGAAAATCTATGTTACCTAGATTAGAATCGAAATCCGAGTCTGTCTTCGAGCGACTATATAAACCTAAATATATTAACGACAAGATAACTGACAAAGCTGTCAGCAATAAGCCAGATTATTTGAAAAAGGCTGTCAAAAACTCTAACCGTGGCTACGATGCTGCACTAAGTTTCATTCTTGGAAAACCTCCAAATGAAATGAAGTGTCCGAGACGTTCAATATCTGCTGTGCACTTTAAACGTATAAGCAAGAGCGAAGCGAGCAACTGCATTCGCAAATGGGGCTCTGTTAGTGACAATCTTCAAAAAGAGAAGAACGAAGATGACTGTATAACCGAAGATAAGGTAGTATTCGCTGTGAAGAGCGAGAGAAAGAAAGTTCAATTCATGACACCTAGCTTCAACAACTTGAACACTCCAAGACCTGACGAACTTCAAGCACGCTTGAAATCGTGGCTACAAAAACGAGGCAAATCCTTGAGCTCCTACCATCATCTGCAATGCTTCGGCTTGCATAACATAAAGACGAGTTTGGATTCACCGAGATCAACACAGTACGAAGACGCTTTACAATCCCCGTCTCATTTTGACGAGGAAAATAAGGAAAATATCGCTTTGGAGTCCGATAGCGATGATGGATCTATATCTGAGTTGATGGGCAAGGAAGATAATGCTGTGTCTGGTAAAGAGATAGATACGGTTAACTGGAGAGATGTGAGCATGGCATCGGAGAGCATGTACAATGATAGTTACCGTAGTCATTGTCTGAATGATACTACGTTGACACCGGCTGAATCATTGGCTAATGCTGAAGAATTACTGCAAGGGGCGTTGAACGATTTATCTACGTTGTTGCGAGAGGTAATAAGTTGATTAATTACTTTAACCCTGTTAACTGAACTCTGTTTTTTTTTATTAATTTATAACTGTTGAAATTTCTGAACATTTTGATTAAGTAATCAAAATGAAAATATAATTTATTTATTTGAGAATGACATTAGTTTCTGAACATTTTGATTGATCAAAATGACTGATTTATATTACTATTAGAGAGGTCGACAATTCATAGAAGCTCTAGTTATACCAGATCCTGCTTTATAGGGTTTCGACTGGCAGCAGGCAGCGCGCTGGCTGCGCTCCATCCGGGCCAGATTTCCCCACGCAAGTAAAACCGCAGCATACTGGGAGTGCCGGGCCGCCTTGGAGGACGCTAGGGGAGACTTCGCCGAGTCCGTGGAGTGCTGGAGGAAGGCTATTTATCAGGGGACTGAGGTAACGCTGTTATTTCTACACTAATATTATAAAGAGAAAAGATACGTAACAAATAAACCTAAAAAACTACTGGACCTATTCCAAAAATTCTTTTCCATTTAGCAAGCTACATTGTTTCTTCACCCTTTCTTAACTGGTTGCGACGTGCGTGACGTCACTTCCCGGTTCCAACGGAAGATCAACGCTGGTTGTTGTCAGCCAGCATTATGTTGAGTTGTGTGTGGTTTGTGACAGAAAGCAGTCATTAAGTTTATATAGCTAAGTTGTGTGTTATGAATAAAATTTATTATCAGTGAGTAACATCAACATATGATATATTTATACAAAAAAAGTCTGTGCGAAGCCATGATGTGCTGCCAGTTTTATATATGATTGTCAGTAGCTGAAACCCACTTATAAAATGGAATTTAAAAAACAAACTTTAATACCTCCTTTTTAACCCGGACCCTGAAAGGTTGATTTTCCAAAAGTCCCTTCTTAGTCCCTATAATTAATGCAACCTTTAGATTTCAAGTCTCTAGGTTCAGGGATAGGCAATTCGTATTACAACAATGCAAAGACATATTCAAATTAACATACTCATATTTTTCACATGTCTTTCCATTAACGTAATAAATGTTTTAAATGTTGCCAATCAACGCAGAGTTTATTTTCGAACCATACATGAGTACTGTGCACCCTTGAAACTATAGTTTTTAATATGAACTCTTCATTACATTATCTCGCAATGGTTTTTGAATAACCATCAGTTTCCATAAATTAAATGTAGTCAATTGGACAAAGCTCTTATAATTAACAGGTGTAACGTTTGCCAACAGGAGTCAGTAGCAGACTCTAACCTGGAGCTGTTGCTTACTAAGTTTATGGCCTTGGAGATAAATCCACACAGCAAGAACAGCCAACCGGCCAATCCCAAACTTGTGGACGTGAAGAATGTCTTCAAAAGCACCATCATCAGGTTTGCAGTGCAGCAGGCTAAGATGTGAGCTTTTTTTTATAGTTAATAATCTTGCGTTCGACCGCAACTCGCCTGATGAAAACCGACGATGCGGCCTAGCGCGCTTGCCTAGAAGAAACCGATTCACTCGCGTTATGAAAAGGCTTATATTATATCTATCGGGAATCATCGTCAGTATCGTGATTTAACACTTGCAGCTTCCCACTAGGATTTATCTATTGCATCTCGATTTGCCTCGGGATTTTTACTTTCGGAGTGAAATTAAACACCGTGTTTATTTTGTCGAACTGGAAACTGTCGAATCATCATAGACGCTTTTTAAGCAATGAGATGTGAAGTGACACTAACATTTACTAAGTGATTCGTTAGAACAACCAGTGTGAACAACCAACCCACGTGCTAGTGTGTATTGACAATGGAGGTGGGCATTACAATCAATTAATAAAATACGTGTAAGTGTAAATATCTTTGTCAATGCCAAGCCCGTAAAAGCATGAAGAGAAAGTTACTACCGAAATGTTTGTTAAATCGTTGAGACATACAACTTCAGTATAAACTACAGCAGTATTGATTCTGGGACACAATAAGTCTTACGATCACATCATTTACAATACTTGATAGTGATTAACCTGTCCGCTTTCGGCAGCGGTATTCGTTAGTAACACATAGGCCAATAATGTGCAAATAAAACTGCTTATGTAGTGTTGTAAGAGTGTAACGGATGTAAGTATGCGGGTAAGAGAGGTAATGTTCATTGATAGGTGACGTAGCATTAGTAGATCGTAGACGCTCTATGGGTGTTTACAATTTTTGGCAGGATATTTGTAATTTTTTACCTGCCATAACTTCAGCTGTCTGGCATAAAAAAAAATACGGACAGCGTATTTAAGATGTATGTATAAGTATATATAACGTGTTAAAATTAAGTTCATTTAAAAAAAGTTGTGGTGTATAATTATAAATAATCTTATTTAATTATATAATATTATTAATCAGAATTTCTTATTATAACAAAAGCTTCGTTTCTTCCATAGTTGCAAGTCCAACCCGCCGACACCTAAAGCACTGGCCACAGTGACGCCAGTACGTCGCAGCTCGCGGCTGTCGGGTCGCGTGTCGCGCGCGCCGCTCGTGTGCGACACCGTGCGACAGGCCGCCACACTGGCGCCACAACATGTGTTCGCCACCAACGACTATATACTGCACACGCCTTGAGATGCGATGTGTTTTTGTGATGTTGGAGATCATACATTTCTGTGTTTATACTTTATACTGCGTAATATAATAATTGACTGATTGATGATAAGAATGAGAAACATTTTAATTCGTAATAATTTATAGACTAAAGACAGTTGTTTCTTTTATTTTAATAGACTTTTAAAAAGTGTTTACTCTTATATTACTAGAGGTAAAAAAAAATCTTAATTATACGACAATTGACAACTTTTCAAATTTATTGAGATAGTAGAAAGAGAAATGAAAAATAACGCATCACTGTCATTTTATTTTACTAAGAATGTAATAATTGCAATATCAGAGATTTTTGAATATCTAAGTAAAGGCCAACAAAATGTTATTATCGTACAAAGCTCGTAAAAAAAAACAACAAACTTACATTTTTACAATTTAAAATGTTGTCAATTGTTTATTTTTTCTATCATTCTATGTTTTCCTAAAATGGAGGGAGGTTCTTAGCTCGTAGGAATCTTTATTATTTTATCTATTTTCTGTTTTTTTTTTCAAATAGCGAATAGCGTCTGTCGGGTCGCGTGTCGCGCGCGCCGCTGCTGAGCTATGCTAAACACTTCTACGTTTATACTATGTAATGTAACAAGAATAAATATTTTAATTCGTAATAACAAGCTGTTTCATACGTTTTGTTGATGACTTATAAACTCTTTGTACATGGAACAGCAGATTTTTTTTTCTCGAATTCAGGGTTGGACTATTATTTTCATAGGTTGTTCGTAACAATGAGTATAGTGACCCTCTTTCGGCTTAGCAAACCCCTAACTAATAACTCTATGATATTGTAGGGTTTGAGGCATGGTTGTCAATAATAATTTAATGAATTTAATATATATTATGACGTTTAATAGTTATTTCTAAACAAATTATGTCAACCAATAAATATATTTGAATTATAATCAATTTTTTTTTAATTTAATCTTATTTAGGTACAATAATAATATAAGGTTCAACAGTGGATGTTAAAATAATCCAGATATTTAATTCTGTCTAGATTCTTTAGTTATGATATTTTGTTATTTTATTTTTGACTCTCGACGCAATAACGAAGGGGGATAAGTTTGACGTGTCTGTGTGTCTGTCGCATCGTAACTCCCAGACAGATGAAACGACTTTTTTTTGCTTGAATGGTGTGTTGGTTCTTAGCTATATTTGATGACAATCGGTTCAAGATGGCAGCTGCCACAAAATGGCGGAATACAAATGTTTTCGCAATTAAATGGGTATCCAATGAAAAGGATTGACTAGTAGAATATTATACAATATGTATTTTTAAACACTCTTATAATATCAAATTCAAGATGGCTGCTACAACATTTTTTTTTTTAATTATAAATATCTTGATTTTTTTAACAGCAGCATCATATTTATCTATGAACTGTATGTAAGAAGGTCGCTGGGTTTTCAACTCTTCGCTTGCTTCCTATCGAGGATCTGTGTTATCTGGGTATGTGCAGCCGTGTCGATGCGTGGTGTAGGCGTCGACAATACCGTAGAGTAGAATAGACAACGCTTTATTCAGAAATCAACTAACAATAAATAAACTATAAAACATAGAAAACTCATTAACATATACTAGTTTTTAAATGGTGGCCTTATCGCTGAAAGCGGTCTCTTCCAGGCAACCATGCACGTACAAGGAAATAACATAATTATATTAAAGAGGCCTTAAAATATTACACTATCAACTTAACTATAAGTACAACAAATGTATGTAGGTATATAAATACATATTTACATTACTACGAGTAGACATGGACATAAATAGATAAATTTAATTCTAATTATCAGAAGAAACATCTTAGCGCTACTTATATCGATAGATAATTAACTATGACTCGATGTTTAGAAACGTTTAACGAAGGAGCACGTCTAATGTCAATTACTATCATTTTTTTTTATCGATCCTATTTTTATTATTATGTCAAACAAATTTTACAAAATATTAAACATAAGTTGTTATATTTGTATGAATATTTTTCGTTTCATTCGTAGGTACTCGTATGCCTACAAGCAAAGATTTCTAGTATTTTTTTCTAAGCTATAAATGTATTTTAATATTAAATGTAGGTCGAAGCAATCAAACTATTTATTTGATAGTCGTTCATAGACAGAACGGGATTTTATGATCTAAGTATTAATTGATTTTGTTTGAAAACTTCTTCATATCGTGTCGACATAATCGCACGCTGTTTGTCCAAACATTTATCAACTCGTATTGTGTTCCGAGTTTAGGTATATTTGTATGTCTGTATGTCTAAACCGCCTAAACCATTAGAACGATTTAAAAAAAAACTTTTTTTTGCGAAGTGTTATACGATTGGACTTTATCTGCAGATGGTCATAGGCTAAATTATTGCATCTTGCGGATTCACTCGTTGTAATAGTGTCTGTTTTTTTTAAAGTCGCATCTAACCATTGATTAACCTATTGAAAACATTTCAAATCTTTGACATTTTATTTCGATAGGTAGTGGAAAAAGAACAACAAAATAACTTAATTAATGTCATAATTGTTTACAAGCTTTTGACGAGAATAACATTATTACGAGGTTTCCTTGCATTTACAAAAATCTTTAAAAACGTAATTATTACATTGTGAATAAAATAAAAAATACGGTTAGATACTTTATTTTTTATCTTTCCATTAAAGTAATCAAGATACGGGGATCCAATATTTTAAATGTTGTCAATTATTATACAACGTAAAATTTAGTACATATCTACATACTATTATTTCTTGTGTGGTTAAAACCGGTACAAATAAGAAAGATCCACTATCGTGTTAATTCGTGCTGAGTATAGCAAAGTATTTTAAAACTGGCTGCTTGTTAGGACAACCTTGCTAAATTAAAATCACGGAGAACAGTTATTTATAGCTATAAAAATACTTATACTTTGAAATATATTGGTCAATTGAACTTTCATGTTTTCTATCTACTCAAAAAATAAGGAAGAACTCAAGTTCTACTGTATTTTATTCAAAGAGTTTCATATATATAGAGTAAAAAATCTCCTTACCGCGCGTCGAAAAACGTGTAACCGTTTTGGTGATGCGCAGTTGAACATGCGCTGCGGGTTGGTGTTGCCTACCATAGAAAATTTTACCCTAAAGAAAATTAAAAAGACTAATTTTTATACGTTTTTTTTATGTTTGTGATTGTCTGCAACTCGCCCGATGTAATGTGACGAAGTGGCCTAAGATGTACTTAGTACGCTACGATGTAGTATGTTTGTATGCTTGCATAGAAGATACCAATTTAAAACAATTCAAATTTGGACTTGAAAAAGACCAAACATTATAGATATCTGGAAATAGAGAAACTGTTAGCAAGTTCTACAATCTGGCAGTTCGCACATTTAAAGTTGATGCAAAGCGTTTTAGTACGAGATATCCGGAATCTCTATCTTGTAACCAAATAAATATTTTTATGCGTGTTAATTCATGGCATCCATCTGCTGGGCACGGGTCTCTCTCCAAAGGAGGTTTAGACCAAATTCCACTTATTGGACTAAATTAGGGTTTTCTTAAATTACTCAAAACATTCATTCCTAAGAACTTAGCAAGGTGTTTCAGCGTTAAAAATTGTCTACGTTAAAAAAGGAAGTCAAACAAATACAATAACTAAGTAATTTATTTTATGCATTGATATTTTCCCTTTATTGTGGGAACCCATCCCGATGTTTTTAAGGGCAACACCAAATACTGAATTACATTAATATTTTTTGGTTTTGAGTTTTGCTTTATTTACATTAATATGCACACATAAACAATAAAATTACATGTGGAAAGTAACCTCGCTAGCTTTCGCTCGCTTGTTTTCACGCCAGGCACTAATTTGAAGTGAGCTTAGGTAATGGCTGTGGCCTTAAGCGAAGCAGCAATGCATTGAGGCGGTTTGTACGCATGTAGTACATGTACATCAATGATTTTATTTATATTTCTTACTTGAATCCTAGCAGATAAGTGGACTATATTGAAAAAATCTTTTGTTGTTTAAAGGGGTAACACACCTATCACGTTTTTCCCTCCCTTTTAATATCATCAAAATCTGTCAACAGGATTTATAAATCGAAATGACTAAAACAGTTTTATTGGAGCTTGCCGTTACAAATTATTAAGTTTTGTATTATTTATTGTCCTGTCACAGAATGACCAGCCCGATATAATCAAAATACAAAAATACAAAATGTTTTATTGCTTTAAAATACAGAATACATAATATGATTGAAGCCCTGCCTGCTACTTTAGCAAATAGCTGTGTTGCAGCACTCAGTTTCTTCCCTGTAAAAGTCCCGGTATACCTACGACTAGCTTTTTTACGATTAAAGAAATTGAGAACTGGCACAATACACAGAGTGTGGTGGCCACTTAAGAAAGAAAATAAAATACAATATTACCAATGGCTTTCTTAAATTGGTAGGGTTATGCATGTATAATACTACCATGATTAGGAGTAATGGTAACCTTTTACTAAATAAATGTCAAAATAACAACAGTGTTTATGTGATCTCCAAGACGGGGAGTTCACGTTCAATCGTTCAGTGTGTGTTCAGTGTTGGTTCACAACACTGGTGTTTTGAAACAACAAACAAGAAACGTCGTGCGTGAGTTATATTTGTTTACATTTAACCTTTATTTAGATTTTATGTGTGTTTAATTTAAAATATTGCAGTGAAAGGAAATAATATTATGTATGATAGATTGGAATTAAGAATGTGTATTTGTTTTATTTATTAATTTAGGTTCCAATCGACTTGAGTAGGTTATTATTTTGATCGTGCGTAAGTCTGAATGTAATATTGGATGTGGGTTACTTTTCTTCAGGTTAAAATATCTTCTGAATGAATTAAAGTAAAGTAAAGTAAAGTAATATTTATTGACCTTTAAATAACGTTCGTTACAGGCAAGTCTTATTACATTTGAATGAATAATTACTTAAAAAATTTAACTTACAAATCTCATTTATATACGATTACTTAATATTAGTTCTTAGTTTAATAGTTCTCATGACAAATATTTACATTAAAATTGCTTTGTTTAGTTATTATTAATATTTTATAATGGTTGTTTGTTAATACAGCTTTATTACATATATTATTGTACACTAAACAAAAGATACAAAAAGAAAAATGTATAGGTACCTATATCCCTCTGTCTGTCCGCTCCTCCTAACTTTCACAATATTCATATATTTTATGGACAAAACATGTAGGTACCTACTTAGGTATAATTATAGTTTGCGTATAATTATAGTTTACAAATGTAAAAAACAACATTTCAATTTAATTTTATATTGTAATGACTCTCATAGTAAAAATTACACGTTATGACAAATACATTATCTCCTTTCAGCTCAATGTACTCCGATCCGTATACACGCTAGGGGTGTTCTAAGCCGAAAGTGACCCCCTCTCGGCTTAATACACCCATAGCGTATATACGCTGTGCCTAATCATTCTACTGAACAACTTTCACTATAGAATCAACTCTAAAATTTGAGAAATAAAAATCAACTGTTTCAAGAGTTGTTTATAATCATGAGTATTATTATCCTCTTTTGTCATAGTACACCCCTAACCGATAATCCTGTATAAAAAAAACATACGGTAGATATGACGACATAGTAAAATTCACTAATAACCAGTGTGGATGCAATCGTTCGAAATGGCGTTCGAAATTAGGGGGAGCCCTAAGAACGCCATTTCGAACGACAAGCCTATGTTCAGCAGTAGACGTCTGCCGGCTGATGTTGATGATGATGATAATTATTTATTTTTAAAAGTTTATCCACTTAATTGTAATTTCAAATTAATTTTCTTTTAATTTTCAGATAAACACAACAATGCCAAATACTTTGCACAGCTCGTATACTTAAATAGTACTTAATAAAAACTTAGCTAAACAAATACTGTGATAATTTATTGGTGCTAACTTATATGTAACTTGAAGTACTTAGACATGGATCCTGGTTACTTTGACACTGTGAGAAAGCAGAACCCTTTAGAAAAGGCAAATTTACTATCAAAATTAACGTTTTTGTAAGTATTATTAATTACGTTAGTAGTATAGAATTATTGTGTAAGTAGAGTAAGACACTTGAGAGGATCACCGACCCTTCACTGTTTTCGTGTTTCTGATACAATTTTCGTTCCGGGGCCTACCTCTTTACACACCCAAAATATTAACGTAATTGTTTGTTATTGGTGTCAATCGCTTCACTGTGATGTATTTGAGGCATACACGTTTTATTATTTTGAAAAAAGTTATTGAATTCTGCATGATGAAGACTTTTAATCCGCATAGTATCAGCGAAAAAATATGACTGCTTAGGAATAAAGTGATATAAACACAAAGAAAAAAATAAAACGGTAAAGCCTAGTAAATAATGTGTTAGCTATGTGAAAAAATAACCACTGGAATCTGACAACATTTAAAGGTAGAAAAGAGCTACGGACCAGTTGGCATTCTACAGCTGTCTTAAGATAATAGAATAGAATAAAATTTAATTTGCCACAGAAAACAACAGCGTACACAACTTAAAAAATAACAATATTTAAACTTAATGACTGCTTTATGTCACAAACCGGCCGCAACTCAACATAACGCTGGCTGAAACAACCAGCGCTGATCTTCCGTTGGAACCGGGTGGTGACGTCACGCACGTCACATAGCTGTTAAGATCAATGAGATATAGCTCTTGTCTACCTTTTACTGTAGTCCGATTAAAACAATAAAACGTGTAGACCTAATACTCGTATACATCATAGTGAATTGTAACGTAATTGTTTGTTATTGGTGTCAATCACCAATAACAAACAATTACGTTACAATTTAGGGGGTGAAAAAAGGAACCCCTGGATCGAAAATTATATCAGAAACACGAAAACAGTGAAGGGTCGGTGATCCTCTTAAGTATCGTCACACCTTTCTATTCCGTTGTAGAATAAGTCCAAAGTATTTCTTGTTTTTTTGAATTGCTCGGTGATTCCCCATACGAGTAAACCTTGAACAAAACGATGACTTAATAATACCTAAAACGAAAATGCCTCTGTAATTCACGTGACAAGGTATTTTAGACGTCCTACATTACATCTATGTTAAATACCTGTCATTGTGTCGCGTCGTTGGATAAATAAAATGTATTGTTACTTGTTGCAATTTGTAATAAATGGTCGTTTTGAAGGCGGATGTAATTTTTTTAATCTAGGTACTTCAAAAAATAGGAGATTCTCAATTTGTCGGAAACTTTTTTTTATATCGATCCCCGGTATCACAGAGACGGCTGAACTGATAAGAATATGAACTTATCTTTAAGGTTCCGTGCCTAAAAGATGAAATGGGACCCTGTTACTTAGACTTTTCTGTCCGTCCGTCAGCAGGCTGTATCTCATGAACTGTGCTAGCTAGTCAGTTCACAGATGATGTATTTCTGTTGCCGCTATAACAACACATACCAAAAACAAAATAAATTAAATATTTAATGGGAGCGCTCATACAAGAAACGTATTTTTTTGCCGTTTTTTTGCGATAGGTATCGTTAATAACGATTACAAGTAGAAACTTGAATTAATATTGTAAAGATAATGGTACGAAACCCTTAGAGCGTGAGTCCAACTCGCACTTGGCTGATTTTTTTAAGTATTACCTACATTTACAGTTATATGCGAGAAGTGTTCCAGAAAGGATGGAGAGGAGAACTTACAGTAGCAGATGTATACAGGTAAGTATTATTAGGAAGGGGGATTTGTCTGTCTGTTTCTCAGAACTATTATATTGTTTTGTAACATATTGCTTGCCCCTCTAATTAAATCGTAGTTTTTGATAATACAGTTTTCAACCGTGCAACAATATTTTTTTTTTATGAATATCTATAATATTCTCACGTGCGTCTGTGTGCGTGTGGACTTGTGAGTTTGAATGCGCTAATGGCTTTGCGTCAAATTTGAATATAACTTAAAAAAGCGTGAATTTATGTATAGGATATTGACTATGATGAAAACCTAAAAGAAAGAAGAATAACCTTTGAAGGCCTCCCCCCCTCCTGAATGGGTCACGTAGTATAGGTATGTTCCCCCAATACCTATACAGATGGGCCTAGGTTTCAGTAAATACTCAAATACATATCGATGGAGTCAGGCGTTACTTTGCGGAAATCCATTTATAATAAGATTGTATGTACTAAATATTTTGTATATACCATCTTATTACAAATACATATCTATTACTAAATTAATAAACTTTTTCTTCATTTAATCTATAGTTTCGTTCACTTTCGGTGAACTTCATCAGGGATGAAATGAGTTGTTTTAGTCCACAACGACTGCACGTCTCGCACATCACATTCGCAGTTTCATCGCATTCGTACCATCGTTGAAGACACGAACGCCTTATTTGATGAAGTTCACCGAATGTGAACGAAGCTATAGTTGGACCTTTCTAACAATCAGGTACAAGTGAAAACCCATCTTATTAAACAATATGAATCAAACACGCGTTGACCGGCCGGTTGGTGCAGTTGGTAGCTACCCTGCCTTTCTGCGCCGCTGGTCCCGGGTTCGATCCCCGGACAGGTCAAACATTTGTGTGCATGAACATGTCTGTTTGATCTGTGTCTGGGTGTTTATTATATATATATATATATGTATGTATTTATATCGGTGATCAGGTCACCATAACACAGGTTTTGCCTAGTTTGGGAACTGAACACCTTTGTGTGGATTTTGTCCCATATTATTATTAGTTTTCTAAATAAAAAACTCAAATGCTTGTTCTATTTATTAGATATATATATATATATATATATTTATATATGTGTGTATATTGTATCCACATTATCTTATCAAAGTCTAGTATTTAATCAAAAGTAAGTGATAAGAGAAGTGTAAATCTAGATACCGAGTTTAGATAGATGTATCTTAGTACCTATAGATATATAGGTACTGACATATATATTTTCATTACATAATATATATATGACTACTAGCTGACCCGGTGAGCTTCGTACCGCCTAACAGTTATTTATGTTTCTCACCTTTTAAACCTTCCCTGGAGTACGACATACATTTCAAAACCAAAATCAGATAAATCGGCCCAGCCGTTGTCGAGGTAGCGGGACAAACGAACAGCAATTGATTGAATTGATATATATATAAAAGAAGATGTTATATAATACTTGTATAAATGGTTATCAGCTAGGGGTGTACTAAGCCGAAGGGGGGTCACTGTACCCATCCTAAGGAACAACTATCACTATGGGACTAACTCTGGTTTCAAGAAAAAAAAGTTGTTCCATACAAAAAGTTGATCGTTCGTCGACAAAATGTAAGAAATAGCTGATTATTTTTTATCGAATTCAGAGTTGGTCCCATAGTGAAAGTTGTTCCTTGGGATGGGTACAGTTATCCCCTTTCGGCTTAGTACACCCCTAGCCGATAGCGCTGTATATATACTAGGTATTACCACACAAACCTACATACGTACCCATCAAATCATAACCTCCGCTGCGCATGGGTCTCCCCTATGAAAAGGGTGTAGTATAGTCCACCACGCTGGCCAAATTGCGGGATTGCGACTTTACTCATCATGAAGCAAATTTTCACAAACAAGTGTCCTCGTGATGTTAGTAAAAAGTAGAGATGCGCCGAGTAACACTTTTGCCGAGTATTGTGTACCGAGTATTACTCGGCTCAAATTTCTTCAACCGAGTACTCGGCCGAGTAACTCGGTTCAATCGAATTCCCATATCGGGCGCGTAAACAAGTACAGACAGGTTCGCGCTGGTCGGCACTCCTCGTTCATTAGCATAATTTTGATTTTATTAATTGAGATTGTCATAGGTTTCCTAAATTAATAATTAATACTTTTTGATTAACACTGTTGTTTTAAATTATATCTACCTAAATATATTGCATTTCTTTAACAAAATGTACTCGGCATTCAAACCGAGTTATTCGGCAGAGTACTCGGCCCATCTCTAGTAAAAAGTCATGTCACACAAACGAGAGGGTGCATTTCCAGGTTCATTTACGCATTTCTGAATTTTTCACTTAATGCGCATATATTAGAATTAATTACCATTTGTCAAAAAAACATCAAGAGATAACTTGCTTGTCGGATAAAGTATGACAAGCTATGACAGATGTGTCAAGTCCATAAGCTGCAATTTGACCAGCGCGGACTATGTGGCCTACCAGATCAATCAATCAATCAAATATTTTACAGAGGTTTGATTTTTTATATAATCGTAATAACTGAAAAAGTTATATCCACCCCCTTCATAAAGGAGAGCCGTGCCCAGCATTGAGATGCTATGACTTTTTTTTCCAATTGAACTGGGAAAACCCGTAAAGGGCCTTGATATTATTACAATCTAGCCTAAGCTTAATCGTCTACAAAACAATGTCTCTAAGAATTTGTCCATCGGCACTTTTCTTATTACAGTTGTTAAGGCGAAAACACTTTGTTCATGTGTTTCTTAAGTCTTAGCACTTTCACTATTATATTTTACTTTTAACTATACACTAACTCTTACTCTTTAGTTCTTTTTAGTCTTCTAGTTAGTTATGTCAGTGTGGTCGAGGAGCTCGATAACCTCGACAATGACATGATGATAAAGCGTAAATTAGAGATCTTAGGCATATTTTTTTATCACTTGTTCCACGGATTCTACTTATAATATAGATACCAGAGGTGATAAAGTAAATATTATAAATTTCAGAAGCATGTCCGAGTACAAATCTAGTCCGAACGGCGACGAGCTGGGTGTCAAATGGAAACAGGAATTAAAGAAACAAGGTTAGTTAGAAGGTATTGTGTGTTAAATCTTACTATTTTGGTTTTTTATCCGACTGCGAAAGAAGGAGGGTTATGTTTTTCGAGTGTTTGTATGTAGGTATGTATATTTGTTTGGCACGCCCTAGAGACTAAACGGCTTGTTGTATTTTTATGTGAGTGGCGTCAATAGATTCGTCTTAGTCGTGAGAGTGACGTGACTGGATACATCAAAATATAAGAAAACAAGAAAGTTAAGTATGATACACAGGTTTAAAGATTTAAAAGTCGGGTTTTTTGGAGTAGCTTATAAACACTTGTTAGAAAGGAACTATTTTAATTTTGGCAACTTGGCAAAATTACAATTTTTACCGAATTTTACAAAAAAACCTCCTCTATGGGAAGACTTCTCAAGGATACTCAATTCGACGGTTTTTTTTAAATTTTTAATTACCAGAGTTCTCGGAGACGGCTGCACCGAATTGAAAGATTCTTTTTTTTAAAGTGTATGCTTCTCGAGAGGTCCCATTTTAATATATCAAAATCGTTCTAGAGGTTCGATTTAAATCGTAATAACTGAATATGTTCTATCGGCGCCTGCCGTAATAGTTTTAGAAAAAAGAAATAGTTACGTGGTCAATATATATAAAAAAAAAATAGTAATAAAAAAAAAGTTGTTAATTTGTAATTGTTTTCAGATAAAGGTCACAAGCCCTCTTTACTGCGAGCCTGTATTAAAATCCACGGATTGAAATTTATGACGGGAATCACATTGTATGCACTTTTCGATACTGCTGTTAGGTAAGATACGAGATAAGGAGTTTTATTCTCATTCGGAAATAAACGTCTCTTCAATTGTAAATATAACCATTTAAGTCGTAAATAGAGTCTTCTTCTCAGGCATGAATAAAGTTTTCTTCTCAATCGTAAACAAACTCTCATTCTTAGTTGTAAATGGAGTCTCCTTCTTAATCATAAATAGATTAGTCTTAAACATCATTAACGTTTAGTCGTAAACTGATACTCTTACTTAGTCGTAGGTAGAGACATTAAATCTTAGTCGTAAATAGTCTCCTTCTTTTATCATAAATGAATTCTCCATCTTAGTCGTAAACAGATTCTCTTACTTAGTCGTAAATACCTACATCAATCGTAAATAGAGTATTTTTATACTTTAGTTAGCTTTAGTTACATTTTAGTTGTAAATAGAGGCTCTTTATTAGTTATTATTAATCATAAATATATTCACATTCTTAGTCTTACATATTCTTCTTTATAATCGTATAAAAAACATTCTTCTTTATAATTGTATATAAACATTCTTCTTTATAATCGTAAATAAACATTCTTCTTTATAATCCTATTAAAAACAGTCTTCTTTATAGTCTCCTTCTTAATTATACAAGTAAATAGAGTCTACTTCTTAGTCGTTAATAGAGGCTATCTCTTTGTCGCAGTCTCTTTCTTATTTCCAATTATAAGCAAGCCCAGATGAACAGTGCATGGCCTCTAGTTAATGATAGGATTATATAGTGATAAAATTAATGATTTATTAATAATATATAATAATAATTTAATATATAATTTTTAGTATATATAACAATTATATTATTTCACTCATTGTCAATTCAATTTAAACTGTTGATGATCGAGTTATAAAATAGATTCTAAATTCATCGGAATCTTTTATAAGGTATGTTCTACGATATCTCAGCGAGACGTCGCCGCTGGTTTTATTTTGAAAGGAGTTTATTTCCCATGTCTGACATGTATAATGTTTTATCGAAATCGCTAAAGAAGTTTTTGCTTTATAAATCAAAATAACCGATTTTTTTTACAAGCGTCTGCTGAATTGAATTACGGTTATTTAAGAATTACTAAATTAAATTTAACTTATTTTAAGAACAAGATTACGAAGATTTGAAGACTTTCTTAAGCTGATACCTCTCTTAATTATATTTGTTGTGATCATAAAGTATGTCAGACGGCAATTGAACTTGTAGAAGCTAAATGATCTAATTGATTGCGTATAGTACTTGTTAGAGTTATTCATCATGAACATTTATTTACTCGTATTTTGAACAACTGTAGATCCATGTTGTTAGTACAAAGAAAACTTGAAGCCTTGTTTAGTACTTAATTAACTTGGATAACATTTGCGATGGTTATGCTCTGTACCTACCTACCAACTATTTGTGAAATACGTTAACTAAACACCCAAATTCATATAGCTTTCGGGTAATAGAGATCCAGGCCATTCGATTTACAATCTGGTAGTTCGCATAGTAAAAGTAGTATCTGATTGTAAAATGGGAATGGAAGATTGGAAATATGATTCCATAACTCTTAATTAGGTTTTTTTTACCTAATATGATGTTTTATTGGTTAGGGATGTGCTAATCCTAAAAGGCGTCACTAAACTCATCCTAAAGAAAATCTTTTGCTATGGCTCCAACTCTGGAATCACAAAAAAAGAGATTTATTTAGAAAAATAACGCGTGTTCAAATAATTATGTTTAAGAACACGGGTTTTCACTTGTACCTGATTGTTGTAAAGGTTTTTAACTATAGTTTCGTTCACATTCGGTGAACTTCATCAGAGATGACATGAGTCGTTCGTGTCTTCAACGATGACACGTCTCGCAAACCAACTACCCCTATTCCACACTGTAGTTGGACCTTTCCGACAATCGGCTACCCGTGAAAACCCGTCTTCTTAAACAAAAACAGATTTTTGTCGATGACCGATAAACTATTTCTATCAAATCAAATCGTTTATTTTACAAAAAATATTACAAATAATGTCACAAAAATATTAAGAAAGTCTTATAACAAGAATTTGTTATCTGTTGTAATAATATAAAATTTGTATGACGCGCAGCACCTACACTAAGATTATAAATCTTGTATCGTGGGTGACTGCGTCCCTTCAGGGTGTTCATTTAATGTGAACTTAGTGAACTACATTAACATGGGTAAGTACATTTTATAATATTTAACATTACTACAATTTTTATTATTAAATATTAAATTGTGTTTTAATTGTTGACTATTTGTTTATGTATATAAGAAATTTTATATTTTAGACGTACTTAATTGTATTTATTTATTTATTTTGTAGTTCGCAGACGTAGTCATTGTCATTTTTATTATCTACTCGTAAACTTAGGAATAGTTTTAACTACGGGCGAGTGAGTGTTATTTAGTCAGTCATGTGTTATTTAGTGCGTCTGTCAGATTTTATTGTATGGCATCGGCCCATACTCGTAACGTCAGTCTGTCGACTGGGTTAGCAACGATGCCAGCGCGCGCGTGCGTGGGTAGTTTGAGTGTATGTGTATGTGTGTATGTGTATATATGTATGTAAGTGTGTGTGTGGGGGTCTGTTGTGAGTGTATCAATGTTTGTGTGAGGGTGCGTTGTGTGTGATGTGTGTGTGTGTGTATGTATGTACGTGTGTGTGAGGGTTTGTTGTGTGTGTATCTATGTGTGTGTGAGGTTGTGTTGTATGTGATGTGTGTGTGTGTGTGTGTGATGTGTGTTTGTATGTGATGTGTGTGTGTGAGGGCGTGATGTGTGTGTGTATATATGTACGAGTGTGTGAGTTTGTGTTGTGTGTGATGTGTGTGTGTGTATATATGTACGAGTGTGTGTTGTGTGTGTATCTATGTGCGTATGTATGTGTGTGTGTGTGTATCCGTGTGTGTGGTTTGTATGAATGCGTATGTTATCGTCCTATGTTCGCTTCAAGTATAAGTACATTTGTTTGATTAAAGATATGTAAATTAATGTATGTGTTTTCATTACTTACAATTTTAATCCCAACTTTACCACCCCTATTAATTTCTCTGTGTCATCGTAGTTAAGCTTTCCTAATCATTTATCGAGGACTACTTTAGCGTTTCTATTATTTAGTTTGATTAACTTTGGCATGTATTTATTAGCTTTGTTATATAAATAGGGGCCCAAAAACGACTGGTGATGAAGAGCCGAGGCCGTTTTCTGACTAGGTAGAATACAGAATCTATCTTTTCTCCTCTCATTCATGTAGTTGGGTTTTTCTAAGTCTAGTCTCATTTTGTGTTGGGCCATCAACAGATTTTTTATATACAGCTTAGACACAGTTAAGACCTCACAAACTTTGTAGAGTTCTTCGGTACTAAATCGGAAGTGTTTGAAAGTGGCCACCTTCAGAACCGCTCGCTGTGCCCGCTCCAATACTTTCATGTGAGTTTTACAAGCATCTCCCCAAGCTATATGGAACAGCAGATTTTTTTTCTCGTCCTATTTTGTTTTGCTAAGTATAAGGACCTCCTATCTGCTTATTACACTCATAGCCGTGACCCAATTGGTATTAATATTTATTTTTTCTTGCAGATTATCAGTCCCATTGTGTTTAGAGGGTTTAATCAACTACTTCTCCCCATTACACGCGGGGGTGTCGACGGAACATGCCTACTTGTATGCAGCGGGGGTGGTCGGGTACGTAACAATAATAAATAAAACAAGTAAAAGGATTTGTTCCATTTTAGGCCAAGACGGTGTACGTCTACTAAAAATGCCTAAAAATGGGTTTAATATTATGTATTTATGAAACCAGCATCAGTTGCCTACATCATTGTGTACAATAATATCGATTTTTTGTGAATTATAGAATCCCTGGAAGATTTTTATACTCTTGGTTGACTCCAATGGTCACAGTGGTCTGTCAATTGTACCACTCGTCACAAATGACAAAATTCACACAACAAAAAAGCGAAATTTGCCTTTTTGCGTAATTTAGGTTGCAATATTTCGATTCGAAATTAATTTTGTACACTACGATTACTTAGTTACGTTATTTTGAATTTGGTTGACAGATTAAAGAATAATAATCGTTGACAATTTTCTGGTATCATGTATTGTACACTGTCTGACTCCATACATTTTTGAAACATGGCTTTTAAAATTAATAAACGTGATGTGGTGGCGGCCATCATGGACGAATTTTTATCAAAAATAACTATGGTATGTCAAATATAACTTGATACGCGGGACATCTGTCATATTTTTGTATGAGTTTGACAGTTCCACATTGTGTTTAGTACTCAGAAGAATAACTACTAGAATTGCATTAAGATACGTCATGGCTTGCGAAACCGAGATGCTCTAATTATATTTTACTAGTGAAAAAAAAGAGAGAGATATTCCGTCCTTATCACTGTGGTCGGATTTTTGCTTGGCCAACTGTCTAATCTGACAGAAGTTAGCCAAACAAATCGAGGCTTTCTTGACCTAACACCAATTTTCCCAAATCTCCATTTTGTCAGAGGCTGCGGGATCGACTGGTCTGTGAGCAAGATAAGACTAATTTATCTTTAAATAATTAATGGAAAAAAAATTAATTATTGATTAATTTTGTCTGTCTTATTAATCTAATTTATCTTTAAATTCCCGACTAATTTAGCATTCAAACCAAAAATTACGTGACAGTTCCAATTATATCACAAGCAAAATATAAATGGGATTTAAGTTTTATCTTAAACCGGTAAAGTAGTTTGGTTTAAAATCGTAATAATGAATGAACTGTATCGGCGCTTTCCAAATTAGAGTCGGCAGCAAATCTTTTTTTAATATTTTTTTATCTTTATTATTTTTATCTTTATTAGGTTTTATTATTTGTTCTGTAGCATGTTCCCCGATTTCTCATCGGTCCAGCAGTTTCATTTATTTGAAATCGGTTATATAATTTTGAAATTATATCTTACTAGCTGCGCCCTGCGGTTTTACCCGCGGTAGATATTTTATCATGCCGTGGGAACGCTTCAATTTTCCGGGTATCCAGGGTATAAGCTATCTTAATCCAGGGTATAAGCTATCGTCGTGCCAATTTTCATCCCAATCCGTTTGGCCGTTTCAGCGTGAAGGAGGAACACGCAAACACACACATAGGTTATACACATACAAACTTTCGCCTCTAATTAATTATTTAAATTTAATTTTATTTAATATTTTATTAATATTGTGGGATGTGATTTATTTTTCAGATTTATGGCAATAACCGCTTGTACGATACACCCCATGATACTCTGGCAGCAGTTTATGAGTCTGAAAGTCCGTGTGAGCACTGCCTCTCTTATTTACAGAAAGGTAAGTTATTCTAGGGGTTAATACGTTAAAGGCCCAGGGCCATTAATGATTAAAAACATTTCAAAATATGACATGCATTACGTCACTAAATCAATACAATAAGAAGCCTTTTACGAAGTGTGTTGAAAATAAATTAAAATACAAAAACTCCCGAAGACAAATTTATACAAAGTGCTGTCATTGTAAAGACGTGACGCGATAGACGTTTATGTATGTTTTCTGTTTTTAACATTGCTACATAAGCAGTTAATATGATAAAAAAATCTAGAAGCTAGTTAGTAGTTTATAAATAAGGATAATAAATACACACAAAGAAAATAACTCAATACAATAATAGATCATATTGTTTAAGAAGACACAAAAGAAGGTTTTCACTTGTACCTGATTGTTGTAAAGGTCCAACTATAGTTTCGTTAAAATTCGGTGAACTTCATGAGGGATGAGATAAGTCGTTCGTGTCCTCAACGATGCCACGTCTCGCACCCATCTTCTTAAACAAAATGAATCAAACACGCGTTAGTTTTTTAAATAAAATAATAGATCAGTCACAAACTTACAAAGAAAAAAATAATATTTTGCCTTTAAAATTTTAGTAGCATCAACCATTTAAATGAATTCTAAATAAATTACAACAAAGTTTTTTGGCACAAACCGGCTCCAATTCAACATAATGCTGGTTGTAAACAACCAGCGCTGGTCTTTCGTTGGTGTCGGCAAATGACGTCACGCACAGGCATACATGTGTATCAGTACCAATATACAACTGTAGCGAGCGCGCCATCTATCCATTGAAGCGCGAATTAACAGAACACTCACCTAGCAACTAAACCATCAAAAGTTAACCAGCAACGCACACACGCAACATCTCAATACTCAGGCCAATCAGAACGCTAGACCTGAATCGCGCAAGAGAAATTCTCATAGCTTCGAAACAAATATACGAGCTCCAAATCTAACATTACAATATCGGACAGCTCTCCTCGAGCACAGGGACGTGTTCCGTGCCTGAACGTGTAGTCGATAGGTTGGTTTTTACCCTGCCCGTAGATACCGAACGCGTTAGTAGAATATTTACACTGACAGTAACTCAACCTCTCCACACTTCACGGGAACTGCCTTTATTGCTGTAGCCATGTGTTGTCAACTGTCAGATAAACGTCAGTTTTTACTGAGCTGTCTTGATCGTTAAATAGTTACACCTAACGGACGCTCCGAGCGCGTCAGTTGCACGTCAGTTGTTATTGCACTGAGGCCGCGGACGCGAGATAAGGAAATATAGTTGCACCTAGATTGTATGCACGAAACGCTCCTCAACACCCGCTCGGTAGGAGTACTCCTTTAATAAAAATAAAGGCCACTTAATACTTCCTCTATACGACTGATATTTGCAAAATCATTTCAGATCCTCCGCCTAGACAACTTAGCTGGCGGGAAGGCCACCGAAGGCATCGCAGCCCACGCTATAAACCTACTTACCACAGACGTGCATCGTATAGAACTAGCTGCAGTGTTCCTAGGAGATCTAGTTAGTACTCCGATAGAGAGTACGCTCGTCGTGTACTTGATGTATCGACAGATAGGTGTCGCTACTTTCGCGGGAGTAGCCTTCCTGCTCGCGTTTATACCACTACAGGGTGAGTGAAAGAAATTGACAACATTTCAAATTTATTGATCCCCCATTATTATTACGGGAATGGAAAGCCAATTAAAAATAAGGTATCCTATTTTTTTGAGATTTTTGAAAATATAAGAAAGTACAGCTTAATGTTACTCTCGTCAAAAAGTGGTAAAAAATGTTTGTCATTAATTATCAGTATTTTTGTTGAGTTCACTGATCACAGACACAATAGTATTGTTTATTGTTGGCATCTGACGGTCTTAACAAAAATACGAGAATTATTTTTCGTCTGCTTTTGTAAATATTTTTAATATGAACTTTTCAATACATTATCTCGAAAAGGTTTTTGAATATCTATCACTTTACAAAAATAAAATGTTGTCGATTGGGGTATTTTTATATTAATCATATATGTGTATATATAATATTTTTTTGCTAAATTTTGACTGGTTTTAGTTAAATTTTGAAACTATTTAGTCTTCGTCTACTTCCTGCTCACATTAATCCCGTTACGCGAAAAGCTTAGGGTTAATTTTTTTTCGTGGTGTAATACAGAAATACCCAAGTTTTGGCAATTTTAACCATGTTTGAGAAGTTTTTACAAGTTTGGGCTGTAATATTTCTAAGAAGGCTCTTGAAGGGTCTCACTTAAGCACAAAAATAAATAGCATATAACAATTGGGCATATTTAGCATTTTTAAACAATTTGAACTCGTCTATTAGAAAATCAATGGATTATTGTAAATTTCGCAAAGTAACGCATAAGGGGAGTTATGAGGAAGCACTTGAAGAGTCAACATCTCCTGAGGATGCCTTGTGCTAAGGCGAAACACGTGTCGAGCAAGTCAGATACTGAGAAAAAGAGAAATAATAATTTGAGGTGTGGAGGTGGTGAGGAGGAACCACACCATAAAAACTTATATATTTTTGGTATTTCACTCTGATGTCAGAATGAAGCGGGAAAACATTAGATTTTCTTTAAACAACATCTTTTTATCTATTTGACTCAAAGTTTTTACTTGGTCATAAATAATTTTCGAGGCTTTTGCCTTAATTTTTTCCACTAATGCGAAAAAGATACACAATAGAAATTTCTCAATTAAATGTATATTTCAGGCTACCTCGGTAAATTAACTGGTAAATATCGTCGGAAAACTGCCATAAGGTCCGACGAGCGCGTCAAACTGATGAACGAGGTGATCCAGAGCATAGAGGCCATCAAGATGAACGTATGGGAGGAGGCCTTCGCTAAAATTATAGGAGAAGCTCGAAAGTAAGTATCATCGTTGCACTGCTGGGCACGAGCCTCCACTATAAAAGTGATCTCACGGAAAGGCACAGGTAAACTACTACTATAACATAGCTTTTCCAAAAATGAAAAAACAAGTAATAAATGTTCAGAAAAAATGGTCGACTTTAGGTATAGAAACTAGTAAGAAAAATTTAGCCAAAATGGAAATCCTTCAAGAGGTTGACCCTAGCGGAACAAGAAAATTAAACATTAAAAAGTATAGAAAAATATTACGTAAAACAATGGTCGTAGCAAAAAAAATACAGTATAGAGATAGAATAAAAAAATCAAAAAATAAAATTAAAGAATCTTGGAAAATTATAAACGAACAGTCAGGTCAAAATACGCGACGCAATACAAGTAATAGAATAAAATCAGTAAAAACCGAAAGCGGAGCAAGTATTACAGAATCTAAAAAAATTGCTACTCTATTTAATAATTTTTTTCGCAACATAGCTCATACGTTAACTTGTAATCTAGAAATTGACGCGGATGATTGCAAAAAGTATTTAAATTACTGTAGTAAACCGTTGACATCTATTTCATTCGGACCAGTAGATTATACTAAGCTCAAAAAGGTAGTAGTTAACAGGAAGCAAAAACCTACGTTAGATATTTATGATATGAGTACTAAGACTTTACGGAACCTAATAATAAATAACGATAATTTATTTGAATTAATATTAATTGTCTTAAACTCATGTTTAACTGACGGAATATTTCCCGACGTATTGAAACCGGGTAGGGTAATCCCACTTTTTAAAAAAGGGGATATAGAGGATATTAGTAATTATAGACCCGTTTGCATTTTGCCAACTTTATCAAAAATTTTAGAAGCTATTATTAAATCGAGAATTGTTAAATACTTTGAAGAAAATAATTTATTTACAATGTCACAGTTTGGATTCAGAAAAGGCCGCTCAACTGAAATGGCTATAAGAAAAGTAGTATATTACATTCTAGAATCCTTAGATACGTCAAATAAATGTGCAAGTATCTTTTGTGATCTTTCAAAAGCTTTTGATTGTTTGAGGCACGATATATTGATTTTAAAAATGCAATATTACGGATTTCAAGGTCATGATTTAAATATGATGATAACTTACTTACAGAACCGTAGTCAAATTGTCTCGATTAATGAACAAATTTCTACAGAAGGTAGGATGTCAATTGGAGTACCACAGGGCTCTATTTTAGGCCCAGTCTTATTTTTGATATATATTAATGATATTACCAATGCATTGCCAAGTTGGGCTCACATAAATTTATTTGCAGATGACACACATGTAGGTATCAGAGACAAATGTATACATAATTTAGAAAATAAAACTAGTATCGTTATGGAATTGTTAAAGGAATGGTTTGACGCAAATGGAATTGTTCTTAACTCTGATAAAACCATCTCTATGCAGTATCAGTCAAAGTTAGGTATTTTCGGGAATTCCATTAGTAAAACAAATGTATTTCTAGGTTATACAATAGATAATACAATTAGCCATAATGCGCACATCGATAAAATTTGCAACAAAATGGCAAGTGGTAATTATGCTTTATTTAAACTTAAGCCATTACTAGATAAAAAGTCGCTCATCTCTGTCTATTATGCCTACGTGCATTCTATTATAAGATACGCTATTACTGTTTGGGGAAATGTTAAAGATATCATAAAAGTCTTAAAATGTCAAAAACAGTCTATAAGAACAATTAACGGTTTGAAAAAACGTAGTCCTGCGAGAAAACACTTTAAAAAAGATAAAATAATGACAGTTATATCACTTTATATTTAAAGTTGTTTATTAGAAGTACACGAGGATAGGGAAATACCGGAAAAAAGAATTTCACGCAATAATAAAAAAGGGCGAATCCTACCAATAAATAGATTAGCTAAATGTAAGAAGCAGGGGCTTTATACTAAAATACTGATGTATAATAAATTAATTGATGGAGTCAGGCGTTACTTTGAAACAAGGTTTTTGAAACAAGGTTTAAAGAACATCTTGCCGTGTGTGTTGGAACAGTTGGAAATACTGAAACACAGAAATCAGAACTCAGTACTGTTAAACGACCAAACAAATTTGGTGACGTCACCACTTTTGCGGATTTTTAACCGACATAGTCCGTTAAATAACGCTGAGTCATCAAATGCACCGACACAACAACAACGGTGAAGCACAACACGTGACGTGACCGGCCGCTATATAAAGAGCTCGCAGAGGCGCAACAGCTCACTTTCGAGCGAGCGCTTGAAGAGTCAACATCTCCTGAGGATGCCTTGTGCTAAGGCGAAACACGTGTCGAGGAAGTCGGATGATGAGAGAAAGAGAAATAATAAGGTGAGGTGTGGCGGTGGTGAGGAGGAACCACACCATAAAAAACAAAAATATTTTTTCGATTTCTCACGCTGACATCAAGACGAGGCGGAAAAACACTAAATATTTTGTATGTACCATCTTAGTATAATAAATTACCTAATAGTGTAATGGATCTCAATTTTATTACATTCAAACAAAAATTGAAGTATTTTTTTGAAAGCAATCCTTTTTATAAACTCAGCGAATATATGTCAATGCAGCTTGTAGAATCATCGTTCTTGTGTAACAAACAACCATTATAAAATATTAATAATAACTAAACAAAGCAATTTTAATGTAAATATTTGTCATGAGAACTATTAAACTAAGAACTAATATTAAGTAATCGTATATAAATGAGATTTGTAAGTTAAATTTTTTAAGTAATTATTCATTCAAATGTAATAAGACTTGCCTGTAACGAACGTTATTTAAAGGTCAATAAATATTACTTTACTTTACTAAAATTGTTAACTGAGAACTACACTTATATTTAAAAAGAAAGACACTGATAAGTCAACTCTTCTATATAAATAAAAGAAAAGTATTCGCTAGGGTTCAACGTATAGCCTAAATCACTGAACCTTGAGACATGAAATTTGGAAAGTATATTCATTATAGGGTAAACTAAGAAAGGATTTTTGGAAACTCGAACTCTAAAGGGGTCAATTCAAAGGGTTCAAAGTTTGAAACTTCTTTAAATTCCATTTTATGTTGCGGGCAACGCCGCGGGTAACGGCTACTATGATATTATGCATCAGTCGTCAGGTTAACATAGCACAGGCTTTGTCTAGTTTGGGACCTGAACACCTTTGTGTGGATGTTGTCCCATGTTATTATTGTTATTATACAGCTATTTAGAGACTGAAGATTGACTATAGAAGATCTTTATACTCATTCCGCCGTCTAGGCTTTGAAAAACTATATGGAAATATAGAAATCTTTGGTCTAGGCAACTAAGCTTCGCAACTGTTTACACTACTTTAACTAAGCTTCGCAACTGGCAACAAAAAAAGTATGTAATCAAGGAAAATGTAAATTTAAATAGAAAACGACATTGAATAAAAAAATATACCTACTTAATTCGCAATTTTGTATTGGAGGCCATATTTATCTGATATTTCTAACAAAAAAATACAAAATTAAAATATAACCAGAGCCTCAGACACACACATATATATATCCATGTCATAACTCCCCGTCGTTTTTCGTCGAGGGTAAAAATAAGGCTTATTCAACTGCCAGTAGATAGATATAAAGCATTTTATTTTATGCACATAAAATAAATACAGTAAACATATTTATGTTGTATTTGTCTATATTATACCACTTTCACGCAAAAACTGCTGAACCGATTTCAATGAAATTTGGCACGGAGTAAGCTTAGACATTAGATTAACACATAGGTTACTTTTTATCCTGTATCGACGCGAGTAACACCGCAGGGCGCAGTAGTTACTAATAATTCCCTTCAGCGGTTACTAACCATGACTTTTTCGTTTGTTCTTTTTTAGCAAAGAAATGAAAGTGATCAGAAAGATGCAGTGGTTGCGGGCTGTTTCGATATCTTGTGTCAAACTCAATGTTAAAGTCGCCATATTGCTCAGCATCATCACTTATATTGCTGCGGGCAACGAGCTTACCGCTGCTAAGGTATTGTGGCTATAAATTTATTTTTTATTCATGACAGATAGGTATTTGACCTCAAGCTCGCACGAGCACGGAAGTCAGCGACACTGTGGCCCTAGATGGAGCATGCCTAGTCTGGAATACACTGGCTCTCAAGGAAGGCTGCCGAAGCAATCCGTTAAGTGCTTAGCGACAGATTTATCAACTTCAGGGTGGTAGCTACTAACAAGCTAGAACTACAGTCGGCTGTACAAAATCAAAACCTAGTAAGTGTATCTGAGCAAATTTCACAGGAGAAGGAAAATAATAATTTTTGGATACCGTTAAGAACACAACTTTTTTCTACATGATATCGATAAAAGTGAAAGGTGAATTTAACTATAATTCGATAACGGTGTTAGAATCAGTTACTGATGCTAAAAAAAATCCGAAAAAGGAGGAGGTACGGTACGGCGCCTGCCGTAATGGAAATAGTAATGATAATCACATTTTTTTAACGTTTATTTTTTTAGACTCGCTAATATATCGTGGTAGTGACAGTCTTCCTCATAATTGCTCATTTATGAGAAATCTGTTACTTGTCAAAATAAAATAAATAATCTGCATTTGCTGAATTCTTTTCAGGTATTTGTAATATTTACGTACTACGATTTCCTCAAATCCAAGCTAGTAGATTGTCTGCCACAATCCATTACTTACTCTTTAGAAGCTTATGTTAGTTTCCAAAGAATGCAAGAGTTTCTGTTACTGCCAGAAATAAGACATGAAGAGGTTGATTTGTGGAAAATAGACGAAGAAAAAGAGCCCTTGAATTCAAATGGAGTGTTTGAGAAGAATGGGTTGGTTTTTGTGTTTCTAACATTTTTTATTGAATTTTATTAACATTAAGTATTTTTAAATTCTCTAAGGAAATTAATTATCATGTAAATTCTTTTAAAAGTATTCAGAGTTGAAGTTTAGTAAATAATAATCAAATAACGGAACTTTATCGAAGCACTTCCATGTACCAGAAAGTCATCCACGTATAACATAAATTATACATACAGATTGCTTCTAAATTCTTTATTAAGCCATCAAAATAATTTTTTTTCCTGTGTTATTATTTGTTTACAGGCAGCAAGCGTACATAAATTATGAATCAAACCTACAACCGAAACCGCAATTATTGATTAGTATGAAGGATTATACTGCGTACTGGAGAAATGCAGATGATGAATCTATAGATCGGAAAGTCATGGCGCTTGGTGATATAAACTTGAACGTAAGTTCATCCGATGGTTTTGTATGTTATTTTGTTTTCTCATTATAGCATATTTTGATCATACAGTAAAAGAGTATCGTAGGCCGTTTAAGTGTCTTAGAAACAACACTCAAATAAGAATAAACTTGGCGTGATTCATTGATGGCATTGGATGTAATTTTTTTATGTGTTGTGTGGCTCCAACGTAGATTTATTCAAATCTATTGTGCCCATAAGAGCCTTAAGACTTATGACGTGTATATAATAACTCCTATTACTGTTTCATTAGTTGTGACACTTGTGTCATTAGAACTGAATAAAACTTTCAGGTAGAAAAGATCCCCTTTATTTAAATTTGATAACTTTAACAACAGATAAAAGCGGGAACACTAACGGCAGTGGTAGGCAGCGTAGGGTCAGGCAAGTCTACATTGCTGGCGGCGATGTTACGCGAGCTGGCGCCGAGTCGCGGCGCGCTGCATCGAAATGGTACCATCGCATACGCGGCACAGGACCCCTGGCTCTTCGAGGCCTCGGTAAGTGATCCTAAAATGAATAATGCTTGCACACTCAACTCCCCAATAGAATTCTCCTGTGTCAAAATGCCATACGACATTCAAAAACACACTTAGACCCGAGAACAGGACGTAAAGTATTTAAACTTCTACTCCAGCCAAAAATCGAGAAGGAAAGCGGGATGTCCGAGAAACGATCCTCTTCCGAGCAATAATCACTGAAGCCTTGAGGCATAACCTTGTTGTACCCCGTCGGAGCCAGATATCTTATAAAAATTTCGTCATCTTAAACATAAAAAAGAGTTAAGGACGTACTTAAGTCTAAACATAGCAAAATAGTAACTGCTGCCTTTTGAAAATCTTGTCCAATATCATCAAAATTGGCCTTAATGCAATAATAAACTTACAAGTAAGTAGGTCTTTATTGGTCTATAGTTAATCTTTTTTGATATATTTCTTTTTGTTGTAGCAGTTAGTCGTTTCGTTTTTGGTAATAAAGGCACTTGCCCGGTAGTATAATATTAAAAACAAAAAAAACTTACAAGTACATTATGTGTACAGGTACGCCAAAATATTCTGTTCGGTGAAGAGCTAGACCTGCGCCGTTACAAGCAGGTGATCAAGTGCTGCCAGCTGCAGAGTGATCTCGAGATATTACCGTACGGGGATAGAACCAACGTAGGGGAGCGAGGTAAGTGACATTTTCGTTGAACCTTATTTATTATCTACAGGGTTATCGGTTAGAGGTGTACTAATCAGAAAAAGGGTCACTATACTTATCCTGCTGAACAACTTTCACTACACCAGAAACTCTAAATTCGAGAAAAAAAAACAGCTGTTTCATGCATTTTGTCGACGACCGATATAAGCGCCGTTAGAAAGCTACATTATCCCGGAGTAACATAGGCTATACAAAGTTAGAGATCTACGGGTAACACCGCGGAGCCCAGTTAGTAAGAAATATTTTAGGTTAGGCAGTAGTCTCACCACTTTCCCGAACAAAACCAGCATGAACTATGTTCTCGCTCAGTAAACGAACAAATGAGTTGGATTGCCTGTTAGTCCATTGAAATGTTTTATGACCTGTACATATATAGAGGGCGCAATTTTAATTTTGGGACATATTTGTAAAATGTATAAAAAAGGTTATTGGGCATAAAAGAAATTTCACTTTTCTCACTTTTCTGCTTATAACTTCTTTAATTTTAAATTTAGGGCATAAAGTTATGTAAACATATTTGTAGGCACAACGATTTGCTACAAATTATGTCTAGACGAGTTTTTTGTAGGATGCATAGTCACCGAGATATCCCTAAAAATGTATTTGTACCCTTTTTTCCAAGATACGGCCAGGGGACAAGGGCGGCAACCCCACAAACTTGGGGTTAAGCTTCTTATGACACACATGTCCCAAAAATAAAATTAAGTCCTCTAATAAAATCAATATTACATTAACATGCCAATGGGCTAGTCAATAATACCAATTGATATATTTGTGCAGGAGCGTCTCTGTCCGGCGGTCAGAGGGCGCGCATATCGCTGGCGCGCGCTGTCTACCAGGCGGCTGATGTTTACCTGCTGGATGACCCGCTGGCGGCTGTCGACTCTAAGGTAATAACAATTTAAACACAACCTAAATAAAAAAAAATACAGTCTTGGCTAGGACGTTTTTTGAGTCTTCATATTCAAATTGAAATATTACTTTATTTTACACCAAAATAACAAATAAACATTAAATATAGATATCATAACAACTTTGGCAGTACATTGGGTAGCCGTATCGCCTAAAGCAATTTCTTCCAGGCAACCATATTGCATGGACCGGACTAAGTGAGAGAAATCACGTCGGTGGTGTACCAATAAATATTAACAAAATTTACACAATAACCATTGCACTACAGCTGTGTATGTGTATATCTAAAAATGAAATAAAACAAAAAAAATAAAATAATCAAAAAAATCAATTAATTATAAGATAGTAGGTACAGTTTTAGTTAAAACTTTGTCATGTTTTATAAGTTTGTGCAATAAAAGATAAAGATATCATAAGATCAAATAATAATTATAATAGAAGTCATTGTTAAAATCATAGATATTCCATTTGCTTCCTGTTTAAGCCAATATAACATCGAAATGGTAGTATGAGCATAAATTAAACTTAACAGGTATTTGTATCGACAAAAAGTTTTCGAGATATCACTTATTTAAGTTTGGGGTGACGTATTATCTGTCATTTGCTTCACCGTTTCTTTATTATGCTTAGTGTTTCTGCAATATAATAGATTATCTTTCTCTCTTTTGTTTTCTGTGTTAGGTGTCAGCGGCTATATTCGAGGAGTGCATCCGCGGGTTCCTCCGCGAGCATGCAGTGGTACTGGTCACACACAGAGTGCACTATGCTAACTACGCGCAAAATGTCGTTGTTATGGAACTAGGGACGGTAAGTTACAGTTACACAATCGTAGCTCTCCACTTGGATTTCTCTTCTGCCTTGGATGTCATGCAATATTAAAAAACACGTGCTCAACAGACCCAAAGAAAGATATTCAATCTCATTACATTATTTTGCTGAATTCGGGTCGAGTTGTGACAAACACACATTATTGTTAAATTTTAGATTGTATTTTTGTTAAATTTTTTTGCTAAATGTGTTTGTCACAAATTAAACCATTAATTCATTCATTTTACATGAATACCTGCTGCTATTTCTGACGACATAAGGCGTCCAGTATCTGAATACTGGATGCCTTATGTCGTTCATGCATTGGACAGCTGTTCACATGGACTGGAACAAATTGTTCAACAAAATATTTGTGTTTATATTTGTGCTTTATATTTGACACCTCTGTACAATGTAAGTTTTATTATATTTATTAATTAATTAGTATAAAAGAAAAGAAAAAGAATTTATTTATACTGTTACGAGCTACGGGTTCGGGATAAAAATAGGAAAAATGCCAATTCACACCAATGACGATTTATTCCTCCAAACACTCAGAAACTGTCACACAAAAACACTACACAACACTTTCACTCACAATCACACTACACTGAGCACTTCGATTCGCACTAGGTTCGCACTAGAACTGTTCGCGGTTATAGCTTCCGAATAACTGACTCCCCAGACGCACAGTCGGTCCCTTTATATACCTCAGTGTCGTAATTCTGTAATTATCCAGAATATTCGTCTAATTGCTGGACACCGAGAACAATAGATGTTTACAAATAGGAAGGTACTTGAATTCGAGAGAGATCCCTTTTTTCTATGCGCGATAAACAATAGCGCGGGCGTCGCTTACTATGTCTTATTCTGTGCATAGGGGCGCCGGTATACCCTATGTACCACAGAATACGCAGTAGTTGTGACTGCGTATTCTGTGGTACATAGGGTACGGTCGTAACAATACCAAAAAACTACTAGTACTAACAGAGATTTCATAATTAATATCTAAGTTTCTTGTCACAAACCGCTCCAACGTCCGTCTGACGTGTTTGTATGTTATAGCTATAGCTCCTAATTGGATGAACGGATTTTGGTTTTGTCTTTAAAATGTGTTTTGGCCACCACAAAACGGCTAATTACATATTTCCTCAGTATGGGTATCAAATGAAAAGTCTTGACTAGTATACCCTATTATAAATTTCAAATCCAAGATGGCGGCTACCACAAAATGGCGATGTCGGGTGTTGTAAAAAATAATTTTTAATTATAAAATTATTTAATTTTACAGATAGTAGCCCAAGGTACTTACAATGAACTGACAAGCGTACCGGAGTTTGCAAAGTTGGTCGAGTTGACAGAGAAAAAGGAAAAAGGGAAAGAGATTGAGTATAAAGATGAAGAAAAAATAGCGAGGGTGAGTAAGTTAGGGTGATTTCCGAAATTCTTTGAAATACAGGGTTATCGGCTAGGAGTGTACTAATCCGAAAGGGGGTCACTATACTCATCCTCAGTAACAACTTTCACTATAGGGCCAACTCTGAATTCGATAGAAAAAAAACAGCTGTTCCATACATTTTGTCGACGACTGATCAACTTTTTGTATGGAACAGCTGATTTATTTTCCTCGAATTCAGAGTTGGTCCCATAGTGAACGTTGTTCCTTAGGCTGAATATAGTGACCCCCTTTCGGCTTAGTGCACCCCTAGCCAATAAACCTGTATGATAAATCGAGGGGCTGATTTGGTATTACCTTTTTACAGGAACTAAGTCGCAACAAGCTACGCTCCCAAAGATCGCTCCAGAGATCTAAATCGGAGTCATCGCAGCAGTCATTCAATTTGGACCAGGGGGCCGAACAACCTGAATATGAAGGTGCATCATCATCGTCATCAGTCATAAAACGTGCACTGCTGAACATAGGCCTCCCCCATTAGAATGTCATACCTAATGACAAGCTGTCAATTGCATCCACTGGTTATTTGTGACGTTTGTCAGTCCACCTAGCAAGAGTCCTACCTATGCTGCGTTTTACGGTTCGTGCTCGAGAACCTTTCTTACCCATCGGTCATCGGTTCTTTGAGCGATCAGCCCAATATCACTTCAGCTTTCAAATCGTACAAGCTATGACAGTAACTCCGGTTCTTCAGCGAATACCCACATTCAATTAATAAATATAGCTTTATTGCACTCCAAACAAAATATAAAAACATCAAGACAACTCTATACAATATAATAGTAGTACATTGCGGATTCTATACTGCAAAGACACTCCAAACATCACTCTTTGTCTGCTGAGCAACTTCAGCTTATCTAACAGGCCAATAGTTAAAGACCACGTTTCAAAGCCATAAAGAAATAGAAAAATATTTATGTAAAACAGAAAACAAACTTAATTATACAATTTATAATCAGACTAAAGTTACAAATTACTGCTTTTGTCACAACAACCGGTCCCAACTCAACATAATGCTGGCTGAAACAACCAGCGTTGATCTTCCGTTGGAACCGTGTGGTGACGTCACGCACGTCACATTCGGCAGTTTTACTTCATTCTGTAGGCACATTATTGTGTAAAACTATGTAGGTACTCAATATATGTCAAGAAAATACTGGTCGAAGACCGGTAAGAAAAATAAAACTGTTTAAAAAGTTACTTTATACTAAAAACTAATATTAACTAATCGTATATAGGTGAGATTTATAAGTTATTTTTTAAGTAATTATTATTTCTAATGTAATAAGACTTGCCTGTAACGAACTTTATTTAAAGGTCAATAAATATTATTTACTTTTCTACAGGAGAAGTACAAGCTAAGGGCACTGTGGGCAGCTATGTTTACAAGTCGTACATCAAAGCTGGTGCCAACAACTTGACCATTTTCATCATGTTTCTACTATTCGTGCTGGCGCAGTTGTTTTATTCATCCATGGATGTTTGGCTGAAGAACTGGTAAGTGTTCATTGCTATCCTTCCGACTTCCAAAAAAAAAGAAAGGAAGAGGAAGGTACTCATTTCAACGGGTGTTTAGTTAAATTTATTACTTGATTTCTCGGAGACGGTTATTCAAATAGGTCCAATATTTGAATAACCTTTTTTGTTTTTAAACACAAACTAACTTAAAAAGAACCTATTATGTAAAAAACGATTAAAAGTCTGAAAAAAATTGATGGTGGTCCCATTCATATTTCATCAAAGTCAGTCTAGAGGTTTGATTTGTATGGAGAGTACAACTACGGACTAGTTTTTATATAATATTGTATTGTATTTATTCTTGCGCAGGGTGAACATGGAAGAAGCTAACAGCATTTTGAGAGCTTCAAGTGAAACTAATAATACTCAAGGAAATTACACAGAAGGTAAATCTTACTTGTACTTCCAGGATTATTGGGCAGGGGTGTGCTAAGCCGAAATGAGGCACTAGTCGTTATGACAAGCCAATTTCTCTATAAGGTATTTTTTGAATTCCTGCATGGTCCCATACTGAAAGTTGTTTATTTTGAAGAGTATAGAGACCTCTTCTTAAGGCTTAGTGCACCTCTGACCTGAAAACCTTTTATCCATTAACGTTTCACACTCAGCTTTCCTCTAGCATTTAACCCTTGTCTGGCGGTGTATACGATATACTACCCTGAATTTTCCATTCTAAAAAATTCTAAAGGTCGCTTTGAGTGGAAAATGTCATTTCTATAAATTGTATTTTACAGAAGAAATCTTCAGATATATACCCTCCAACCATTTCCACTTGTCTCGCGAGCAGTGTCTGTACGTGTACGCGAGTCTCATCGCGATCTGCATATTCTTCACGTGGAACAAGCTGGTTGTCTTCTACAATACTTGCATCAAGGCATCCGTCACTCTGCATGAGACCATGTACCGGTAAGTCGTTTCTTAATATTATATTGCTAAAATTATTAGGCAGGATGTCACTATAAGCTTAGAAAAATGTATAGTAATCTTTGCTATAAGTAGCTAATAAGGCACCAAGCCTCTCCTGGATGCCAGAGCAATTTGATAGACGTTTTTCCGGGCGACGGCTAAAGCCGAGGTCGGAGCCATCTGAGGCGCCCTTGTGCTTGTCGCTCCCAAAAAACCTAAACGAGCTCACTTTGTGCTTGCCAACCTTCCGGTTAAACTGTAGCGAACGAATTTAGTCAACAACTGCGTCGTTTCTTTATATTCAACTTAATCTAATATCTGTGTGTGTTACAGAGGCGTGACTCGTGCGCCGATGTGGTTCTTCCACCACAACCCGTCCGGTCGCATCCTGAACCGGTTCTCTAAGGACATGGGGCAGGTCGACACGCTGCTGCCGGTCGCACTTGTCGATTGTATCGGGGTGAGTTTTGTGTGGTAGGTGTTCATTATAGGTGTATTATCACTACAAATATGAGAGCAAAATAAATAAAAAACTTGATACAAAACCGATTAGCGTATATGTACCTACACTTAGAAGCTTCTCAAAACTAGCTGCGGTATGTGCTGGAATATAACTTTCGTACAGACCGGTTGTGTTATTTCGCATCTTTCGCTTGCTTTCATACTAGCGATCTTATCCCTTAAATCAATATTTTCCGGACTACATTATATGCACTGGCAAACGGGTCTATCCCCTCCAAAAAAGCAGTCTCATCCAAATTAAAATAGTAGGAGTATTGAAAGATACACTTGTCCAATATATCTAAAAAAACGCAATTACCTTGACTGCGCAGTGACAAGTTTTAGGTTTCGTTGTCGGTCCCCGAATGTCCAAAGCAATTGACAACATTTAAATTTTTTGATCTTTATTTCGATAATGGAAAGACAAATGAAAAACACTCCTTTTTTATTACGTTTTTAGAGATTTTGTAAATATAAGAAAAGTTCAGCATAATATTATTCTCGTCAAAAGCTCGTAAAAAAAAATAATGTCATTATCTGTATTTTCGTTGTTTGTTTTGGTATGGTTCACAGGTGACAGATACAATAAAGAAATTATTGGTGGCATCTGACGGTCTTAACATAAATACGAGAATTGTGATCATCAGTTTTTTGTTAATAAGTCGGAAGAAAGTGGACATGAAAATCTGTTATTTTTTAGGATGAACTCTTCATTACATTATCTCGAAATGGTTTTGGAATTTCCATCACGTTGCATAAATGAAATGTTGTCAATTGTTTAGCGTTGTCATACTACATTAATTGAAATACATAATTTGGCTGTCTCGCTCTCTTCCGTTTCATGCATCAATCGCCTAACAACGGCTCCTCGAATTAAGTGTGCTAAATATAGTTTAAATCATTAATAATAAATAGTGTGAAAGTTCTCTACTGTGGTGATATGACCTTGGACACTATGACCTGGTAGGAATCTGGAAAATTTCTTCTGCAGTTGCTCCTGGAGATTGCAGCCATCTTGGTGGTGGTCTGTCTAGTGCGATGGTGGCTGATAGTGCCCACAGGGTGCGCAGTCACAGCCATGCTTCTCATACGGACAATCTACATCAGGTCCAGTCTAGACTTGAGGAGGATTGAAGCTATCTGTAAGTAATATTCTGAGTCCACCACAATTATTGATATTATGTACCAACATATTTTTACATAACAATGTGCCTACCGAATGAACTAAAACTGCCGAATGTGACGTGCGTGACGTCACCCGGTTCCAACGGAAGATCAACGCTGGTTGCTACAACCAGCATTATGTTGAGTTGGGACCGGTTTGTGACATAAGGCAGTAATTTGTATTTTTAGTCGGATTATAAATGGTGTAATTAAGTTTGTTTAGTTTCAAATATTTTTTTATATATTTACTTGTTAATTTTTTTTTATGTTCATTATTCTGACTGAATCTTCGTTCTTGATAGAGCAAACACAATGTTTTGTGATATTTAAGTCGGTTATGTTGTATGTTGTCGTAATATTATGATTATTTAATTCAACTGCCATTTACATAAAACAATCTGGAAGTATTAAACACGATACCTAAAAACAACACTTATGTAAATGTAATCTGTTATAAACAACGGTTATAAATCGATGTTTTACATTTGCAACATTATGTATGTGTACCAACTTGCACATGATATTGTACGCCCGACAAGGGTAAAACTGTTGAAACTTGGCTTGATATTTAACATCTATGTACACAGTTTTGTCAATAAAGCTTCTGATTCTGATTCTGATTCTGTGGCATTGTCCCAATAACGCTGGTTATATTCCCACGTGATATATGACGCTGGCTATTTGACACTTGAAGTTATTTGAGCAAGGAATGAGCCAGTTATCTTGTCCCCTGTGGCATCGATAAGCTTAGGGAATATAAGTAATTTTCCAAAGATCCAAGGTATTGTTACTTTTCTATGTCCAGCCTTTACTTATAATAAAACTGTAACCTCTCAAATTCTGTACATTGAATATAATTTAAAAAATTCTTTTGCGGGTAGTGTTACTAAATCGTATTTAACTATAACTCGATAACGCGTGCTTTGATTTGGATGATTCTTTTTTTGTTAGAATGGCCTAACTGACATTAATGTTAAATAATAAAAAATGATAAATGATAAAACTTCGTACAGTGTTTTTAGTATGCCAAAATATTATTAGTAAGTTTTCTCTCTTCCCCTGTCTGCGCCGTCATGACTTTTTTTGCCGAACCATAAAAGAAGATTTTTTTTTAAAGTTTTTTATCTGGTTTCTTTGAGACGGCAGGATCGATTAGGAAAATTCTTTTTTTGTTTTAAGGGATAGGTATACCGCTCATGTGGTCTTATTTAAATTTGATGAATAGCGGTCCAGAGGTTAGATTTTACGAGTAATCGAAATAACCAAAAACGTTCTACTGGCGCTGTAGTGGAAGTTGTTAAACACTTTTTTTTAATAAGTTGTTTATCCCACTAGCTCGCAGTCAGTCGCTGAATCACTTATCCGCGACCGTGAGCGGCCTCTCCACTATCCGTTCGATGCGCAAGCAGCGCACTCTGGCGAGAGAGTTCGACAAACAGCTAGACTTGCACTCGTCGGCTAGAATGGTGATGGTGACTGCTAATAGGTAAGTAAAGAGTAAGGACTTGGCACCATTTTTAGCATTTATTATGCTAAAGAGTTGTTTCAAAATGTATGGAGCTCTAATCAGGACAGTGTACATGATACCATAAAAACGTTAGGGGCTATTAATCTTTAATATATCAACCAAATTCAAAATAACGTAACTTATCGCAGTGTACCAAATTAACTTCTAATCAAAATATTTCCATGTTTTTTTTTTCGCAAAAGAGTATTTTACGCGTTTTTATTTTATTACTTTTGACATATGTGACGGGCGGTACAATTTATAGACCAATGGACCCTTGGAGTCAATCTAGGATACATAATACTTCCAAAAAAGATGCCATAATTCCACTACAATTCACAGAATTAAGATATTTTTGTACACTATTTTCTAATGAAAATGCGTCAGTCGCCTTCTTCATACACAATAATAACCACATCTTTAGGTATTTTTGGTAGACGTACACCGCCCTAACCGAACATGAAAGAAGTCTTTGTCGATCTCGGTATCTCTTAATAATATGACAAGAAGATGACGTTTCATTAGGTGGCTTTCCTGGTTTTGGTGTCATAATGACTTCGGCAACTCTTCAATATGTCAAATACATACATTAATCTGAATGCGGCATTAATTATTTTATATTTTATTCTGACTTCATAAAACTAATAGGTTTATTAATTCACTGGAATATTTTTTTATGTACTATACTAAATTTATCATAGAAATAAAGAATAATATTTATATCGTTACTACAAAATTTTATAAGCCAATAAACAAAGTATCAATTCATGATATATATAAGTATGTATATATATATATATAATATATATATATATATATATATATATATTATATATATATATATTGTATAGATCCAAGATATATATTATATATATATATATATATATATATATATATATGTATGTATATCAGTCTTCAGGTTACCATGGCACAGGCTTTGCTTAGTTTGGGACCTGAACACCTTTGTGTGGATGTTGTCCCATATTATATTATTATTATCTTCGTATTCATTTTATTTCTAAAATTTAAGTTTTTTACAATATGAATATAAAACAATAAATATTTTAAAAAACCTAAACCTAGAGTGCCGCCAGCAGCGCGGTAGGAGCCAAGCTACCGGTGGTAGGGACTACAGAGAGAGGAACCTCCTAACAATACGTACTGTATCGAGGAGCACAGCCCTCTGTACCTTATTATATTATTATTATTATTATATTATGATAAAGTGGTTGTATATTTGCTCCCATAGATAAATAGGTATTGGATGAACCGGCTTGGCTTGCATTCGATTTCACAACTTATTACGGTGGAATGACGCTGCGACACTTGTGCTTTTTTGTACATGCAATGTTTTGACGGGATTCAATCACTTTTGGAGCTACGTTTCCATGTTTTTTCGAGTATCATTTCTTGTAGTATCAAGAATTAAGTCTGAACCTGGTCGCGGGTTCGTTTTCCGGTCGTTTACTCCACTCAACTCGACTAGACCTGAAGTCGACCCTAACTCGTCCCAACTCATCCCCAATTTAATCACAACTCGTCCCAAATTCGTCCACAAAACGACCATAACTCGTTTCAAACTTGTCTCCAACTTGACCCAAACTCGTCTCAAACTAATCTTAACTCGTCTTCAACTCGTCCCTAGCTCGTCCTAACTCGAGCCCAACTTGTCTCTAAATCGTCTCTAACTTGTCCCCAAATCGTGCCCAATTCGTCCTTAACTCGTCGCCAACTTATCTCCACCTCAATTCAATGTATTTGAGAAATTATCTCAGCTCTATTAATAAAATAATTTTATTTAAAATTAAATTTTTTTTTGCTTAAACAAAACACTTGTAAGGTTTTTTTTTTAAATAAACTATTATTAATTTAATATGTATTTCCAGGACATTTGGTTTTTGGATGGATATAATGTGCTGCATGTACTTGACCTGCGTCGCTTCCAGCTTCTTTATTTTCTTTGGTGATGGTATGTATTATTGTCTCGCTTCTATTAGCTCGATATGAATTAATGGAGTCAGGCGTTACTTTGTCGAAATCCATTTATAATAAGTTGTTGTTTAAAGAATATCAAGTGTTTGCCCGCTTTGTTTTGATGTCAGCGTAAGCTGTCGAAAAATATTATTGCTTTCGATTTCCTCGACTCGTGTTTCGCCTTAGCACAAGGCATGAGGATGCCTTGTTGTATACAATAAAGAGTTAATACATAAGTACATAGATTGATAGCTGTTAGTTATGTTGCAGAGAGCACGGGAGGCGCAGTGGGATTGGCGATCACTCAGGTGATCAGCCTAGTGGGGATATGTCAGTACGGGATGAGGCAGACCGCCGAGGTGGAGAACCAAATGACATCCGTAAGTGTTCAATACGTCTCCTCCATTTTATTAAAATAGTAAGTCCTAACTTACTGATATTAATGTACAATAAATTACCAGTGAATATATGTCAATGCAGCTTGTGGAATCATCGTTCTTGTGTAACGAATAACCATTACAAAATATTACTGATAACTAGAGAAATAAATCACAATGTAAATATATAATATAATAAATATATGTTATTAGAACTACAAAAGTATTTAAATAAGTTTTTTAAGTAATTATTAATTTAATTGTAACAAGACGTTGCCTGTAACGAACGTTATTTAAAGGCCAATAAATATTTCTTATTCTCATTCTATGTACTAGATTAACCACCATGAAATTGGAACGGTGTATTCAATATAGGGAGTAAGAGTGATCTAAGAAAATATTTTCGGAAAAAAGGTACCAAAAGGGGTCAAAGTTTGCAACTTCATAATATTCTATTTTAGTCATGTGCAACGGCGCGGGTGAAAGCCAATGGTGTCTAAAAATTTAAACATTCTTTAAATTCAATAATCCAAAACTAAAACAATTGTGATAAAAAAATTAACTTACTTGTGTAGCGTCCCAATTAGGTAAGTGAAGTAATTCTAAATCAAAAATGACGGAATAGTTATTTTTGGTACACTACGTGATGTATGGGTATTAAATGAAAGGGAGGAAAAGCTGTTTCTGAGTTTTTAATTGACCCTTTTTAATTTTAACAGATTGTTCCAGTTGGAGGGGGGAAAGGGAGTAAGGACTAATAATTTTATTTATATATTTTAGGTAGAAAGAATATTAGAATACACGAATTTGCCAGCAGAAGAGCCGATGGAATGCGATGAAAAAGCTCTCAGAACGAAACATCCCGATCTTGACATTGACAGGTGGCCTGCCAAAGGTACACAGTGTTTGTTGGTTTTCTTCTCCTCAAATTAAATTGTAATTTCCTGGATTAAAAGAAACTATTAAACATTTTTCTCATTACATCATATGGCCTGCTGATTTTAGGTAAAGAGAAAATTGTCGGAGTCAGGCGTTACTTTGCGAAAATCCATTTAATCTATATAAAAAAAATTTAGAATCGAAACATATTTTTGTTTTTATGGTGTGGTTCCTCCTCACCACCGCCACAGAAAGAGAAATAATAAGGTGAGGACCTTATTATTTCTCTTTCTCTCAGTGTCCGACTTCCCCGACACGTGTTTCGCCTTAGCACAAGGCATCCTCAGGAGTTGTTGACTCTTCAAGCGCTTGCTGAAGAAAAATAAACATTGTTTTCGTCAACTAATGCTAATTCTTAGTTTCAAATTAAATTTAATTAATTCAGTTAATGCTGTAACAGATAGTCAACGTATGCCTTTTTTTTATTTAATTTAGTCGGCTAAATAAATCCAGCTCGAAGGACCATTCTCTATCCTATTGACAAGTGTCTTTGATTCTTATATAAAGTTGACTTATTTTGCAGGCGAAATAATATTCAAGAACGTATCTCTCGAATACGAGCGTCCCCCCGGTTCGGGCGTAGTGACGTCACCAGCGTACGCGATCCGTGACGTCAGCTTCACGGTGCGCGGCGGAGAGAAGGTGGCGGTCGTAGGACGAACCGGCGCTGGCAAGAGCTCGCTGCTCAATGCGCTCTTCAGGTGAGTTGCGAGCTTCAGCACATTATAAGTATAGGCACTTGAGCTTTAAGCTGCTCGCTTATAGTTTTCGACAGAATGGTATCCAATTGTACGTGTGTATGTGATCTGTCAGGTTAAGCAAGACCACGGGCAGCATCACGGTGGATGGCGTCAGCGCCAACGAGATGGGGCTTCGTCGGTGGCGCGGGCGGCTAATGGCGCTGCCGCAGCGCGCGGCTCTGTTCGCAGCCTCTTTGCGCGCCAACCTCGACCCCGCGGAGCAGTACTCCGACGCGCAGATATACGCAGCTCTGGAGCAGGTATACCTACTGGCAGGAGAGAGGGCGCGCGGGTGTGGGCAGGGCGAGTACAGCACAGTGTGTGGCAGGTGGAGCTGGGCGGCATGGTGGCGCGGCTGCCGGCGGGGCTGGCGGCGCGGGTAGGGTGCGGGGGCGGCGCGCTGTCTCACGGCCAGCGGCAGCTCGTGTGCCTGGCGCGCGCCGCGCTGCACGCCGCCTCCGTGCTGCTGCTGGACGAAGCTACTGCTAACGTGGACACCGAGTGAGTACTAGTGGCCCATGTGACATGTGCCATGTAGCGCACACTACTACAGCGCGTGTCCGTGTGTGTTGCAGCACCGACAAGCACATTCAGGCTACGATCCGCAACAAGTTCACGCGCGCCACCGTGCTCACAGTCGCGCACAGGCTGCACACTGTTATGGACTACGACAGGGTCATTGTCATGGACAAGTGAGTATATACTTTTTACTTTTAGACCGCGGCTTCGCCAGCGTTATGTTTGTTTTCCCGAAATACTTCGACGTCCGGAAAATGTCACAAGCCCACGTCATTTACCTGATCACTGGCACAAAAAATAAATAATTTTTTATGACTGCTTAGGAAGCTTGTAACTTGAAAGAGATGTAAAAACCGAAATAAATAAACTGTAAAGCGTAGTAAATAATGTGTCAGCTATGTGAAAAAAAAACCACTAGAATCGGACTACATTAAAAGGTAGAAAAGACCTTAATGTATGGACGAGTTGGCGGTCTATAGCTGTCTTAATGTATTGCAGAGGCCGCGTGGTAGAGTCAGGCCACCCATGGGAGTTGTTGACTCGCTCGCAGTCGATGACTCCGAAGGCCAACACGCAGGTAAATATGTATTAAAATACTTTTTTAACTGACTTGAGTATATAATCATCATCATAATCTTCTTATCGTTATTTTACTTCATGGGGTCGGCACAGCATGACTTCCTCTCCCATTTGACTTTCAGCTTTATAAGCCGTCATCACTTCATCCACTTTCCTATAATATATACTATATACAGGGTTATTGGTCAGGGCTGTGGTAAACTCATCATTACGAACTACTTTCACTATGGAACCAATCCTGAAATGCTACTGTTCCATAGAAAAAAGTTGATCGGTCGTCGACAAAATGTATGAAACAGCTATTTTGTTTTTCTCGAATTCAGAGTTGGTCCCATAGGAAAAGTTTTAGGGCGTGTATAGTGGCCCCCTTTTGGCTAAGTACACCCCTAGTCGATATAATAATATTTTTTCACTTGTATTATATATAAATGAATCTCTATATCCGTTGGTGACGTCATCACGCGTGAACGACTGGACCGATTTCACTATTTTTTGTTGTTATTATCCGTTTGATTCACTAAAACTCTAGAACGGCTAGGCCGATACAGCTGATTTTAGTCTTGGAATGATTGTCGTACTCCAGGGAAGGTTTAAAAGATGAAAAACATACATAACTGTTAGGCGGTACGAAGTTCGGCGGGTCAGCTAGTATTATATAAAATTAATATAATATAATAATATGGGACAACATCCACACAAAGGTGTTCAGCTCACAAACTAGGCAAAGCCTGTGATGTGGTAACTTAATGACTGATATACATACTTACATACTTATATATATAATATTACTATATACTCTTTTTTCTCTAGACACCAAGGGTTATTCCTGAAAGTAATGAAATGGAGCAAGCTCAAGAGGAATATGGACCGCATGTTCCTACTTCTAATCGGACTAGATCTTCTTCCAGCAGGTGACTATATTGCCAGAAATAAACTCAATCCTACTCCCTACTAATCCTACTATGCTCCTTCCTAGCAATACTACTTCCTACTTATACTACTAGCCTCCATCCTAGTAATACTACTTCCTACTAATCCTACTACCTACTTATCCTATTATCCTCCATCCTAGTAATACTACTTCCTACTAATCCTACCTCCTACTATCCTCCTTCCTAGTAATACTACTTCCTGCTAATCCTACTTTCTACTAATCCTACCTCCTACTATCCTCTTTCCTAGTAATAGTACTTTCTACTAATCCTACTTTCTACTAATCCTACCTCCTACTATCCTCTTTCCTAGTAATAGTACTTTCTACTAATCCTACTTTCTACTAATACTACTATCCTCCTTCCTAGTAATACTACTTTCTACTAATCCTACTTTCTACTAATACTACTTTCTACTAATCCTACTTTCTACTAATACTACTTTCTACTAATCCTACTTTCTACTAATCCTACTTTCTACTAATACTACTATCCTCCTTCCTAGTAATACTACTTTCTACTAATACTACTATCCTCCTTCCTAGTAATACTACTTTCTACTAATCCTACTTTCTACTAATACTACTATCCTCCTTCCTAGTAATACTACTTTCTACTAATCCTACCTCCTACTATCCTCCTTCCTAGTAATACTACTTTCTACTAATCCTACTTTCTACTAATACTACTATCCTCCTTCCTAGTAATACTACTTTCTACTAATCCTACTTTCTACTAATACTACTATCCTCCTTCCTAGTAATACTAATTTCTACTAATCCTACTTTCTACTAATACTACTATCCTCCTTCCTAGTAATACTACTTCCTACTAATCCTACTTTCTACTAATACTACTATCCTCCTTCCTAGTAATACTACTTCCTACTAATCCTACTTTCTACTAATACTACTATCCTCCTTCCTAGTAATACTACTTTCTACTAATCCTACTTTCTACTAATACTACTATCCTCCTTCCTAGTAATACTACTTCCTACTAATCCTACTTTCTACTAATACTACTATCCTCCTTCCTAGTAATACTACTTTCTACTAATACTACTATCCTCCTTCCTAGTAATACTACTTTCTACTAATCCTACTTTCTACTAATACTACTTTCTACTAATCCTACTTTCTACTAATACTAATATCCTCCTTCCTAGTAATACTAATTTCTACTAATCCTACTTTCTACTAATACTACTATCCTCCTTCCTAGTAATACTACTTCCTACTAATCCTACTTTCTACTAATACTACTATCCTCCTTCCTAGTAATACTACTTCCTACTAATCCTACTTTCTACTAATACTACTATCCTCCTTCCTAGTAATACTACTTTCTACTAATTCTACTTTCTACTAATACTACTATCCTCCTTCCTAGTAATACTACTTCCTACTAATCCTACTTTCTACTAATACTACTATCCTCCTTCCTAGTAATACTACTTCCTACTAATCCTACTTTCTACTAATCCAACTATCCTCCTTCCTAGTAACACTACTTCCTTGTAATACTACTTCCTACTAATCCAACTATCCTCCTTCCTAGTAATACTACTTCCTACTAGTCCTCTCCTACTAATATTATAAACTCGAATGTATGTAAAAATGTGTGGGTGTATGTTTATTACTCGTTCACGCACCTGAGACCCTGGATCAACACATAGGCTTTTTATCCGGTATTAACGCGGGGAACACCGCAGGGTACAGCTACAATAAACGTAACGCAAATCTACTAGTAAGTACTATAGAGCACAGCTCCCCGTAAATCTGTCGCCAAGCAACTAACGTTGTGTTACGGCAGCCTTCCTTGAGAGCCAGTGTATTCCAGACTAGGCATGCTTCATCTAGAGCCACAGAGTCGCTGACTTTCGTGGTCGTTCGAACAACGCAAGTAAAATAAATTGATTTTTTTGGTAGTGGCCATCTTGGATTTTTATAATACTCTATTCTACTAGTTAAGCCGTTTCATTTGATATGTAGGTACCCATATTGAGGGAGTTGTAAAAGAATATGTTATCCGCCATTTTGTAGCGGCGGCCATCTTGGACCAATTTTCATCTAACATAGCTAAGAATACTCCCGATTAATTCAACTTTCAAACTAAAAAGCCAAATCAAAGTCGGTTCATCCGTACGGGTGCTACGATGTAACAGACAAACAGACATGTCAAAATTATAACACCCCATCGTTTTTGTTTCGGTTGTGTAATTTTTTTTTTATCGTGTTCCTGTTAAAGGTCTGAATGTAGCGAGGCTGAGGTCGGTAATGTTGGTGTTTTCAAGGCCCTTGTCGCTCAAACAGGAACACAAACTGCTGCTGCGCTCTACACACTTGCTGAACAGGTATTGTGCTTATTAATGTAAAAGTAATATTGTAAGAAACGATTGTTATAAAATTTATATAGGAAGCTACAACTTTTTGAAACTAAATAAAAAATTTGAATCGATCCAGGCGTCTATTAGCAATCAGGGAATTAAAAAAATTCCGTAGAATTGGGAACATTCTCATTGTTTTTTCAAGTTGGGTAATGTATATATAATAATACGTTAAATTGTAAGCAGCACGTTGAGGTTCACAATCTCTCGACAGTTTACAATCGCGCGAGATAGATTATAATCTAACGGTATTTACAATTTTACGGTGACATATCCCATATTACAGTAGGTGGAATCTTTATCTACCGACATCCAAAAAGGGGAGGTACTTAATTTTTTTTATGTTTACTACCTGATTTCTCGGAAATAGGGGAAATGATTTCAAAAAAAATTTTTATAAGGGTATATCTCCCATGAGGCCCTATTTTGATTTTATGGACACCGATCAAGAAGTTGATTTTTATATCGAAAAAACTATCTATCAAATTCAATTTAATTTATATATATATATATATATATATATATATATATATATATTCCTGTACTACTTGAGACGCCTGGCCGTTTTAAAAAAATAAATATTTAGTTCGTAATTGGCAAACTCTCCTATATACATATGAACAATATCGCTACAGTAGTTTGGATTTCTTCTGTTGAAATGAAGTTTGAACAATGTTATTATTATTATCTTCGTATTCATTTTATTTCTTAACTTTAACTTATTTACAATATGAATATAAAACAATAAATATTATAAAAAACTTAAACCTAGAGTGCCGCCAGCAGCGCGGTAGGAGCCAAGCTACCGGTGGTAGGGACTACAGAGAGAGGAACCTCCTCACAATACGTGCTGTATCGAGGAGCACATTATTATTATTATTTGAAGAATTAATTAAAAGTAATCTATAGTATCCATTTTTTGACCTGACCTTTCTGCACCTAGATTCACAATGAGTTTCGGATCGGACTCGAAAACTTTGCAACACGAATTACGCAAAGCTTGTTGCGTACCTAAACTAAAATATAAAATTGTGATTTTTATTTTAGTTTAGATCTAGAATTCATTTTCAAAGTAATATAATATAGGATCTTCTAATAATTTTTGCGTAATTCGTAATGCAAAGTTTTCGAATCCGACCAGAAACTCATTACGAATCTGGGTGCGCTGATCTTATTTCGCTAACGTTGGCACTAAATGCGAACTTGTCTTGTTTTTTTTACAGAGTTATAAAAAGCTACAAGAAACGAAGAAAACTTCATAGATTTCATCTTCAGAAAAACTAAACAAAAACTACTAAACTGAGAGAACAAAACTAATGACAGTTGTATAGTTGTATAGATTAGACATGTGATATACTAATGTGAAAATTGAAAAACATGAGCTTCGTTATTCCAGATATAATAAAACGTACTATTTGATTTCTAATCTGACTGACAGCTGTCAATTTTTTTTTAAGTATGGCACCATACGATTTGTTTATTTGCCAGCGTCAAATTTATTTTTCAAGTTACCAATCAATAAAGTCAAATATCAAGTAATAAGTCATCGTGATCAAAATCACATCATGTACCGTCGTAAAGCGGTGGAGACTTTACCAAGGTTTCTATGGAGATTTCCCGCGAACACGAAAACCACGTTATTCCGTCTTTATATCGCTTGTCTACACTTGTGCATATAAACAAGCCAATAATGGTTAATAATCCACCAATATTACATATTAAAACTTGCAGAATCACTAGTTTTGCAAAAATACACAGACAGGGAAGCCTTTTTAGTGAACGCAGGAAACCCCGGCTCAAGTGTTATGACTTACACAATTTGGTAGGACCAGTTCATAGAGGAGTAGGTACTGTATACGACCAGTTTTAGATCCGAAGTCTCTATAATTATGACTGTCATTGGGAAATACCACCATCTTCGTGATTTTACACATATAATTATCAGTATTATTAATTACCTTATTTTACTTATTAGGGGACGCGCTTTAGCAAACGCGTCATAGAACTTTAAAAATAAAAATATACCTAAACATAAAGATACGGTACATCAAATGACGTTACACTTAGGTTAGGTATTAGATTAATATACAGTAACGCGATGCAATATTTCTGAAATCATTTATAGTGTTTTGGTCAAAATCCACACTATTTAATAGTTCGATTTTGTAAATTTTTATTAATGTATTTATTTATTATCTGAAAAAAATCAACGCATTTCTGTGCACTACTCTTTTTAGCATTTGTATATTTTTTTGTAGTGTCACAAAACCTAGTGAATTCTAAAAAAAATCCAAAATCGTAAATGTCAATTTGGGTTTTGGACGCGCAAAAAGAGTCTGAGCTACCGGTGAAGAAAAACATCGTGAGGAAACCATAACGTGGTGGTAGGGCGTTTCTTATCGCTTGCCTGGCTAGCTACTACCCTCAAGTTGTAAAATCTGTTGCCAAGCACCTAACGGTGTGTTCCGGCAGCCTTCCTTGAGAGCCAGTGTATTCCAGACTAGGCATGCTACATCTAGGGCTACAGTATCGCTGACTTCCGTGCTCGTGCTTGTGGTCTAATGCCTAGCTGTGTAGGATAAAAAAAAACATTAACGCGCGACCAAATGTATGCAACATCTGTTTTCTTTCTTTCAAATTTTCAAAAGTCGTAGAACTAAATTTGTTGCTTGTGATCTTCAGGAGTCACCCTTAAGACGATGCTAGTTGATTACCAATGACCCTGTATACTAGTCTTGTAATGGGCAGCTCTGCCGCTTAAAGCGATCACTGCCATTACACTATTCACGTATTAATTTTAATATCATTACAAATGTAATTATTTATCAGAATTAATTATAAGTATAAATTAATTAATTAAGCAATTAATCAAATTATGTTTATTTAATTTAAAAAATAAATAAAAAATATGTAATGTTAAACTTAAAAAATGTGAAAATGTATTTTATTTTTATCTAGCTGTGCTCTGCGGTTTCACCAACGTGGTTCCCCATTTTACTATTAAGATCATCCATTGAGGACCTGCTTTTTTTGAAGTCAGTTATAAAGTAGGTATCCCATGTCTTTTCCCGTCTTCCAATCTACCTGTGCACCAAATTTCATCCAGATCTGTTCAGGGGTTTTGGCGTGAAAGCGAGACAGACAGACAGAGTTACTTTCGCATTTATAATGTTAGTTAGGATAAAGATTTGTTTTATCTTATTTTATTAATATAATTGTATAATATCTTAGCTTGTATTGTATACAGGGTTATATCCTAGGAGTGTAATAAGCCGAAAGAGGGTCACTGTACTCATCCTAACTAATAACTAACGACTTTTAATATGGGATCAACTCTGAACCCGAGAAAATATTTGTAAGATAATTCGCGTGCAACGCCGCGGGTGGAAGCTACTATTAAAAAAATAAAACTATGATTAAATACTATTAACACATTTGCGGTCTTATTATTAAACATGTTTTAACTTTAAACGTCTTTTGTCTTGTTTTGACGCGTGACGTTCTCCATCGGATAAAACAAGACAAAAGACGTTTAAAGTTAAGACTCGTTTATTATTAAGACCGTTAATCAATTATATACAGTAATACCATTTTGTGTACTTATTTATGCAATAAATACTATATATTAAAATTGACGCTTGCCTTTTTTATTTAAGCCTCTTTCTAATCCCTTTGTAATTCAGATAATTATTGAGTGGTGTGAAAATTACATCTTTTTTTAAAACTTAATCTATTTATGACGTGACGTATATTGAGACGTAAGTCGAGCTATTCGAGTAGATTCAGAATTATGAATTAATTATTTATTTACAGCAAACAGATGCAACGACAAAAATTAGATAAAAAATCATTTAAAATAAATAACCTGCAGTAAATAATTTGGAATAATTAATATTTAAGATATTGTTAATAAAAACGTCCCAACTCTAATCGACTTGTCCGATAGAGAACGTCAAGCGTCAAAACAAGACAAAATACGCTTAGTGTTTTTTCTCAGAAACTTCTGAACTGACTTAGAAATTATTTTTTTGTTTTAAAGTTTATACGTCTGAAGTGGTTCCATTTAAATTAAGTATATTAATATCGGTCCAGAGGTATGATTTTTATATAGATATTAATGTAAATGTTCTATCGGCGCCCGCTGAAAGGAAGAAAAATGGCGTCGGTTATAACTTTACTTTTGGTTTTTTGTGTGAGACGTGCGTGAGATCGCTGCCCGGTCCCAGCGGTAGACCAACGCTTGCTGCTGTACTTCTGCATTTATGCTGAGTTGGGGTCGGGTTCCGACAAACACATTGCAATGTGTAAATATTGTCTTAAAGTATTTGAAGTCGTTGTTGTGTTTGTCTTATAATTTATTCGTTCATTTTGTTTTCGTTCATTCTTTCTCTTTTTTTAAAGAACTTGTTTATTAGATCATTTTTATACATCTTTAGTTTGGCTAACCCGGAATATAATTTCTTTTTAAATTCAGGTACCTACATATTTCTATTTTTGTATTCGTATTTCGACTACATAAACCACCATTACACATGATAAATAAATTGATTTCTCGAAATACATATTAAATAATATTACTCAGGCTAAGAGACCCAATAAACAGAATAATACACTTTACTCGATTAAATGTAGGTTTCCATATTTAGCATTGCGCATTACTGGCTAGACTAAAGAACCACACTTAGTTCTGGCGGTACCCTAACAGTTTCATCTCTGCCAACCTAACTACTTTAACATGGTGACAGCTGTCAGCATCACGTCAGCCACGACTTCGCCAGGTTGGCAGTACCGTCAGTGTTAATGCCCGCTTAGTCACGAGTGCGCGCCGGTCGACCCGCGATTTTAATCGTAAAACCGAGAAATAATACGTTTTATTAGTGAAGTTTTACAGGTGAGTGACATCAAATACAACTTTCACTTTTTTCCATGATTTTTATTGTAATTTTGAGTGTTTAAGTGATGGTGTATCTAAATGCAAGTGCATTAAATTGTAGAAAGAAGATTACTCGCCGGCCGGTTGGCGCGGTCCGTGAGATTTTTGCAAACAGGTTTTAAGTTCGACCTTCGTTTCGTACGGCTTTTGTTTTAATATTTTATACAGTTTTATTGCATATCGAACCGATTCGAGAGTGCCTAGTTGATAGGAACGTACAAAGTTTTTAATTGAGTGAATGACATAGGTAGGAACGTAATGTTTAATAGGAAATTTAAAGTTTTGCAGTTATTAGTTAAGTATACTTATCCCAGAATAGACACTTGTCAAGTACAATACCTTTGTAAAACTGTGTTTCTATTGGATGGACTTTAAAAAAATTGTGGCGGTAGAAAAAAATTAAAATGTCATTATGGATAAGAGTAACCACGTGATTCCGCAATATTAGGATAATCCTGCCAAGATCTAAAAAAATGAAATACCGAAGTAGAATATTATTTACTTACCTATAATAAATATCTTATTCCTTACTTAAATTGTGATTAAGTAAATGCATTCTGTTTATGTATTTACACTTATTTCTAAAATCAAAAGTTATGTACGAAATATTTAAAAAACCTAAGCGTAAACAGAAATATGTATTATTATATAAAGAAACGAAATAAACATATTAATAAAAAAAATACTTATAAGTAAAAAAACAGAGAGAGAAAGACGCGTAAGTCATCCTTAAAAATTACTTATATTTTTGAAAATCACTTAATATTATATAGTTCAATAAAATACTAACTAAATGTACACATTTATCAAATAGATAGTTGTGAGGGATATCTCTAGGAAGATATAGCTTACAATTTTTAATAATTAATTATATATTCTACTCAGAGACTTCTTGATCGATTTTGAAAAAAAGTTTTTGTTTGGAAAGGGTAACCTGATGATCTCATATAAATTCATTAAAACCCAGTGATTTTTGGTATGTAAATGAGAATATCCGAAAATGTGTAGTTGTAGACGCCTGGCGAATTATTATTGAAGCCTGTTGTCACTTTGAAATTGAAGAACTTGTTTGAAGTACGAGTGACGGGAAATTTGATCCTATTGCATTTTTATAGCCTATGTGATAGTCTAGGACATAAGCTATCTCGGTGCGAAATTGCATTGAAATCCGTTCCCCCCTTTTGGCGTGAAGGAGTAACAAACAAACGGCCCGCACACACACTTTCGCCTTTATAATATTAGTGTGATGACTTTCTCTTTTTATTTACTCGTATTTATATATTATATTGCTATACAAAAAACCTTGTATTGGGTTTACGATTTTCTGTCTCAAACGACGTATTATTTCAGGCGTAAGCGTGAGAGAGTCAAAACTTTTTCAGCTAACGCGAACTTGGCTTCGCGTTGGCTGAAAAAGCGCGTAGTCTGAACCAAGCTTCGCTGGCGAAAGCTTGGTTCAGACTACGTGCAGTACATAATTAATCTATATGTATAAGGAGAGTAAGTCCTTACTGATTGATTGACTGACAGGTCACAATCAACACAGAGTCTAAACATCTGAACCTAGAGACATGAAATTTCGAGGGTGTAATTCATTATAGGATGTAGAGGTTTACTAAGAAATTATTTTTGGAAATTCAACCCCTAAAGTGGGGGGTCAAGTGGGGGTTCCAAATTTTATGTCGATTGCGGGTGACAGCTAACTTCCATTGATCACTTAAGACTAAGTACACACATAACTCTCAACGTATTGAAGTAAGGGCATCGAAGTCGAAATCTTTCCCGAAGTTTAATGTCAATTATATACTGGTAACTACACTTATTTAGCTTGCCGAGATAAATTAATTATATAATTAACGATTCTGCTTACAAAATTTTACAAAAATCGGCTGAGAAATGTGACCTGCAGAAGATAAAATCCGGGCATCCGGACAGACCATACGAAAACGTAAACTGAAACCGAAATCTTCGTTAAATGTCGGTCAATTATCCGATATTGTTATTTATTTAATGTATGTAATATTAATACGCTATTTGCATTGATTTTAATACATTTATTATAATTAACACTTTAAATAATATTTTCCTATTGCTTTGAAGCAATTGCTATTGCTATTGCTACGGAAGATTTATTAAGTCCTTCTCATAGAAGTATGTCCTTAATATGATTTTCCGCATTCTTTTGATAATAAAAGTATTCTGGATCTTTCCTTAAAAACATTACTTTTGTATGAAACTTTACGATTACAGCGAAGCGACTGTGTTTACAAATGCTGATGCTTTAACTTTGCATACGCAAAATACGCTTTAAAAATAAAACGTATTTAACTTTAAATACGCTTCCGAAAGTCTATCTGTATCTACTATGTATTGCTATTCCACTCCATGTTCAATAAATATGGCCTTTGTTGTCGATTCATACAAACGTTCATAATTTAATAAAGACAGAAATATAAAATATTACTGTTCGAATTGGCCGGTGAATGGCGCCCCTTTGCAAATGATTAGAGAAAATATTAAATCCATATAATACAAGTATCCCACAATCGAAAATACCAACATCTTTTTCTACCTACTATAAATTATGGCACTCGTAAACTCTTAAGTTTTCAATATTGGTCGGTTAGAACGACCAGCACCCATAATATGGGCATTATCCCCGGGGAAAGAGAAACACAAAATTGAACACGGCTAAATTGAAATGTCAGAGCTTACTCAGAAGCTCAATAAATGACGTTTTAAATTAGAAATATTGGAATTTTGTCCTTTGTCGGTTAAAAACTATTTTTTTTTCTACGCGAGTTCGAACATGTATGTCTGACAATCAAAAGCACGGACAAAAAAATGGCAGACGCAAATTAGAGACGCTTCGCTCACCCGTCAAATAACTTAGAAAAATTTTTATTGCCGCAGATGTGCACTTAGCTTTAATCCTTAGTACACTTGGAGCGTTCTTGTTCAGTTTAATTTGTTCTTGTTATCAGCCGTCGCTAAAGTAATTAAATATGCATCAAAGTGTTGTTATTGAGAGCAGGGAAATAATGTTGAGTACGAAATTGAGCGTTGGCAAAGTAACATCCTTTATATATGAAAAGCAATGCCAGTTTTCGTTATATTTTTATAACTCAAGAAGAACTCACCTAATCCAAACCAAATGTTTAGGCTTTGTTCGGACTATTTAGTAGATGGTTTATCTGTTTTTTTCATAAAATCGGTCGAGCTGTTCTTCATTCATCACATTTTTATTATTTCACTTTGTACGTAGCGAAGCACGTAAAAAGTTCATATAATACATAGCGAAAAAAACTTTATAATAGATTTTAAAAAGGGAGAATCGGATCTTTGGTAGTCTAGTCTGTACATTGAACTACTCGTAGCTAAAAAAGTTGTGTAGTTGGGTTCATTTTAATACGTTTTTATTGAATAAGTTTATACACATACCTACGTAATGTAATCCAAGAACGTAATTTTCTTATTCAAAACTGCGAATGGACGAGAAACTTTGCTTACTTATCGAAGACACATGTCAATGTCAATTTACTATAATATCTTGTACAAGAATTACCGTGTTTCTAGCTAATAAAACTGATTTTGATTTTGTCATGTGATGAGATGTAGTATTCCCCATTTAGCATTAAAAGAGCCTTGCCAAGATCTTTAGGAAAAGTAGCAATTTTGTCATATTCTATACCAGATTTTTTAATTTTTATTTCGGTTATTTAAGTTTATTAAACAAAATAACTTCTTTAGTGCGAGACGTGTCATCGTTGAAGACACGAACGACTTATTTCATCCTTGATGAAGTTCACCGAATGTGAACGAAACTATAGTTGGACCTTTACAACCATCGGGTACAAATGAAAACTCGTCTTCTTAGACAATATAAAAATAATTAAAATACAAAGTATTTAAAATATAACGTGTACCTGTACAATGTTGTTCTTGTCAGTCGTGAGTTGGTGCAGTACGACACGCGATAAGAGAGCCAGTGAGAAACAATTGATTTAAGGGGAGGTAAGACTATAGTTTAAAATGATAACAAGTAATGGTTTAAAAATTTGACAAGCATAATTCACCTATACGAATTTTTCAATCACTTCTCACGATTTATAAAACAAACTACTCAATCGATTTTGGTAAATTTTATATCGGGGTATCTGGGAAGTATCTGGTTGTTGAGTAATTAGTATATTGCTTGACAAAACAGGATGTAATCGTTAATATTAGGTAGTTTAAAGAATTTTAAGTAGTAATCTAGACTATATCCCACAGCAATAGCATGTGCGCTCAATTTGTTTATTTTAAGAAACTGTTTACTGTTGAATTAAATTACGTATAAACCTTATCTTATCTATATCTTTTAGTATACTTCCTTTATATTATTTATATTACCTTCTATAAAAAATAATATTTTTACAAATCTATCCAGTTGACGTTTATGTATCAGGCAAAAAACATACAGTCGAATTACTCTTTTCAGAAGCAGGTATAACCCAAAAAAGTCCTATTTTACTACCTACCAAAAAATTCTAAACGGTTACCAAAATGGATAAATGGTCAACAAAAAAAGTTGTTGACGAAAGTATTCAAAATGTCATTGAAAACAAAACGTGGACCTACTGCGGACCTTGTTGCTGAAAGTAGGTATTCGATTGGCATAAAAAAAATAACTTGAACCTACTGCGGACCTTGTTGCTGAAAGTATTCGGATTGGCAGAAAAAAAATAACCTGAACCTACTGCGGACCTTGTTGCTGAAAGTATTCGGAGTGTCATAATTTGGTGACCGTTAAGCCATTTTGGGAACCAAAAATATTTTTGGTGACCGTTTAAATTATTCCCTTAAAGAAGTGAATGTCCTCACCTTAACAGCACGATAAAAGGACTTTAGCCAAGTTAATGACTGCGTCCGAGATAACAGTTTATGTATTTACTGACGTTCACATACCACACTGACATATTGCGTCATACGAAAGTGAAACTGCTCGGAGCGGAACGGTGGATCTTACAAATATTTTTTTAGCTTATATAACGTGTATGACCAAGAAATAGGCATATATGAGTTAAACATTAAGAATTAGTATATTCAATAGTGACGGCAATTCGGCCAGACACACTGACTGACTAAACTAAAAGTTCCTAAAATTATTTCCATCCTTTTCTCAATTGTGGAAACAAAAAGAGAGGAGACAATTTTAGAACTGTCAAATCAGGTTAGTTTAGTAAGTTTGGCGTGACAGAATCGGGGTCATTATTTGAGAGAATAAATAATTGTATTCACATGGTCAGATTCAATGTTTTTGATATAGTTATTTACGGTTTTATTTATATTTATGTCGCAATCGCTATTACCGATTTTGAAGTGCGTCCTTTGCGAGTATCATAATAAATTATCACTTGAACTTGAACTATTTGGCTATAATTATTTTTCTATTTTTGCTATATAATTATATTGAGAGTGTAAGTCTGTCTGTCATCATGCATATTATTATGTATGTTTTATTATTTGAATTCTAAATAATCATTATAAACCCTAACCTTATAAAAATCTTAAAAGTCCGGTAAAATCCAGACGGATGGTAACCCTAACCTATATTTTTCTAATAGCATTGCAACCCCACGGTGTCTTTACTTAAATACTATCTAGATATACGAGTACTAAAGTGACTCTTTAAAAGAAATTATAAATCGGCTGTTAAATACAACGTGTAACAGAAAGGTGTGATAATACTTAAGGGTGTTAGTGTACAAACCAAAATTTTGCGAAATACGAGAAAAATTATTGCGTCCTCCATACAACTAGATTGATCACGTGACTACTAACTCGCTATTGACACCACTCACATAAAAATACGACAAGCCGTTTAGGCTTTATGAAGTACCAAAAAATATATATACCTCGTACATACACTCGAAAAACATAACCCTCCTTCTTTCGCAGCCGAGTAAAAAGCCTAAAGCAATAGGTAGGTATATTATTACTGAGGAATGGCTGTGATCAGCACATGGTTATGTTTCGTCAATGATTCACGCGTTTAGTTCCACACATGAGTCAAATCAATTCCTTGAGTTCTTAATCTGACTCATCAACCTTTAGGTTTGTTTGAGACAAGAATAGACGCACATTTTTACAGACTTAAATAAGCAATAACAATACAATAATTGAGGAGCATACGTACACACATTATAATGTATGTTTGTTAATTTGTACGCAAAAATTGCTAAACGGATTTGGATGGACTTCGTCTACCAAAAAATGCGTAAAGATGTGGTTAATATCGTGTAACAATAAAAAATGCGTCAGTCGCCACAATGAAGGATCATTGTGTACAAAATATATAAATTCTATGATTTGTAGTGGAATTATGGCATTTCTTGAAGATTTATGTATTGACTTAAATAACTTAACCAAGGTTGACTCCAATGGTCTCAATGTTCTATAAACTGTACCGCCCGTCACAAATATCAAAATTTACACTGTAAAAACGTGTAAATCACCTTTTTGCGTAAATAACGTCGAAATATTTTGATTCGAAGTTAATTTTGTACACTGCGATAAGTTACGTTATTTTGAATTTGGTTGATATATTAAAGATTAATAGCCCCTAACGTATTTTTAGTAATCATTTACACTGTCCTGGCCGGTGCACCATACATTTTTGAATGAACTCATTTATCATGGCGATAGCTTAGGTTACTTTTTATTCGGTACTAATGCGGGTAACACCGCAGGGCGCAGCTAGTATATGTTAATTTTGTCAGTAGCCTTTGATTAATATGTAAACACTATTGTAAAATTTGGAACATTATTGTAAGACTAGCTGAGCCCTGCGGTGTTGCCCGCGGTAATACAGGATAAAAAGTAGCCTGTGTGGTGATCCAGGGTCTAAGATATCTTCGAGCCAAATTTCATCCGAACCCGTTGAGCCGTTGGAGCATGGAGGAGGAACTAACAAACACGCGCACAAACTTTCGCCTTCATAATATTAGTGTGATTTGTGTTTTATGAAATAAATTAAATTTTTATTTTAATTTATTTTATCTTTTTTGAAGTCTGTTAAAATAGGCATTCAGGAAATAAGTAGGTAACTTATCGTATCTTTGTAAGACAATGTTTCAATTCAATATACACAATTTATTATAATGTATGTATTGATATACAATGTAACACGATAACTTCCGATTGTAGTTATTTCCGTCTCAGTTCTAGTAAATGTATGAGTTTACTTGTCGCTAACTTGTACCTACTTGCTTATTACTGTCAATAAACAAACTTCTTATATTTACATCATTTATAATCCAGCCGGTAGATGAGCGGTTAATTAGTCAAATAATTGTTTGATCATATCATATACAAAGACAAAAATTAATTTATTAATTTCTTAAGTCGTCAAATTCTTAATTCATCGAATTATTGATTTCTTAAAATTCTTGATTGATCATATGCTACTGACATCAAAAGCCTAATTATTAGGCTTAGGCTAGATTGTTTTGACGAGTTTTCCTTGTGCAATAAGAAAAAATGACTATTGAAGGCCAAAAAGGGTTCTTATCTTCCATTCTTAGACTCGAACCAAAAAATAACTGGAATGACATTCACGTGAATCATCAAAACGTGTCGTATCACAAATGAATGAAGGTTTGGTGTCGCGCCGTGTATAGCAAGGTTTTAGTGTGAATCATTGTAAAAAAGTGGTTTTTAATTTTTCTTTGAAGTTTAATTAGTAACATAACTTTAAAAAATGTATGTTAAAGAATAGCACGGACCTCGGAGTCTATAAAGCATATATTATATTTGTTTATAGCTTGCGCTTGACTGCAACTCGCCTAATCTAAAGCGACGATGCGATCTAGGATGTGGCACGCTTGCCTAGAAGAAACCGATTCACTCGCGATTTGAAAAGACCGGGATTATATCTATCGGGAAATAGAGTACTCCGTCAGTGAATTCCACAACCAAATAAAAATATAGCTTAGTAGCAAACTTCCCCCGTTTTTTGGGAAATACTACCCAATAAATCTCCCATGATCAGAAAACAACATCCAAAGTAATCCAGAGGAATATACAAACTAACAGCAAACATTTTTTTTTTCATAATCCAAGTAGAAACGCTTTGCTCGTTCAGTTATCACTATTAGTAATGTTAGTCTGTTCGTCACGACTTATCATACAATCGCTCCGTTCTTCCTCTGATTGTTTTGAATATGGCGTGGACCATTGTCAGACAACATAATCATATCATTTATTGTTTAGCATTTAGTATGACTATTTGCAAAATAATGACGTCATAGATGTGTCCCGTTCATATGCTCGGGCTTGATCTGTTTTTAACCGACTGCGAAAGAAGGATATAGGTCTATAGGTTAGGAACGCGTTCGAAGAAAACCGATTGCTAATTACTTATTTTTTTTAATTTTGATGTACCCAGTGTCACTCTCACGACTAAGACGAATCTATTGACACCACTCACATAAAAATATGAAAAGCCGTTTAGGCTCTAGGGCGTGACAAACAGATATACATACATACACATTGTTTATAAAAACGCGTTTTCACGCGTACCTGATTGTTGGAAAGGTTCAACTATAGTTCATAGCAGTGAGAGACGTGTCATCGTTGAAGACACGAACGGCTCACCAAACTGCTCAATGAAGTTCACCGAATGTGAACGAAACTATAGTTGGACCTTTACAACAATCAGGTACAAGTGAAGACACGTCTTATTAAACAATATGTATCAAACACGCGTTAGTTTTCTAAATAAAATATAAAGATACACTCGAAAAAGAAGGAAAAGGCTTAAGTATGCCTTTTCTTTCGCAGTCGAGTAAAAATAACTAAATCGTTCCAGCCGTCTCGTATGATACGAATTGAGAACCTCCTTTTTTTAAAGTCGCTCAAAAAGTTACCGAATAGCATAATCATGTGTTTTTATTAGAAGGTTAGGCTTTAGCCTCAAAGCCATGTAGACATGCGTGACGTAATATAAAATAAGAGCTCCAAATACCGTAGCGTGTAAAATATTTTAATGGATGATAAACATGCACATATCGTATACACAGATTTGACCGAACAAATAAATCGTCTTTATTTAGAATACTAACGCGTGTTTAATTAATTTTTTTTTATAAATATGGGACAACAATCACACATAGATCTCGAGGCCCCAAACTAGTCAAAGCCTATGGTAACCTGATGACTGATAAACATAGTTATGTACATAAATACATACTTATGTAAATAATAATCACCTAGATACAGGTCAAACAGACATGTTCATGCACACAAATGTTTGACCTGTCCGGGGATCGAACCCGGGACCAGCGATGCAGAAGGCCGAGTTGCGTGAGAAGAAGGGTTGCTGCCAACTGCGTCTATCGGCCAGTCGAATATTGTTTAATAAGACGTGTTTTCACTTGTACCTGATTGTTGTGAAGGTCCAACTATAGCTTCGGTTACATTCGGTGAACTTCATCAGGGATGGAATGAGTATATCGTGATTTCAACATAAAAAATACCCCCTCCGTTTTATCAACGGTTAAAAAAATTACATCTTTTTTATTTCACAAAGGTTCCGGTTGTAATGATATATTGACCACGAAATTTGGAAATTATGGTCACCTTATCAACATTTCGAAAATTGGTTTTTATAATTGGAATACTCAGCTACTCCTAAATGTATAAGATGACAATTCGTCCTAAATGGCCGCCGCTACAGAATGGCGGAGTACAATTTTTTTCACATTTTCTTCCCCAGAATATGGGTATCAAATGAAATGCCTAGTAGAGTACACCATGATAATTTTAAATCCAAGATGGCTATCACAATAACGGTCTTTTATTAATAAACGCGTCTTTAAACGTCTTTTGCCTTGTTGTGACGTTCTCCATCGGAACAAACAAGAGCAAAGACATTTTAAGTTAAGACACGTTTATTAATAAGACCGTAAAGTCGGGATATTGAGAAAATTTTAATTTTACTTTTTCTAGTCGTTTTACTATAACTACCAAATTATGTCTGTCGGGTAAAAGCCGAGCAATGAGTTCAATAATGTAATAGCGTTGGTACATAAAAGTGAATGTTTTTTTAATGCCGCCATGTGCGGGGAAAGTGAATTGAAGTTAAAAACAACTTTTACTTCGAGAGGAGCATGCTCGGGAGTCGATGATTTGTCAACTTTATTAATAACTCTGTGTGCTCCGTGGTTTTACCCGCGGGGAATGGGGAACTCCCCGTTTTATTATCATTATCTCGATAATAAAATGGGGAACTACTTTTTTTGAAGTCGGTTAAAAAGTATCCTATGTCTTTTCCCTGGGTCCAATCAACCTGTGTACCAAATTTCATCCGGATCGGTTCTGTGGTTTTGGCGTGAAAGCTACACAGACCGATAAGAGTTAATCCTTGTTGATACACCCTTACACCCTATAATAAATACACCCTACAAATGTCATGTCATTAGGTCCAGCGGTCTAGGCTATGAGTTGATTCCTAGAAAATACTAGTCAGTCAGTCAGGACTTATTCTTTTGTTTATATAGATAATTATATAAGTAATTTATTAAAATAATTTTGTTAAGAGGGTGTCGAAACGCATACGAGGATTCCGTAGCGTTTTTATCGAACTTATTTTCATACAAATATTTTTAGTTTTAAATGGAACACGTTTGCACGATTTACTTCTTAATGCCATCCAGGTATTCAAGTGAATTTATTTTAGTTTTTTTACAGATTTATATTAATTACCTACTATGATTTTTTTTTATTTTTACTCAATATGTATGCAAGATCTATCTTTCATTTCTAAAAGAATTTCTAAAGCATGGCGCGGGCTCAATCCCAGGTTTAGGCATGCACTTATAAGTTTTTCACTCATGTGCATTTTATTATTACCACATGCTTTAACGATGAAAGAAAACATCTAGGAAACCTGCTTATCAAAGGTTTAATAACTTTCGAAAATAAGTTAAGTCCCCGACCCACAAAATGGCCTCTATGGTGGACTTTTGGCCTACACCCTCTACTCAGGGTAAGACTCGAGCCCAGCTGTGGGCATGTGCATATTATAATTAATTACCACATGCCTTAACGGTGAAGGAAAACATTGTGAGGAAACCTGCTTGTCGAAGATTAATAACTTACGAAGTGATAAGTGAAGTCCCCGGCTCACAAAATGGACTAAGGTGGACTTATGGCCTACACCCTCTTAGGGTAAGACCCGAACCCAGCAGTGCGGCGTTGTAGAAGTATGGGTTGATACGTTCGTACCTATTTAACCGTATGAAGTCCAGTGAATAGTTCTAAAGTTAGAATAAACCCACCCTAATGAACAACTTTCACTACGTGATCAACTCTGAATTCGAGAAAAAAATACATTTTGATGACAACGACGTATAAACTTTTTCAGTTGTTTTTTTTTCTCGATTTCAGTGATGGTCCCATAATGAAAGTGGTTCGTAATGATGAATATTGTTAGCCGCTTTCAGCTCAGTGCACCTCTAACCAATAATTGTATAGGCGCGTTATTTTAATCGCGTAGAATTCACTTGGTATTCACTAACTAAGTCAATGTCAAATTTTATATCGTACCGCGACACGGCACGCGCTCGTTTCACATCATCAGAATAACGTATTGCGTCAACATAACGTTTACCAGTGGATGCAATTGGCTGCTTGTCGTTCGGACTGGCGTTCTGAGAGGCCTATGTTGAGCAGTGGACGTTTTCTGTCTGATCTGAACGTTAAACACGTCACGTGTTTTCAGCAAGAAATCCTTTGTTGATAAAAGCCCTGAGGCCATATTCCCGGGTTTTAATCCTCTGTAACCAGGTGGCTGTATTGATCCGTTGACCTATTTGGCGAACTCTCCTAATATAGCTCGAAACTTACAAAACAACCAATGTACGTGCCAAGATATGGATAAATCTTGAAATTACGTAATCGACTCTAATATTATAATTTTGTATGTAACGAATTAAATTTAAAACTATTAATAAATAATTTTTGTAAGAGAACCCCTCTTAAGTAATTAATTTAATTATTTACTATAAATTTTTTTATACAAGAGTGCATAGTTGCTTTTTAACCGCGTGCTCACTTTTGATGACCGAGCAAGCGAAGGATTCTAAAATTGAACCACGAGCGCAGCGATTGATTCAAAAATTAGAGCGATATTCCTGAGAGAGATATTCCTAAGCGCTAGCGAGGGAATTTAAAGAGTGCAACACGTAACTTTTCATCCCACCTCAGCGAGGAAAAGACTAGTTACGAAAAAAAAAAATGGGTCCACTCATTTTTGGATTTTTCACTTATTTTTAACATAAGGTTTTAACAATATGACGTGAAAAGATAATGACGCGCGCAAAACAAATTAAAAAAAAGTACGGCAAAATGGTTCCAAGTCTGAGTTTATAACAAAATAAAAAAGGTTGTGATGATGAATTCGGCACCATAGAGGAAGAAGTAAATAGGTTGAATGAGGTTTTTAATTCACAAACTTAGTGCACACGATATTCTAAATTCAAATTTACTTTATCCTCTAGCGGATAAAAACGGCTTTTGCACTCAGATATCGAATAGCAAAAATACTCTTTCCGAGATGGTGGGGTGAAAATCATGATTGTTGTATGGGAAATATTCATTTTATTTTGATTTTTATTTGTTGTTATAGCTGCTACAGAAATTCATTATCAAGCGCAAGCCTATCGACTATAAAAAAAAAGACGTCGAAGTTTTAGTAATACGACCACTTTTACCTTTTTTTGAAAAATAAAATTGATCAATGTATTTTAAATAATATTTAGTGTAACAAATGAGTACTAAACTGATTAACACCAGAAGCAAGAAGCCTGACCGCGTAATGAGATTGTATATTCAAGGGTAGGGTCGAGAGAGACACGTGACACGAGCCTAGATTGTTAATATGCTCGTACATATTCTACACGTCTGTACGAGTACATGATAATAAACTTAAATAAATCAATTAAAATTTATTTAAAAATATTTTTTTTCCAAACTTACAATTGAAGCTATGCATCATTAGCATACAATAATTTCAGTAAATCTCAGGTTATAACAGCAATATTTTCAAACAACTAATGCTCTTGGCTCAAGACATTTTTAAAGATTAAAGTACTTTTATACTCTCAAATAAAATCCCATGCGATAATGTAGACGATAATCTTCGATAGTGTCAGATAAAGCCGTGTGAAGAGCTAGTGATAATATATCATTATGGGTTAGGATTGGCAGGCATTTGAACTAAAACTAGGGGCCTTAAGAGAATCACCGACCTTTCACTGTTTTTGTGTTTCTGATACAATTTTCGTTCCGGGACGTATTCTTTTCACCACATAAATTGTAACGTTTTTTTTGTGTCATTGGTGTCAATCGCTTCACTATGATGTATTTTAGGGCTATACGTTTTATTATTTTGAAAAAAGGTATTGAATTCTGCATAATAAAGTCTGTTAATAGGCATCGTATCAACGCACAAATATGACTGCTAAGGAAGCTTGTAACTTTAAAGTTATATAAAAGACAGAAAATGATAAAACGGTAAAGACAAGAAAACAATGTGTTAGCTATGTGAAAAGAAACTGGAATCGGACAACATTAAAAGGTAGACAAGAGCTATATCTTATTGTATGGACAAGTTGGCGGTCTATAGCTGTCTTAATTGTGAAACGTTCGAATTAATTTATCACTCGCTATGACACGAACGATATGAATGCGAATTTTTGAATATCGTTCGTAAGAGAAGTCATTATGTTTTTCGAGTGTATGTATGTATATTTCTTTGGCACGTCCTAGAGCATAAACGGCTTGTCATATTTTTATGTGAGTGTGTCAATAGAGTCGTCTTAGTCGTGAGAGGGACACTGGGTACATCAACACTAAATAAGAGACAGGATTAAATATTTAGCAGTCGGATTTTATCAAACTCGTTTCTTACCACTTGTTTATATTTTTTTACTCAGTGATAACGTAGCTTTCTAACGGCGAAAAAATTTTGAAATCCGTCCAAGTAGTTTTTGATTTAATTCGTTACATATAAAAATCTTTCCTCTTTATAATATTAGTATAGACAAGTAATAAGTGAACTATTAATAAATAATTTGTATTTTCAAAAACTATGACGGATTAAAACTAGTGTCTGACCGAAAGTTCGGTTTCGGCCGGTAAACCAGTTTCGGTCGGACTCTAATTAAAACCCACCTATTTCGGAAGCCGGTTAATGAGTAGGTACACAGTCCGAAAAAAATGTTTGAAATGCTAAATGAATGAATGAATTATTTACTGTATACACGCACACATTAAATATACAGGAAAAATATTACATCTAGTGTCACAAGTGGCGGCCTTATCATTAAAAGCTATCTCTTCCAGGCAACCATAAGATGGAGACAAATTACAAAATAAATACAGAATAAAGGGTGTCCAATAAAGGATTTATACACACGCTTTGCTCACACACTTATATGAATCTTAAACTTAAATTTACAGACTTTTTTATTATTTGCTTAGCGTCACTTTCCCTGCATTCCAACCAATATGACCGTGCATGTCCGGTTTCATATGTTTGCTTGTTGCCCGACTGCCAAAAAGTAGGGTAATGTTTTTTTGACTGCGTATTACTGATCAGTGGCAAAATGAAGGAAATTTACAATTCTTAAGTGCTCGTCCAAATTTCATGTAATTTTCAACGTCTTTACTTTGCACTAAAATGTGAGTTTATAGCTTCTCCCACATTGAAGTTACACGGGGAGTTGATAATGGCTCGAGCCGCTTCGAGAAATGGATGGTACAGCCGTGCATTTGTTTTGCTCGACTTGGCGGGGGCACAGCCGCGCCCTTAAGTATTAGAAATAATGAAATAAATAAATAGATCAGATGAAGAACTAACAACTTGAAGCAAATCTCAGTGTTCCAATCTAATACCAGAGTGCAGCGCACCTAGTTGATAGTGGTTGGCTTACCATGCTAAATGGCAATGCTTACACGTTGGGCCACATCATTTACTTATTGAATACAAATGTTTCCTCTATAATATCGATGTAGATTATTAAACATTTAGTACAATATTAACAAAACAACAAAAAATACAGCAGTAAGATTACCTATAGACTATTCAAGATAATCCAAATGCTCCAACCCACCTCCGGAGGGCAGCATGCCCAGCATGCTAGCCGCATTACTACGCTGAATGGCAATGCATTTTTTTTAATGATACTATATCATTGTTTTAATTTATGTATTCGTTTTATCTAAGCCTTATATAAATAACATTTAAATGTATCACATTATTTGATTCAAGGAAGGGTTCAAACAAAACATATTTTTTCGAATCGGTCCAGTCGTCACAGAGTAATCTGGATTCAAATATTTAAAAAAAGTCGCATAGTGTACCTCCTTTTTTGAAATGTCGATATATTTTTTTAAATTAATTCCGTTTTGTCTTTCCAGCCAGTTTAACAACACACCATGATAAATGCGGTGAACGATTTCCTAGATGATTTACGGTGAGTTAGTCAAATAATAATATTTACTAACATTATGACTAACCATACTAACTTAAAACTAAAAACTTATTTAGAATATATACACCTTATTCAAGTAATAAAAAATTTCAAAATTAGGGAAAAATATATTGCGTCCTTCATTCATACAACTTTACCCATCACGTGACAGATTTTTGGTATGGAGTATGGAGAAGCTAATTTTTTTTTTAATTTTGCTAAATTTCTTTTTACAACGTATTCATTTTGATGGGTAGACTAACGCCCTTAAGTATTGTCACACATTTTTGTTACACGTATATTAGTAAGTCCTGCCTGACTGACTGACCGACTGATATTTGCTAGGTATCGATCGACGTAGAGTCTAAACCGCTCAACCTAGAGACATGAAATTTGAAGGGTGTGTACATTATGAGGTGTAGAGACTTACTAAAAAAAATGTTTTTTGTGAATTATATCCCTAAGGGGTTCAAAGTTCGAAACCGTTTTGTCGCGAGCAACGCCCGCGGTGAAAATACACGAGTCCTGACTTACTTGGCTTATATAAATATTGTTATAATTCAAGTCAGTCAAAAAAAATCTTATTAAATTTTCTACTAATAATAGTGCCGCTCTTATCATATTATTATTATTCTTATTTCTTATACTCTTTGGGTCCCAACCCGCAGCTGGTCGCACTTTAGCTTTAAGTTTTTATAATATTTATTGATTTATATTTTTTAAAACTTAGATATAATAAATAAAAGGAATATCTAAATAAGCAGTTCCGCTCTAACTTTAACTTAACTATAAATGCTACTACAGATCATTATTGATGTGCGCTCCTAAGTAAAGCTACCTACCAAATTACTTAATTGCAAGTGTTAAGCCACTTGTAAGTATTCAAGGCTCATTGGCAGACAGAAATGCCGTTTGCTCATGACTTAAAGACGAGGTCGTGAGTGTACATAGTCCGGGTGCTGCTGGATAGTTTGATTACTGTAACCTATTAATTATAAAATTATTTATTCAATAAAAAAAATTGATACAATTACATAAGAGATAATTAAGGCTAATTTTATTTTCACAATAATTTGAGTATATGTTGCCAAACTTCGCTGGGCCCGTGTTTCAGCGTTCAGTTCTCTCCCTATATTTGAATAAAAATATTTGTCTTGCATTTTAGATGGATGTAAGCGAAAGTTGACATTAAATTATAATATATATTATTAAATTAAACATCTTGTCAAGGGGAAGACACTTTGTTCGTGTGTTCACTATATTTAGCAATCAAGAGTTAAGTATGTGTTATTTAAAAACAATTGCAAATTTATTCTTTAAATGGTAATTCCATCTCTCTTTTTTTGCTGTATTTAATCTTTTTTTAATAATATAAGCAAATACTCCAGCGTGTCCCCGACTATGCTAGCGTGCAGTTACACTCACTTGCTAACAGTGCTAACGTGTTAATTAACTTGCGTGTGTTTGTCATTGGCGTGGTCAGTGGCGCTCAAACTTGCTCCCACCAACGCACGCTACTGTGCCACGCCGTGTGATTCAGCATAAACTTCTTGGAAAATTATGCTCAAGGTATTAGTAGAAAATAGTTCGTCTGAATATTAATAGATGGCGCTGTTCTTGATGCTTAAATATATTTGCGTAATGACATACTTATTTAGAAAAACTATATTATTTACAGTTACTGGCTAATCAGTTGAGCTTGGCTTTACCAATTATTTTTTTTGGCTTGGTTTGGCTTGGCTTGATTTTTTGGGTTAAGTTGGCCTTGGCTACGCGGTGTCGATATTTAGGCCTCATTCGCGGAGTAGAGTGCGGGACAGGGATTTGGTTGACACGTGACCACTTAGTTACGCGTAGTCTATCAGAAGTGCACATGCGCGGGGAAACCCCTACTACGTCGCTTTTAGTCTAAGAAGAATGCCGGGCATTTTAGTTTTTTTTATACCGTAAATTTAGCTCGTCTTCAGAAAGCGCAAAACTTTCCAAAAACAGGTTTAGCATTGAAAAAAACAGGGGCCCAAGTCTGTTTTTTGAATTGTTTCACTATCGTGAGTTATGAACCAGGGAATGAATAGTGTCACATTCTCAATAACATTAATATAATATGCTAAGAAAGTTTGAGAACCAACGATTTGAACTACTAAACGGATTTAAGGTTTCCTAAAGTATGTAAATACTTATCTTATACACAGTGTATTTAAAATATAAAATACACTGTAATATGGTATTAATTAATGTTATACTTATCAGGATAAAATAAACGTAAAAAAAATATGATAATAACAATTAAAAATATAATAACTATTTAATCCAAAATTTCAAAATTTATAGGTGTATTATAAGCTTTCGGGTAACACAATTCCCTCCAGACTCGACGATTAGATTTCAAAGCCAAAAAACAAATACATATAAGAATTTTCTGTATGTGAAACACCCATCTACAAATTGTGAGTGTTACAAAAGAAATCGATTTGACGTGTAACAAATTTGAAAATCCCAAAATGACCGCTGGCAACATCATAGATCCACTCATCAGAAATATAACAGTTGACACTTGCAGCTTATGTCTCAATTTCGTGCTACTAATAGACCCACTTATATTACAAAGACCATATATTACTCTCACATAAATTAAAAGGCTACATAACAAGAAAAACAAAGCAACAAAAACTGGAAATAAAAGTAAATAATATTGTTTTGTCTGTATATAACATAATTTGACTAAACTTATCAGTAAAGGAATACCGTCAGCAAACATGACACTTTTAATTCTTTTCCTAGTGATAGCAACTGAAAAAACTTTCACAATATCCATGTAAGTTACAATAGACGCAAGTAAAAGCCAACAAATATATGAACCGTGGAAGAATACTTTTGGAATTGTCCAGTAAGTTTCAAAAGAAATGCTGCAAGCCCCTAAAGCAATGATTCCGAGTCTCACAACAGGCAAAACGAGATAGGTTATGAAGAAACAGAGTAACATGTTTAAGAAAACAAAGTTGTGAAACGTACGCCACCTTGGTGTCTTAGTCCAGGCAACTATAGCCAGAGCAATGGTCACTAAACTCAATAATCCAGCTAAATATTTAATAGCGATAGTTGAATAAAACATAGCTTTTCTTCCATCTGGGTATACGTCCTCAAATTCCGATTGCAAAGAATTCGTCCGGTCGGAAGAATGTCCACCAATTCCACAATAAAAATCACTCACGTTTCGTTTCACCACTGCTGTGAGATTCTGCATTTTATCAAAATTTATTTACATTATTATTAATAAAATTAATATAAAATAGTCGTCAATTCAGCTTCTAATTTAATGTGGAACTGCTCAAATGTTGATTGATTCATAATTCCATGTTCCGAGTATTGCGGTTTTCTCTGCGCAAAAGGGATAATACGTATGTATATGTTTATTGAGCGTTTTGGTTTTCCTGGTATTTAACGTATTGTGTATAATCCGATGGGAAATAGTAATGTGCTCCTTAAAAATTGTTGGTATGGACAGTATGATTTACTCATAATGTGACTGCATTGACCTTATTTGGTTGATTTATGAATTAATTTTAAATTATTTTACATGCTTAATTGGACATAGAAAAGTTTTTGTGACTTATTTACTAGTATAACAAATCTATTAAATTTTGTATATGTAATTAAATATTGAGAATAAGACTAAGAATTCCCTGTTTTTAGTATTTAACACTTTCACAGTACACGGTATCCACATGGATACGAAAACAGGGTTACCGTGGAGTCCATGTATCCGAAAGGATACATGACTATGACTATTTTAGTTATGGAATATTGGAGTGGACTCGAGGGACTAGATTTTGTTTTTGTAAGGTGGACTGTGAAAGTGTTAAGAATGTTTAACTTCTATTAGCCGTCTGATAATACGCATACCAATTGTTTATAAAAATGCGCTCGTTATTTGTAACATATCACATCTTCTGTGATTTGTATGCTCATATATTACCCAGTAAATAACTTAAAGTTTTGAATATTTTCAAAACATAATGAACTTATACTTAAACTCCTACAATAATAGACACATTCAAAAGTTATTATAAAGTATTTTATTGAAGTATTTTAGGATAAAATTATTAGTGCTATTATAGTCGACATTGGTTTCTAACAAACTCATAAAGTATTATTATTACTTACCCTAGGAATGAGTTTAATACCTATTTATTTTTATACAGTTTTCGTGGGACTAAAAACCAATACGCAGAAAACTATTTAATTCCATTCACTCGTATTTTTTATTTCAATATAGGCGTAAAATAATAAAAAAAAACGAAGTATTAGTAATTTTTACTAAAAAATTTAATAGTATTCTAATTTAGACGTCCAAATATGACTAGCGAGGACAGCGTTCTCAGCATTCTAGTAGCTATTTGTTTGCTTAAGTTAATTACACGTTTATTGTGAGTTATATATTATTAACAGTACAATTTGATGGAAATAAGTTTTTATTAGGTCTTCTAAGTCTCTTACAACATACCAACCTCCAAATTGGCCGACTTGACTTAAGCATCAAGAACAGTATGTTTACAAAAATGCTCTGTGCGTAAAACGATAACTTAGCAAAATATACCGTTTTCAATGAAATGATGCTGATATTAAACAATTTTGAAACTTCCAAAAATAATGCGGGCAGCATGATAGTTCCACTCATGAAAAAAATTACAGTTGAAACTTGCATTTTTTGCCTACACCTAACGCTCGATAAAGAATCAGTCATATGACAGAGGGCATGTAATACTCTAATATATATAACCAAGTTACATATCAGCAAAGACGCTGCAAACAGAAGTGGTATAGTTAATAAATAGTAAAGCTTTGTATGTATATGAAATAATTTAATTATACAATTCAACATTGGGAAACCGCAAGCGAACAAATAACATTTCAACCTCTTACGCGTGACATGCACAAAAAACACTTTAACGATGCTCACGTAAGTAGCTATGCAGACAATCAATAACCAACATACAAAAGAACACTGAAAAAATAACACCGGCAGTGTCCAGTAGACTTTAAACGAATCACTAAAAGCATCGGATACTTCGATTAAATATTTAATAAAAGGAAGTATAACATAACTTGCTTGGCAGCAAAATATCATGTTGATGTATGCGAAATTGTTGAACGTACGCCATCTAGGTACCTTGATCCAGACGATGATCGCTGTCACAAATGTCACTAAACTCAGAGATCCGATGATATATTTTAATATCGATGCACAGAGCACAATTGTTTTTCCGTCTGGAAAGTCTTCAAGGTCGAGTATCAATATCTTCTGCGAACCATTTCTCTGTGCACTGCAGTTTGAGTTTCCATAAACGTCGTTAGTTACGTTGTTTATTTCTGATATCATATTTGCTTTTGTCAATTACTGTCCGATACTTTAATATATAGTTAAATTTAAGCTCGTACATATTACAATTTGATTTGTATTAGAGCTCCAGAAGTCCAGCAGTTGATAATGCTATAAAACAATTGCTGTTACTGGTTACTGGTGTTATAATTTTATTCCTAATTATTCCTAAGTTTGTATGTAAAGGTACGATTACACATATCATATTTGGTTAGTCTGATTGTTCTGTTTTTCCCTAATAGAACAATTGAATTGAATAGCAGGTAAAATTCGTCATTAAATATTTCAAATTTTACCGGCCACTTTCGTATCACCTTAACCCTATCCGCTTCTAACCTGAATGTACAGAGTGAACAATGACTGCACCACCGTTCATAAAAAATAATATTTTCCATGGTACCATCGATGTAATGTAATGATAGAAATATAATAATAATTTGACATGTATGTCTATTACAATATTTTTAAGTCTATATAATTGACCGAGCCATCATAGCGTCTCGGCTTTGGGTTTGTCAAAAGATTCAGTAATGAGGACTGTGATTTGAAAATTAACAGTTTTTTTACGTTTTGCTTATAGATCATTTTATGTTTCAGCCAACATACATCTAGGAAGATTTAGCTTTCAAAATCTTTTAATCCAAAATGTAAAAAAATATGTTAATGTGTGATACTTAAGACAAGGGGATACTGCTACTGTCAATGTCCCCGTAGTGCAGGGAGATCTTCCAATTTCATACTCATTTTTGAGAGCCGTGTCTCCCCTGGTGTCTTCCGTGGAGAGACAAAAGATACACGGTAACAGAGATGAAGGTAATTATTTGTCTCCCCTGTGCAGGAGAGACAAATTCAAGTCGAATTTAGGTCCAAAAAAATAAAAGCTACTGCGGCGAACAGACGGTCGGACAGAACGAAACTATAAGGCTATTTGTAATACTACGGTACCCTGAAAATAATGCATAACCAATTAAATGTGTAACTATGAGTAGAATTAGTATATATTTTAATACCAGAGACTAAAAAGGAATATCACATACATATACATATAGTTTTCGCCTAAAGCTATATTTTCGAGGAACTATTTATTCAAACAAAAGGGAATTTAAAGTGTTAAGGTACAATTAGGATCCTAATTAGGCGAAAAACAGACTTTAATATGAAATAATTCATATTGATAAGAATTAATACAAAGGAATTAATACCTAACATAGTCTGTGTTTGATCGGATCTAATTAGGTAATGTTATGTCTGGATTTAATATACGAGGATACTCGTTTTGCCTCAGGTGTTATGTTAAAAATAACTGTAGTGTGTCTTTATAGTACCTACATACGTACAAAAAAGTTTCTTCTCTTTTCTTTATTTTTCCAGTGCTCTTTGGTACATATAATAGAATAGAAACTATGGACATGACTAAATTAAAACAGTGTAGGTTTATTTAAGTGATCGTAAGGTCACAACTAAAAAGGTTGAGAAACGCTGAATACAGCTGTCGAGATAATTTTAATCAATGTACAAAACAGATCAGCGCTGGTTTCTGTATCCCTATAGCAGCTAGCATGCAGCTGAAATGGACCGAGTTGTGTCAATACTTACACAAAATTATATACTGTGATTATTTTAAATTATTTTTTATCACACACTAGCAGTCCCGGCGAACTTCGTACCGCCTAACAGATATTTATGTTTCTCACCTTTTAAACCTTCCCTGGTAGTACGACAAACATTTCAAGACCAAGACCAGCTAAATCGGCCCAGCCGTACTCGAATTTTCGAGACTAACGAACAGCAATTGATTATGATATATTAAAAGCATATTTTAGCTGCTGTATGCGTTTGTTACAAAGAAAAATAATTCATTCAAACATGAGTTGGTGGATATTTCCGATAACGTATTTAACTGACGGACTTATTTCGATTTAAATATCAAACCTCTTAGACGATTTAAATAAATCTAAAGTGGTATCACATGTGACAGCCCTCCTTGAGCGCCAGTGTGTTCCAGACTAAGCATGCTCCATCTAGGGCTACAGTATCGCTGACTTCCGTGCTCGTGCGAGCTTATTGTCTAATGCCTAGCTGTGTAGGATAAACAAAAATACCAGTGTACTCCTAATCCTTAGTTTATATTTTTTTTTATTTTGATGTACCCATTGTCACTCTCACGACTAAGACGTATCTATTGACACTACTCACATGAATATATTACAAGCTGTTTAGGTTCTAGGGCGTGCCAAAAAAATAAACATACATACATATACTCGAAAAACATAACCCTTCTTCTTTCGCAGTTGAGTAAAAAATGCAGTCGAATTAATTGTCACCGCTTTTTTGGGAGTCGGTAAAAATATTTACAAAACGTCACCGACCTGACTGGATTTACTCTATTTTTAGTGTTATTAACACAGTTATCGATCCATCTTACGTTGTCACGTTAAGGTGTTAAATGCTCTTGAAAATGAAATTCCACTACATAAACCACTGAGGCCTCTTTACATTTTACACTCATTGTTTTGTTTTAAACATTCAGTGCTCACGAGTTTTGGACGAAATTTAAAAAAAAAGGTTCAGTTCCAATTTCGAATATACAACGTAAGAACTTGAGAACTGGCACAATACACAGAGTGTGGGGACCAATGAAGAAAAAAGAAAAAATACAACGTGTAACAGAAAGGTGTGATAATACTGTTTTTTTACCAGCTTCGGGGCTTGGCCCTTTTGGCTGAATCAACGCTGATAATACTCTACCCTATCAAACTATTCTCATTGTAGATATTTTTTTTTTGTTAAATTAATTAATAAATTGGTTGTTCATACAAAAATTAGCCACGTGCTCGCTCAAGTTGTATAGAACACGCATTTTGTTCTGCAATGGGTTCACTTTGATGGGTAGACTAACACCCTTAAGTATTATCACACCTTTTTGTTACTACACGTCGTATAAACGTCATCGGGAATTTGACGTATAACTTTTTTTTAGCTCGAGTGAAAGTGTAGTGATAATAAATTTATTTTTGGTGGATTTTTATGGCAAAAAGTTTGGAAGAGTTGATTATATTAAAAAGGACAGCCCTAAGATATCTTTTGGCTCGCGAATCCAAACTATTGTCTATGGGCAAGAAGCCTGTGAACAAAAAAATAGCTAATTTCGTTCGCTCCCATCAAGAGAACAATGTTTGGTCAAACTTTTGTGATTCTCTAAACGAAGATTTGACGAGAAATCTGAACGTTTTCGAATGGAAACTCGTAGAAGATAATAGGAGGAATAAGAGAAGGAGATTCAGACTGTTCTCTGAAACTAAAGAAGCTTTGGCTGGGAGTAAAATGTTATCTTGGTAAGATTTCAATTTAAAGAGAAAGAAATGTTAGAAAGATTTTTTTTAGCACACTTATAAGTAAGTGGTAGTAACCTAGTCGGCGAAACGCTTGCCTCACAAGCGAAAGGGTTCAATCCCAGTTACAGGCATGCACCTCTGAGTTTTTCACTCACGTGCATATCACAATTAATTACCACACGTTTAAACGGCAAAGGAAAACATTACGAGGAAACCTGCTTGTCGGTGAAGTAAAAAGAGACAAATGTATCGATAATACTTATCTAATGAGTAGAAATATTGTTTGAAAAATTACTTAAACATTTTATTACGAAATAATACTGTGTTATTTTTATCTCAGTGATAGAGATTTTTATCTATTGGTACACGTTTGTCATTGATAAGAGTAAAGAATTTTTAGTACGCGCTTCAATACGTTTGAAAGTGGTTTGTGCCATCTCTTGAGAAAAAAATTGGATAAAAGAATATATCTTTGGTGAGTCATATCCTTTCTTTGTGTCATTATTCTTAACAAATGTGGGACTTATACCTGTGCAAGGATCTTTTATAAGTGTGGGGTTGGTTTGGCTAAAGATAATGGTGACGAAACGAAGTAAATTGCTGTGTGCAAAGGTCTTGTACTAGGTTGTAGGCTAGGGGTGTTCTAAGCCGAAAGGAGATTACACACACTTTCACTAGGGGACCAACTCTAAATTCGAAAAAAATACAGATGTTTCATATACTTTGTTGTTGAACTTTTTGTATGGAACAGCTGTTTTTTTTCTCGTGCTCAGAGATTTTATGCGACCAACCAATATTGAAGTTGTTCGTAATTGTGGGTGTAATTACTCCCTTTGGGCATAGTACACCCTTAACCTATAACCCTGTATAATCGAAACTTGACAATCAATTTAATCTTTTATTTACAAATCTATATTACGTTTTAATCTTTGTCTTATTGTTGTATTGAGTAATTAATGCAATAGATTAAGATATTTATATTGATTGATTGACAATAGTATTATTAACTAGTTCTGCGAACTGTTCACCTCGCCACCATGATTGTTTCGCGATAGACGTCAGTAAATAAATATAACTAAATTAAATGAAATAATACAACGTGTAACAGAAAGGTGTGACGATACCTAAAGGTTGTATTACAACAAAATTTAACATATATCTTTAAAAAAAATTGCGTCGTCCATACAACTTGTCTGATCACGTGACCAATTTTTGTATACAGTACGAATTTTATTTTTAATTTATGCAAAATTTTGTTCTGTGAACGGTTCACGTTGTGTACCATACCATCGGAAAATCGTATAAAATATATACATTCACTAAAACTTCGTGCGTGTATGTGATTAGACTTCGCCTTGTTGGTGCTATCGCGTATTGTGAGCGATGAAAGACGTGAAACAAGCTTAAGCAATCTATGTTTCCTGTTGACACTGTTTTCATCACTTCAACTCTCTCAAAACGAAACTAAGATATATATTTTTAGTTTCTCTTCTTCCAGGGCCAACAAGGCTATCGGCTAGAGAGAGAAGAGGTGGAAATAAGAGCAAGCAAACATGTTTTCGTTTTGACAGCGTTGAAGCGGCGAACTGCCTAATGAAACCAAGTTAGCTTGATGTCGTTTTCACCCCTTTCATGCCAAACCTTGGTGCTTTAACGCACGTAATTAGCAGCTCTTTAAATGACCTTGCTTGTATCCCACGCATATATTGTCAAGTTGTTTTTTATTATCTGCATTTATTGTTTTAACTTTTAAGGTTTTTAATGTATGTTTTTATAATAGTATGAAATTTTTTTTTTTGGAAGGTCTTAGGTTTGCTTGATTCTTGTTTATGCATTCCAGAGTTAGTCCCGTATACATTTAATCAAAATAAGTCCAATGCATACATATTTTTTTTTTTTACAGTTAGTTCGATTTATAAAGAATATGATTAAATTTAAATGTGACCCACACGGGAAGTACACCAATCAATCAAAAATATATTTTTTCAATTTGAGACATCCGTCACTGTGAAATCTCAGTTGACATAGGTACCTACACAAAAAAAAAATATTAAAAAAGAACCCGTCCTCTTTTTGAAAGTTGTTAAATAAACATAAGTCCATTTTAATCACCGATATAGGATAGCGTAATTTTTTATCGTCGATGATTCAAATATAATGTATATAATGTGTAGTGATGTAATTTTGTTTATTTCCAGCGGCGGCAGGATGTCAGAGTCGCCGGTGGTGCAAGTAGAGCAGGGCCGGCTTCAAGGCAAGGTGTCCAGCTCGCCCTCAGGGCGGGCGTATTTCTCGTTCCAGGGCGTGCCTTATGCTAAACCACCGCTAGGCTCACTGCGGTTTAAGGTAACATAACATTTTTCAACTGACTTGAAGTTTTTAACCAAATGAGAAAACTGCATTGCCCTGAACGCCAATGAACAAGATTTTAGAATACTTGTCTATCGAATTCTCAAAAAAAGAGGAGGTACATACTTAAATGACGATGTTTTTTTAGTAATGTTTCTAGCCCTATTTGATGAAAATCGGTACTGATTTTTTGGCTTCTGAAATCATAAAATAAGGACCGATTTTCTTCAAATATGGCTAACAATCCTCCCGACTAATACATAACAATTAGTAGATCCTTTCGTTGACACACTAACACAGTCAGCAATAAAGCTAAATAAATATAATAATAATAATAAAGCTTTAAAGAGGTAATTTTTACAAATATAATAAATTAGAAGTTGGTGGGCATATTTATCTATTTTGGTAGATACTTCGAATTTTTTGGCTGGCATTTAAACACAAGCCGTTTTAAAAGTACCTAGGTATTAAATAATGTACTAATTCTCGCAAACCCACGTAATAACATTGTAAGAAATGCAATAAACCTTACACAAACTCTCACTTCGTTACGTGCTATCTAAAAAAACACACACGTCTTCAGTTATCAGTAACTACACAAATAAGATAGCTTGATAAAGATAGAGAGCAAACTGATACATCTATGTACTTAGTTGTACATAACAGCATCTTGGTTATTCCGATGCTGATCTTACATAAGTAGCCAGTAAAATATGACGCATAGCATGCATTCTTCTTTTACTGTGCAGGCTATCACTATATGGAATGCACTGCCATTGTCCATTAAGCAGACAAAATCCCTTCCCACATTTCAGGACATGGTGTCCAGTCATTATTTCTCCTAGCATAAATAGGTATTGCTATATTTACAACATTATAAATTGAACAGGTATACAATCTTATATCATATCTTAGGTTTCATGTATAGTTACTTTTTTATTAAGTAGTATTAGTTACGTTGCACCAAGTAGTTACTTTTATAACATTAGTTGTTTAGGCGATGAAGCCGCCCAGTCTACTACCATTGTATAGATTTGTGTTGCTGTATATTTTATTTTGTTTGGTCTGCAATAAAGCTATATTCATTCATTCTTGCAGAATTCATCGGCGAATATTTAAAGCATGAGTCTTCTCGCTGGTAAAAAAAAGATGAGAAAAGATAAGGCGTTTATACTCGTAGTATTAGTAGGATAGTAGGAAGTAGGATAGTGAGGTTGGCTGTCGCTTGACCGTCACTCGTCTGATATAAAGCGGAGATGCGGCCTAGCCAAGAAAAAACCGATTTACTCGCGATTTGAAAATACCGAGATTTATAACTGTCAGAAAATAGAGAACTCAACAATCTGACCGATCGAACAATAAAAGTCAACGCAAAGCGTTTATTGCGAGTACATAGAATCTCTACCATGTACTAGTGGCATCGTATGATAGTACACATAATCACAAGTAGCGGCTTTGTAGCTAAAAGCGATATCTCCCAGAGAACCTCGAAAAAACAATCGAATGGCCGCAACCGTTTGGAAACATCTTTTTATTACCCAATGTTTTTTTTGGGCCGTTAATGCACATATTCTTCTTATTATTCTAATAAAGCTTATTGTTGTTTACAGGCCCCACAACCTCATGAGCCATGGGAAGGCATCCGCGAAGCAACCACCGAAGGCAATGTCTCTGCCCAAATAGACCACAAAACAAAAACCTACACTGGTGACGAAAACTGCCTGTTCCTTAACATTTACACTCCTACATTGGACGGTTCCTTCCTCCCAGTCATGGTCTGGTTCCACGGTGGCGGATTCTTCTTCGGTTCAGGCAATTCAGACCTTTATGGCCCTGACTATTTGGTCGAGAAAGATGTGGTAATCGTCACAGTGAACTACAGACTTGGAGCATTAGGGTTCCTAGGATTGGACACACCAGAAGTTCCCGGTAACGCTGGCATCAAAGACATGGTTCAAGCTCTGAGATGGATTAAGGAGAATATTCACAATTTTGGTGGTAACGCTGGCAATTTGACCGTTTTTGGTGAAAGCGCCGGCGGTGGCGCAGTTTCTTTTCTGACGGCCAGTCCGTTATCCAAAAATCTGATCAGCAAAGCGATAATACAATCCGGCAGCGGTTTGCTATCATGGTTTACGCAGAAATCTCCCATTGAGAACGCACAAAATCTAGCTAAAGCTTTGGGATGCGATGCCGAAAGTCCGGAAGAGATCTTGGAATTCCTTACTGCTACTCCGACGAAAGACATAGTCGAGGCTCATTTAAAGATCAGCAAGTTAGACAATCTGTTGGAAGAAACTCCCAACACCTTTGCAGTTGTCATCGAGAAAGAATTTTCCGGCGTCGAAGCTGTCATTACGGAACCTTTTACGGATTTGTTGAAATCCGGTCGCGTGTCTCAAATCCCAACCATGATCGGGTCGACAGCTTTGGAATTCGCATTCGAAAGAAAGCACGATGACCTCCAGATCTTCATTCCTCAAGAGTTAAACATCGAGAGGAACTCTGAAGTTTCTTTAGCCATTGCTGAGGAGTTGAAGAAGCTTTACTTTAAAGACGGTTCCATCACGGATAGGGAATACTACCAGCTTATTTCCGATAGATATATAAACGTGGATAATCACAGATATGCCCAATACCTTCTGCATTCTTCCAATATACCAGTTTATCTGTACAAATTCGATTATGTCGGGGCATTGAACTTGTCCAAATATTTTTCGGTGGGTTTAAAGCTGGATGAGCCGATGCATATGGACGAGTTAGGGTATCTGTTCAACAATGACTTCCAGAAGAACTTGGAGCTAACTCCTCAGGATTTGAAGGTTAGGGAGAGGATGGTGAGGCTTTGGACCAACTTTGCCAAGTGCGGGTAAGAACTTTTTTGATACGTATATAATTTAGTGTTAAATGTAGTTTCGTGGGCTGCCGAAGCAAAGTATAAAACGTGATGAGTATAGCGACCCATTTTTGGGTTTGAAAACTAAATATGAAACTGCTGAACCGATTTCGATTTACATTTTTAATTCACGCTAGTACTTTTTTGAGACCGTAACATACACTTTGACATTTAATAATTTACATTACGGCCAACCCAACGCTATAACAAGTATAATGCTGTATATACGTATCAACCCATATAGTTCCACAGCTGGGCACAGGTCTTCAGGCCATAGTCCACCACGCTGGCCAAATTGCGGGTTGGGGACAATTATCTTCACTAGGCTTACCACTTAACGAAACGTAGTTTTTTTTATCTTACACGGCTAGGTATTTGACCACAAGTTCACGGCCACTGTTGTCAGCTATACTGTAGCCCTAGATGGAGCATGCCTAGTCTGGAATACACTGGCGCTCAAAGAAGGCTGACGGAACACACCGTTAGGTGCTTGGCGACAGATTTTACAACTGCGGTGGTACTATAGATTTATTATTAACAGCTTCCTTTCCCTCTTTCTAGCAACCCAACCCCAGAAGAGAACCACTACATCAACGTCTCCTGGCTGCCGGCGACCAAGGACAAAGAGAACTACCTACACATCACCCAAGAACTCACTCTAAACTCAAACTACGACCAACAGAAGATGGAGTTCTGGGATGGAATCTACGAAAAATACTACAAAACATGGAATGATACTCAAACGAATGACATTTCGCTCAAATCCGACCCAGTCATTGTCGAAATTACTAAATCCGAGCCAGTTATCATCGAAAGCTCTAATTCTGAGCCAGTCATAGTAGAAACTTTAACTATAGTCACCTCTTCAACTGGATCAGAATCCGTTGAAACTACCACGAACGTGGTAGAAATCACCAGCGTGGTAGAAACCAGCGAAGTGCTAGAAACACCAGATGAGGTAGAAACGAACGTGGTCGATGGCTCCGAAGTGGTAGAAACCAATAACGTGGTAGAGACTGACAACGTAGTAGAAACCAACAACGGGCTAGATACCAACGTGGTAGAAATCCCCGAAGTGGTAGAAACTAAAGAAGCATACGCTCCAGTCGTCACAGAGGAAATACCAAAATTGGAAGATACTAAGAAAGTTTACGTAGAAAAGACATATTTAAATGGAAATCACGAAAAGAGTACAAAAAGGACGTCAAACGAAATCAAAATGGTCCAAAACAGTAATGGCGTACCTAAGGACGTCATTAGAGCCAATGATCCTCCTGAAGATGATTTACCCAAGAACATTGGCGTCAATAAGTTTGTCAACTTTTTCGAATCGCTGGGCGGCAAAAAGTAGTAAATTTTTATAATTTTTATTTAGTTAGGTTATGTTTTAGTTATATTGTCTAAATTATTATGCGAGTACGTCACACAGCTCGATTATTAAAATATGAATAGTACTTTGCGCCTTTGAATATTTTACAAGTAAGAAAAATTGTCTTTTCACAAAATATAGATAGTACAGAAGTCAATGTACATGTTGTGTGCGCTCGAGCAACGCACACATAGACATCCCTCACACACACTCACACGATGTCTCGTAACGGTTGGTAACAGGCATGCGCCTGTGAACGATTACTGTGCAAAAAATACCTATTGTTGGTTTCATTCTTAACAGTAATTCAAACAAATAGATGCGAATGCCACTAATACGATAGTTTTTGTGCATAAGCCAAAGTTGATAACCCTAACGCGACCGCCGAGTGTGAGTGTCATATATAATGAAGTACATACATGAGTTTGACTTCTGTATTATTTTTCTTATATATATCTCTGTGATTATTTGGCCTTGGATTAACTGCATATAAACTTTTATAGTCAAAATCATTAACTAATTTTAGTAATATTCTCAATATCTAAACTACTGGAAATGCTTAAAAAAATACGGGATTTTAAAAAAAGTAAAAATTATTTATATTTTCCTATTTTTTAACCAACTTTTTTAACGAGCTGTAACATGTATAACCGTATTTATTTTTACATTCCTTTTTAATCATAAATTTAAGTAAAATTCTTATACAATTTAATAGTTAAGTCAACAGCTGGACAAGGTTGTATCGGTGTGGAGGTGAAACAGAAAGTGCTAAACTATTTTTTTTGTATTTAACCTTTTTTGTGTTACGACTTGAATGCATAAATAAGACTAGGGCGAGTCCCTGTGCTTATATAAATAATAAAAATCTTTTAATAATCTTTGGAAATAATTCTATTCATCCGAAGTCTGCCTGGTAGATGCGCTTAAGGCGATAAGGCCGCTCAATGTATTACCGTTGCCCTAGTCAGTATTTTTTGTTGCTTGGTGTTCATTAAATTATATTCATTCATGACATTAATATGACTTTAACATTGCTGAGTATACTTATAGCAAAAGTTACTAAAAGTAACTATGACGTAATCTATAGAGAAATACCCAATAAAAAATAATATTTTTTTTGCAAAGATACCTAATAATGTCACCGCCAAGCCTATGAAACCTTGTCGGTAAATAAAAGCAATATAAAAATCAAAAGCCATAATAATAATTTTATCGTGAACATACTTTTGAAATTTTCTTTTTTAATAATTAAGTTACGGAAGGAATATTTTTTAATTTAATAATTGTTTAAATATCTACTCTATATTTCATGTTAATCTTTAATCTATGTATGGTTGTGACATGGCCTTCCTAACTTGTTCACACGCCCTCGGCTCCCGTTCGGACATGCCATACTCAAAATAAAGCCAACGTTTTCCTATTTATGGGAAAACAGAGGCTAACATTTCAAAAAATATTAATTTAAACTAATTTTGAAATTAATTAGGTCTGGCTTCACCGAAAGGGAGTTTTTTATTTATCACTTAGCTACTGGTGTATTCTTGTTCTTATAACGTTACGTACCTTAATAAGAAATGATTTTATTCATTCCCAACTGGCCACAATAATGGGCAGACTGGAATAATGAAATGCCATTATACAACCACGAACTGTATTTTTGTTTTGGAAAGTTTCTTGAAGGATAAAAAAAGAGGGTAGTTTGATTAAGTTATTGAAATTGGTGCACACTAAAGTAGTAAAGGTATATTTTAAATAATTATTTTTACATAAATCCAAATTATTTTAATCATATCAAAACGTATCTATTTATTATATTGTAGATATTTTGTGCCAATAAATGTTTAGTCATAAATAATCATTGTATTTTAGTCATTAGAATCATATTTTTGTATAATTTTGTGATTATGACACAATAAAATAATTTCGAAATCCATATTGTTTTGTTTTATGACTACCTAGATCAATGAAAACTAGCATTTAACACATTCACTGCCAACAATAATTTCCTTATTCCTTCTGGGGTGCAACCAATATTATTATGGACTCGCCAGGCGAGTCGCCGGCACTGCATACTAATTTAAATGGACTCGCTAGGCGAGTTTACTGGCATAATATATAGGTAAACTCAATGATTTGTTATTATTGTTGCCGTCGGAGTCTCCACAACGTTTATATTGGTTTCAAAAATAGTTTGGCAAGTGTTAAGTGTATTTCCACGTATAAAAATGGCTGAAAATCAATCAAATAAAAAATGAGGTAAATATTTTACCTAATTTATGCAGGAATTGTAAATCTTTGTACGTGACACGAACGGTAATGAATTCCAAATTATCAGTCTATAGTTTAATTCAAGCCATATCGTGATCAAACTATGTTCATAGATTAGAGAATAGCTGAGCTCTTCTTGTCTTTAGTCTATGATTCCGGTTCCCTTATGTTTCTCTCTGCCCTTTTCATATCGTAGCTGAAGCATACAGACGTTGTAATGTGGTTTTATACTAAATTAATAGAATTCAGATGGTTAGAAGCTTAGATATTTTTATCCTCTATTCCTAATTAATAACATAACATGCGTATGATAATAAATTAATATTGCAATGTGTTGTGTCGGTTTTTGCTTTGGTTAAGCAAACAGCTTCGTCACACTTATACTACGCCTAGGATTTACCTGCCCACTTCGCATAAAGACTGCAACATTTTCTTATTATTTGGAGTTCCGTACCTGAAAGGTAACAACGGGACCCTATTGCTAAAACTTCGCTATCCGTCCGTCTGTTAGTAGGCTGTATCTCATAAACCGTGGTAGCTAGACAGTAGACATATTCACAGATGAACTTCGGTTGCCGCTATTATAACAAATACTAAAAATAGAATAAATTACGAGGCGAACAGAATACTCCGACTGTTCACTTCACCGACGTAGTACGTGACATGAACGGTAATGAATTCCTCTCGAAAAAGTGTTCTGTAGACGCCATGAACGCTAGGTTTCTGGTGGCAGCGGCAGCCTGCGGCGCCCCTGCTGCTAATGTTAGTAGTGCTCTTACTGAATTACGCAAAGTACATCACTTGATAGTTTCGCGCATTCCACCGAAAGTATCGAAAGACGCATACGGAATTAGTATGAAGTTGCTGAGGATCGCTTCAATCGCCCTATTTGGTATTCTTGCCGAGCTCTTTAATCGTTGCATTTCAGAGGGTGTTTTGCCGGCTGCCATGAAGATAAGCAAGGTAGCTCCAATATTTAAGGGTAAGGGAAAAAAAGCTGATATGAACTCATACTGACCGGTTTCTAATATACCGGCAATATCCATTTTTATGAGAATGGACTCAGCCGTCGCCTCATTAACTTCCTAACTCAGTCGAACGCGGTATCTGATCGACAATACGCATATCGGGAGGGTCGATCAACGACTTCGCTGACACGTGAACTGAATCGTTTTATCATACGCATGTTATGTTAATAATAGCGAAACTATAATAAGTGTCTACTTGACAATATTTTTTATTTGACTATATTCTGATTAGTGTCAATAAAAAAAAAACTATTCTATGTTAAGACGACAATCCAATCGTAATTCTAAAACAATTTAAACAATGGACTTGGGCACCAGAAGAATATTCTTTATTGCCAATTCTGGGCGGAGAAAATAATTTACAAATGAGATAACAGCTTGAAACTCTTCAAGAATAAAAATTCAACATTACAGTTAAAAAAAAAATGTAACAAACTTTTTTTTTGTTCTTTATTTTCTCACAAAGTTTACGTCACTTAGGCATAGACCAAATCTTAAATAGGTAGGTACAAGTATTTGATTATTTCCCACCAGTGGGGAAACTTACCAAGAAAAAGAGAACCATGTATCATTACTCCTCAAACACGGTTTCAACAAATAAAACTCCAATATTGCTATAAACAAATCTATTTTAATGGATAAAAAAAAACTAAATACTATTTTTAAAAATAGAACTCCCGCTAAGATTCGATGAAATAAAAAAAAACTTGTTTAACAAATCGCTATCATTAAATGATATATAAATAATATACCATACGATTCTATTTTGCTTATTACGTTGGCAGTCATACTTTTATATACATTTCGTTTACATAATGTTTTTATCTAGTTACATACATTATTAAGTTTAAAAAAAATGCCTTTTGACGTGTCACTAATATTAACGTAATGGGCAACTATTTATTTTCAACAAATTTCATTTCATTGCGCAATATCAACACTATAAAAAGGCATTTTTGTAACAAAAAATATGACGACTTACGACCTCTTTCACCCAACTTGAAGACTCCGTACGAATGAATAAATTTGGAGTCCAAGGGAATATGCGGGCTTCAGGAAAAAAATATATTAAAAACCCCATTACAATAACCGTTTTACCATATTTTTTTAGATTTTATTTTTCTCAATTATCATATATTAATCTAATGACAAAATTCACATATAACTAAAACAAATCATCGCACGTGAGTTTTGTTTCCACGGAGGACCGATTTTTTTCGGTGACGAACAGAAAAAAAAACAATGATACAATTTACAAGCCATTAATGATCACAGATTAAATATTTTAAAATTAATTAATGTTTAAAAAAAATCGGTCCCGAGTGCGAAGGTTGGTTACACACAAGAAGGTAACATTTTTAGGTCTGAAACATATTTGAAAGACCAAAATCCTATACTAGTTTCGACCAATGTAATGCTGACTGTATTTTTTTGCTTTCGCTTCAATTTAAAAGAAAGAAATAGGAAAATGAAGAAAAAAAGATACGAGATATCAACAGCTTTTTTATATTAGTTTATAACTTTTTTTTAAAGGCCAAATGTAAATAATTATGAACCTCGTAGTGAGTGAAACGATCAAATATGACTTTTTGCAAAGGAACCAATCCAAAACAATATTTCTTAACTTTGCATCTCTTTTAAACTTGACTCGAGAGAAAAAGACGCCATTAATTTAGAACTCTTGAATCTGACACAAAACAAATCACGATTTTTTCAAAATACTATTTAATATAATACATATTTCTCTCTCTCTCTCTCGTTTTTTTTAAGACGGAAAAAAAAATTTATTACCAAAAAATAATTTAAAATTAATACATAAATGCGTAGATTTTAATTATATAATTTAATTATATATTATTTTCGATTTATTGGATTTACGTAAACTCTCAGAACATATGATTTTTTTTCTGAGCATTACCATTGGTCGTGTCAGCGAAATAAAAAAACATCCCCCATGTGTATAACCAGCCTTAGATATTATCCATGAATATTTTTTACTACGGATTTGTAAAACATATTAATCCTCCATAATTAAATAATTCAATGGACATTTACAACTATGTTAACATTAAAATCGAAAGCATAATTACCGACGCGTATATAGATTTTTTTTGTAATAAATTTTACATTTTTCTTTTTAAATTTAAAAAAAAGCTACTATATACTACATAGATAAAAACTTTCTGCACTTAATCATATTTACAAAAAAAGATTGGGTTATTGAAATATTATTTTTATAATAGTCTAAATTTACAACGCATTGATTTTTTATTTTTCTGTTGCCAGCCCTAAACTCGGCTTAAGTGTTTTTTTTTTAATTTGTGATGGTGCGTTTTTGATAAATGTAAAGATCTTTGTGTTAGTCTTTAAAGATAATATCTAATAAATTAGCAGCCGCGATTTGTTTTGCAATTAATATAATTAGCAATATACGTTATTTAAATACAATAATTTGAAATGGTTGCTGAAAACCGCACGATGACTTTGAGCGAGTCAGAAATGGACTCCGACCGAGTCAAAAATAACTTTGGTCGAATCAAAAGGGCAGACCGAATCAGAAATGACTTCGCCCGAGTCGGAAACGACTTTGATCGAGTCAGAAACGACTTAATCCTAATCAAAACGACTTTGACCGAGTCACAATGTCACGAAATATATTATTCGTTTTGTTATTCAATAATCAAAACAAGCCGAGTACGAATTCGAGTACATTTTTTATGAATCACAAAAAGAATACAATTGGCGTATATAGAATTATAGATTTATTGGGATTCAAAATTAATACGTCTAAATGCTAAGACAGCTGTGCCCTCAATTATTTACAATTTTGAATACGATTTCGTCGTTATCGACGCAGTACGACTGAAATATCTTTCTGTAAAACGTGGTTTGTAAATTTAAGGAGCGTACTTCTATATGTCTGACCGTACAAACAAACGTTCGATCAAAGTTCAGGTTTAATCTTCGTTCCATACAATAAAGTTTAAGCGTACAATTATAGTTATCGCCGTGCGATCAAGTCCAAGCGTGCCGTTAAAAGTCTGATACGAGTTCTATTCGGACCGCACATTCAATTTTGATAGTACATTTGATGCTAACTGTACCACTGCGGGATCATGTTTGGCAATTTAACTAATATTCTGGCATAAGTTTTTAACGCGCAGTAAAGTCTTACTATAGAATCAAGTCTGACAGTACCGTCAAGTGTAACCGCACGATCAAGTCTGGCCGCAAGATCAAGTCTAACCGCACGATCAAGTCTAACCGTACTATAATATCTAACCGCACGATCAAGTGTAACCGTACGATTATATCCACGACCGTACTCAGAGCGGACAACAAAACAGCCGCTAATCTCTGTTCCCACTCTCGGTCTGTCAAAGACACAAATGCTTGACCAACTGCTCGTGAACGTCTACTTTGGTCAAATCCGCAAACTCCGCCGCCTTACCTCTCTGTAAAATCTCTATGGTACTTCTGGAATCGATCTGTTTGAGATGATACGTCAGCTTTGATTCAGACAACGGGTGTAGAGGTCTGGCGACGTTGAGGTTTGTGTTTTTCAATGCCCTAGCGAGTGTTTTGAGGAATTTTGAATATTGCCGCTCGTTGGCGGTCGCCTCCGGCGTGTTCACGAGCGACGTCGCCTTGTCTATGAGCGCGCATACCGCTGTTAGTGTGAACTGGAATGGGAAACAAGAATTTATTAAGCAGGTGGAATTGGGTAATTAATAAATAATTTATCTATACTAATGTTATAATCTGGACAGATTTGTAGTTTTGCATGTAACGAATAAACTTCAAAACTAATAAATCGATTTAAAAAAATCTTTTGCCATTAGAAAATTAAATTATCACTGATTAACAAGCTACTTTAATTTCAATTAAAGTATCTTATCATATAATGACTTAATTAAATTCTACTCACATTAATGTAAATTATTTTAGAAGTATTATTATATCAGTAATTTATCTATTTATCGATACTACATAATCTCGTTTAAATTTTGTAATTAAGTGAATTGTAAAATTGTTGACATAGGTTTACATGAAATTTACTAAATTAAATATTGTGTGAAATATTGTAATGTGACTTGCCTAGTATAACATAAGTGGTTATAAGGCCAATTAATCATTTCATTTCATATCAGTCTTTTCTTGTCTTCTACCTATGTCGTGACTGATATTTGCTAGGAATTAACGCAGAGCCTAAATCAATAAACCTAAAGACATGAAATATGGAGGGTGTATTCATAATAGGGGTGTACTAAGGAAGGTTTATTAGAAATACAACGCCTAAGGTGGTCAAATGGGGGATCAAAGTTTGAAACTTCATTAAGTTCTATTTTATTTACGGGTAAAACCTGATTGGTATTTGGTTGAAATCAACACAGGCATGAACATTGGAGAGTGAACTGAGACAGGATTTTTAGAAAATCAACCCCTATGAGAGTCAAGCAGCAGTCAGTCAGCCAGGACTTGCTGTTTTATATTTATAAGTTTAAGTATACCGATGCAAGACTATCTTATAGTTTAGGCATATTGATGCGACACTATCTTTTAGTTTAGACATATTGATGCGACACTATCTTATAGTTTAGGCATATTGATGCAACACTATCTTATTGTTTAGGCATATTGATGCAACCCTATCTTTTAGTTTAGGCATATTGATGCAACCCTATCTTTTAGTTTAGGCATATTGTTGCAACCCTATCTTTTAGTTTAGGAATATTGATGCGACACTATCTTTTAGTTTAGGAATATTGATGCGACACTATCTTATAGTTTAGGCATATTGATGCAACACTATCTTATTGTTTAGGCATATTGATGCAACCCTATCTTTTAGTTTAGGCATATTGATGCAACCCTATCTTTTAGTTTAGGCATATTGTTGCAACCCTATCTTTTAGTTTAGGAATATTGATGCGACACTATCTTTTAGTTTAGGAATATTGATGCGACACTATCTTATAGTTTAGGCATATTGATGCAACACTATCTTATTGTTTAGGCATATTGATGCAACTCTATCTTATAGTTTAGGCATATTGATGCAACCCTATCTTTTAGTTTAGGCATATTGATGCAACCCTATCTTTTAGTTTAGGAATATTGATGCGACACTATCTTTTAGTTTAGGCATATTGATGCAACCCTATCTTTTAGTTTAGGCATATTGTTGCAACCCTATCTTTTAGTTTAGGAATATTGATGCGACACTATCTTTTAGTTTAGGAATATTGATGCGACACTATCTTATAGTTTAGGCATATTGATGCAACACTATCTTATTGTTTAGGCATATTGATGCAACTCTATCTTATAGTTTAGGCATATTGATGCAACTCTATCTTATAGTTTAGGCATATTGATGCAACCCTATCTTTTAGTTTAGGCATATTGATGCAACCCTATCTTTTAGTTTAGGAATATTGATGCGACACTATCTTTTAGTTTAGGCATATTGATGCAACCCTATCTTTTAGTTTAGGCATATTGTTGCAACCCTATCTTTTAGTTTAGGAATATTGATGCGACACTATCTTTTAGTTTAGGAATATTGATGCGACACTATCTTATAGTTTAGGCATATTGATGCAACACTATCTTATTGTTTAGGCATATTGATGCAACTCTATCTTATAGTTTAGGCATATTGATGCAACCCTATCTTTTAGTTTAGGCATATTGATGCAACCCTATCTTTTAGTTTAGGCATATTGATGCGAAACTATCTTTTAGTTTAGGCATATTGATGCGACACTATCTTATAGTTTAGGCATATTGATGCAACACTATCTTATAGTTTCGGTATATTGATGCGACACTCTTCGATCTTTTATTTTCTAAAATGTCTGGCAACACAGGATGTTACTTACCGGTGAAGTGAGCGCGTAAGGTGTCCGCGCCGGGTCGAACGCTTCAGCCAGCAGACTGCAGCACTCTAGTATCGTGGACCAACCCGTACTGCTCTCTATGTACCTGGTGGTATTCAAACATAAAAACTTAGTAAAATCCATGCTAATATATATATTTAATTAAAACAATACTAGCAGTTTGCTAGCAGTTAAGTTTGTTCTCCCGTGAAAGAAGTATATAATTTATGGCACTCTTCGGACCTAGATCTCTGTGTCAAAATCAAGTCACGCCAAGTCAAGTCAACTCGCTCAATTGCTGAGTTACTTCTACTTGGGACAAGCCCGCTTGGGTTGGGGATGCTCGACTTGCATCTACAATCAATATACTAATAGTATACTTCAAGTCCCACTACAGATTTGGTGGACTAATGCGTGTTTGATTCATTCCTTTCCTCTTTCTCCTTTTGACATATTATTTTTATAATTAGTAAAGGGCAATTGAATTTTAATCAATCAAATCCCTCCCTTTATAATCCTAGATCCGTAGGTCGGAACCAGCAGTGTGAGGTTACGTACCTAGCCAGACTGGGCGCCAGCTCGGTGAGTGTAGCGCGGTCCTGCCTGCGCAGCAGCGAGGGCGCGCTGCGCACCACGCGCCACCACAGCGCACGCAGCCGCGCATGCGTGCACGGCACGCGACGTACGAACCGGGACACCAGCGTCTGTATAACAATTTAATTAAATTAATATTTACCACTAGGGTATAAGCTACGTTCGTGCTAAATATTTAAAAATCAATCCTCTTTTTGCTACATTTATAACATAAATAAGAACATAGCCATCGCATTGAGTACCACTTATTTTGGGAAGTCGGTAAGAATAGGGTTATATATATACCGTACGCAGTAAATAACTAGAACCAAGATGGCGGTATCGTCCCTTTCACTCTCACGGGTAGTTTGGTAAGTGGGAACAGTACAGCACGTCTCGCGCAAACTCAACTTGTTTGACGCGTACTATAGAACAATTGATGATAAATAGAATTATTGTACGGTCTATTTAGCTCTGACACGGCCAAGACGTCTACCAAAATATGCCTTAAGATGTGGTTTATTATGCATTAATAAAACCTTAATCAGTAGCCTACTTCATTGTGTAAAAAATATCTTATTTCTGTGAATTGAGGTGGAATTATGACATCCCTAGAAGATTTCTGTATTCTAGGTTGACTCCAATGGTCACATTGGTCTATAAATTGGTCACAAATGTCAAAAATGACACGGTAAACCTTTATGCGTAAATATCATTTAAATATTTTGAATGGAAATTAATTCTGTATGTTTCGTTCGGAAACAATTAAATCAATTTTTTGTTGACGTGTCACAGCATAGACAACCTTTTGTATTAAGTTCGTAAGGTGTATCCGAGAGCTCTTCGTGGCTTTTGTTTTTGCGGCCATTTGTCGGTCGCAACCAGTATCTGAGTAGCATTGCCTTGGATCGGACGTGTGTACCGTACCTACTCCGAGCAGCTTTCGCCACGTTCGCGTTTCGGCATCAGCCTTCCAAATCGGCAAGTCACTGGTCCATCACCACGCGGTGCGGTGTCGGTTTTCGACAGTCTTCAGCAGGACCTCAAGAAGAAGAGACGCTTGCGCAATCATCACAGCCGGAGAAGTTCCACCCCAAGACCTGGACGGCGTCCCTAGATACTCCGCCGACAAAGGTACCTCTCGCTTCACCATATTTTGATGCGTTCGAGCCGGATTTGTAGTTTTCTGTGCTGTGGCTACGTATTTTTACCTACTTGCACGTGTTGACATTGCGTGGTTAGGTTAAAATATCAATTTATTTTGCGTGTAATTCTACACATTCCTTGTTATTTTTGTACCTCTTTTGTCAATCATCGTAGCGACGACTAGCTTCCCGTTAATATTTTTGCCCTATAAAGTATTTGTCTGTATTGTATTGCGTCGTTCGTGACTTACAATATGGCGGAAGAAGACATATTTCAAAGGGACATTTTACTTGATGAAGTAAATAACATTTTAAACTATTTCGAAATTAATGAACAACAGGAACTTGAGCGAAAGATATTCAATTAATTCAGAGAAACTTCTTAAAGTTGTAAACCAAAATTGAAAAAACTGCGATATGTTACGTTATTTTGAATTTGGTTGATAGATTAATAATCCCTAACGTATTTATGGTATCATGTAAACAGTCCTGGTCGGGGCGGGCTCCTTACATTATTGAAAAACCTCTTCTAATTTTATCTAGAATTATATACTACTAGCTCATGCCCGCGACTTCTGCGTCGTATTTATAATTCCTTCTACATAAATTAGAATAAAATAATAGCTTTAATATCAGATAGTTTTAATTTGTATAACAATAGACATTCTTTGGATGTAAGCGATCGTCATTTTCCTTCTCTTTAACCTACTGGTATCAAGAGTATTCCATATGTTGACCAGAGATATAAGCTACTACCATACCAAATTTCATTAAAATCAGTCCAGTCGTTTCGGAGACTAGCCCAGACAAACAAAAAAATATATATTAATTAGTTCACTTCTTACATCACTTTGGACTCATTTTTAAGCATTTATTGTCATATTTTAATCAATTATTTTAAGTGTAGATTATAAGGTGAAATAATAAAAATGTGATAAATGAAGAACTGCTCGACCGATTTTATGCAAACTTCACATGAACCATCTACTATATAAATAGTCCGAACAAAACCTAATTTAAAGCATTTGGTATGGATACGTGAGCCCGTTCTTGACTCAAAAAAATTATAAGAAAAAGTGGCATTGATTTTTATATATATATATATATTTATTTGTATAGCTCTTCCACTCACCCGTCCCTTTCTAACTTGCAGCACTTGCGACAGTCTGTCTCCGTGTAAGAGTCCGGCGAACATTTTGTTGATAAGATCTTCTTTATCTTCGTCCAGTAGGTTCTTGTGTGGAGGAGGTTTGGTCGATACGGCTAGATTTACTACCTGTCAATATATATATAGATATTATTTTGACCATAAATAAATACTTATGCTTGGGATCTACTCGAAGACGAGAATGTCTTAAAACTGATAAAGAATCCTTGCTTTAGTTTTAAATTATTATTTAAAATTAATTTATGAATTTTAATTAGTTCCTTTATTAAAATTCATAAATTGAATTAATAATTTAATTCAATAGATTAAACTATTAATTAAAATTAAATATGTAATTACAATTAAATAATTAAATCATATTTTAGCGCTGATACGATGCCTATTAAGAGCCTTTATTATGCAGAATTAAAAATAACTTTTTTCATAATAATAAAACGTGTAGGTCTTAAATATATCACAGCAGGGACTGTTATCGATAAATGAAAAAAAAACGACACTTTTAGTAAAATATCGAATCAATATCTATACGTCCATGAAATATCGATATGTATATCAATTTTTTATTTTCAATAAAATGGTATCGATAATGTTATCGGTACTCCATGCCCATATGCCGCGAACGCGCGGCGTTAAAGGTATCTCGGCTAAGCCCAAAGTGGCAACGTCGCACGTTATGCCACCGCGCGCAGCGACCGTGGGGCCCACGGGCGGCGCATGCCACGGTGCGCAGTGGCGGAGGTAAGCGGGCGGAAGGATTTTTTTGATAATATACCGGTATTTATGTAACAGGTACCAATAAAATAAATACACATTAAAGTATAGATATTAATGTAATGAAATAATATATCAGTATTCACACCGAAAAAGAGATACCCCATTACCAATATGTTTATCGGTATTTTGATATCGATACCAAATTATATCGATATAACAGTACCTGCATCACAGTGAAGCGATTGACATCAATTACAAACAATTACGTTACAATTTAGGGGGTGAAAAGAGGTAGAGGCCCCTGAACGAAAATTGTATCAGAAACACGAAAACAGTGAAGGATCGGTGATAGCCTTAAATAATGGATTATAATTTATAAATATATTTCACTAACTTGTCTCTTGTCTATGGTCTCGGACTTGGGGCTGTCCTGTTTTGGTCTCCGTTGCACAGACTCTATGTTTTTCAAAAACACATTCGACTCGTATTCGGGGTCATTCTCCAACTCTTTCTGTGCAGCTTCTAGTTGCTTCTGCTTTTCTTCTCTTTCCTTGGGATTGGAGATGAGAAAATAAAATAATTAGCCTTATTTTTCTTTGTTGCCAGCGTGGAATAATGAAAGTAATTTTACTTTGGTGTAATAATACTTAAGGATATTAGTCCACCCATCAAAGTGAACCCTGCGTGGAAAAAAATTTATCAAAATACCAAAATAAATAAAAAATTTGTTACTCTATACAAAAACAGGTCACGTGATCGGCCAAGTTGTATGGAGGACGATCTTTTTTATAATTTTGCGAATTTTTGTATTACAACATTGACGTGTAGACTAACACCTTGTATTTATTCCAGACTTTCTTCTATAGTACGTATTCTGAATTGACTAAAATAAATATTTATACCTAACAGTATGAACAGCAGATTTTTGTTCGTATTTACAGTTGTTGCTTCCATACTGAAAGCTGCTTGTAACGATAGCGACTCCATTTCAGCGTGCGCAAACCGATTACTCTATATTTATATATATATATATTTACATATACAACGTGAAACAGAAAGTATACCCATCAAAGTTAACTATTTTTTGCTATTGCAAAAAAGAATTTTTTGTTTTAACAACACTTTTAATTTTTTATTTATTTATCGTCAGCACGACAACTAACGTTTTTAGTAAAATCAAAAAAAGTTATCAATTTTGACACGAATTGTTTTTTTTTAACAACTCTTTTAATTAATTAATTTTTTTAGAGGACGTGATCAATTCTTGCTTTTGTAATATGTTGTTCTACGCAGGGTCCACTTTGATGTGTAGACTGACACCATTAGGTATTGTCACACCTTTCTGTTACCTGCACGTTGTATATGAGGGTTAAAAATATAAAAAAAATCACCTTCAATATAAGTGCGTTAGATATCGCCAGCGGGTCGTTCAGCTCTTCAAGCCTCAGCAATATTAGATATAACGCTTCAATGTCTAATAACAACTGCTTAGTGCGTTTCATCTCTCGAGGTGCCTGGGGGAAAAATATATATTGAATTTAAAAAAAAAAAACAGATGTATTAATCCGAAAAAAGTTTATATGGATACTTAAAAATTGAAAATAACTTTTCAAATATAAACCTCAACTTGAGAAAATATCAACTGCTCCAAATAAACAAGTGGTTACTTGTAGAAGCGAGTTCGAAAAAACCCGACTGATAAATATTGAAACCTGTTTATCATACTTAATTTCTTTTTTTTTAATTTTAATGTATCCAGTGTCACTCTCACGACTGTGACGAATCTATTGACACCACTCACAAAGAGATACGACAAGACATATAAAATACGACAAGCCGTTTAGGCTTTAGGGCGTGCCAAAGAAATATACAAACACTCGAAAAACATAACCCTCCTCCTTTCACAGTCGCGTAAAAGTACAAAATATAAAAAAATGAAACAGATTTATTAATCCGAAAAGAGGTTACTTACATACTAATAACTAAATATAACTTTCAACATAAACCTTTAATCGAGAAAATATTAACTATTCCATATAAAAAAAGTGTTGATAAATCTTGAACGCATCCAAAACCCATTTTTTTTGTTATCAAATCGAAAATACGGGTAGGTAATTTTTCCCATCCGATCTACACGTCAATACTTTTGCGACTGCCAGATTAGGCCCGATCACTCTCTCTTCCGCCTTAGCGCTACGCCGACGCATATGTCGAATACATTAAAAAATTCGCCGATCATGGTGAACCGTGCTCAGGATCCCCTCTCGTCACGATCACCATCATCAACTTACAATCAGCACTCCAACATAGAAGAATAGAGCAAAGGAATTGCAGCAAATCCCACAGTCGAAGACCCGAATCCGCTAATCTACGCGAGCACGAGGAATCCGGCGAGTCAGTCGCAAATTTCCCCCTCATTCTCAACCAAATATTATTCAATGACAACACTTGACTGTCTGAGCCAGACTTCGGACTGTTTTACCTAGACATGTGATTTTTTGAGCCAGACTTTTGACTGCCTGAGCCAGACTTGTTACGGTATGATTATTAGAGCAAGAAATGACTACATTTAAAATTGTTGACCCGCCATTTCTGTTGACAATAATGGAAAGACAAATGAAAAAGAATGTACTCCAATTTTTTATTGTAATAATTATCTGTATTTTTGCTGTTAATTATGTTACGGTTCACAGATGACAGATACAATAATATTTTTACTGGTGGCATCTGACGGTCTCAACATAAATATACATACAACACTTTTATGTAAATAACTCGGGAAGAAAATGGAAAAAAAATATGGTATTTTTAGCATGAACTTTTCATTACATTATCTCGAAATGGTTTTAGAATTTCCATCATTTTGCAAAAATAAAATGTTGTCAAATAGATATATATATATATATATACACGAGACGATCCAATGTATAGAGTAAGGTAATATTAGTCTCAGAAGTACTCGTATGTATAGTCGATAGTGAAGTTTTGATCCAGAATGTTATGTTATTAGTATGATATAAGTTGTTTGCAATCACGCTTACCTCGGCCGGGTTGGCGGTAGACGCGACGCTCGGAGCCCTGGAGTTCCTCCCAGTGGGCTGTTGTTCACCGCCCACCACCTCCAAGTCTATTATCTTACGTGGGGCTGTCACACTGCCACACTGTGGAGGCAACATGTAAACACTTTTATTAAACGGTCAAGAGCTTATTACATTGTTGGATGGTCTCAAAATGTCCAAGAGGTGCAGTGTTTAGGCCGCTTATGGCTTTGAAATAAAATCCAATGTTATTCTTGAAGTAGTTTAATTTAGAATATAATTATTACAAAGATGTTGATTCGACCTGTCGACTGTCAATGCGAAGTGAATATAAAATTAATGGCAGGGAAAATGTTGCTGAAGCCTGGCGACTTTGCTCGCAATATTATCACAGGCGTTAACATGTTCGTGAGTGAGCCTATATGTCATTCAGTTTTTTTTTGGCGGTTAGAGCCATACTTGTGGCTATTTGAGCCAAATGGCAGTTTGGACGTGACGTTTTAATAAAGATGGGTGATTATTTAAGCTAGACTTACAAATGCTTGAGCTAGATTTGAGACTGCTAAAGCAAGAATGTAATCATTAGATTTATTTAACACAGTTTGAGCTAGAACAGTCAGAATGTAAGAGTCAAAGCTTGAATTGTTGGGGTTTGAACTAGACTTGAGACTGTTTGAGCCGGACTAATAACGATTTGGGCCAGACTTGCTACTGTTTGGGCCAAACTTGCTACTGTTTGAGCCAGACTTGCTACTGTTTGAGCCAGACTTGCTACCGTTTTATACAATTACATTAATATTATATCAAAATATGGCTCTAGTTATATATAATAAATATAATTTTAAATTCAACCTGTTGCATATACGTGCACGGCGTCGCGTTTTCGCTCGTAGAGTTGTGTCGTGCTCGCTTGCTTTTTTATACTATGACACTAGGAACTTGAGACTGTTTAAGCCAGATGTTGACTGTGAAAGCTAGATTCGTAAAGTTTTAATCAAGATTTGTGCTCCTCAGAGACCGGCGAACGTTTTGAGCCAGACTTGGAGCTGTCACAGCTAAACCTGCTAGTATTTGAGTCAGATTTGATGACAGCCAGATGACCGTTTGAGCCAAAATGTGATTATGAAAGCTAGAATCGCAACGGCTTGGTCAAGATTGGTGCTTTTCAGACACTGGCGAACGGTTTGAGCCAGACTTGGGGCTGTCAGAGCTAAACTTGCTAGCATTTGAGCCAGATGACTGTTTGAGCCAAAATGTTATTATGAAAGCTAGAATCGCAACGGTTTGGTCAAGATTGGTGCTTTTCAGACACTGGCGAACGGTTTGAGCCTGACTTGGGGCTGTCAGAGCTAAACTTGCTAGCATTTGAGCCAGATTTAAGACTGCTTGAGCCAGAATTTGACAATTAGAGCTAAAATTGCAGTAAATGTTGGCTGCTTAGTTACCTGTAGTTTCCCCAGAGAGTTTTCAAACTGTTGGGGCACATACGTGCGCGGCGCCGAGTCTTCACTCGTAGAGTTGTGTCGCCCCGAGTTGTGACGCTCCCGTCTCGTCTGCTCTTGCTGTACACCTGCAAATAAATATATTGTTATAAATATTAAGAACTTTTAAAATTTAATACTCTAAAACACAAAACACAAGGTGGAGTATTGTGACCTATGTTATTTTTCTTTTAAAATTATCTTGATAAATCTTAAAAATGAACAGGACATTTTTTTGCGATTCGACCCCTCCCCCTCCGAAATTGGATTTTGTTTCTGTAATAACTGAAAACTGAAAGTATGAGCGTTCGCTATATTATATTTGAAGTTTTACGAAATTTGGCTTTAATTTGACTTGGTTATCACTTTACTATTGTTTTTTAAATGCAAACTTTACTCAGGCACAATAGTCGAGTGTATCCCATCTGGCCCGGTGCCGGGCCACAGCAGAAGAAAAGTTTTATCTGATTAAAAAAGTTTTATTTTAATAAACAGTTTTTATTGCGTGCGTGACGTCATATACCGGCTCCAGCGGAAGACCAGCTCTGGTTGTTACAACCAGCATTTTGCTGAGTTGGGGCCGAGTTGTGATAAATATTTCATTACTTTTAATTTATTATTTTGTATAGTTTGGTTGTAATAACATGTGTTATGTTACTATTCATACGTTCATTCACTCATAAAGGGGACGATGGCACTTGATTTGTGTCATCTGGCCCGATAAATATATCATCGTGCCAGTTAAAACGATTTTTTCCCATGTGGCCCGGCGCCGGGCCAGATGGGATACACTCCAATAGTCTATATAAAAAAGGTTCTATCACTGACATTTCAGAATCAACGCAGAGCCAAAACCGCTTCATTTGTAGTGTACTTAATTATAGGTGAATATTGAGAAAGGGTTTTCGGAAATTGAACCCCTAAGCGAGTCAAATGGGATTCAAAGTCTGAAACTTTTTTATATTCCTACTTATATCGTGGACAAGGAATTGTTTTTGCGAACTTGGCAGTTGTCATTTTTGTATAAGTATTTGTATCTTTCTTTTTTTATTATTTATTTATTATTTTTTAGGGTTCAGCAACAATGATATTCTTACCTCCGCTATAGAAGGGATGGTTCTGTTGGTTCGCCTTATGAGCTTCTTTGATTCCTTCCTTCTCTTTCTTCGCTTGTCTCTCTAAGAACACCTGGAAAGAGACAAAAGATGGCGTTGAACACACCAAAGAATAATAATAATCTAAAAGAGTTGTTTCAAAAATGTATGGAGCTCCGGCCAGGACAGTGAACATGATACCGTAAATGCGTTAGGGATTATTCATATTTAATACATCAACCAAATTCAAAATAAAGTCGTAACTTATCGCAGTGTACAAAATTAATTTAGAATCAAAATATTTCCATGTTATTTACGCAAAAACTTTTACCGTGACAATTCTGACACATGTGACAGGAGGTACAATTTATAGACCAATGTGAGCATTGGAGTCAACCTAGAATACAGAAATCTTCCAGGGATGCCATAATTCCACCTCAATTTAAGAATTTAGATATTTTTGTACACATAGGAGGCGCCTGACGCATTTTTCATTAAAACACAGTATTAACCACATCTTTAGGCATTTTTTGGCAGACGTACACCGTGCTGGCCGATAATTGAACAAGTCCTTTTATAGTAGTAGTATTACATATTTAATGTAAACCTGTAACTTTTTATTCAATATTCAAGACAGCTAGGCAATGGACCACCAGCTCGCACGATGGCTGCCAGAACACACCGTTTGGTGCTTGGCGACAGATATATCAACTTCAGGGTGCTAGCTAGCCAGGAGAACGTTACAAAAAATGCTTTAGTTGCCTTCACTGGTACCTCAGGCTCTTTTTGCATATTTCGTGAGATCGAACTACGTACCTCTCGCATGGCAATCGACCCCACTAACCACCCGGCCATCATCGCTACATTTAAAAAAAAAACAAAAACCAACTTACAGTATAATAAAAGTCGTGTATATAAGGCGTGCCAGTGTTGAGCTGCAAAAGCTGTATATTGACCAGCCATTGCTTCTCCCGAGGAGTCATTAGCCCAGCGTACTCGTCCGTGTCGCTGCCGCCGTCCTCACCGTTCATTACTGACCTGGAAAATATATAACAATATGGGACAACATCCACACAAAGGTGTTCAGGTCCCAAACTAGGCAAAGCCTGTGCCATTGTGACTTGATCACTGATATACATACTTACATACTTTTTATATATATGTAATAAATACCCAGACACAGCTCAAACAGACATGTTCACGCACACAAATGTTTAACCTGTCCGGGGATCGAACCCGTGACCAGTGGCAAGTAAAAACATCACAAAAACTACGGTCGGTGTAAGGTACGAGTAGAAGACTTGAAATATTTATCATGCTCTGTATTTAGCATTTTTTGTTATAGCAACAACAGAGATACATCTTCAATGAACAATTCAACGGCCCAGCTATCACGGTTCACGAGATACAGCCTGCTGACAGACATTCTTACCCATTGGGTACGTTACCCTAAAAGACAAATTACTTAACGTTCCAATGTTCCACACTATAACATGTATCGACTCATAGCACCCCGTTCCTAAGGTGGCCTAGCACCCTGACTCACAATGAGTTTCCGCTCGGCTTAAAAAAAATTGCAACACGCATTACACGAAGCTTGTTACGTAATCTAAAATATTATATCAGTTTAAATCTAGAATTGAATTTCGAAGTAATAATTTATTATCTTCATTGGAAGATATGAAAAACTTATTGAAGTTTTGCGTAATTCGTGTTGGCAAATTTTAGAAGCCGAGCGGAAACTCATTATGAATAATTAAGTATTCATAATGAGTTTCCGCTCGGCCATTAAAATTTTCCAACACGAATTACGCAAAACTTTAATAAGTTTTCATATGAAACTCATTATGAATATAAGTATTCTGCCAACAATTTCATCAACAGCATGTTTATTCAATAACTTTTTGACCGATCCTGTTCATACTAAGAATTTTAAGGTTAAGTATTAATGTATTGACAAAATTAAAAAAATTCCAACTTACCTAGTCCCACATGTGCTTGTATTACTGCTAAAGCTCCCGTTATGCCTGTTATTATGCTGAGTGTTATTCAACATGGGATGATTGATATTGCTGAACTGATTTCTATTCAACAGCGGGTGATGGGTAGCATTATGAAAACTATTATTGAACTGCAACATTGGATGCGTGTTCTGTATAAGTTGCACTAGATTTTGTGACGTCAAATTATTTTGATTTTTGGAATTGTTGTAAATTCTAGTCTGTTGTTTTTTCTCGTTTTTCAAACCTTTATTCGGGGATAGATTTGAATTTTGATTTTGTGGCATGTTGTGGCCAGACTGACTCATATTCTGGCCGGGTTGACTCATGTTTTGTATGGGCTGACTCATATTCTGGCCAGGTTGATTCATATTCTGACCAGACTGACCCATATTTTGGCCAGGTTGATTCATGTTTTGGGTCATTTGATTTACGTTTTGCGGATGTTGATTTTTGAACATCATCTGCTTGTCTATTATGGTTGACTGTTGTTCATTCGGTTTTGGTATTGGACCCTGGAACAAATATATATAATTTAGTAACAATTCAATCGTCAATAATATAAATACACTTCATTATAAATATAACAAAAGTCTAAATTAAATTAATTACCTAAATGCATAAATATATATGAATCTGCACTACTATTATAAGGATGATTAAACAAAAATTCTTTCGCCGTTAGAAAGCTACATTATCACTGAGTAACAGAGGCTAGCTACATCTATTACTAGAAAAAAATTAGGGATCCTTAAAACAAACCCGGATTGTGCTCTTGACCATTTCTAAAACTTCTGTGAAAAAAATGTGTGAAAAAAGCCACTTAGCTAGCTGTCGAATAAGCGCTATTGAATATGGATAGTGGGGTCGATTGCCGTGCAAAAGGTACGAGGTTCGATTCCACGAAACATTTAAAAAGAGTCTGAGCTACCGGTGAAGGAAAACATCGTGAGGAAACCATAGCATGGTAGTAGGGCGTTTTCTATCGCTCGGCCGGCTAGCTAACGTTGTGTTCTGGCAGTTTTCCTTGAGAGCCAGTGTATTCCAGACTAGGCATGCTCCATCTAAGGCTACAGTATCGCTGACTTCCGTGGTCGTGCGAACTTGTGGTCAAATGCCTAGCTGTGTAGGATAAAAAAAGAAGTATTGAATATGAAAAGGTGATACTTACACGAAAATTATGATTAATCTGGCCCATATTTGGACTAAAATTTTGCCTCTGCATATTAATACCAGGCGGGGGCATCATCATTCTGTTCTGCCCCATCATATGGGGAAAATGGTTCATCTGTCCAAATTGATTGCCGTTCGGAATCACATGATTCACATTCTGACCGATCTGACCCACATTCTGGCCCATCTGACTCACGTTCTGGCCCATCTGATTACTGTTCTGACCCATCTGATTATTCTGAGCTATATGGTTCACGTTATGACCCATGTGGTTATGATTTTGCGGCAATTGGTTATGATTCTGATTCATCTGATTTACGCCAACCTGATTCGGCATCATTTGGTTATTCTGATGCATATTTTGCGGCATCATCATATTGTTCGGTCCGTGGTTGTTTTGAAACTGTGTCATTTGGTTGTGTTGGATGAATTGGTTGACATTTTGGGGCATTTGGTTAACATTCTGACCAATTTGGTTCACGTTTTGACCGAGTTGATTTAAGTGGTTCGGAATCATCTGGTTGTTTTGAGTCATTTGCGGATTCTGATTGAGTAGTTTGTTTAGCGGTTGGTTCATACTGTTGTTAGGCTGTTGTGGAGCGAATGGCAGCGGCAGAGGTCCTTGCAAACCGGCCGGCCTTTGTAGTATGACTGGAAATCTAGGCTGTAAGAGAAACCAACATACTTATTATAAACAAGTAGTATATAATATTAAAACAGTGAGGAAAAAAAGATTTTCATCCCACCATCTCGGAAAGAGTATTTTTGCTTATGTTAACAATAAATGAGAAAATTAAAATAAGTGATTAATTTTTTTTATTTTACGTATATAGTCATTTCCTCGCTGAGGTGGGATGAAAAGTTACGTGTTGCACTCGAGTGCAAAGATTTTTCAAATTTTCCCTTGCTAACGCTCAGGATTCTAATTTTTTAAATTCAATTATAGAATCCTTTGCTTGCTCGGTCATCAAAAGTGAGCACGCGGTTAAAAAAGCAACTTTGCACTCTTGTATAACAAAAAACTATTAAAATCATTCGTTAAGCAAATTGCTATTACTTTGATTTGTAAACAAAGGTACCGGACCGATTTAGGCAAGATTTATATGGGACTACCTGAAAAGTTTTCATACAAAAAAAGTAGACATCATACATACAAAAATAAAAATGTATAACATCTTCAAATGGGTCCAGGTATTCAGGTCCAAATTCCTTCTTTTTTTATGTAGGCTGCAAATAGTAGTACAACTGACTTGAAAGTCAATTCATCAACACGATTACTAATCGGCATCACATGATTAACATTCTGACTCATCTGACCAACATTCTAATTGATCTGACCAACATTCTGACTCATCTGAACCACACTCAGTCCCATCAGATTACTGACCTGGAAGTAATTCTGCTTGTTTTGCACCTGCTGCGGCTGATTCTGCCGCAGCTGACGCTCGATCTCCTCCACCGTGCATACATTCTTCAGCTGTTGGACTTTTTGTATCTGATTCAAAATATAATACAACATTTTTTGCAACACTTAAACATAATTTATATAACAAGTTATAATACATTATATAAAGTTTAAATCAGACTCCAAACTTTCAGTTATTATTTACACTGACCATATAAATAGGAAAGAATTGTTTTATTGTATGTTTAACGAATAAACTTAGACACTGGTAGACTGGTATCAAAAACTAGTTTTTCCGTTATAAAAATATACATTACCAGAGAGTAAAATAGGCTTTATTTACAAAAAAAGATCACATGTGCGAAGCAGGTACGTGCCGCTAGTGATTTATAAACCTAACTGCCGTGATTGATGATGACATTTTTTTTTATTATTACTTGGTTCGTCAACTGGATGTTACAACTGTATTGAATTTAAAAAAAAAAAAACTATGTCAAAGTTATGGCTGAACGCCCTTCTAAAAACGAAAACAGCAAGCTTAAAAAACTCAAAACATAATTACTTATACACTAAAAAAATAATTAAATTATCTGTTTACAAAGAATTTCTTAATACAACTAGCCGACGCACTGAAAATATCAACATCCTGACAGACGCTATTGTAATTGTAACTTATCCTGATTATCATAAAACTTATTTGGGACTAAGTAGATAGCATGCTCTTCCAAACAAAAATCCAAGTTGAAATCATCACCCAGATTCACAATAAGTTTCCGCTCGGATTTGAAAAACTTTGCAATAACTTATTAGAAAATCCTAAATTATGACATTGAAAATCGATTCTAGATCTAAACTAAAATTACAATCACTATTTAACATTTTAGATTAGGTAACAAGCTTCGCGTAATTCGTGTGTTAGCAAAGTTTTCGAATCCGAGCGGAAACTCATTGTAAATCTGGGTGAAGGTAACAATCACAAAACATAATGCAGTTGAATCGATAACATCCTCGTTCAAAGCCGGTCATAATTCGATGGGTAAATCACTTTTTTTTAAAAAGAACTTGTCACTTTACCTGAGCGGGTGGGTCGTGCCTCCACACGCTAGAGCCGAGAGTGTGTCTCGGCGCGTCGGTCTCGTCCAGCACCAGCTGCGATAGAGACGCTTCTGTAACAATATACATAGACAAAAATTAATCAATGAAGTTAAATTAATCAATCAATTATCAAAAACTTGAACCTCGACCATTACTGACCAACTAGAAAGTACTTTCTTAAAAAAAAAAAAACAACAAATTGTTCCAGGCATTTCTCATAATTCTAGGCCACCTCAGATAAAATTGATTCGTTTTGAAAACAAAGTGCTTGTCTGCTTCATTTTATCGGGCTCCAGTTTTTATGAAGACAAATTTTGCTATGTTATTTTGATTTAAAAATCTCAGGTCTCTTTAAAAAAAAGAGGATTTAAATACGTTATTTTTACTTGATCTTTTCACTACGGCCCTTAAATTGGGGGGTCAATAAATTTTAAATGTTTACAATTATATATGTTGCTTTGTATTTATGGAGTACTGGTGTCCGAAATAGAAGATTTGAATTAATGAACAATTAATAGGAAATCCTTACCGAGCTGCGAGTTGGAGATGTCATCGATGCCATCGTGTCTCCGGCTGCTCTCCAGCTGGTGAGCGAGGTGCTCGTGCTCCACCTCCCAATCAAACTCGTCCGCTGCGGGACAGATAATACAATATGGTTTATTTGACATATGTATCAACCCAGTGTCCCACTGCTGTGCACGGGTCTCCCCATGAAGGGGATGTAGGCCATAGTCCACCACGCTGGCCAAATTGAGGCAACGGGTTTACCGACTAGTCTACCACTAAATTTGAAATAATGGTTAAGTAATATGGTTTTTTTGGTTTTTGTAACAGAAAGCATTCATTTGCAACTTTAGCCTGATTATAAATTGTTGTTATATAAGTTCGTTTATTGTTTCAAATAAATATTTCTCTTCTTCTATTTTCTATTTCTACAAAAAGCAATAGTTCACTAAATGAGGTACAATTTGTACGTGATACAATTTGGTTTTTGAAACAAGACAATCTGACGTTGAGAGAAAAGTAATATTAGTCTAAGGTATCTATAGTCAGGACCGTTGGTTTCTGGCTTAAAAAAATGTTCTTTTTAATTCTTTTAGTTATAAAGCGTTTGGCCGCCCGCCCGCACGACTACGTAAGTCTATGACACTGGCCCTAGATGATACATGACTGCCCGGAATACACTGGCTCTCAAGGAAAACTGACAGAACACAACGTTAAGTGCTTGACAACAGATTTTATCAACTCGATGGTGGTAGCTTAGCATTACAAAACGCTCTGCCACCATGGTGGAATTTAAAAAGTGATAATAAAATTTAGTACAACAGATTCTCACTAATCCGAAACTATTGAAACCATATGATGCCGGATTATTGGAATGTTTGGATTACTGATTTGTATAAAAAATCGTAGTAAATACAGGTATGTTTTTTTTGTAAAACCCCCGTTATTTATTTTGGCGGCCATTTTGGATTCGAAATTATCAAAATGTATAGTATTCCAATAGTGGAGCTCTCTCATTTGATACCTACCCATATTGAGGGAGTTGTGAAAAGTATTGTTCTTCGCCATTTTTGTAGCGGCGGCCATCTTGGACCGGTTTTCATCGAATATAGCTAAGAACATTCCAGAATAATACAGCTTTCGTACAAAACAAATCAAAATCGGTCCATCCATTTGGGAGATACGATACCACAGACAGACAGGCACACAGACACATCAAACTTATAACACCCCATCGTTATTGCGTCGGGGGTTAATAACAAAGAATTTTGTACAGGAAATAATGAAGTATTTGTGTCCATATTCTAAATATTTTTTAAATTATTGCAGATGTCCAAATTGAGGTGGAAATATTTTTTTTTATTTTTATTAATTAAATTATTCATTTTAAGGGATTCTTATTGTCAGAGGCAAGGTGGATTTCTTGGATGTCGGTCTATTGATCGGATTACTGAGATTCTACTGTAGCGAGTTCTGATAGCTACTAGAATAAGAATGAATAACAAATATTTATTGGCCTTCAAATAACATTCGTTACAGGCAAGTCTTGTTACATTTGAATTATTTAAACTTAAAAAAAATATTTAATAGAATACAATACAATAATTCTTTATTGTCACCACAAAAATACAACACAAAAAGAATACAACAAACAAATAACATGGCACAAAAGGCGGTCTTATCAATAAAAAGCGATCTCTTCCAGACAACCTTTATAGGAGATAGATAGATTCTTGGTTTATGGCTTCTGCGACAGGTTGTCACAATTCTGCCAGTGTCCGTTTCATGATAGTGTCATAAACTTGGAGGAGGTGATTCTTACTAATAATATGAACAGTTGATTGTAGTAAGAATTTCACAAATTTTGAAATGTGAAAAAAAAAAAAAAAAAAACAGTCCCAAGAAGACAACCTTTATAGGAATGGAACATAATAATAAAATTTAGCGTAGACGGTGCGGTGGTGCAAAACAGATATGAGAAATTTAAATAAAAAATAGTAATGAATACAACATACAAGAGTACATATAATAATATCATACATAAAAATAACAACTAGCTACTTATATATGTAAGTATACTCAATCGAGGAATAACAGGACACTAATAGAAATAGATTGACAAAATAAAAATTTTGTGAACAATACTTGAAAGATAATATTTCTTAACCTGAGCTTTAATTGAATCAAGGCTTTGCGCACGCCTGATAGCCAATGGAAGAGAATTCCAGATGCAAACATCACGCATGGAATATAAGGATCCATAAAAGGTATTATTGTGTTGTGGAATTTGAAGAAGAAGATTATTTATAGTAGATTAGTAGCCAAGGGCTGTAAGGCATTAATTGCAGCCCGAGATATTTACCGAGGCCCGAGGCGCCCTCGCTGCTCTCGTGCGCCTATAGTTCGAGGGTTATTGCCAGTATGATGGTTAGATGTACGCGAACTTTTTGAAAGAGTGAAGTTTTTTTTAAATTACATACCGCCCTAGGGTTTTGGCTACATTATTACCCTCGAGCGCTAATTGGTCACCTACAAGCCCCATTTGGGGGTAATAAGGACCTACTTACCGAATATGAGAGATGTAACATACTTTTATAGTTCTTATTACGTATATTTGTTATGTTATATATTTACATTGTAAGTTATTTTTATCTAGTTATTCGAATATTTTGTAATGGTTGTTCGTTACATAAGAATGATTACTGGACAAGCTGCATTGACATATACTTACTGAGTTATTTTTTTTTACTTACTTCCATATCCAAAGGTCTCGTCATTGAGAGCGTCATACTCTCCTTCTGAACCTTCACCTCCTCCGTCATCGTCATTTAAGTTCTGGGAAAAAAAAGAACTTTTAAGTACTCTAGCTAGTTAAGAACAGTGCCAGGCAATCTTCTAGGGCTAAAAAGACCTAAAAATCGTCATTTTGCAGCCAAAGCCATTGATTCACGTTTTTTGGCAGTAGTTGCAACCTTGAATGTAGGATAATCTGCGGTCAGGTAGACAACATTTAAAAAACAATTATTTTACTCAGAATGTAATGATTAAGTTTTAGATGATTTATGAAAGTAAAAAAAGTTCAGTTGTCTTTCCAAAAATATTTAGGGACAACTTTTTACCCGACTGTGAAAGAAGGAAGGTTATGGTTTTCAAATGTATGTATGTATATTTGTTTGTCACGCCCTAGAGCCTAAACGGCTTGTTGTATTTTTATGTGAGTGGTGTCAATAGATTCGTCTTAGTCGTGAGAGTGACAATGGGTACACTAAAATAATAAATAAAAGATACACAGGTTAAACGATTTAGCAGTTGATTTTTTCAATCTCGCTTCTAACTACTTGTAGTAGTGCCATGTCACCAAGAGCATATGTTTCTCGTATGAAGTGGGTATAAACCACTAAATAAATAACCAGATTGTGTAGGACTTTACTAATTTTCCAAACTAAACATCTCCAAAAAGAAAGGTTCCACACAAAGTTATTCTACGCCATTACAGCATGTGACAACTAGGCTGTATACTGTGGCCACTCAGAATCTTCACAGAAGAAGTATATTAGAACTTTCTATGGACTGCAATATTCTGTTGCATCAATAAATGAATCTTATATTTTTTTTATTAGCATACTGTTCTTTCACAGTTGGACTACACAACTTTGTTAAGAGACTCCCCCTGGCACCTAACCAAGCACAACTATTAATATGTACAACACATTACAAGCACGCAAGATGAAATTAAACTTAACGGGTATGCATCAGTATGAGAGAGAACAATAGTAAGAAATTCAAAAAAACATAATTGCTCAGTTTTCACACAAAATATGTGAAACGAATGGTCTAATTGTGATATATGATGGAAGTAACCCCAACAATACTTGAATACCCAGTCAGGATTCAAAACTCAGTTTAGGCTTGAACCTCTTGATTCACTCGCACTGTCATACATTCGTCATACTTTTTCAATGATGAAATTAAACTACTATTATAATAATAGATAGAAGACAACTTGCTTCTTTAAGAGTGTAACCTCTGTGATGATATTAAAGCCTATATCCTTTTTATTGTTGTCCCATTTCCAGACCCAGTCAGATGCAGTAGAATTGATAAATTTATGTAGTAACTCTACGTAAGTGGACAAATCAGTGTCAACATTTCACTGTTTTGGGCACGTAACAAGATCTACATGTAATTATTGTACATTGCAAAACAAATGAGTCAGCTCTGAAGTAAATACAGACTAAAATAACTATAACTGTATTGCACAATATTATCAGGAGCACAGCAACGTTGTAATGTTCCAAGAAAGTTCGTACATGCCTTTTCTAGATAAATATAAGCAGATACAAACAACATGTCATGTACATAGGCCTCGGTTTATATGTATGTTGAAAACTAAGCTATAATTTCAGTGTTTAGTTTGCTTGCACTACTTTTACTTGTAAGTTTATACAGTAAGAAAGGTTCTTGTATTAGTAAATAATCAATTTTTTTAGAGGGAAAGGGAGAAATGTACAGTAAAAGCGAATTAAAGAATACGTAGTGGCATGTTGGCATTGGTGTTCTTCCACTAAAGTACTATGCATTATACCTCAAATAAAAGCTCTAATCACATAGATAACAGTGCAAACTTACCGATAACGATGTATCGAACCCAAAGAAAGAATCTGCCATTGGAAATTTTCATATATCATGGACATAAATGACATGACTTGTCACGCTACATATGTCGCACAAGCGATGGCGGATAGCGGCCATGATACTTTTGTAGGGATGAACAGCATGGGAGGTTTTAGTACAGATAACAAAGTAGTTTAATTACAGAGTAAAAATCTAAAACCGAGCAATCGATCACAAAAACCGGTAATCTAATTTTTGTAGATTTATTGTAAAAGGTTCTTTATTTTATCCGTATCTTATGTCAACGTCAATTTCGTAAGTGATTTTTGGTGATTTTTTTCTATCTCTAAAATGTAAACAAATTCAAGTACATACATATGTATATAAGATAAATAGTATTATTTATTTTGCATTTGAATTATATTTTTGATAGTTAGTAGTTATAAAATACCAAGAAAGAGTAGAATATTGAAATATAATTAACATTTTCTATATAAGATAAGCAATCTACTGTACAGACGAAGGTACGTTTCTTACCTGAAATACTCACATATTTTTCGCACATTATCCTTTTATATTAAAAAAATTACAACCATAGTGCAAGTTCAAAGTACAAATGAAGGATTAACGCTGATACCGATGTAATATTAATTGTTGGCCTAAGGTTCAAGAAGGGTGTTTATATGTTCAGTAAGTTTCTTTTTCACAAAAAAATCTTCTCATAGAGCTTATTACAGAGAAGCCAACTGAAAAAAATATTTTTAATTGATAAAATGCTGTGTAACAGGTTTTGGGTAAGGTATTGTCAAAAAAGGAAATTACCTACAATGCTCATTTTTATCTAATGGATGGCATAATCTATCACAAAATAAGATAAAAAGTGTATAAACTGAAAGGGTGTGGCTAAGGTAGGATTAATTATTTATTGTTAGAATTCAATATAAAAGCATTCATAAATTATGGATAATGGTAATGAATGCATAAAACTTACAATATTTTGCTGTAATAGTACCTAGCAGCTTTTAATATACCTATGATGAAAAGGATACCTAGAAAAACAGAATAACAGTTCATTTGAAACTTAAAACTATTAAATAAGCTTAGAGTGGGGTATCCTCTATTGTATAAGGAGCTTTTAACCTATTGACTTCCTGAACAAGGACGCAGTACCTACTCAACTGTATTTTTTTTATGTGATTTCTCGGAGATGAATGGACAAATTTAATTATTTTTTTTGTTTGTAAGTGTGTACATTTTAAGTGCTCCCATTTAAATTTTATTAAAATCGATCTAGAGGTTTGATGTTTAAATCTAAATAATTGCCAAATTTGGAAGTCTCAGAATTATAACCATCATTATGTTATGTTTTTTTTTTATCTTACACAGTTTTTATGTTATGTTTTTTTTTAATCTATTATTGCATTTGACCACAAGTTTGCACGACCAAGGAAGTCAGCGATACTGTAGCCCTAGATGGAGCATGCCTAGTCTGGAATACACTGGCTCTCAAGGAAGGCTGTCGGAACACACCGTCAATTGCTTGGCGACAGATTTTACAACTTCAGGATGGTAGCTAGCCAGGCGAGCGATAGGAATCGCCCTACCACCATGCTATGGTTTCCTCACAATGTTTTCCTTCACCAGTAGCTCAGGCTCTTTTTGCATGTTTTATGGGATCGAACCTCGTACCTTCTGAACGGCAATCGACCCCACTAACCACTCGACCATCATCGCTACAAATTCTACAATCATGTTTTTAAAAAGAACTTGTTATGTGATGCCTGGAAAATATTAAGAAAAAACAAAAAACATGCTACAAACATAAAGCTAATAGAAGTGAGGCCGGAGGCTGAACTTCAGTGCCCGACAGTAAATCATACTAACATTAATATGTTTTATTATCGTGGGTGCTGCAGTGAGGCCGCAGGCCGAGCTTCAATGCAATGTTGTCTATCATACAATAATGTTAGGTTTTTCATACTTTCATACAAAAATATTTCTTTGGTAAGTTTTACCCAATTTTCGACTGGATTTGAAATTTTGACCTTTCGACTCGGACTGAATTGTAGAAATCTACAACGTTTCTTAATGAATTTCAAAGTTTTAAAGATTACAACTGCAACTAACATGCTTGACCTAATTGTAATTCCGCATGCGGCCCGCGCAGCCACGCAAATACTAGCTAAACATATATATATATTAAAAGCTAGGTAAACATGCTACATCTTTGATTGCATCTTTGCTTATCATCATTGCCTTGTTGGTTATTTAAAAAAAAACAAATCATCATATATGCATTACAATAACGCTTTTTAGTTTTAGAGCCTTCAAATCGTCTACACATAGTTTAGATTAGTTCTAGAGCCTCCATATCGGCTAAACGTATTTTTAATTAATATTAAAGCCTCGGTATTGGCTATAAGTATTTGAATTTAGTTTTTAAAAATAAAGTTTCGTTATCCCTAAATTTAACTAGCTAGCTATTGAGTTGAGTGAATATATCAATACAATAATATTAAACACTTGCCTACGCTAATACCCATCACAATAGAGGTTTTATGTTATTTCTTTCCTTTCAGATTAAATTTTCATCTAAAAATCAACAGCCTTGACATACACATATATTTAAAGCAAACAGGCTTGCGTTAGACCACATATTGTCTGATGAAAAGCAACAATGCGGTCTGAGATCTAGTACACTTGCCTTTGAGAAACTGATTTACTTCAATTTAATATATCTTCTGACTCATGGTACTCGTAGCATTCAATTGTAAATGATATTTCACCTGACCTGAGAAAAGGTAGGTAGGTAAAAATTATACCAATTAATTAATAACTCCAATTAATGAGGGATCTGTACCTAAAAGGTAAAAACAGCACTCCATTAAGGTAAAAACAGGACTTTGCTCTGTCGGTCCGTCCGTCTGTCAACAGGCTGTATCTCATGAACCATGATAGCTTTCACAAATAATGTATTTCTGTTGTAAGTAAAACAACACATACTGAAAACCAAATAAGTAAATATTTAAGGGGGGCTCTCATACAGCAAATATATTTTCTCTTAATTAATAACTGCAACAGGAAGACGCTTGAAATATTCACAGATTATTCAGTAGTATATTCATGCTAAAAATAAATAATTAAATAAAAATAAAATAAACAATTCGCGGGGTCTCCCATACAACAAACTTGTTTTATGCTCAATATTAATAATAACAGGAATAAACTTTATCTAATGCTATAGGGAACCCTCAGAGCGCGAGTACGATTTTTTGACGGCCTATAAACATTTTTAGAACATGATTCGAACATTAAGCATGTATTTTTAAATATGTGATTGGTCAATGTGTTAAAATAATCACAATAGTAACATTTTTCTCACATTTGCTATACAGGGTGACTAGTGCTCACAGGCTACATTCGTAAAAAGTACTTAATATTTGACGCTCATTCTAATTAACTAGTTAAAGTGTTAAATAGGTGCTCAATATTATGACCTTAGTAAGTGACGCAAGAGTAGCAGCTATGATGCAATTCAAGTAAATGTCCACTTATACTTTCGCATATAAAAAAGTGTCCTTTTTGATATACTTCTTACAGATTGGTGTCATTAAAATTTAGCTGAGGTTTTCTGTGTTAGTTGCCTTCTTTGCCTTCCTGTGGCGCCGCAACCTAATTTGAGTTTAAGTCAAATCTTGTGGGTCTTGGCGTCCTCTACTGTGTTTCTCCAGATTGATCTGTCTCTGGCTGCTTTTCTCCAATTCGGTATTGGCTTGTTCAATCTCCTCAAGTTTTCCTCCACATATTTTAACCAGTTTTTTCTTTACCTTCCTTGTGTTCGATTTTGTTATGGTGACCAACCTGAGCGAGTTTTAATTTTACTATTATGCAATCTCTCCAGGTGACCTACAAAGCTCTGCTGCTCTCCTCTGCACAAGCTGAGCCTTGATGAAACTTACTATAGTTTCTTTTTGTATTAGCAGCTCCGGCTCGTTATTCATTCTTGCATCGTGTTTCCTTATTCACATCTTTCTAACCACATTAATATTATAAAGGCTAAAGTTTGTATGTGTGTGTGTGTGTGTTTGTTTGTTCTTCCTTCACACTCAAATACCTTAACGGATTTTTATGAAATTTGGCACAAAGATTGCCTATACCCTGGATTTTCACATAGCCTACGTTTTATTCCGGAAAATGTAGTGTTCCTATGGGATGATCAAATATCTACTGCGGGTAAAACCGCGAGGCACAGGTATCAATATATAAGTACCATAAATAAGGTATTTTTTATTGGATTTTCCGTGGTCTTTTTGTAATTAAATACACCTTTGCTAATAGACTGTATCGTTTATTATTTCTTTAATCATTCTTACTAATATCTATTACAGACGCCATATTTATTTTTCTTGCAAGACTGAGAACTACTCCATGGACATTAATAGAGATGAGCACCATAGACAATAGATAGAGATGGGCATTGTATTTCAACACTCTCCCTCAATGCACATCTTTATACTTAACTCGTTAACTAACTTAACAAATTGGTTTCTGGGCAAAGGCTTGGTTAACACATCTGCTAACTGAAATTTGGTATTAATATATTCAATATTAATCAAACCTTCCTCCACTTTTTGTTTTAAAATTATACTTAATATCCATACGTTTAAGTCTCCGTTGATCAGGATTTTTTAGTTTTCATTGCGCTTTGGTTGTCTTCATAAATTAACACAGTTTGAAAATCTACATTTAAGTCAGACAGCACTTTTACAATCCAGCATGCCTCAACCACTGATTCACACAGAGATACTAATTCAGCTTCTGTGGTACTTAGTGCTACTGTGGTCTACTTTTTAGACCTCCATACAATTGTGTTATTGAACAATTTAAATACATAATCGCTTGTGGATTTTCTGTCATTATCTCTAGCCCAGTCGGCGTCAGCATATCCTATCAAGGGTACTACAGTTTTACAATTATTGTTCTTTTAATAAATCAGTGAATAATTTAGCCTGTTTTACATATCTTAGTATTCTTTTTAAAGCTCTCCACAAGTTATCGCTTATTTTTGATTAAAATCAACTTAAATAACACACATCTGTGGCTATATCAGGTCTTGAACCTACTGTTGCATACATTAATGACCCAATCAAAGATCTACATTGTAACTCATAAGTCATGTCAACTTCAAAATTTTCATCATATTTGTAATTTACATCCATTGGTGTATCATTGCCCTTACAATTTTCCATCTGATACTTTTTAAGGATACTCTCTAAATATTTAGTTTGATTTATTATTATCTGTCCTGGTTTTACATTAATTGATATTCCTAAGTAGTTTAAGTTATTAGAGCCCAGTTTTTCATTCTGAATTTAGAGTCAAGAAAACTTTTCTTTTATGACAAGACTTTTCTTTTATGTTTCACAACAAGAATTTTCTTTTATGTCACAAACAAGAATTTTCTTTTATGTTTCCATATAGGAATGCTCCTTTCACGTCCATTTGATGAACTTGGTATTCTCTGCAGGCAGCAACCGACAATAGTATTCTTAACGTTTATAACTTCAAAACTGGTGAATAGATTTCTCCAACCTCTTCTTTCTGTTGAAAACCACGTACAACAAGCCTTGCTTTGTGTATTTCCTTCTCCTACATTTTTCTTTGTAAAAACCCATTTAGTATCGATTAGGCGTTCATTTTCTGATATAGGTACTACTTTCCAAGTCCCACTTTCTTCTAATACTTTAAATTCTTCATTTATTGCATTATTCCATTGATGTTTATCTTCCCTTTCCGCAATGTCTTGAAAACTAGTCGGTACATTTTCTTGATTCAATGAGAGCAGTGCGTATAGTGCTTTATCATTATCCTCATCCAAATTTACAACATAATTTTTATACCATATTGGCTTTTGCCTTGTCCTTCTAGATCTCCCTTTTTCTGACTCCTCTGGTCTCTGATTCATCACTTCAATTATTTCTTCATTATCTTCCTCTTGTATTTCCTGTTCTCTTTCTACATTGTTTTGTTTACTTTCTTCAATATTTTCTTCTTCATAGCTACCCTCTTCCTTAAAATCAATTTTTCTTTCTATTGGTAAGTACACTGTTTTATCTTCCTTGAGTTTTTCATCAAACATTACATTCCTCGCATTAACTACTCTGTTTTCTTCCATATCATAAAGTTTATATCCTGATGTAGTATATCCGATCATTATTATCTTCTTTCCTGTATTATCCAGTTTCCTTTTAAGTTCTTTGGGTACATCATTATATGCAATGCATCCAAAAACTCTCATATTTGGCACATCTGGTTTTTTTCCAGTCCACATTTCTTTGGCAGTGAAGTCTCTCCCTACTGATGGTCTCCTGTTTGTTACATAAGCAGAATATAATATAGCATCTCCCCAAAATGTTCTGTCAAGGCCGGATTCCAGTAATATTGTTCTCGATTTCTCCACTAGCGTTCGGTTCATTCTTTCGGCCACTCCGTTCATTTCAGGATTAAATGGTACAGTATAATGCATTCTTATTCCTTCACGTTTACAAAAACATTTGAACTCATTTGAGATATACTCTCCACCATTATCAGAGCGTAATGTCAGCAAATTTGTATTGAAGTATTTTGTTACATAGTAGTAATACTCTTGGAATTTATTAAATACCTCCGATTTTTCTTTGATTAAGTACACCATGACAAAATGTGTGAAATCATCTATAAATGTTACAAAATATCTATTGCCCTCTCTATCTGTTGGTGTAATTGGACCGCACACATCAGTATGAACGATCTCGAGTGGTTTCCTTGCTATATACCCGGGCTTGTTAAAAGGTTGTCTCGTCATTTTGCCTAAAAGACATGGTTTACATAAAGTGTTTTCTACTTTGTAATTTTTCAAACCACCTAAGCCCAGTACTAAATTTTTCTGTGCCAAAAGATTTATATTTTGGACACCCAAATGACCAAAGCGTCTATGCCACAATTTAAAGTTACAATCATTGGTCAGTGAATAATTACAATTTGGCTGGTCAAGCTCCATTTTAACATTGTACAAGCTACCTTCTGCATTACCTATTAAGATCAAACAATTCTTATTGTAGACTCTAACTTTACTGTTATGAAAAGATACTTCTAGACCGCTCAATTCCAATTTAGATACTGAGAGTAAGTTTTTACGTAGTTCGGGCACATAATATACATTTTTAACAGTGGTTAAAATTTCCCTTTTTCCAATATACGAGGGCGGAGTGATAATTCTGGTAAAAATTAAACAAGGAGTGATATTTATTTAAAAAATATTATTTATTTTTTAACGTAGTTTCCTTCTAACTCAATTCACTTCATCCAGCGTGTCTTTAACTTTTCGATCCCCTCCATATAATAAGACTTAGGCAACCCTTCGAAATATGCGTTGGTTTCATGCATGATTGCTTCATTGGAGCTAAATCTTTTTCCACCAAGCCATTTCTTTAAATTCGGAAACAGAAAATAATCGCAATTGGCTAAATCTGGCGAATATGGTGGATGAGAAAGCAACTCTTAGCGTAACTCATGAAATTTGGCCATGGCAATCGCGCAGGTGTGCACTCTTGCGTTGTCTTGTTGAAAGAGGATTTTCTTCTTTGCCAAATGCGTTCGTTTTTCAGCTAAAATTCTGTGAAATTGTTCTAATAAATTGTCATAATAAGCGCAATTAATCGTTTCACCCTTCTCTAAATAGTCAATATGGATAACACCACGGGCATCCCAGAAAACTGTAGCCATAACTTTATTGGCCGATAAAACTGCTTTGGCCTTCTTCGGAGCTGGTTCACCCGCAGCAATCCACTGTTTCGATTGTTGTTTGGTTTCGGGTGTATGGTGGTGAATCCATTTTTTGTCTACTGTTACAAAACGTCGCAAGAATTCCGTCTTATTCCGTCGAAACAACGCCAAATCTGCTTCCGAAGTGGTCACACGCACGCGTTTTTGATTAACATTCAGTAAACGCGGCACCCATCTCGCGGATACCTTCCTCATATCTAATTATTGGTGTAAGATATTGCGCACACGTTCGTCTGAGATGCCTACTGCCTCAACTATCTCGCGCACTTTTACTCTTCGGTCGTTTAACACTATGTCATGGATTTTAGCGATCATTTCTGCAGTAGTGACCTCAACCGGGCGTCTTGGACGTTCGGCATCACTTGTGCTTGTACGACCACATTTAAAATCAGTAAACCACTTATGAATCATTTTAATTGACGGAGCGGAGTCGCCGTAATATTTATCAAGCTTTTGTTTTGTTTCCGTAATAGTTTTTTTTCTCAAAAAGTAATTAGTTTTATGCAATTTGCGATAACTTTATTCCAAAATATTTTTTTACCAGTCTTATCACTCCGCCCTCGTAGCATTTTGCTTGAATATTTCCTACCCCTACAGCTTGTATCATAACACCATTTTTAGCAGTGGCAATATTTTTGGGAACTTTTAGTTTTATGTAATCTGAAAAATAATTAATATTATTTGTTAAATGGTCGGAGCACCCTGAGTCAACACACCATGAGATAATGTTCCTGTCACTTACTTTCACATCACTATTTTCACTCAAACATGGAATCTCTCCTACTTGTTTCTCTGTCACAAACGCCTGTTGATTTCTTCAATTGGTAAAACCTCGTCCTTGATTTAAATTTTTACCTCTTCCAAATGTGTAACCTTGTCCTCGTCCTATATTGTAACCTTGTCCTCATCCTGTATTAAAATTTCTGGTTTGTTCATAATGGCCCTTTTTGTAGCTCTGCCCCTGAGTACGGCCCTGTGCCTGTCTACACTGATATTTCTTATGTCCAACTTTTCCATAGGTATAACACAGAAAAGTATTACTGAACGTCTGGTTAGGTGTCGCATTATGTTTCTTTTTCTTTTTTTCTTCTTCTCCTAATAGTCTTCTTTACAAAATCGACTTTGAGGTCCGACACAGTTTCCAAGGCTGTTATAATGCCCTCATATGAGTCTGGCATGAACAGTAGGATATAATTAACTTTTTCTTCTTAACTTAGCTGTGCATCCGCTTCATGTAGTTCCGAAAACATTCCCTCTAATTTCACAAAATGTTGGGAAAGAGACTCCGTCTCTATATATCTCGCGTCTGACAATTTTCGTCTTATGTATAATTTACTTCGCGTGCCTTTCTGTTGGAAGTTTTTCTTCAAGTTGTCGAACATCAAATAGGCTGTATTCTTCTTTATGTACTCGATGTGGCTGTCGGCCACTCCGGCGATTAATAATGCTTGGGCTTTCGCCTCACCTTGAGAATTCGCTGGGATATTATAGTATGCCGCATCTCCAATTGCGGGCAGGACACCGTTTTCACGAAGTACGCTTCTAATTCGAAAAGCTCAAAGTGCTGAAGCCCTCGCCGGCAAACGGCGCCACGGGAAATCGCTGTTCTTTCGACATCATCGCCGAACCACGATCTGCTACCACTATTGGATTTTCCGTGGTCTTTTTGTAATTAAATACACCTTTGCTAATAGACTGTATCGTTTATTATTTCTTTAATCATTCTTACTAATATCTATTACAGACGCCATATTTATTTTTCTTGAAAGACTAAGAACTACTCCATAGACATTAATAGAGATGTGCACCATAGACATTAGATAGAGACGGGCATTGTATTTCAACAATTTTTTTGGTTGATTGACCAAATAGTCGCTCTGTATTTTATTACATAAATAATTACGTAATAAGTGATTATAATAAATTACTTCTCATGAGTTAGCTAATTATTTCAAATTAACTTGACCCTAGTGTTGTTTGTACTTATTTTAATTCTGTAACTACTTAAGAAATATTTATTGACCTTTAAATAACGTTTGTTACAGGCAAGTCATGTTACATTTGAATTATTAATTAATTAAAACAATTAAATCAAAATAAATGTGTGCATTTGAAGTAGGTTTTAACATTTTATTTTTAAACGTTGTGGTACTTACGGTAAAATAATTCCGCTGTTTAAAGAAACTTGAATAATAATTAAGTGTTGATAATTAATAAAATAATTAATAATTGAGGCTCTTGATAGACGATGATATGGTAGGTCGGAATCGGTCGTATCCAGAAGGCAGTGATTATCGACAGAGCATGCGACATCTTAGGTTCCTCTCTCTGTAGCCACTACTATCAGTATCTTAGGCCGTGCCTCGCTTCCGTCGGCTCTCTAGGCTTCAGTTATTTGTGTTTTATAGTGGGACCAATCCAAAATTCGTATTAAAAAGCTCTGTCTTGTGCTAAGGAATAACACGTGTCGAGTAAGTCTGATATTGAGACAAAGATAAATAATAAGGTGAGGTGTGGAGGTGGTGAGGAAGAACCGCACATAAAAATTATAATTTTTTAATTAGTTTAATAATTCATAATTTTGTTTTCAGTTGCAAATAATGAATTTGTGTCAAGTAAAAGTACAAGATGGCATTCTGCAAGGGAAGGAATGTAAGACGTTCTATGGGAAGAAATATTATAGTTTTGAAGGAATACCTTATGCAAAACCACCGGTTGGCAAGCTGAGGTTTCGGGTGAGTGGATGCTTACGTATCAGCTCGTAGCGTGCCACTGCTGGGCACGAGTCTCCTCTATGATAGGAGTGTATGCCATAGTTCACCACACTGGTCAAATTGCGGACTTCACGTCGACGTTCTGTGACAAACGGTCTCTCTCACGGTGTTGTGTTTTTTGATGTGGGTACAACGTTAAATCGTGGCACACTTATTTACTACGTGAAAAAGGTATGTGTTTTATATAACTACTAGCTGTGCTCCGCGGTTTCACCCGCGTAGTTCCTCATTGTACTATCAAGATAATCCAATGGGAACTACTTTTTTTGAAGTCAGTTAAAAATATCCTATGTCCCTTCCCGGAGTCCAAATTACGTGTGTATCAAATTTCATCCATATCGGTTCAGTGGTTTTATGCGTGAAAGCGAGACAGACAGACGAACAAAGTTACTTTCGCATTTATAATATTTATTCGGATTAGGATTTGTATTTGTATGTTCTTTCCAGAACCCAGAGCCCGCTGAACCCTGGACTGGTATATATGATGCTACGAGACCTCGCAATAAAGCCATGCAAGCCAACCCCTATTCTAGCACCCCCATCGATGGCTCAGAGGATTGCCTCTACCTCAACATCTATACTCCAGTATTGCCAACAGAAAGCACAAAAAAACTACCCGTATTCTTTTTCATACATGGCGGTAGATTAATTTTTGGCCATGGCAACTATTATACGCCCGACTACTTACTTAAACACGATGTTATTTTAGTGACAGTCAATTATAGATTAAACATTTTAGGCTGGCTATGTTTAAATATAGCGGAATGTCCGGGAAATGTAGGCTTGAAAGATACGGTCATGGCTGTTAAATGGGTTGCTAGAAATATTAGCTGCTTTAATGGAGATCCGAAGAATATAACGGTCGCCGGAGAAAGCGCTGGTGGTGCTATGGCAACATCGTTTCTAATGTCAAAAATGACAGAAGGTTTATTTAGCAAAATTATCGCACACTCTGGCAATTGTGTGTCTGACTTGTATTTGATTGAGGAAGATTCGATAGCCAAGGCAAGAAAAGTGGCTTCGATTTTGGGGAAAAATTTGACCGACGAAAGGGATTTATACGATTTTTTAGTGGAAGTACCAGCAGAAGAATTAATAGTAGCGTTTACTGAAGCAGAATTAGACAGACCACGTTCAGTTTTGAACGCATTTTTCTTGCCAGTCGTGGAGAAAAAATTCAACGGTGTCGAACCTTTTTTCACTGAACACCCAAAAGTCACTGTCAAAGAGAATCGATTTCACAAAGTGCCGATATTGACATCTGCAAATTCTCACGAAGGCGCAATATTCTTTAACGACAATGGCAACATTATTTACGAAAAAGATTTCTTTTATTTCATACCGAGATACGCTAATACACCAAGAGGCAGTAAAGCAAAAATTATAGAAGAAAAAATACGTAAATTTTATATTGGCGACAAAAAACTTGAAGAAGCGAAGATTGAATACGTTGAAATGGTGTCGGATATATTTTTTTGGCGGGACATTTTATTTTTTGCAGAATTTGTATCGAAATTTTGGAATCAATTGTATTTTTTGCAGTTTAATTATGTAGGCAATTTACATACAAGAGTAATGAAAAGTATAAATATGAAGGGATCAACACATGGAGATATGATCCAGTACCAGTTCTATAGGAAAAATAAGCTGGCGAAAGCGAATGAGAGTGATTTGAAAATTATAGAAATGCTGACGGAATCAATTTGCAATTTTGCTAAAAATGGGTAAGGTTTTAGCTTTGTTTAATATTTAATCACACTAATGTTATTAAGGCGAAAGTTTGTGTGTGTTTGTTTGTTTGTTTCTCATTCACGCTCAAACGGCTTTACAATTTTGGATAAACTTTGGCACGAAGATACTTTGGATTAACACACTTTGGATTACTTTTGATCCCGTATGGAGGTCTCTGAGTGCGCCAGTTTGTGTGAATGGAGTAGCTCGGCCTAGCGTCCTTATTTTTATATCTAATTGTCGGGGAAGTTAGATGGAGGGGTTAATTCTCTCAAAAAGGTAAAACTAAGCTAAAAATGTAAAACTACGGTAAATCTAAAATAATGGATTTAATATCTCGTGAATTAAGGTTCAAAATAATATCGCTTCAAATTCAACTCGTGTCTGTGCCGGACACAGACACGAGTTGAATTTGTTGGTTTCCACGGTAATTTGCTATCATACTAAACATTCGTCAACGAAATTTCCTATCTGTTGACAATCATAGAGAGACTAGCTGTGCCCCGCGGTATAACCTGCTGTAACTTAATTATCCTACGGGAACATTAAAAGTATCCCATATCCCTCTCCTGGTTCTGAGCTACCTCGCCACCAATTTTCAGCCAAATCGTTTCAGCCGTTCTTGAGTTATAAACATATAAACTAACACGACTTTCTTTTATATACCTATATATAGATAGATTTTAAAAAAAGTAGTGTTATTGCTCTTGTTTACTGTTTTCGCGAGGTCAACAGTTCGCAGAACAACTAGTAATCAGCTAAAATAAACAACTTCTTATTTGTAATTTAATTTGGAAAACTAACGCGTGTTTGATTAATTTTGTTTACCAATACGGGTTGTCTTGATTGTTGTAAAGGTCCAACTACAGTTTCGTTCACATTCGGTGAACTTCATCAGGGATGATAAATGAGGCATTAGTGTACACAACGATGACACGTCTGTACTCTCTTATCTTATTACCCGACAGCGAAAGATGGAGGTTTATGTTTTTCTAGTGTTTGTTTGTATATTTCTTCGACACGTCCATTTTTATGTGAGTGGTGTCAATAGATTCGTCTTCAAGGCTATACTAGCTGCATCCCGCGATGTCACTTGTTAAGATACGTAGCTCTAAAGTTCTTGCAGTCGGGTTTTTTTGAAGTCAATAATTTTTAAGCACTTGTTTGTTATTTATTTCATTTTCAGAAAACCAACGTGGAACAATCAGCTTGTAGAATGGCTTCCCTACACAAAGGAACAAAAATGCACTCTACTGCTTGACGATAACATAACATTAGCGACCGACTACGGCTTGGATCGTATTAAATTTTGGTTAGATTTAGAGAAGGATTATAATAAAAGTGCTTCTAAATTGTAAAATTGAAAAAAAAAAAAACTTTTAGAGACATCGTCCTTCAAACCGGAAGACAATGAAGAAAATTTAGATTTTTACTAAACTATTATCTGTATAGGGGAGACCCCTTACCTCTGGATCTCAAAAACTATTGGACTTTTAGGAAAACTGCAAGACGAAAGTTGTTCGGAATTATACGAGTTTTCGGCTTGGCGATAACCCTATATGTATGGGGTCAAAAAAAAACTTGTGAACACTAAGCATGTGTCTCGACACGCACTTGGCAAAAATTATAGTAAAATAAAAATTGTCTCCTTCATACAACTTAGGCGATCACGTGACCAATTTTTGTATGGAGAACTTAGTTTTTTTTTAATAATATTCTTTTACTATGGGTTCTATTTGACGGATAGACTAACACCTTAAGTTGTAGGTATATAGATAAAAAATTGTGATAAGTAGCATCATTGTACTTATTGTGTACTTATTTATTCATGTTTTATTAATTGCCGGAGTCGGGCGTTACTTTGCGGAAATCCGTTTATAGTAAGATGGTATATAATAATTATTTAGTGTTTTCCCGCCTCATCTTGATGTCGGTGTGAGAAATCGTTGACTCTTCAAGCGCTCGCTCTAAAGCTCGCTTTCTAGCGAGCGCTTGAAGAGTCAACATCTCCTGAGGATGCCTTGTGCTAAGTCGAAACACGTGTCGAGGAAATAGGATACTGAGAGAAATAGAAATAATAAGGCGGTGGTGAGGAGGAACCACACCATAAAAACAAAAATATTTTTTGTATTTCTCACGCTGGCATCAAGACGAGGCGGAAAAACACGAAATATTTCTGATATACCATCTTATCATGTTTTTTTATTTTATTGTTATTAATTACAATTTTTACTTACTGTGATATTTTACAGTACGTTTGGAAAACAGATTTTATTTTTATAAATTGATTTAATAGCTATAATAGCAAAGATGGCTCATTTGGTATTAACTTAAAAATAAACTAATACAAATAATAAAATAAAATTAATTCTGATGTAATTATGGTTTCTACCGACTTACAAAAATAGAGGAGATACTGAAACCTCAATTTTTTTAAATGTTACCTGATTTATCGGAGACAGGTGGGAATAGATTTCAAAAATCTTGTTTTAACGAGTATTATTATCCTATGTGGTCCTATTAAATTTTTTTTAAATCGCAAAAAGTTATAAATCATGCCGTATTTTTTTTTTCTTTCTTGATTGGCCACCACACTCTGTGTATTGTGCCAGTTCTCAAGTTCTTACATGCCGTAATGGAAGTCGGTAGTCAATATTAGAAAAAAAAAGGTATGAATATTGAGCTTGCCGTATATAACCTTAATTGTCAAAGCTCAAAGGAGGCTTTACCCATAGTCGCATGTCTATCCCTGCTTCTCTGGATTTAAAAAAAATATATATATTTACTTATGTAAATCAAGTGATATTTTAATTTACTAAATGGTGCTTGGTAATTTATGTTTAGTATATTAAACCAATATTTCATGGATAAATTATTTTATTAATCGATTTAACCTAAGCGCAATGAAAACTCTGTAAAAACTCCTTTCTTTATACAACCAAACCCAGTTTTTTTCCATAGACAATTATAGGCCTGTGGTTGGCCGCAACTTACCTGATGTAAAGGCCTATAGTTGTGGCGCGCTTCCCTAGAATAATCCGATTCAGAGACTGAGATAATAACTAATACATTCTATTATATTTCACAAATAGAGACAATAAGGTGAGCTGGAACGATACAATAAAAGCAAAAATGTTTTCACGCGTTCGCTGAAAAAATGGCGTCTATCTGCGTATTTATTGCAAAACTATTCCGCAAGCTTTATTGTGTAATATTGATGGATTATTAACCATTAATGTTTTGTTTATGTGCATAAGCGTGGGCAAGCGATATAAAGATGGAATAACGTGGCATAATATACAAATCGTATGGTGCAATATATATATCAAAAGAAAAAAATAATAAATAAATCGTCTCTTTTGATCTTATGTAGAGTTAATTTGTTTATGCCTACTAAGTATAATATAATCTATACTAATATTGTATTGAGGAAAGATTTGATTGTTTGTTTGCATTGAGCATCGATACTATTGAACCGATTTTAAAAAAATATCACTGTGAGGAACCTATCCCCGGGTGATTTAGGCTATATTATATTTAAAAAAATAATGATATGTTATTAAAACTCCAATAATTTAACTCACCGGCACTCCTTCAAACACTCTTTACACAGCTCGATTCTCCTCCATTCGTGCGACATATCTGAGTCACCTATGTGCCTTAAACTCGCCAATAATGTTACGCCGTCCCGTAGGCCGGCCCAATTACCGCTGGTCTAACGCCATGTAAGGGATCTACATGAGCTTCAGGTGCCAGACTGGCGTGAGCTCGCAGCGTAGCGCACAGAGTGGCGCCTTTTGTTGTCGGAGGCCAAGATCCACTTTGGGGTCACTGCGCCAGCCTAGTAAGTAAGTAATAATGTAACCCAAGTACAAAAATACGAAATTTCGTTTTTATTTAAAATACCTGCGCGAAGACGTGGCGTTCCGCTACTATATAAAATTCCTGATTCCTTAATACCTACTATGTATTTGAAAATAATCAAAACAAAATTGTCTATGTCTTCAGTTATTTTAATCAGCATAATCAAGGGCAAGCCTTTGCAAATGTCCATTCAATTCGAGGAAGAGGTCCCAAAACGTCATCCGTTCGTTAAAAACCCTCACACCGAGTTGCAGCTCAGAATCTATGTGGAGGTAGTAATATGGAGAAGTGGGAGTTATTGCTTCCCAGGCTACGGGCACTGAAGATGTAGGTACGGGTGTTGGGTTACTGTAAAAAAGAAAGTAAATATGTTTATAACGTGGTAAAGATCTTAACGTGCATTTAAAAAAATTAAATTACCAAACTAATACAAAAAACAAGACACTTCATAAAACTCGACTGTAAGAACTTTCGACCCACGCGTCTTTTTAAAAAGTGAAATAGTGGGATACATCTACTACAATATATAGCCTATGACCATCTACAGGTGAAGACGAATCTATTAACACCCCTCACATAGGGCTCTAGGGCGTGCCCAAGAAATATACATACGTACACTCGAAAAACATAACCCTCCTCCTTTCGCAGTTAGGTAAAAATAACAGGTCGATTAGGTACCTAATAGTGTTCCTAACTTGTGAAATTGATGGTCAGGCTAGTCTAGCCAACGGCATTTTTTTCCCGTTCAGATCAAATCGTAATTCAGTTAAGTACCTATTGTTGAAAAAAAAATTTGTAAGACATGTAATTTTTAACTGCAGTAAGTTCGTCTTGTCCATATGTAGTAAAAGCGGAACGGTAGCGAAACTGTCTGTTCTAACCCATAGATTTTACTATTATTCTGGTCTTTCCTAATGAGGTTTCGCCAATCCACTTCGACGCCAGCTACACTTCCAGATTATTAAATTTCGTAAACTTCTATAATTGTTTGTTGATGAACTAGAACTAAAACTGTGTTCAATTAACCCATATTAAACTTACCCATATTTGACAAAATTCGTCCACATTAACGTCAAGCGGTCGATCGTCAATTGATCTTCAGCATTTGGTTCTGGATAAGCTGCCATATCAAACAAATATCCACGTTCGTCTGTATGAACAGCTCCCGCTAAAGTTGTTAGGAAGTTATTCTTCCCTATGTTTCTTTCTCCGTCATACGAAAATAGATACAAATAAACCTTCCCTACTTCGCTGTGCAGGTACCTATCCACAGCTCTCAAAGAATGGTGAACGAAAGAATTGTCTGATACCAAATCCACTGCTGCTTTCAGCTGAGTGTCATCCAAAGCCTCGTCTCCGAAAAAGAAATGCCTCACTTCCTCAAGTCCTGCAAAATCTTCGTGATCAATGGCAAATGTGCTGGACAATCCTTGCTCGATGACATTGGACAGGTCCGAGTCTGGCCGAATAAATGGACCTAAGGCTTCGTTTTCTTGAAAACCAAGCATGATGTTCATATCTTTCACTGCTACAACTTTTTTGGACACCCAATTTTCTGTCATGAATGCTTCTACGCCATCAAACTTCCGCTCAATGCAGGGTCTGAATATCATGCCTAGTTGCGAAGTTGCGGTGATCATATCCAAGGGATCTACTGTGGCTAGGAAGTTTAAAACCTCGTCTATGTTATTTGTATTTAATCCAAAATGCTTAGCCAATTTAAGCGGAGAATTTCGATCAGTCTCGTAACTCGGTAAGAAAGATACTCCGCTCTGCATGATAGCTTGATGGAAATACTTAGGTCCTGTATCAGAACTGATAATCAAATCTGCTGACATACCTCCTGCACTGCTCCCGGAAAGCGTTACCCTATTTGGGTCTCCACCGAAGTTAGCTATATTTTCATGCACCCATTTCAATGCTAGCAATTGATCTTTAGAGCCCTGGTTGCCAGGTGCTCTGACATTATCTGTACACATATATCCGTAAACGCCAAGTCTATAGTTTGGAACCACTAAAATGACTCCGTGCCTGACCAGGTATCTTCCGCCCAATAATTCTCTTCCAAAAGCACCGTTAGCAAATCGTCCCCCATGTAAAAATACTAATACTGGAAGTAGGTCCTCGGACTCGTCTCTAAAAGGTACGAATACGTTGAGATGTAGGCAGTCCAAAGAGTCGGATGCTCCACCTTGAGGACATCTTGCGGAATCATCTGTAGCGTTGAATACACCTTCGAATGTAGGGGCTGGTGAAGATGGCTGGAAGAATAAAGAAAACAGTTGGGAAGCGTCGAATAAAAAAGCGTTTTCGACTTTTAGCTTGTGAGTTTATCTCAAAATATCGTTCTTACGGTCGCAGTTCCCAACCAAAACAGGTGAAACTAAGTTTACAGGTTCTACGAATATTTAAATCGTCGGGATTTTTAGGAAAATGGGAAAAAAAATCTGGGGATATGTAGAACACAATCTTGAATAATAGTTCTAAATATGAGAATTAGCCAAGAGGTTGCTTATCTTCTAAATAAAATTCCAAAAATATTATGGTCGCATCGACAGTTCCCAGAACTTAGTACCTATTTAGGTAGGTATATATAAATATAGATGTTACTTACCCCAAATGGGTTATTCTGATTCACCACACCGTAACGGATACCTAAATACATATAATAATCCCCATTTTCACCCGGTAACCCCCTAACTGGCCCTGCAGAAGTATTTACTACAGGATAGTCTTGACTGCACGCGAATCGTGCACAAAATAAAATATATATACCCAACGTAATGTAATGCATTTTCAATGAAATATACGTGTTATAATAACTCAGATGTAAAATATCCTACTTACGAATTATCTCTTGGTATTATCTATCTTTTATTGTTTTATTTCTTATTTTATTTCATCATATTTATACAGTGGTTCTCAATTACTAAAAGAACATCTAAAGTCGACATATTAAGACGAACTATACAAGAAAAAAAAACTTGTTAAATCAAAACGATATCTTTATCGCCTTATCTAACTATCTTTCTAAAAAAGAAGAGGTACTCATGTTTTTTTTTAATGTTTATTAGGTACCTACCTGATTTCTCGGAGACGGGTGGACTGATTAAAAAAAATCTATTTGTTTGAAAGGGTAGGTAAACCTAGGTACTTCTCAAGTGGTCCCATAATTTTTTTATCAAACCTGTCTAGAGCTCTGACTTTTAATTTCGAAATAGCTGAAAAAGTTTTAACCGCCCTCAGTAATGAAAGAGCTACCTAACCTACTCACTTTTTAAAATAATAATGAATATGCGCGTCGTATTTTTCGCCTTTTGTTTTGTTTTATCCAATGCTATTTTCTCTTGTCTTGTTTTAGCCAAAGTCACGCGCCAAAATAAGACAACGGACGATTAACGACGCGTTTATTAATAAAGCTGTACCATCTGTTCGGAGAGACCCGTGTTCGGCAATGTATCGTTATTGACCAGCAAGCAAGTCTGGCATTCAATAATATAATTTGTTATAGACAAGCCAAACAGACCATTAAATTTAAGAATAAAATTAGCCTCGGTAGAGGTTATATATTTGAGCCATCTGGAGTCAAGACTTTAGGGCCGTGGGGACCGGGAGCTCATCTTATTTTACAAAACTTATCAAAGCTTTTAATCGATTCGATGCGTGACCAGAATGCCGGTTTTTATTGGCCCAACGAATAAGCATTGCCACTCAGCGTGGTAATGCGGCTAGCATGATGGGCACGCTGCCCTCTGGTGGTGAGTTGGAGCATTTGGATTATCTGTAGATCTTAAATAGTGTGTTGTTGTAGGAAGTTACTTTGTTTTTGGCACTTGCCATTAAGATTCCTGAATATAAAAAAATGACAAACGGTTACATAAATCCTTTTTTAAATTTGACAAATATCGTTGGCTCGAATTCTACAGTTCGTGGATCTACTTACCTACTAGTAGCTAGAGAGCTAAAAGATTGAGAACCTCTCAATTATTTAGTCTTATCTTTAAGCCTACATTATAAAAGCATTGCTGTTAAGCCAGGGGGGCGAGATTATTATTTTTAAACGACATCAAAAAGAAGCAGGATCTCAATTCGTTGAAGCTTTTTTATTATATTCACCGATATCACAGTGATGGTTTTATCGATTATAAAAAAAATACTTTTTTGTTCGGCTCTTTCCTATATAATTATTCTTTTCTAGACATTTGGTCGTGCGAACTTGTGGTAAGTTCGCACGACCACAGAAGTCAGCTATACTGTAGCCTAAGATTGAACATGACTAGTTTGGAATACACTGGCTTTCAAGGAAGGCTGCCTGAACACAACGTTAGGTGTTTGGCGACAGATTTTAAAACTTGAGGGTGGTAGCTAGCCAGGCGAGCGATAGGAAACGTCCTACCGTGCTATGGTTTCCTCACGATGTTTTCCAAACTTTATCAAAGTCGGTACAGAAGTAAACAGTATTACTTTTTTTTTGAGGAGAATGCATTATACCTTTTTGTAACGTAAGTTTTGTTTGAGTGACTTATTGAAGTTATCGCTTTATTTCAAGTGTTAATCTAACAGCTGTTCAGCTTAAGTCCACTGCTGGTCTTAAGTCCACTGCTTGGCTTAAGTCCACTGCTGGGCTTAAGTTACGGTTTGCTGTTGGTTCAACAACTACTAGCTGCGCCCCTCGGTTTTACCCGCGGCGATATTTAATCAGCCCTCGGGAGCCCTTTAATTTTACGGGATACAAAGTTGCCCATGTGTTAATCCAGGGTCAAAGCTATCCTTGTACCAAGTTTCACCTAAATCCGTTCAGCCGTTGAAGCGTGAATGAGGAACAAACATACACACACACACACATACAAACTTTCGCATTTATAATATGTATTAGTGAGATAGGTAGTTGCGCGAACAGTTGACCTCGCGTCCAAAATAAATTTGCGATTTAGAACAAGTGGATAAATGTGACTTCAAAAAACCCGACTGCAAGAACGTTAGAGCCACGTATCTTAACAAGTGAAATCGCGGGATGCAGCCAGTATAAGCCTATGACCATCTGTAAATGAAGACGAATCTATTGACACTCACAAAATACTTGCTGCTTAGACTAGGGCGTGCCAAACAAATATACATACATATATATATATATATATATATATACACTCGAAAAACTAAGCCCTTCTTTCGCAGTCGGGTAAAAATACTATTACTAGACCGTTCTTTTTTTATTTAGAGTTTCGCATTTAGTAACAAATTTAAAGAAAGTATTTACATTAAGATTGCCATGCAGTGGGAAGTCCCAGCCTAATTTAAAATTGAACTAGGTAGCTGTATCCCGCGACATTGTCCGCTACATAAGTAGAATAAAAACAAGTTTCAAACCCCTATTTAGTCTGCTTATGGTTTGAATTTGCAAAAATCCTTCCTTAGTACACCCGTACATCCTATAATGAATACACTCTCCAAATTCCACGTACCTAGTTTCAGCGGTCTAGGCTCTGCGTTGATTCCTGGGTAATATCACTCACTTATGACTTAAAAACTCTTTTATATATTTAGATAGATGGATGCCGTCTAATCAATTTAATCAAATAATCAACTTATAAAATATAAGACATTATTAAGAGTGGTTCTCAAACTTCCGAACCCAATGTCACATTGAGACATTTGCCTCAAAAGTTCTTTTGAAAAAAAATGTGACTATATACTTCCATTACGGCAGGCGCCGCTACAGTTTTTTTCAGTTTTAAAATTTTTTAGTTCTGTAGCTATATAATGGCAGATTACATATAGCTATATTTCGAGTTGTCGAAATATAGCTGAGTTGTCGAATGGCTATATGACTATCAAATGAAGGTCTTGACTTGCGGATTACTTTATACTATGATAAATTTCAAATCCAAGATGGCTGCCACCAAATGGCGATGATTTATTTATTTATAATTAATATATAAACAGTCACAGACAAAAAGTTAAGTAGGTACTAATATCATACATAAAAAATCACTTTAAGCTTAAAGTCTAATTACGACTATACACAACTTAACTATATTAAAAAACAATGACACAAAAATTAGTACGATTGATAAGACATAGTACATCATGTGGATTGATGACGCATAGCAACATCTACTGCAATCGCCTTCGATCACACCGCGATACCGCGAACTCCACAGTACCGTGCGAATCATAATGTGTCATGCATTGTGTACCTAATATAGGTAATTAAGTTTAAGTTTGTGAGAATAATTAGCGTCACTTTATGATCAACCATCGACATATTGTCACTCGTTTTATTTTGTAATAACTAAATTAATTATAATTAAATAGTAATTAAAATAAATCGTTTTTTTTGCAACCTTAACAACAGCTCAACGATCGAGTATTCGATGACTTAAAAAAAGAAATAAACATAACTTAGTTACAAAATAACAAATATCATAAAAATTAATATTCGTAGGTTTTTACGCACATATTATTCTAATAACAGTAAATTTGAAACACGATAATGATAACATGAAAATGTCTTTGTCTTTGGGAACACCTTCATTTGATGATGATTTCTTGGGATGATGATGGGGGTTTTCTAATTTGAAATATTTCTTGTATTATTCCAGTTTGAACATCACTGTATTAGATAAAAAAACAAATTATATAGGTAAATACTTATCTTGTTATAAATCTGAGGCCGTTACTCGTACGTATTTAAAATTGAGTTTCAAGATCTTATTATTCGCTATTTTGACTAAAAATGACTTACGTTAAGTCTTTAATATATTTATTGTTTTATTTAGAAGTAACGTTGAATCAAAATTTACCTATAGTACAAACGAACCAGGGATTGGTAAGTGGTTTGTTAGGCGAAGTGCGTGACTACTATATGTATTTAGGTATACCATATGGAACAGTGGACCCGGATAATCCTTTTGGGGTAAGATTCTTAGTTATGAATATTAGAACGTAGTTTTGCCCTCATCACCAGCCAGAAAACATACGCTGCTGAACATATTCCCTTAGAACGCCATTCCGAACGACGAGCTACCAATTGTATCCACTAGTTATTTGTAAATGTTAAAAGAGAAAGTTCTCAATTCGAATGATTTATTAATGTTTTCTAATTGATTTCTCAAGGACACCTGGACTAATTAAAAAAATATAGTTTTTCGTCAGAGAGGTTTGTATGGTTTACTATTATCAAAACCGATATATGCACCTTTAATAAAGTCAATTGGCACATTTTTTAAAGAATTATCATTAATTTATTTAAATACATAAACGCATGTTAGATGAGATAGGTTCTCCCAATTGATCTGGGACATAGCTGGGAATTAAAACTATCCTGGGGACTTTTCTAACATTAGGAATGCTATATGCAAACCGCTCCACCACGAGCGCGGTTATGTGGAAGAGCAGAGCGATTATTTGGGAGAGCAGAGCGGTTATGTAGGAGAGTAGAGTAGTTTTATATGAGAGTAGAGCGATTATGTGGGAGAGCAGAGCGGCTATGTAGGAGAGCAGAACCGTTAGTTGGTAAAGCATAGCGGTTATGTGGGAGAGCAGAGCGGTCGCTTGCTGGCGGGACACGGGAGTGATGCAGTACTCGTCCGCAACCATTCAATTCATTTATATTCTTTTACTCGTATACCAATTAATAAGAACCCTTACAAATTACATAAAAAACTTTATCTATGTTAACTTCACAACCTGTTTGTTTAATCTTCTAGCCATCATCACCGGCCCCGAAATTCGAAGGCATATTCAATGCTACAGATGATTCCGCAAGGTGTCCTCAAGGTGGAGCCTCCGACTCCTTGGACTGTCTTCACCTCAACATCTTTATACCTTTTAGAAATGAGTCCGAGGATCTATTTCCAGTGCTAGTATTCATTCACGGTGGAGCATTTTCATTCGGTGCTTTCGGACATTTGGTGGAAGGTTTTTAGTGAGACATGATGTGATCTTTGTATGCAGATACTTAGAAGTATCTGCCGTTAATTTATTGGATTTTAATATTATAGTAATATGTGTGTATAGAACAAACTTAGTTACTACCAAGCAGTTTTTAACGCATTTTGAAAGCCTGCTCGATAAGGTCTCTGAACTTGGCGTGGAGTGCATTATAGTCGGTGATTTTAACATCAATTCTGACACCGAGTTAAACTCTGACTTAAAACACTCAGAGATTTGTTGTCTTCCCATGGTTTGTCCAACGAGGTGGACTTCCCGACTAGGGTGACTTCGACAACGTCAACTTGCCTTGACCATGTGTATACGAACCTACCTGGTGGCTCTGTGAGTGTGCAGCCGGTGTCCACCATTCTAAGCGACCACCACGGAATTAAATGCTCGATTATTTGTAATTCAACACAGCCTCAACCTTCGCCGCAATACGCTAGGTGTTTTTCTAAAGCGAGTAAGCAAAACTTTGTTGCTTCGTTAGATAGTATCGATTGGGAAGAAGTAGATACTAAAGATACTAAGGAATAATAGTTCAACAAAAAAAGCGACGTCACTTTTGAATATTATACAGAAAACAGTTAACATATGTTTTCCTCTCAAAAAAGTCTGGAATAATAAAAAAACTGACTCCTCCTGGATCACACAGGAGGTAATTAATTATAAATGCTTAATTTATGACATTAACAATATAAAAAATAGAAATCCTGACAATGACGAACTAAATAAGCTTTTGACAAATATGAATAAACATTACGACTCGTTAATCTACAAATCTAAATGCAGATATTACTCTGATATGATACACGCTAATGATAGTTCATCGAGAGTTATGTGGAGAGTAGTGAATAAGGAGAGAGGTAAGAATAACTCTCCACATGTTGATTTTACGGAAATGTTGCGCGGACCCGATGGCTCAAAATACTCTAGTAAGAAAGTAGCGGTCGATGCTGTAAATGCTAGGTTTGTTAGTGCAGCCGCGGCGTGCGGCGCCCCGTGCGCTTACGTCACGCGAGTGCGTCATGCGCTGGCCGCAGCGCGCGCGCCTCCCAATCGCTCCTTGAGGTTCCGTAGGTTTACTGCAGACGAGGTACTCCGGATAGTTGCGTCTCGTATACCACCAAAACATTCTAAAGATATCTATGAAGTATATATCAAATTACTGAGACATGCGATTATCCCACTAGCACCAATACTCGCGGACCTATTTAATACATGCATCAGAGAAGGCTCGTTCCCAACCCCCCTGAAAATCAGCAAGGTTACTCCGGTATACAAGGGAAAGGGTAAACAGGAGAGTATCGACAGCTACAGGCCAATTGCTAATATACCAGCGATTGCAAAGGTACTGGAGAACGGAATTAGTTCCCGGCTCATAAATTTCCTGTCTGAAACTAACGCTCTTACAGATCGGCAGTACGCGTACCGAGCAGGGCGATCAACAACGACACTGACACGAGAGGTGGTTCGCCGAGTGGTGGCGGCTCGTGACTCCAGACCCAAGTTGCAGGTGGCTATCCTCTGCTGTGACCTATCGAAGGCATTTGACGTCGCCGATCACGCTGTACTAGATGTAAAATTACAACATTATGGCGTGGTGGGAGCTTCGCGAGCCCTTTTGACTGGTATTATACGAGGAAGGTCACAAATTGTAGTCGGAGGTGCGGGGTTGCAAAAATCAGACGCCTTGATGTCGGAGATGGGCGTGGCGCAGGGCTCCTCAGTTTCTAACATTCTGTTCTCCTTACTCCTGAATGATCTGCCGGGCGCTGTGACCGCGGCAGAAGTACTAATGTACGCTGATGACGTGGCTGCAGTGGTCACGGCACCTACGGTAGATGCTCTTGAGCGGAGACTGAATGAAACAGCTACGCAGTTAGCTGGGTGGTTCCACATGAACGGCCTCGTGCTAAACCTCGGTAAGACACATTTCATACAGTTTAATCTGTCCGGTAGGTTGATGAAACCTTTGAAGGTTCTTGTGGATGGAGTGTATATAGAGGAACATGAGACGACTACGTTTCTAGGTTTCCAACTTGACCGAGGCCTGAAGTGGGATGCCCACATCGAGAAAATTTGCGGAAAGCTGGGAAGTGCGTGCTTTGCATTAAGTCGTGTAGCAAGAGTGGTGCCACGCGAAGTAGCACGAGCGTGTTATTTTGCGACCGTACATTCGCAGCTGCAGTACGGTGCCGAAATATGGGCTAGCGCCGCGGATTGGGAGCGCGCCTTCCGTATTCAGAAACGTGCTGTGCGATATGTGGCGCGCGTTCCCTGGGATACCCCGGCTCGCCCAATTTTTAAGGAACTGGGAATCCTGACGTTGCCAGCCATCCTGATTTATCAGGTGGCCGTATACGCCAGGACTCATCTTGCCGATTACTCCGAACGCGGCAGCAGGCACGAGTACTACACTCGCGACGGACACAAGCTCGCTAATATATCGCGTAATCTCACGAAGTCCACCAAGTTGACGCACGTCATGGGACCGAATGTTTACAATAACTTGCCAGAAGAGATCACTGCAGCTAAAACTCTGCAGAGTTTCAAAAACATTCTAAAAAGATGGCTAATCGAGCAGGCTTTTTATAGAATTAATGAGTTTACGACATATAAACTAGAATAATTATTGTAACATTATGACAATTTAATTTAAGATAATTTAATTTAATTGCATTTATTGAAATCGACATTTTAATGATTTAGTTTATATACATAAACTACTTATATACTATATTGTATAAACATATAATTAATTGACTTGTAAATGTAAATATTTATCAATATATGAATATGAATATGTAACTTTAAACTACAGACTCGGTGTTTACGGATACATGTGCACTGATAACGCGAGGGTACCAGGAAACCAGGCGTCGAAAGATCAATTGCTAGCTCTGAGATGGGTGCATGAAAATATTGCGAGCTTCGGTGGTGATCCAAACAGAGTGACATTATCTGGGAATAGTGCTGGGGGTATGTCAACAGATTTGATCATCAGTTCTGATGAAGGACCGAAGTATTTCCAACAAGCAATCATGCAGAGCGGAGTCTCTTTCTTTCCCAGCTATCCACCAACTGTCAGAAATTCTCCGTTAAGATTGGCTCAGCATATTGGTCTGGCAACCAATAATATAGACATAGCTTTAGATTTCCTAGCCTCAGTAAGTCAACTGCAAGTAATTCTTGCTGGTGTACAATTAGGATTGACCTTCAGACCTTGTATTGAGAGGAAATTTGAAGGTGTTGAAGCATTTATGACAGAGAATTGGGTATCCAAAGATGTTGTACGCGTAAGTGGACTGAATGTCATGATTGGATTCAACGAAAACGAAGCTTTAGGTCTCCTGATTGGACCGGATGCTGATTTAATTGACATCGTTGAGCAAGGATTATCGAGCACATTTGCCACCGAGCATAAAGACTTTTCTGGTCGTGAAGAAGTCAGACTTTTCTTTTTTGGAGATGAAACCTTAGACCAGGACCAATTGAAACCAGCAGTAGATTTGTTATCTGACAATTCATTTGTACATCATTATATGAGGTCTATGAAGAGGTACCTAGAGAGTGAAGTAGAAAAGATCTACCTGTATTTGTTTTCGTATGAAGGAGAAAGGAATATGAACAAGAATATAATTAATACGACTCTGACAGGGGCAGTTCACGCGGACGAACAAGGGTATTTATATGATATGGCGGATTACCCAGAGCCAAATGCAGAGGACCAGTTGATGATAGACCGTATGACATTAATGTGGACGAATTTTGTCAAATATGGTTAAGTATGATTAAATTTACACTTTGAAAGATTAGAGATGTCTGAAGGTTTCTTACTCTAAAACTGAGAGAATGAGTGCAAGATAAAACCAATCTTCTTCTCACTCATGAACAACCTTAAAAGGGAGACAGACAAGTCAGGCAGATTTATGAATTAATCAATGTAATTTTATTACACACTAAACAAATGACACAAGTAAAAAAAACATTGTTCAGTGTGCAGTCATATCATATCTTATAGTAAACCTATTTCTTATAGGAAACTATTGGGTGGATATGACTAAATTGTATACATAAGATGATTGGTGCCTAAATGATACATACTTAGTAACTTCGTCCCAGGAACCCGACACCTGCCCCAACTGCCACCGTGCCTGTGACCTGGGAAGCTATTACTTCTACTTCTCCGTACCACTACCTCCACATAGAAGCAGAGCTGCAAGTCGGTGGCAGGCCTTATAACGAGAGAATGACATTTTGGGTTCTGTTCCTGGAACTGAATGGTCATCTCCAGCGATTTATTGTCGATAATACAGAATTATTTTTGGAAACCGTTATTTTATTAAAAGCTTCAGCTTGTACGAAGCATTTGTAATCAATCATACACGAATATTCAGGAGAATATACCGTTCACAATTTATTTATAATTAATTGTTAAGTAAGGCTTGTGTTTGACCGCAACTCGTCTGATGTAAAGCGACGATGCGGTCTAGGATGTGGCACGCTTACCTAAAAGAACCGATTTACTCGCAACTAGAAAAGATCTAGATATATCTATCGGGAAATAGAGAACACTTTAACATTACCTATACAAATAACTTTGGCTTTGACAACGGAAGTATGATTCTATTTCGATCGTTAATTTTGAAATTCTAGCTGGTATAAACTACCAAAATGTCAACATTTATTTTGTGATGCTTGAGAAATTACTTTATCATTGCTACCTCTGTTAGCTACCACAATTGACAATTTTCGCACAGGAGAATGTCGGGCGTCTCATCAGAACGAAGGTACTTCGTGAATAGCTTCGTTTTGATGAGACTCAGCAGAGTCAGCTTGATATAGTAATTATTTTTACATCAAGGCTCAATTCTACTACTTTCGAGCGTAGGACCGGGATAACGTACCACGCAATTTGTAGGACAATTTGACTGTTAAATTATATAAATATTAACAGAGTAAAAATAAAAAAAAATTGCTGGTTAGTAATTATTTCTGACGACCTCGTTATCGATATGTTGAGAGGAGGGCTCTTTGATCAAACCATAGATTTTGTAGAACAAATATTTTTACGAATAATTTTAATAATTATCTTGAGATTTAGCAAAAAAGAAACATTGAGAATCGTCAAATCGACATATTTAGCTACCACAACTGAAAGTTTTATACAAGACATGGTTGGGAGTTTTATCAAAATCAAACTACTCTTGGAAAATCAGCTTGATAGTAATCAACTGCCAAACATGTTCTAGGGATCCAGGACTATCATACCGATCATAAACGAGGGACACTTGATCATACGAGTAAATATCTCGAGACTTGAAAAACGTTATGATTACGTATGACGTCAAATAGATTACGTGGACGTTTAATCAAACTGAAGTCAATCAGTTATCGATGCCAGGATTCGTACTAGCAAAAAAAAGTTAAAGCATGACGTTAAAACGTCATGCTTGCATCAGGCGCTATAATTACCGATGTAGAACCATACTTGCACTGCTGCTGTTTGGAAAACATCAATTACGTTCACAAAAAGCTTAGTTGGAAGCGCAGAAACCTTTCTTTTTTGGTAGTTTCTTAAGAAATTATATATTACAAAATGTTCCAACTTATTATTCAGTGGGAATGAAAAGTGTCGGGGAAAGGAGACACCCTTGGCTTAAGAACCTGCGGGAGTTGTTCGACTGTAGTACCTACCATATCGTTCTCCAGAGCGGCACAAGTCTAAGTTTATAATTGCCTTAATGTTTTTTATCTTTCTTGTTAACTTTCCCAAAAGAGGATGAGGTAGGTACTCAATTCGTCGGGTACGTTTTTTTAGATAGTTGTTATCTGATTTCATTGACACTGCTGGATCGATTTCAAAAATCTTTTTTTTTGTGGTTATGGTATATTCTCAAGTGGTATCAGTCCAGAAGCATAATTTTCAAATCGAAATAACTGGAATTGGCGCCTGCCGTAAAGAAAGTAGGTAATCATTTTTTTTTAAATAATATTTTATCTGATAATTATAATATGTTATTCAAAATCAATAATATGTGGACAATACGATATAAAATAAAAACGTCATTTTTTATTTACTAACATATTTAATAAAAGTGATAGCTTAGATTTTTACACATAAAAGTTATATAAACAAACAACTTTATCAAAAAGCGCCCTATATATTGATCTTTTGCAAAATATTGACATGTCTTATAAAAAAAAAACACGGTTTATCGGAAATGCAAGACAAAAAGAAAAAGAGTATGTCTATTATACAACATAATAATATTTTTTAACCCCCGACGCAAAAACGACGGGGTGTTATAAATTTGACGTTCTGTGTGTCCGTGTGTGTGTCTGTCTGTGACATCGTAGCTCCCAAGCGGATGTACCGATTTTGATTTTTTGTACGAATGCTGAATTAGTCAGAGGTGATTTTAGCCATATTTGGTGAAAATCGGTTTAATATGGCCGCCGCTACAAAATGGCGGACCACATATTATTTCACAACTTCCTCCATATAGGTATCCAATAAAAAGGCATAACTAGTAGAATACTCTCTATCATAATCAATATTCTTAAATCCAAGATGGCCGTCACCACAGAATGGCGAATTGTCAGAGTTAAAAAAAAAAGCCAATCATACTTGTTTTGTTATTTGTTCTCTGATTTATCAAGAAGCCTTAACCGATTTGATAAAACAATTTTTTTGTTTAATAGGGTATATTTTTTTACTTTCTTCCTCGGTTAAGAGAAGCTAGACAACTTGAGTTCCTGCAGCAAGTCGAACACTGTCTCGACAAGTCGATACTTCATGGCAAACACCACGCGTCTGGCGTCCACCGACCCGTACGAGAGGTTTAGCGTGAACAAATCCGGGTAAAACTGGAATAAAGAGACATTTTCATAGCCAAGACTGGTAAATTGTAGCCTAGTAGGTGAAGCCTTCGAAAGGGCGCGGGTTCAATCCCAGGAATAAACAGCTAAGTTGCTCACATATAGTGAACATGACATCATTAGGAACAATTGCGCAATAGCAATAATATAATAATAATATGGGACAACATCCACACAAAGGTCTTCAGGTCCCAAACTAGGCAAGGCCTGTGCCATGGTAACTTAATGACTGATATACATACATAAATACATACTTATATATATAATAAACACCCAGACATAGGTCAAACAGACATGTTCATGCACACAAATGTTTGACCTGTCCGGGGATCGAACCCGGGACCGGTATGTAACAATAGCACAATACTTTTATGTAAATGAATTTTTTTAACGCTATTAACACTAATATTATTGTTACAATTTTCACCCATGTTTTTGTGTCAAATAAATGATTTAGATATTTATTTCATTATTCTTTATTATATAATAATTAACACAAGCTCATACGGTTAAGGACAACATCGTGTGGAAACCTGCTTTTCGTAGAAAGATGATGAATGGCTTATAAAGACAACAGCAAAATTACAGATAATTAATGGCATCATTTTTTTCTTGCTTTTGACGAGAATGACATTATTCGGAACTTTTCTTAGATTTTCAAATATGTCCAAAAACGTAATTATTACATTCTGAATAAAATTAAAAACAGGGATAGGCACGTTATTATTCATTTATCTTTCCATTAAGTACAATAATTTGGAATGTTGTCAATTTGGCAGCGTGATGGACTATGGCTTGCAGTCCTTCATATGCGAGACTAGTGTCCAGTGGGACACTAAGAGTTGATATCATGTACGTGTAACCAGGACAGGTCTGTTGACGTACGGCCCGGATCTATAGGGGACAGGCCACCTATCCCGTGCTCGACAATTTTGCCTGGTGGGCTAAAAAACCCAAAAATAATATTAATATTGTCAAACCAGATGAACTGGTGTTCTTATTTACTCTTCATTTATGTATTTAGACAATTTATTTTAAGTTCTAGAAATGACAGATTGGTGCATCAGCCTTTCTTTGTAACGTGCGTGACGTCACCTTCCGGTTCCAATGGAAGATCAACGCTGGTTGTTTCAGCATTATGAGTTGGAACCGGTTTGTGACAGAAAACAGTAATTTGTTTTTTTTTGTACAGCTGTGTAATATTATGTTGTTTCTGTTGTAAATAAAATGTATTCTATTTTATACTTTACTTTGTAATAAATCACCATGTAGGTACCTGCATGCCCATCATAGGCTCTAGAGTAAGTTCTTGCGCCATTTCATTATCTTTCATAACGAATGCTCGCTGCGGCGTCACGTACAACAGTGTGAATTTACCCTGAAATGATACATCTGTTATTTGTTCAACAGATATAGATACTGGAATTATTCCCTTGCATGAATTACAATACAAAATATTTATATCATACAAAGCCAGAACCGCCATAGCTACTCTAAAGCAATGCCACGCGTACAGTTCGTTGTATACTCAATGTCAAATGTCAACTTCAATCTCTCTCTAGCTATTCCTGTGTCTCTGCAAGAGTGCTTTTTTATTTAATTCTAATTCATCGTTGTTATCTCAGCATAGGTAATTATATTAAAAGGAATTTGTCGCCGAACTGCCGTATTAATAATTTCATAAGATAGACTCGACACTACAACACTGCGTGATTATTTCACATAGAGCTTCGAACATTATTCACCGGCAAATTACTTGTGACAATTGTGACAAAGTAAGGATACTCCCGCGCATTTGGCACGGAGCCCTTTAAAAACGTTCTATGGGAACCTACTTGTCGTAAAAGTAGTTTTCGAAGTAAAGTCACAACTGAAGTACGTAACTTACAATTTGGGCGCATGCTGATGCACTTCTTTCATGGCCTAGCAGTGGAATTTTATGGGTTGATTTAATTTTTATTCATTAAAGCGACATAATGGAGATGTTTTCGCGCATGAGCTCTAACTATTGACAAATCACTGATCACGTCTCGATGTGTATGTACCCTACCCCTCACTCTACCACGTTCCGATGATACCTAAAAATCACCATTGCCACAGCCAAGGTCCAAATTGTTTGGCGCGAACTTTATTATCCGGGAAACATCGTGTTCTAAAAGCTTTGTGGTTGGGAAAGTTTGTACACACTTGTTCGATTTTGATTGTCGGTACATGTGTCGCGTCTCTACGAGTACTCTGCCCCGCATACTTTAAGATTTATGCAGCTAAGTTTTTCAAATTTATATTCTGCGCCCCGCGGTTTTCCTCGCAGTGGATATTAGATAATCCCATGAAAACACTGCAGTTTTCCGGGATAAAAAGTAAACTATGTGTTAATCCAGGGTAAGTAAGAAAACATCGAGAAAATCAAAAGACTTCGAAGATAAATGAAGAAGAACTTAGTTAATTTAAATTAATCATAATTAATAACACATACTTGAATATTGTGGCCTTAACCAGCTATATTCAAATATGTTTTATTAATTTGGATTAAGTTAAATTAGCTAAGTATAAAATCCAAGTAATCCATAAAAAAATATTAAATGAAGGTAAACAAATGGCACGGACCGCAGAGTCTGAACAGTAAACTTTTTATAATACATTCAAAAAAAAAAAAAAACGCAGTTTAGAAAGCGTAGTGTAATGATATGGCATACACTCCCTTTATAGGGGACAATCGTGCCTTAATGGGTCGTTAGATAGGTTCTAGGCGAGTCGTACCTCTCGTTTAGTGTCCACAGCTTCACGCATTTGCATTATAATATTACGCCAGCCAGCTGAAGCATTCCATCTGGAAAAGATAATAGGTAAAATAGGTACTCAAACTTCAGAAATATAGAATATAACCATGCCGGTGTTATATATACTAGTACATATAGTAAAACATTAAGAGAAGATCAGCGCTCAGCATTAATGCTACGCGCTGATTTCATTAAAGTGCCAATGCCGGTTTGTTGTAGAAAACTTTCTAACTAATTATTGGAAGTTGTTTATTTACTACAGTCTTTCAAAAAGAAAATGTACTCCATTCCACTGCTATTTTTTATGCTATCGCAAACAATATCCCAGCTTCCGAACGCCCACCACGCCGCGGGCGTGGAACGCTTCCAATCCGTTACAAGCTCTCGCTCAGAAGGTATATAATATGTAGACACACGCCGACTCTACTCGCGTACCGCGCGCGCGGAGATGTAATTCGTTTCTCGTGTACCTATACGTGTATTGCTTGTGTGGAAATAAAATGTGAACCTAAAGCTAAAGTGCAAAGTTTTCATTTAAATCACGAACCCTTATATACGTAGACAATAATGCTTATATTTTTATGACGGCTGGGCCGATTCAAAAAAATATTTTTTTGCATGAAAGCGTATACCTACCTCCCATGTGGTTAAAATTTTATTTTAACAAAATCGATCAAGTGATTGAGTTTTTGAAACGAAATAACTAAAAGAGTTCTATCGCCTGCCATAATGGAAGTCGGTACCTAATCACTTTTAGTAAGAAAGAACTTGTTTTTAAGTCGTTTAAAGTAAAGTAAAGTAATATTTATTGACCTTTAAATAACATTTGGTTACAGGCAAGCATTTACACTTGAATTAAAAATTACTTAAAAAATTAAACTTATAAATCTTATTTATATACGTTTTTTTTTGTCGATAGGCTTGCGCTTGACCGCATCTCACCTGATGTAAAGTAACGATGCGGTCTAGGATGTAGCGCGCTTGCCTAGAATAAACCGATTCACTCGCGATTTGAAGAGACCGAGACCGAGTAGTTAATATTCATTGTTCTCATGATATATATTTACATTTCGATTGTTATGTTTAGTTATTAGTGATATTTTATAATGGTTGTTCGTTACACAAGAACGATGTTTCTACAAGCTGCATTCACATATATTCGCTGAGTTTATAAAAAGGATTGCTTTTAAAAAAAATACCTCAATTTTTGTTTGAATGTATCGAAATTCAGATCCATTATACTATCTGGTAATTCATTGTACATCAGTATTTTGGTATAAAGCCCCTGCTTATTACATTTAGCTAATCTATTTACTGGTAGGATTCGCCCTTTTTTATTATTAAACATCATCATTCAATTAACCTGCTCCATTGGAAGTTATAAGCCCTGGACAGGTATGCCATGGCGTGGTAGTTGTGCCTCTCGGAGGCCCACTCCTTGGGGCAGGAGCCCTCCATGTGGCTGTGCGCGTCAAAGTCCGGGAAGAAATCGCACGCGGCCTCTCGCATTATCTGAAACAAAAAAGTCGAGTGTATGTATGTATATTTCTTTGGCACGCCCTAGAGTTTAAACGGCTTTTCGTATTTTGATGTGAGTGGTGTCAATAGATTCGTCTTAGTACTGAGAGTGACACTGGGTACATAAAATAAGGTTGATACACAGGTTTAAAGATATATAGCAGTCGGGTTTTTTCGAACTCGCTTCTAACCAATTGTTAATTAAAGTGATAACGTACCGATTTCAATTACGTCTGGTGCCGATAGAACTTTTTCAGTTATCACAATTTAAAATTCAACCCTATGACCAATTTCGATGAAATTAAAATAACACCACATGGATATAAAAGAGATCGTTAGAAAAGAGTTTTTAAAAATCGGCCCACCGTATCCGATAAAATTTGGTAACAAACATTAAAAAAAAATAGTCGAATTGAGTATCTCCTCTTGTTGGAAGTAGATAGAAAATTAATTAATTTATTTTATATGACATCCAACAGCGTTAAAATCACAATAGAATAAAAAAAATAAAACGTGCAGCCAATTCAAAAATATTACAAAAAAAAACATCAGTTAAAATAGTAATAACGGAAAAGTTCAGGAACAGGTTCGATCTTGCATGGAGTACTGCTCGCACCTTTGGGATGGATCAGCTAAATATCAGCTAGAGGCGTTGGAGTCAGTGGAAGAGCGTGCTATAAAAATTATAGGTAACGATGCCTTAGTCAAGGCCACGCTCCAAAGCCTCGACCATCGTCGGAAAGTGGCAAGCCTATCGGATACATTTCGGATAGTGTGCAATGGAATTACACAATATGATTCCCCCATCCACATCACACCATCGGACAAGTAGAGATACGGCCAATGGCCACCGGCACATGGTAGAAGTTCCCAAGGCTCGCACAAAACGCTTTGCGTCAACTTTTATTGTGCGAACTGCTGGATTGTGGAACTCTATTTCTTGATAACTATAATCTGGGTCTTTCCAAGTCGCGAGTGAATCGGTTTCTTCTAGGCAACAAGTGTGCGCCATCTTAGGCCGTATCGTCGCTTCACATCAGGCGAGTTGCGGCCAAACGCAAGCCTATATTATTCTATAAAAAAAAAAGTTTGCTGATCTTTCAAAATTTGTTTCCGTTAGTTTTTGAGTATGAGTTATTATACTAACCTGCACCATTCGCTTCACGGTGTATGGCTTGTCAATGTGTTCCTGTAACGCGCTGGTAGTTGCATTCGCTATAAATTTGATGCGCACATAGTTGCCTCTAACGAGCCACGTCACTGTTATTGCCACTCCAGTAACAGTTATGAGGACGCCCTTCCTATTCAAATATTCATATATTCATTAAAACATACGAATAATCAGTTCTTATCAAAATTACAGGGCCCTGTGAAATTTACATGTATTAGGGTAAAGGGTATAGTAGAGGCTCTCGCACATTCATTATGCTTTGTATATTTAATATTGTATAAAACACCAGATTGAGAAGGCATTGCAATTCACTGCCGCACCGCCCTATTTCCTGATAAAAGGCGTAATGTAATCTGTCACGAGAAATAGGGATGATAATTGGCTATTTTAAGTTTTAACGTATCTAGACGACAACGAAGCAAATATGTCCATTCTTCCAAAAACAAGAAAGTAATCAGTAACAGCTTAAGGCACACCATCAACAAGACGAAAACCAGCATCAGCAACGATGACTCCGTCAAAATGACGTCAAATGTGCGGAGACGCATCGGGATGGCTAAAACGCCATATCTCAGCTTCAGAAGACTTCGAAGAACAAAGTTATCAGTTTGAAAATTAAAATGAGATCGCTCGGACTCACAATATCTCTATCTAGCTCTAAAAAGATGATCGAGATCGAGATGTGGACGAGATGTGGACTTTTGAAGCGATGGATCACGTATTGACGCGTTCGATTTCTGGCGGTCGAGAAAGATCATACTCATAGGATACCGTGAATAGCATTTTGGACCAACGTATCAATATTGAAACAGCTCAGGATCACGACAAGACTATTGATTATCTGTCCGAAGCGTATCTGGAATTCTTTGGCCATATTTCTAGAAAAGACAGTGACATTCTTCAGATACTGATTGATGGCCACCGAAAAGTTAAATGGCAACAAACTTTGAGATCGTAGCCTTATTGATTTGCTCAAATTCCTACTACTTTAGCCATCAAATTCTACAATACACTGCAAGTCACCGAGAACGGAATAAAAGACTTCTGGGAGTATTTTGAGCAATATGCCTCTACGAGGATGAGTAACATATATTCAATCTCACCCGTTAGGATCTGGTTTTATATCCCATCCTTGGTAAGGCAAGTTACTATATCTTGATGCGGCTATGCCTATAGGCCCTGAAACAAAAAGTATGATATCCTCTTGAAAACATTGCATAATTGGTCTGAGGTTTTTATCGGTTACATTTTGGGAAGTGTGCGTTGGAACAACATAATTTCGAAGAAACCGATTCCCTCGAGATTATAAGAGTAGCTATCGGGAAATAGAAAACTCGGCAACGAATTCCACAATCTGACAAAATACAAGTTGATACAAAATGTTTAGTTCGAGTGGAATACCATATACCGTTGGCGTCTTGCGTTACTTTTATTGTGCGCACTACCAGATTATGGAACTCGATACAGGCTTTTCTATTTTCCGATATCTATAGAACATAGATACTTATCGCAAAATTGATATGCGGGTTTTTGTTAAGTCGCAAGTGAATCGATTTTTTAGGCAAGCGTGTCATAAAATATGTAAGACCACATCGTCGCTTTACATTATTCGAGATAATTAATCTATGAGGGAAATAACACCAGATTAACCTCTGATTGAGAAATCATCTTTCGACTACATCCACGCACCCTGACCTGTAATAAACGAGTACGCTAGACTTGCGATTGTCAATATGATAATGAATCCATTTGAATTTCACAATGTGTGTGTGTGTGTGTGCGTCCAGTGTGCGTACTCGTACATAGAACTAATAATATATTAGTGATGGGGCACATGACACAGTCATTTGTAGAAAAACAAACGCCATGCCCTATTTTAATCCATATAATAAACATCAGTGCATGCGCCGCAAACTATGACAAGCTTAAGAGTATCACCGACCCTTCACTGTTTTCGTCTGATAGAATTTCCGTTCCGGGGCCTCCCTCTTTACACCCCCTAAATTGTAACATTTTTTTGTTATTGTTGTCAATTGCTCTACTATGAAGTATTTTAGGCTCACGTTTTATTACTTTGAAATAAGTGATTGAATTCTGCATAATAAAGGTTTTTAATAGGCATCATATCAGCGCAAAAATTGAATTGTTTAGTAAGCTTGTAACTTTAAACTGATATAAAAGACAGAAAAAATAAAACAGTAAAGCGTAGTAAATAAAATGTTAGCTATGTGAAAAAAAAAACCACTGGAATCGGACAACGTTAAAAGGTAGAAAAGTGCTATATCTTATTGTATGGACAAGTTGGCGGTCTATAGCTGTCGAGAATGCGCGGTAAAGGTTACTGATCTAAGTGGTTTGGCGATTGTACTCACAAAGCACCCCAGTTCTGAACTGCAGCGTCAGTTTGTCTTCATTGTACTTGTAGTCGTTGACATAGTTGGTGGTCCACAACCGACGCGGCTCCTGCCACTGGCAGACCAGCGGAGGCTCTACCCACATCACTTCTTGCGGCAGGCTGCAATTAACCAGATATTGAGTTATCAAGTTTCATATCAAGCCTCCTTTTTAAAGATTTCCCAAAAACGAGGAGATTGAACAAACATTACATTGATTGCAACCCACAGCAAAACAAATTCAAATTAAAAAAAAAATTAGTTTCTCCATACGAAAATTGATCAGTCACGTGATCAGACTGGATTGTTTTATAGAGAAGCAATATTTTTTTTGATTATCCAAATATTTGTTTGAGAATTGGTTAACTTCGATGGGTAGGTTAGCACCGTTAAGTATTGTCACACCTCTCTGTTACACTTTGCATGTATGTATAAGTCTAAGTATTTATTATATCAAATTTTTAACCATTAATCTTAAACGCCAAAAAATTCATTCACTAATTTTTATCCAACACAACTAGGCATTTCACCACGGAAGTCAGCGATACTGTAGTCCTAGATGGAGGATGCCTAGTCTGGATACAACGGCTCTCAGAGAAGACTGCCGGAACACACCGTTGGATCCTTGGAGACAGACTTTACAACTTGAGGGTGGTAGCTAGCCAGGCTACCACCACTATGGTTTCCTCACGATGTTTTAATTCACCGGCTCTTTTTGCATGTTTAGTGAGATCGAACCTCATACCTCTTGTACGGCAATCGACCCCACTAACCACTCGGCAATCGTCGCTACAAAACCTCTAAAGTATTGTTTTGTATAATGTACCTTTGTCTTTTTTCCAGTAAGAAATCTTCGCAAGAAATCATCTACAACTACATAAAAAATATGGTTTTTTTTCTTCTAATACTTAGCCATCATCTCTCCTAGTTGTAAGTACTCACTCTATGAACACGAGTGCCAGCTTCTCATACTCCCTCTCTGTCTTCTTTATCTCTGCCTCTATCTCTTCCGGGGTGCGGGTCACCCCCGCGGCGGGTGGGGAGGGTGCTCGGTACTGCACTTGGTATTTCATCGGTTTCAGCGTTTTTGGAAGTTCGACTAAAAACGACAAAGATAGATAGCATATCTATGAATCAAGTCTTATATATACAACGTGTGAGAGGAAGGTGTGACAATACTTAAGAGTGTTAGTCTACACAACAAAGTGAACCCTGCGTAGAACAAAAATGTTCAACTCAAAAACTCATAAAAGAGTTGTTTTAAAAACTTATGGAGCCCCGGCCAGGACAGTGTACATGATACCATAAATACGTTAGAGGCTATTAATCTTTAATTTATCAACCAAATTTAAAATAACGTAATTTATCGCAGTGTACAAAATTAATTTCGAATCAAAATATTTTCATGATATTTACACAAAAAAGGTGATTTACACGTTTTTATTGTGTTAATTTTGACATTTGTGACGGACGGTAGAATTTATAGACCATGATTCCACTAAAATTCAAAGAATTTAGATATTTTTATAGACAATGCAGGAGGCGACTGATGCATTTTCCATTAATACACAGTAATTGACATACTTTAGGCATTTTTTGGTAGACGTACACCGTCCTGGCCGAAACGGAAACAAGTCATTTAAATTTAATTTAAAAATGTCACGGACCTTGGAGTCTTTGGAGCGTATATAATATAGATTTAAAAAGTAAAAGTAGAAGTTGATTTCATAAAGAAAAAATAGAAAAAGCAAGTTTAAGTAAGCAGTAAGTTTAAAAGTACTTGTTATGTTTAGTGCTTGTTTTAGTACCTACCTATTAACAGAAACTTAAAAATTACGACAAATTAACAACCTCTTGTTTTACGTAGTCGGTTAAAAACAGACACATTTACCAAATAGCCAGCCCACCTGATGACACAGCACAAATCCTAAACGAAAAACAATAACATGACGACGTCAATATGATTGATACGCACAAGAATTAAATACGATACTATTGATAAGATAAAACCGTATCTAGCATGTCTGTCCGCACTTCACTATTAAAACAACCTTGGCACGAAAACGTGCTAAAATCTATCAAATCAAAAACAATTTAGCAAAACTAAAAACACGTTTTTATACGACAAACTATTCAAATTATCGAATTGTCATTAATCGTTGATAAGTGTACAAAGTTTCGAATCAATACGACTTTTTTAAGAGAGTGATATTCCGTTACATAGCTTCACATACACCAGGCTAATAAATACGTATTAAATATAAAAATAACTGCAAATATACGAGAAATCATTGCAAAAATCAATAAAAAGTATTAATCCAGAACCGAGTGAATAAAAATAAGTGATATATAACTATTATAGTGACAGTAAAGTGAAAATATAGATATTGCAAAGTAATAATTTAGAAAACGGTGTATTTTTGACAAAAACAGTGACGTGTGCATGAGAGTTGTAAATCGAAATCATGTTACTTTTTTATTTTTTGGATTCGATATTAAAATTATGTTTTTAAGGATTATGTAAGTATATAGAATGGACTGGTAGAAATGATAAACAAATTTACAGTAATTATTAATAGTAATGATAAGATATAGATAGATACGGAATATTATAGAAAACGATATGATTCGGTGGGAGGTGGTTAATTTACCGAGCGAGCAATTAGGTGCAACTATTCGCTCTTCTCGCGTCCGCGGCCTCACTGTAAATAACAACTGACATGTTCGGAGCGTCCGTTAGGAGCAACTTTTTTACTCCGGTGACACAGCTCGACCGAAATCTATGGCGGTGTACAAGGGGATATGACGTGTTGTGTCCCGGGAGAAGCCCAGTGCCAAGCTAGTTTCACCTGTCTTTAAGCAATTATTTAAGCCGTTCCAAGTGACAGGAGGAGCTTGATATTCTTTATGTAATGTGACACAGAGTACGTAAGTACCAAAATGTGTACAGAAATGGAACGTGGTTCAACTTTCTGATGTGTATGCGTTGAAAATAAAAAGACGAGATTTCACGTTGTTTCACTTTACATATTCACTCAACGAACTTGAAATGATGTTGTGTCTAAGAACGTGTTAACGATCAAAATAGCTCGGTAAACGTAGACAGAGAAAGACATAGACGACGGGTACATGCCATCTGAGTCACACTATAACGATGAATTAGATATACAATGTCCATGGAAATGAAAGAGACTGAGCGACCGATATTTTGTTCCGTAGCGTATGGCCGGTTTTTACATTGTTTAGCACATCATGTGCCAAACAAACTTTGAGGTTAACTCATTTGTTTGATGTAAAATCCCTATCTATAAAATATTAATTATAAAAAGAGTAAAGATCTGACGAAACTTTTTGTAGAGAATCGTGTGATATGGTTTTAGTGGCTGTAACAGTAAAAGCGAAGGAAATTGTCTCTCATAGCTGGTGTAGTAGTTACTATAGTCACATAGAAGTCATAGCTAGTGGTATAGTTACTATTGAATCTACTGTCCTTTTCGCCGACACGCTTGGAATGACTCTGTTTACTGAACTCGGTGTCGGTAAAAAACACTCCGACGTTTATTTGACAGTTGTCAATACCAAACCTAAGGGCATGGTAAAAAAACAACGAAATAACTACACCCTGAGACACGGAACGCATCCCTGCGTTGTGTATGGCAATGTTAAGGGTTCCGTACCCAAATGGTATAAATAAGACCCTATTACTAATCCGTCCGTCCGTCTGTCACCTAGACAACTGAAACTTTCACAGACGTTGTATTTCAGTTGCCGCCATAATAACAAATACTAAAAAATAATAACTTAAATATTCGAGGGGGGTCCCATATAAGAAATGTGATTTTTTTGCTGTTTTATGCTCCTAATTAATAACGGCAATAACAGTAGGCGCTTTAAATATTCACAGAATATTTAGTAGTATAATCACTTTAAAAATAAATAAATAATTAACTCAAAATAAAATAAATATTTAAGGGGCTCCCACACAACAATTGTGGTTATTTGCTTGAAATTAATAACAAAAAAAAATCGATACCTCAATATATGTAGTGTGGTGAGTGACTCAGGTACGCTGACTTCGGTGGTATCTAGTCGAGCGTAGCCAGACCGATTCATTTATATAAGGATTCAGTACATGGAATGAAATACGTTAAATACACTTTTAGGAAACAGATTAATCTGCATATACGCGGTGCGATATTTTCATAATATCTTTATTTAAAAGTTAAAATAATTTAATCGGTCACATGTCAAATATCGATTTGACGTTATTGATCAATTAAATTAAATTATATCTACATACACACTACACTTCTACACTAATAGTATAGGATAAAACTAAATAAAATATTTAATAAAACGTATTTAATATTAAATTTAATGTACCAATAAATATATTGTATATGGGTTGCCGATCAAATTTCAGTCCGGGATATGATTAATTAATAATAAAAAATAAAATAAAATTAAACATTTCACCGGTTTGAGTATTAGTCAAATTCCATACCCATTTAAAGTATGCGATATAGAAGGACAATTTTCAAAAATTCTGTTGCCGTTAGAGAGCTACATTATCACTGAGTAACATAGGTTATGCTTATTTATTACACAAAACAACCATTTATGTGAAACAGGGACATGCCGCTTGTTTGTTGTAAAATATTTATCACTATTTTAATAAATAAATATCATATTGTGCATTATGTTGTTGCAGCGTATACAGCAGCCTACTCTTGCTGCCGGTACAATGTATAAAAGTGGACAAGTGCGTGACCGGGTACATGACCGATGTACAATCATGGGTCGACGAGAAAGGTGTCCTTACGAACAAAGCACGTAAGTACATAATTATTTTATTTTATCCTCTTCAGAATACCGTACCTAAAGGGTAATAACGAAATAAAATATATATTTATTTCAACACTGTCTTAAACCTAGAATCAGAATTAGAAAGCATAATTTCACACAAAATAGGGTACAAGAACAGATGGTTAGTAGAATTTTTTATACAGCCTATTTCGCCGAGACTCGACATGAGAATATTTCAAAATTGATTTAATTAAATTAAAATTATATACAATTAATTAATTGATTAATTATTGATTAAACTTTAACAAAATGACTAACTACGACAATAAAAAAATTAGCAGAAAGATTACCTATAGACCATTCAAGATCTACAGATAAACCAAATGCTCCAACTTACCACCAGAGGGCAGCGTGAACAGCTGCTAGCCGCATTACAACGTTGAATGGCAATGCTTATACGTTGGATCAGATAAAAAATGTATCGGTAGATTTAAATAAGTCATATTAAATAATAAAACGGGATATAGTAACATGGGAGCCTGTTACTAAGACTTCAATGTCCGTCCGTGCGTCAATCTACAAAGCTATAATCTTATAAATATCATATTATATTTTTCCAGAATTCCAGACGTCTTTAGACTTATCAGCCAACTTGGATCCCGTGTCGACTTTGCAACGTGAGTTGTCTACCATGCGCTCGTCAAACGAAGTCAAATACCTAAGTCTGGCGAGGTGCCGATTAACCAGAGTGCCAAACGTAAGTCTGGAAACTCACAGCTTAGCTTTTAGAGCCTTTTTTTTGTTGACAAGAGAGAAGTCATCCAGGTACCCGACTATATAAGGGTGCAGCCGAGTTATGTAGGATTTTACCTACTAGACCCCCCCGTTGGCCTTTATGGAAAGCTCCGGGATTTTTAGACGAACTCATCGGTGTCCTCCTTGCACAATGCTTCAGCACCTCCGTGGACATAGCTGTCGTCTTTAACGTCAATGCAAAGGTGTGCTCCGGCAGTCATTTTTGAGATCCAGTGTATTCCAGACTAGGTACGAGTATACTTCATATAGGGCCACAGTATCGCTGACTTCCGTAGTCGTGCGAACTGGTGGTCAAATGTCTAGTTATCATAGATAAAAATAAATAACCCCTTCTCTGAAAAATCTGGTAAGAAACACTAGAGTAAATATACTGTGGAATTGAATACCTCCTTTTTTGAAAATCTGTAAAAGCCTGAAAATTTTTCAGTCATAATTCATTTGCCATTTTCAATCCCCATTAAAAATTAAAACATATTTAAAAATATTAAGAAATTTTACTTATATTATTGTTGTTCTGAATGAGGTCGTAATTCGTATGCATCTCATAAACTAATCTAACATAGTAAGTCCTGACTGACAGACTAACATGAACGCTGAACTACAGATATGAAATTTGGATGATGTAGGGTAGGTATATTTAGAAAGGATTTGATTTTTAGTGATTTATAATAAAGGAATAGGGTAGAGGTATATTTAGAAAGGATTTGATTTTTAGTGATTTAAAATAAAGGAATAGGGTAGAGGTATATTTAGAAAGGATTTGATTTTTAGTGATTTAAAATAAAGGAATAGGGTAGAGGTATATTTAGAAAGGATTTGATTTTTAGTGATTTAAAATAAAGGAATAGGGTAGAGGTATATTTAGAAAGGATTTGATTTTTAGTGATTTAAAATAAAGGAATAGGGTAGAGGTATATTTAGAAAGGATTTGATTTTTAGTGATTTAAAATAAAGGAATAGGGTAGAGGTATATTTAGAAAGGATTTGATTTTTAGTGATTTAAAATAAAGGAATAGGGTAGAGGTATATTTAGAAAGGATTTGATTTTTAGTGATTTATAATAAAGGAATAGGGTAGAGGTATATTTAGAAAGGATTTGATTTTTAGGGTGGGGCTTGGGAAGCCACAATTAAATGCGTGAAAACACACTTGTATCGCACCATTGGTCAGCAGCTCTTGTGCTATGAAGAACTGTTGACAGTCCTTACTCAAATCGAGTGCATTTTAAACTCGCGACCACTTTGCTTACTAGGTGACCAACCGCACACAATTTTAACACCCGCTCACTTCTTAAACACAACACCGTTACAATCGTTGCCGGCTCTTGAAGTCGATACATCTAGAACAATCTCTAACCGGAAACAACTTTTAGATAGCTTAGTCCAAAGTTATTGGAAACGGTGGCGTGTTGATTACTTGCACACGCTGCAAGCAAGACATAAATGGAACACACCAGACATGCAGATCCAACCGGGCACTCTCGTACTTGTCCATCAGGATGACACACTGCCGCTGAGGTGGCCAACTGGCATTATTGAGCAAGTGTATCCTGGGAAGGATGGAGTCACACGTGCCGCGTTAGTACGCACTGCATCTGGGTCTTTCAGACGGCCAGTTGTCAAACTGTGTCCTCTTCCAACGCAATAATTTAATACAGTTATGACCGCATACAATATTTATATACATATATTTAGTAATTTTTTTTTCATATTTATTCTCCCGCATAAACCGTATATCTTAACCTATATTTTTTTGTACATATACACTCCTCTACCATAATTATTATTTATATTACACCGCTCCTTTCACTTCGTGCATTTAAGTACTTCCCATAACTTCCTTATTATTTTGAAAACCCTGCGGCTTTTCAAGCCGGGGAGTATGTTAACGCCGTTTAAACGTATCATGCACAATTGGAGGAGCGCCATCTGTGATGGGCTGGACCAAACGTCACCTATGAACCTCGGTGAATCTCCGGCCGCATCAATCGTCGCATTGTACTCGTCTCGAGTGTTGTTACCAAGCACCGCGCCCGCGCACTTATCATAAACGAGCTGTTTTTGAATTAATCCCGCAAAGTGATTGTTGTGAATATTGAATCTCGTGCCCAATACCTGCCCCTCTGTGAAATCCTGTTGTCTTGGATAAGCGCCACTACCGATTATCCAGCTACTTAAAGGAAGCCGCGACTGAACTGAACTGATCCCGAGGGAAAGAGGAGATTGTGAGGTCAGTGCCTATGCTTTTGGTCGTTTCTTTCTACTTGTGCAAATGATACAGTTTTAAACTTCTCCTTTACCTATTATCAACTTAACCTCGTCACCAGTAGAGGTATATTTAGAAAGGATTTGATTTTTAGTGATTTAAAATAAAGGAATAGGGTAGAGGTATATTTAGAAGGATTTGATTTTAAGTGATTTAAAATAAAGAAATAGGGCAGAGGTATATTTAGAAAGGATTTGATTTTAAGTGATTTAAAATAAAGAAATAGGGCAGTGGTATATTTAGAAAGGATTTGATTTTTAGTGATTTAAAATAAAGAAATAGGGCAGAGGTATATTTAGAAATGATGTTGATTTTTAGTGATTTAAAATAAAGAAAAAGGGCAGATGTATATTTAGAAAGGATGTGATTTTTAGTGATTTAAAATAAAGAAAAAGGGCAGATGTATATTTAGAAAGGATTTGATTTTTAGTGATTTAAGGGCAATGTATACTAATATATAAATGTAAATATCAAAAATGATATTAGTATTTGCCTCAATGTATTGATAAACTGAATCATTAATTGGCCACAAAAACGCAATTATTATCACATAATTATTTACGTATGCATTTCTGTCTAACTATAATCCAATAAAAGAATCATCAATCAAGTTCTAAAAAACATAGATAAAAAACTGACTAGCTGACCTGAAGGACTTCGTACCGCCTAACAGTCGATTAATGATGACGTCAATGACGTTCTATAATATGTTATCGTCAATGACATGAGCTTGAAATTAAGGTCTCGCGAATTTTTTTATATATATTGATGTGTTCTATCTTTACTTATAATAAAACTGTGACTGATAAAATTTTGTACATTGAATATATTTAAGTAAAAAAATCTTTTGCTTTTATTAACGATATAGACCCCAAATCTATATTTTTCTTAATTTTTGTCTGTCTGTCTGTTTCTGGACGTTCCATAACTTCGGAACTGCTGAATGGATTCTAATGAAACTTGGTATGCTTAAGGTTTATACCATGGGGTAAGATCTTATCTACTTTTTATCCCGAAACTCAGAAGGGGTTCCCGTGAGAGGGGGGATGAAAGGCTTATTTAATTATAGCTCAGTAACGCGTGCTTTGATTTGGATGATTCTTTTATTTGTTAGAAAGCAGTAACTGAAATTAAAGTTATCCCAGAAATTAGGAAGGGTTCCCGTGGGAGGGGAATGAAAATCGTATTTGACTAGAACTCAGTAACACATGCTTTGATATGGATGATTTTTTTTTTTCAAAAGTCTAACTGAAATGATGTTATCCCGATAAGTAGGGGGGTTCCCGTGGGACGCATGAAAGTCGTATTTAACTATAAGTCGGTAACGTTTGCTTCGATTTGGATGTTTTTTTTTGTTTGAAAGGTGTACCTGAAATGACGTTATTCGAAAAATTTGTGGACCCGTGAGAGAGGGTATAAAAGTCATATTTAACTATAACTTGCAAACGCGTGCTTCGGTAAGGATGATTTTTTTGTTAGTAATGAGTAACTCAAATTATTGTAAGTACCCAAAAAAATACTACTTCATTTTTGTAGTTTTAACAAAAAAATCTTTTATTGGACGCCTACATGAAAAGTTGTAGCAAGGAAGTTTTTACTATTGAAAATTAATTTGCATTGTTATTTTTAGAAATGATTATCTGAAATTATTGTACTGCAAAAAAATACGATATTGGTATTGTAGTTCTTTATTATTATTATTTTTTAGTTTATAGCTGCGGTATAGATTATGATTGTACATATATTTATTTTTCACAACTAGGCATTTGACCACACCACGGAAATAAGTGATAATCAGTGATGGAACACATAGCACACATATGAGACATGTGTGTCAACACATAGCGTCCACAATTTTTTGTAGCGATGGTGACAGAGTATTTAAAGGGGGTAGGTTGCCGTGCGATAGTTACGATGTTCGATCCCACTGATTACGCAAGAAGAACCTGAGCCACCGGTGAAGGATAACATCGTGTGGAAACCATAGCATGGTGGAAGGGCAATCTTAATACTTGCCTGGCTAACTAGCTAGCCCTCAAGTAGAAAAATCTGACGCTAATGGTGTATTGCGGCGGCCTTTTTTGAGAACCAGTGTATTCCAGATTAGGCATGCTTCATCTAGGGGTCACAGTGTCGCTGGTTTCTGTAGTCGTGCAAGCTGGTAGTCAAATGCCTAGCTGTCTTGAATAAAAAATAAATAGGCAGGACAAAATGAGTGCAGAATTCGTAAAATTAAATAGGCGTTTATGATATTCAGAATCTTAACATGCTGAACATAATTGTGAGAAATTGTCTGTATCGCTTTATTTAATAAAATGTACGGTTTATCTTATACAATGATAACATTTCAGACGGACCACTGAAATTATGTCTCTCATTTTTAAGTCCCACTGCCATAATAATAAAAGGTTAGCAGCCGCGAACGAAGTCGCGGGCACAGCTAGTAATATTATAAATCATTAATTTGTTCAACCATCAACACTTTTCGCAGCTCATGCAACGAAAGACATTTTTATGGTATTTTTTAACTGGTTTGTTTTAGTAGGGATTTCTAAGGATCTTCTGATTTTTTCTAGCCATAAATTTAGCCATTGATTGTGCAAAGATAATTTAACTCGCAAATATTGTATTTTAGTTTTAACTATGCAAACTAAATCTCTTCAACACAAGTAAACAACTTAACTGGTTTGCTTGCAAAAAAATCCTAGAGGGATGGAGTTGACAAACATTTATTTCTAAATTTGCCGAAATAATCTAGAAAAAATTACAAGAATAACTGAGTTTTTAATTATTTCCTATCATTAAAAATGTCTAAGAAAATCAAGATCACAGTACGCATTTTCGTCCGATATAATTTCTATACGTACTCGGCATTCTAAAGTGTGATGACGTCATAGGTCGTGTGCTAGCCGGGCGGGTATGGCCAATTCTTTCGTTGACTGCTCGCGCTACGGTTGAAAGCATTATAATATAATAACGCGCATCTTGTTAGTGGCTAATAATCGTCTCATAGTGATAAAAATACTATGTCGTGCCTCGGTGATTGAATTCCAGTTAAAAACGCCGTAAAAGCCATTTCTTAACATGTCAAGGGATCCAAAACACGAAATACTACTAACAAATTTATTATTTCTCCCAAAAAAGGGCGTAACTTGATACGGCACCATTTACTGGCCGATTCCAATAATATATGGTACACACATACAGAACTCCACATTATTCATATTAACAGATTACTGATAATTAAAAAAAATACGGCCAAGTGGGTTGTCTTTTTTTTACCCGACTGCGAAAGAAAGAGGGTTATGTTTTTCGAGTGTCTGTATGTATGTAACTACGTATGCATGCAACTTTGTATGTGGGTGTGTATATTTCTTTGACACGCCCTAGAGCCTAGTCGTATTTTTACGTGAATTATAGTGTCAATAGATTTGTCTCAGTCGTAAGAGTGATTCTGGATACATCAAAATTAAAACTAAAATAAAAAGTAAGGATGATACAAAGGATTAAAAATTTAGCAGCCGGGTTTTTAAAGTGGCTATTAATCACTTGCTTACAGTTGTAAAAATATTGGGGTACCTAACTATACAACGACACGTCAATCAATCACGATATTGCCGATTACTTAAGTGAATGTATATGATTAAATTAACAGAATAGGTTTCATATTTAATAAGTAGGTATTTTAGTTTAGGCACTAACCTGCCAACCTTAGAAAATGGATACATACTCCTAGATAGTTACCTAAATAACAAAACTTTACAAATTCATAGATTACCAATATAACCTGAAGAGATTTATTATTTATTTATGAGTATCTTACTTATCGTATTTGTAATAAATATTGCTTAAAAGATATGCTTACTTGTTCTGATCTACATAACGTACATACTTTAAGAAGAACTTTTCCCGAAATGACTGATTTTCTATAGGTCTTCATTATTAAATGTCGGAAAAAAACTGTCAAATGTATGTACAGTCACTCTCTTTATTATTAAGATAATAAATACAATAAAATCACATTTTAAAAATAATAGTGAAACGTAACAAAAACTCAAATCTTACACATTATCATTAAAGTAATGTGACATTAATGTAAAAGATTTTTAAAATAGCGATAGTTTCTAACACGCCAAAGACATAGTGCGTGGGTACACTATGAATTTTATCCTTGGGTGACGTATCAAGCCATATCATCCCACTGCTAGGCACTGCTCTCCGGATTTTAACCGGTGCCCTTATGCTTGTGAGGCAACGGGTTTACCGACTACGCTACCACTAACTTTATCCCTGGGTAGTAAAGGTATATTAGCACACATACTGACAAATGCTCGTCTTGAGGGTGATGTAAGCGAAATTACCGTACTTCTATATATAGAAGTACGGTACAACATACGTACGTACGGAACTTTCAGCTACATTATAATGTAGCTGAATGTTCCTTATGTGTCAGACTTTACGGGTTTCCGACATTTAATAATGAATACTTATAGAAAATCAGTCTTTTCGGGAAAAGTTCTTTTTGAAGTACGCACGTTATGTAAATCAGTACATTTTGAAATTCAGACCAAACCACCCGGAAACTTTACAACCGGCATCATGCTGAATTGCGATAGACACGTGATAAAAAACATGCTTCCTTACTTTTCTATTTTTGTTCAAAATTGCTACTAATCGTTTTTTTTTGTCACAAATAAACCATCTATTTTATTTGTCTCCAGATATTCCAATTCGATGACCCTTCAGGCCGCAATCTGGCAGAGACTGTAGAATACGTCACATTTTTCGGCAACATTTTCCAAGATGTCACGTCGCCAGACGGTTTATACGACGCCAGTCTGAACACAAGTAACGCACTGGAGCAATTTGGTGATATGGTCTATCAAACACATAGTGAGTATTTTTTATGTGTATTACCAGAGACGGCGGGACCGGTTGGAAAAATACTTTTATTATTCAAAATGGTTATACATTTCATGTAGTCATAATTTAATTTCATTGTAATCGGTCAGGTCAAGATATTTGTTTTTTAATCGAAATAATTGATAAAGTTCTATCGGCGCCGTAAAAGAAGTAATTTTTTTTTAAAAGAACTTGTACCTATCAAATGTCTACACCCAACTAGCAAAATTGTCATATAAAATAAATACTATACAACATTTGGTTCTAATATATATATATTAGGTCCTTACATAATATGAAATTGGCGTTTTGTCGTACTGACCACTTTGATCTCAATTTTGTAAACTGCGTGACGCAAAGTAAAAACCAAACGAGGACAAAACAAATGAATTACGGTTTTCGAAATACAAATGTATGAATAAATAGCTGTATAAATTTGAAATTGGAATCCCTAACCAAAGAAGAGATATTTGAGATCAAAGTGGTCAGTACGACAAAACGCCAATTTCATATGTAAGGACCTAATATTATATACTGGTATTTTAAATTTCGAGTGATTGTGTTACGGTATTTTATACGAAAATTTAGTCGTATAATAAATAATTTAGTCATGAAAACGTTTACACGATCAAATTAGGTATATGACAGTCTTATAACGATTAAATTATTGACTTTTACCTAACATTTTTATACAACTCCATGTCGTTTAAAATAAAGTTATACAATCGTCGTGTATTAGTCTGATTTACGACCACTAAATTATATTTTGATAATTAAAAAACTCTTAAAAGATGATGGTATAATAGTCGAAATTATTTCGTCTATACAATTATCTTGTAATTACGACTTAAAATGACTGAACTGACTTAGAATGAATATAAACTTTGTGTATGCATACACAGAGTTTCTATTTCTGTATTAGTTACATGACTGTATGGGATCTCAGGAAAGATAATAATGACTCAGCTGTAAAAAAAATTTTGTAATAAGAGATCTGTGTTCAGCAGTGAATAGATAAAGATTTAGATAAAAATAATATTACGATAAATTCTCTTCAAAGTATGTCTATAGTTAGACTAACGTAGCATCTTCAATTTGACCTGTAACATGTTTTGAGGTAAGAAATGAGATGTATCACACTAATATAGGGGTCGGTTTGTAACAGAAAGTAGTTATTTTAATTGAGTATTTTTTTATAAGTTAGCATTAAAATTGTATTAGTTAGCATTAAGTGCATTTGTTGTGTGTATAGAAAATGGCATATATTTTCTATCTAAAATAATTTTATTGTGTGTATTTGTTACTCTTTTACGGTCACAGAAAAGAGAATAATCATTGTTCTTGTTTAACAAACAACCATATGTATAACTAACGAACTTTATTCTTATTCTTACGAATTACATTGAACTCTTTTACGTTAGCAAAAAATATATTGGTGCAACCAACACGATGAAATTATATACTTTTTATTTACAGTTAAGTCGATTTGGTCAATTGGAATAAAAGAAATCAAATTTGCTCGCATAAAAGAGCTGGATCTACGTGCCTGCTCTATCCAAAACTTAGACGGACACATATTTGAAGGCATGCCAACACTCGAAGCTTTGTATATCGGAGAAAACGAAGTCATAAATATCGACGCTCAAGTATTTTCAGGTTTAAATAGTCTCATCCACTTAGACTTCAGTAGAAACGAAGCCTACGACGATATGGGAAACCGAAGAGTCTTGGAGAGTTTGTTTACTTTAGAACACTTAAAAAAATTAGCGTCACTAGATTTTTCTTACACAAAAATGTCAAATCAACTACAAGCTATTTTCAAAGAATTGGGACCAAATTTGACAAGACTATCAATATGTCAGACAGGGCTAAGGACTTTGAGCGATGATATATTTAACCGAACATCGTTAAGAATCTTAGACGTTTCAGGAAATAGTAATATGCTGTCCAATCGTAACGTCCTAAGAGGAATAGAGAACACTCTAGAAGTACTATATGCAAAAGATAACGCACTAAAAAAAGTAGATGTATTCAAAGGCTTTCATAAATTACAGATTCTAATCTTGCAAATGAACGAAATCACTTCATTTGATACCACAGTGGCGAAAACTTTGAGGAACTTGCAAATTTTGGACTTGGACATGAATAGATTGAGCTCTTGGTTTGAGGATATCTTCTCATTGATGCCAAACCTTCAATTTCTGTCCATAAAGCACAACAACATCAACGTTATTTCCAAAGAGATGACCGAAGATTTTGCTAATATTGACTATTTATCATTGTCGGAAAATTTTATAGTTTGCAATTGTCACGCTCGAGATTTCATGGATGTTGCTCTAAGGAATGAACAGAAAGAAAACTTGAAACCACTTAAAGAAAATAACAAAAGGCTGGGGAGACTACATTTTCACAAAGCGTATATAGAGTACAATGATTACGTTAAATTTAGAGTAAAAGTAACCGAAAACTGCACTGCAGAAGACGTATACAGAGAAAGTTGTTACGGAGAGTTCAACGAAGATATCAAGGGCAAATACTTGCTTGTAGATTTTCATCCCAATTCTTACACATGCCTCCGAATGCCGGAAAGCGACGCCGTGACATTCTTCGATATCATGGGATGTGATATGGTACCGAGAACGGACTACCATAAAGGTATAACGAAGAGTAACAATGTATTTTTCGTATTACTAGTTTTACCAGTTTTCATGGTCTTGTTCGGTGTAACCTTTTGGTTCAGAAGAAATATCAGATACTTTTACATTACCATGAGGAATTCTGCACTGTTGAGCGTCATCAACAAGGATAACGTATTGAACGGTGAGTTGACATTTTATTAATTTAATCATTGTATTGCCACTTAATCAACTAAAAAAGAAATCTCATCTGATAGCAATTTATAAATATCTACATATCGTTTATTATCAGTGTTACTACCAGTCTTACTATCAGCATTAACAACGGTAAATGAATTTACCTTATAACTTCAATTGAAAGTTAGAAGTTAGACCACCAATAAATTTTTCATTCTTTATTGGCCATCACACTCTGTATTTTGTGCCAGTTCGCAAGTACTTTACATTTGCAAGTTATATTTAGTAAAGATACACGAGAATAGTGAAATACCGGAAACAAATAATCTCACGCAGTAATAAAAAAGGGCGGGTCCTCCTGTCTACAAACAAATTAGGTTATTAGCTAAATGTAAGAATCAGGAACTCTATGCCAATATATAAATTACCAGATAGCATTATGGAACTCAATTTTAAAACATTGGAACAAAAATTAAAGTAGATTCTTGAAAGAAGTCCTTTTTATTAACTCAGTGAATATAAAATCAATGAAGCTTGTCGAATTATCATTCTTGTGAAAAGAACAACCATTACAAAGTTATACGAATAACTAAAGAAATAAATCACAATGTCAATATATAATATAATAAATATATGCTATGAGAACTATAAAACTATTTAAATAAGTTTTTTAAGTTTAATTTTTTTACTTTATAAATTCAATTGTGACTAGACTTGCCTGTATCGAACGTTATTTAAAGGCCAATAAATATTTTTTATTTATAATCATGTGTCAGTGATTCTCAAATGTAATTAAATATTTTAGAGAATGCCATTTTCTACTATGACGTGTTCGTCTCTTATTGCAATGAAGACAGAGGCTGGGTGCTCGATCATCTTCTACCACATCTGGAGATGCAATGCAACTTCAGCGCTTGCTTGCACGAGAGAGACTTTCGGGTTAATAATAATAATACATCTTAAGAGGCTCTCGCTAGATGGTTGGATCAAGGGTCGGATACAGAGAGCGGTGATCCTGGATACAGCACGTATTGTAAGGAGGTTCTTCTCTCTGTAGTCCCTACCATCGGTAGCTTGGGTCCTACCGCACTGCTGGTGGCACTCTAGGTTTAAGTTTTTTTTATAATTATTATTGTTAGATATAAATAGAGATATAGACTATAACACAAACCGATTACAAACACCGTCTCGACCAAGTTGCAGCTATCATCCACCAGTATCTAGCCATCAAATACAAATCCATACAAGAAAAATCACCATATTACAAATACACATCACACCTGAAATCATACATGATTCGCAAGAATAAAAACTTTACTAGGACAGGAATATCATAAACGACAAAACCATTCATCACAATCGTCCAGACATTACCCTACATGATAAACAAATTTAGTATACCTTATAGACATCTAACGCACACAGTCTTGCATCTACACACACTGATAAAATCACAAAATACACTGATCTGGCAATAGAACTGCAGACACAATGGAAAGTAAATACAGTCAGAACAGTTCCAATAATACTCTCCACCACAGGCGTAATACCAGACACTTTATTCACAACTCGACATAAGCAAAAACATTTTTATATCACTATTATAATTATATCACTATTATAATTATATCACTATTATAACTATTATAATTATATCACTATTATAACTATTATAATTATATCACTATTATAATTACATCACTATCATTTTATATCACTATTATAATATCACTCCAAGAATATCATTTTGAATACGTGTCGTATTGTTCGGAAAATTATTTGAATGAATCAATACAATACAACATTTCTTTATAGCACACCAAAAACAACATAAACAATAAGATATAAACAATAACAAAACACCGGTAGTACATTGGCCGGCCTTATCGCCTAAAGCAATGAATTTCTTCCAGAAACTTGGGATAGATCGGACTAAGTGAGAAGAGTCGCGTCGAAATACTGTGTTGCAAAAATATATTTTAAAATTAATCAATACACTTACATACCCATACATACATACTCGCTTACATTGTAGTTTTAAAGTATTTTCGCTTTGGCCAAAAGCCCGTGAAGCTTGGGTCCCTACCCCGCTGTCGTCGATACTCTAGATTTAAGTTATTCATAATATTTAAATGCTTTATTAAAAAAAGTAACCATAGGTACATGAAACAAAACTAACTAAAACGGATAAAATGAAATATACTTAAACTTGAAAAAAAGCTATAAGATTTTATACCTGTATAATAAAGATTTGTTCTATCTTGTTTCTGTCCAGGTGGGGCATTCAATCCTAGAGAACATAGTGTCGTGCATGGACCGCTCCAGGTCTATAATGCTGATTATATCCAGAAAGTTCCTGCTAAGCCAGTGGTGTCAATTTGAGATGCACCTAGCTCAACACAGGTGAGTGGCGTTATGTTATACGAGTACACTGTTATCGGCTAGGGGTGTACTAAGCCGAAAGGGGGTCACTATACTCAGCTTTCACGATGGCACCTACTAAGAATTCTAGAAAAACAAAATCAGCTGTTCCATACTAAAAGTTCATCAATCGTCGATAAAATGTATGAAACTGCTGATTTTTTGTGTTATCCGGGGTGTAAGCTCTATCTGTACCAAATTTCATCCAAATTGGTTCAGCTATTTTTGCGTGAAAGAGCAACAAACATACATCCAGACATCTATAAATCCATAAATTCTTACAAACTTTCGCATTTATAATATTATTAGGAAGTAGGATATACAACGTGTAACAGGAAGGTGTGACAATACTTAAGGGTGTTAGTGAACACATTAAAGTCACCCCATTGTTGAAAAAAATTTTGCAAAAAAAAAACGCAATTACCATAAAACTTGGTCGATCACGTGACCAATTTTTGTATGTATCATCTAACATATTTTTCTTATTTTGTAAAAAAAGTTGTTTCGTAATGTGTTGTCTTTGATGTGTACACTAACACCCTTAAGTATTGTCACACCTTCCTGTTACACTTTATATATCAAGGAAACAAAAAACCGTAAAAATTACATATGATGTCAAAGAGATTACATGGACGTCTAATAGTTATCAATTTCGTACTTGCAAAAATCGTAATAACATGACGTTTTATATCAGTTGGCCCTGATAGTTGCATCCCACGATTTCACTCGATAAAATACAGTGATCAAAAGGTTAGTTTCATCTTTCGGCCAAGACGGTGTACGTTTACCAAAAATGCCTAAGGATGCGGTTAATATTAAGTATTAATGAAGCTTTCATCAGTTAGTTGCCTGCTTCATTGTGTACAAAAATATCTAATTTCTGTGAATTATAGTAGAATTATGGCATCCATGGAAGATTTTTATATCCTAGGTTCACTTCAATGGTCACATTGATCTATCTATTGGGAAAAATCAAAATGCGAAAATCACCCATTTGCGTAAATAAAGAAATGTTTTCCTTTAAAATTAATTTTGTACACTGGCATTAAGTTACGTTATTTTGAATTCGGTTGACAGATTAAATATCAACAACTCCTAACGTATTTATAGGCCTTTATTACCAAAAACAAAATGACTACCTACAACAACAAAAAAATATATAGCAGAAAAATTATCTATAGACCATTTAAGATTTAGAGATATTACTATTTATGGTATCATGTACACACACTGTCCTGGCCGGGGCTCCATACATTATTGAAACATCTCTTCTGGTTTTTTTTTGAAGCTACTTCTTACCTAACCTAACCTAACCATTTGTCTTTTCATTGCAGACTTCTAGAAACTCGGCGAGAAGACCTAACCCTGGTCCTATTGGAAGAAATACCGCGTCGCTACCGCCCTAACACCTTGCACTATCTAATGCTGACCAAAACTTACATAGTATGGCCTAAAGACGAGAGAGAACGCGGAATATTCTGGAAACGTCTGGAGAAGACGTTGCTGATGATTAAGATGAAGCATGTCGCCAATGAAGTCTCTCTTTCATAGCTCATCATCCTTTTGACCTTATCTCACTATGGGGGGTCGGCGCAGCATGTCTCAGCCGTCATCTCTTATTTACTCTCCTTTTATAGATGTCCTTCTTCACATCTCTTCCACGTGTTCTTAGGTCGTTCCCCTTCCGGAACTCTTTCATAGTTGCTGTCAAATTTCCAACCAACTTCCGAAGAAGAGGAGGTTACTTAATTCAACTGTATGTTTGTTATGTTTGTTACAGGATTTATAAGAAACTGGTGGAGCGATATGAAAAAATAGTTTTTGTTTGAATACCTCTCATGTGGTCCCACTTTAATTATTGCCAAAATCGGTTTAAGAGCTTTGATTTTTTAAATGGATATAACTGTGACAGTAGTGTCGGCGCTTACCGTCACTTTTTAAATGGATATAACTGTAACAGTAGTGTCGGCGCTTACCGTCACTTTTTAAATGGATATAACTGTAACAGTAGTGTCGGCGCTTACCGTCACTTTTTAAATGGATATAACTGTAACAGTAGTGTCGGCGCTTACCGTCACTTTTTAAATGGATATAACTGTAACAGTAGTGTCGGCGCTTACCGTCACTTTTTAAATGGATATAACTGTAACAGTAGTGTCGGCGCTTACCGTCACTTTTTAAATGGATATAACTGTAACAGTAGTGTCGGCGCTTACCGTCACTTTTTAAATGGATATAACTGTAACAGTAGTGTCGGCGCTTACCGTCACTTTTTAAATGGATATAACTGTAACAGTAGTGTCGGCGCTTATCGTCACTTTTTAAATGGATATAACTGTAACAGTAGTGTCGGCGCTTACCGTCACTTTTTAAATGGATATAACTGTAACAGTAGTGTTGGCGCTTACCGTCACTTTTTAAATGGATATAACTGTAACAGTAGTGTCGGCGCTTACCGTCACTTTTTAATTGGATATAACTGTAACAGTAGTGTCGGCGCTTACCGTCACTTTTTAAATGGATATAACTGTAACAGTAGTGTCGGCGCTTACCGTCACTTTTTAAATGGATATAACTGTAACAGTAGTGTCGGCGCTTACCGTCACTTTTTAAATGGATATAACTGTAACAGTAGTGTCGACGCTTACCGTCACTTTTTAAATGGATATAACTGTAACAGTAGTGTCGGCGCTTACCGTCACTTTTTAAATGGATATAACTGTAACAGTAGTGTCTGCGCTTACCGTCATTTTTTAAATGGATATAACTGTAACAGTAGTGTCGGCGCTTACCGTCACTTTTTAAATGGATATAACTGTAACAGTAGTGTCGGCGCTTACCGTCACTTTTTAAATGGATATAACTGTAACAGTAGTGTCGGCGCTTACCGTCACTTTTTAAATGGATATCTTTTTTTATAAATAATTATATAATTTTTAGATATACACAATCTAAAGAACGACATTAACTATGGGACCAACTCTGAAATCGAGAAAAAAAGACAGCTGTTTTGTACATTTTATCGACGACCGATCAACTTTTTGTACGGAAAAGATGATTAAAAGCATAATAATGAGTATAGTGACCCCCTTTCGGCTTAGTACACCCCTAACTTGTATAAGTACTTATATTTAATAGTAAGTACTGAGATATAATGTATTTTTTTTAATAGGTATTAAACGATTATATTTGTATGTATGTATGTATGTATGGGTTACATTTAAGTTAGGTACGATTATTTGTAAAGATCTTGATTAAATAATAAATAATAATAATATTTCTCTTTTTTTACCCCCGACGCAAAAACAGCGGGTTGTTATATGTTTTACGTGTCGCGTGTGTGTGTTAATGTGTATGTGTGTGTCTTTTTTTGTTTGTTAGTGAATGAGTCGATAGTGTTCTTAGCTGTGTTTGATGGAAATAGGTCCAACATGGCGGCCGCCACAAAATATTGACATAAATTTTTTTTCACAGCTCCTCAGCTATAGGTATGAAGTGAAAAGGCTAGACTAGTAGAATACACTGTAATAAATTTCAAATTCAAGATGTCCGCCAACACAAAATGGCGATGTCAGGGATATTTAAGTATTTTTATTTTATTTGTTACCCTTTATTTAAGGAGCATTCAACATTTAAGAGAGTCAAATTTTAAGCTCAAAGTTTAATATTTCAACCCCTATGTAAGTCAAATAAGTGATTAAACTTTGGGGTTTCAAGGTTCGATTTTTTTTTATATACCTAATACTTACATGTAGTGCAAAAAATTTCGTGGCTCATCCTCTTGGGTTGCGGTGGAGCGATCAGCAGATCTAGGTTTAACACGCCTCCGCAAATTCTGAAATATATTTACAAACAAGTGGTTAATAGTGACTTTAAAAAACCTGACAGCGTGAACTTTAGAGCCACGTATATTAACAAGTGCTAAGATACTTGGCTCTAAAGCTCTACGCTGGCGGGATGCAGCTAGTCTATGTCCATCTGCAGGTGAAGACGAATCTATTGACACCACTCACATGAAAATACGACAAGCCGTTTAGGCTCTAGGGCGTGTTTTTCGAGTGTATCAGTATGTATGTTGATACATACATTCAAAAAACATAACCCTACTTTTGCACTCTTGTAAAAGGAAAAAAATACTTTTTTCATCCCACCATCTCGGAAAGAGTATTTTTGCTATTCGATATGTGAGTGCAAAAGCCGTTTTTATCCAATAGAGGATACATACAAGAAAGTAAATTTGAATTTAGAATATCGTGTGCAAAGTTTGTGAATTAAAAACCTCATTCAACCTATTTACTTCTTCCTCTATGGTGCGGAATTCATCATACAACCTTTTTTACTTTGTTAAAACCTCAGATTTGGAACCTTTTTGCTGTACTTTTTTTAATTTGTTTTGCGCGCGCCATTTCTTTTCACATCATATAGTTAAAACCTTATGTTAAATGTTTTTTTTCCGTATGTAGTTATTTCCTCGCTGAGGTGGGATAAAAAGTTACGTGTTGCACTCGAGTGCAAAGATTTTTCACCTTGTGTTCTTTTAATTCTCTCGTTAACGCTCATGATTCTAATTTTTCAATTCATGATTCTAAGACTTCAATTCCTTCGCTTGCTCGGTCATCAAAAGTAAGCACGCGGTTAAAAAGCAACTTTGCACTCTTGTATAACAAATAACTATTACAAATATTTTCGCCTTACTCTCATTAATTCAGGATAAAAAGTTAATCCAGGGTCTAAAGTTATCTCCGCGACAAATCACATAAATCGGCTCAGCAGTATTTGGGGTAACAAACTAGTGGTTGGACATAACTAGTGATTGGACACTTCAACTTTCGACTAAGTTTATAAGGCTTATGTGTTATATTCTGTATTTTTAAACGATCTGAATTATTTCTACGTGCATTGGGATGTCATTAAAGTACAAAATTTTCTCAACAGACGGTAGTGTTTGCAAAAAAAAAAATTGTTGTGATCAGTCAATGTTTACATTTTGCGCTCGTAAATAATTATTTTGTTAGGGATACAAGTGAAGAGAAGTAAAATAAAAAGTGTGTGTTTTAGAAACGTGTCACGTTAGTACTATGAAGTAATCTGTTTATTTAAGTAAACTGTTGCTTCTTTACACATCTGTAGGTTAGGTTATCAGGTGTCTAACGATTGTGATAGTTTTTGTTCCGAGACTAATGACTAGACAGCTGTCCAATAACTAATGGTATTGAAAGTGCACACAATCGTTCATTTTATACCTTAATTTCATATTACATAGATTCAAAAATACTTAGTTTTTACAGAGTTCAATTTAACGTTTATTTTACAGTAACTGGACACTGTCCAACGACTAGTATTTTCTTTGAAGACTAGTTCTTGAACGCTTATTACAACATAACTTGTCACACAAATTTATTTGTTTGTTTGATATAAATATATTCTTTTTATCTACAGTGGTATCGAGGATGCTTAAATCAGTCCTAATCTAAATCCCATGATTATGTTTTTGTTTACCTGTTACACTCAAATAATAAACAATTGTGAAATAATTTGCTACAAAGCTTAGCTAGCTTTGTAGCAAATTATTTCATCATCAGACACTGGCAATTACATATAGGCTATTTATAAATATAAGTGACACCGTGGAGCATTGCTAGTAATGCAAGAAGTCGTATTAGAATAGTGTCCAATAACTATCTGATAACTGTCCCGTAACTGACATTTCTGTCCAATCACTATACATTTTCGAGTATTTTCGAAAATGGCTTTTTTACATAGAAATTCTTTTAAATATTATGATAAAATGTTGAAAACCCAATAGATCAACGAATAAAGTAACATAAAATACGTTCCGTTTGTCATAATAAATGATGAAGTAAGACTTAAAAATATTATAAAAAAATAAAAAGCTTAACTGTCCAGTGACTGGTAATTTACCCTGCGTGAAAAAATAACAGACATACATCCAGACATTCTTACAAATTTTTACATTTATAATATTAGTATGATTATTTCTTTCGTGATATTATTAATTAATTAATTAATTACCTGTATTTTCTAAGATTGACTTCACCGCTTCTCGTTCTTGTGAGACATGATTTCAAATATTTTCGAAAAGATGATTCTGAAAACAACAATATTTTTTATTAATTTAAATACCTAGTTGTTGGACCATTCCAACAATCACAAATTCGTATTGTCAATCAAAACAATGACTTGTAATTCTGGGAACTGTTGACCTCGAGACACCGATATTTTTTTGCATCTATGTGAATAAAAAACGACAGCAACTTTACCGATATTATTTTTATAAAATCAGGTATATTTATTGAATAGGTTCTGCAATGCTTGTAACATACTCGTATAATATTTAAATCGACCCGTAAAAGGTGCTGTAGTAAAATTCACAATTTTTGGAAGAAATACTAAACTTACTAATAAATAAAAAAGGGGGAAATCCCGTAGGACTAAACATTCTAAAAATACGTAAAACCCATTCACTACGTTGGCGACTGAATGAAAAGGCTTTTGTTTTTGTACATCTTTAAAAACTAATATTGTTCGAATTACTGACATTGGCTGTCACGTTTGTTTTTACATTGCATTAAATTAGTAGGATTTGTGTTTGGTTTATTACATATTATTTCTCGACAAAAACCACCGTTTTACACTCATTAACGCATAAAAATATTATACAGTCCATTACTATCGTTTACACACCAAGTTGCAACAAGATTGATTGGAAACTACGACTTGTACATGGAGTAGTACGAATTTTTTATGGACTAACATCCATACATAAAAACATACAAATCGACAAACGAAAGAACATTTTTCCGGGCTCAAAGCAGAGGCGCTTCGCTCGCTCAGTCAATTAAGTTAAAATATATTACTAAAGAAAATAGTGAATAAATTGGTGTGTCAATTCAACGCGGGAATGCAGCCAGCTTTCTTGGGACTTTGCCACACGGACATCAATTTTTATCAGATTTAAAAAAAAATATTGACGAAAATCGTATTAAAAAAAGAAAAAATTGTATTATGATATTATTAATTAATTAATTATTATATATTGCGGACACCGTACTTTTGATTAAAATTTATATGTGATGTTTAACATCTTCAGCGTTCTGGTGTGCGACGGTAGACCAGTGAAGTAAATATTTTTTATAGCTAATATTTGTTTTTTAAAAAGGCTTGCGTTTTTTTGTTAGCTTACATTTAGGCATTGGACCACAAGTTCGCACGTCCACGGAAGTCAGCAATACTGTAGCCTTAAATGGAGCACGCCTAGTCTGGCTCTCAAGGAACACACCGTTAGGTGCTTGGCGACAGATTTTACAACTTGACGGTTAGCCAGCTACTCGCCTGATGTAAAGCGAGGATGCGGCCTAGGGTGGGACACGCTTGCTTAGAAGAAACCGATTTACTCGCGATTTGAAAAATCTGAGATTTTATTTATCTGTCAGGAAATAATTCCACAATCGGGCAGTTCGCACTATAAAAGTCAACAGAAAGTATTGACTCACCATTCTGTTCAGCAATAAAAGTCCTAGGATCGGGCAAAAACGGCGGCTCACTCATGTTTAATGTATCTAACTCTTCTTTCTCTTTTACGTTTTGAGTGTAACTGAAACAAAATGTATCTTAAAATTATATTTATTCCTTTACAAGACGTCTATAATAAATATACGATTAACAGAGTAATCGTGAATGTTAAATTTATATTAAATTTTCTTGCAAAAATGGATAAATAGCTCAGTAACATAATATTGTTTGACAATTCAGAAATCTTTTATTCCGACATAGCAGTATGTTAAAGTTATTAATTTTTGTAACAACCAGAAGATAATTATGTTGTTAAACTAACACGATCAGCAATATATATAAAGGACTTTTTTCATTTTCGGCCAAGATGGTGTACGTCTACCAAAAATTACCTTAAGATGTGGTTAGTATGAAACCTGCATAAGTTGCATACTTCATTGTGAACAGAAATATGTAGGTAATTTGTGTGAGTGTTAGTGGAATTATGGCATCCCTGAAAGAATTTTATATCCTAGGTTGACTTCAATGGTCTCATTGGTCTATCAATTGTACCACCCGACACAAATATCAAAATTGACACAACATTAACGCGAATATCGCCTTTTGCGTAATTAATGCGGTAATATTTTGATTAGAAATTAATTTTGTACACTGCGATAAGTTACGTTATTTTGAATTTGGTTAATACATTTATAATTCATAATCCTTAACGTATTAATGGTATCACGTACACTTTCCTGGCCGGGGCTTCAGACATTATTGAAACATTTCTTTTGAGGTCACTTTTACAATACTTCATGAATTACAAGCTGGCGAGAATTTATCCATTTTGGTAGATATTTCAAATTTTCTGCCTGGCATTTATACACAAGCCGTTTCAAATAGGTCTGAGAAGATTGGCTCTCTAATTTTATAATATTCATTTACGTGCACGGTTGCCTTGAAGAAGTAGCTTTTAGCGATAAGGCCGCCATTAAAAATATATTTGTAAGCTTACTATTTTTAATGGGTATATTTATTGTTAAACTAGTTTTTTAATAAAGAGTTGTCTTATCTTATCTTATTGGCAGACATAACCTAAGACCTTTAGGCCCATAAAGTTGAATTTGCCAAACGAGAGGTAGAAAACTCACACATTTGCCTTCAAGAACTTTTCCAGCTCCCTGACTCTTTCTCTGACTTCCTTGAAGAAAGCCGTCCTTATGGAGTCCTGTTCAGTCTTTAATTTGTGCACTTCCATATTCTCTTTCACGTTGAAATCAAACAAATCTGTATACAAAAAAAAAACTTTTTTTAATGATTACTTAACAAAATAAATAAAGTATTAAAATTACATACAACGTGTAACAGAAAGGTGTGACAATACTTAACCATGTTAGTCTACACATCAAAGTGAACCCTGCGTAAAAGAAAAATTTTCAAAATTAAAAAATATATACATTATTTGTTATCCATACAAAAATTGATCACGTATTGAAAACTTTATTTTTTTAGTTTTGCAATATTCTGTTCTAGAATGGGTTTATTTAACACCGTTAAGTATTGTCACACATTTTTGTAACACGTTGTATCATTGACAACTTTTTTATTATGCTAGCTTTCACTAAATATTATTAATTTCTATCAAACATCATGAACCAAAACCGACGTGGTGGGGGAAATACCACGCATGCGCACTTCTGATTGGCTAATTACCGGTCACACATACGCATAAATACCTAAGATACGTAACCGCGCGTTCAAGGTCGTTGGCTCAAGTTGTTTGCACGGCCAAGGTAATTTGTACAAGTTGTTTGCCGGTGATTTGTAACTTACCTTCGTATCTATCAGGTTTGTCCGCAATAAGCGCGTAAGTTCTGGAACTTTCGCTGAGTAAATCTATCATGGACCTGGCAGCGCGCACGCACAAGCAGTTCGCATTAATGTTTGCTGGCAGTTTGACAGTTATATTTATGGCGGGAAATGACAGGTCTATCGGTTCTCTGTTGATAAAGTGAAGTTATATTTATTGACCTTTAAATAACGTTCGTTACACGCAAGTTTTATTAGGTACATTTGAATTATTATTACTTAAAAACATTAAACTTATAAATCTTATTTATATATGAGTAGTTAATATTAAGTTCTTAGTTTAATAGTAATCATGACATATATTTACATTTTGATTGCTTTGTTTAGGTATTAGTGATATTTTATTATGGTTGTTCGTTAACGAACGATGATTCCACAAGCTGCATTGACATAATATATATTCGCTGAGTTTGTAAAAAGGATTGCTTTCAAAAAAGAAAGCGAAATCAACACTTTCATACCCCAAAAATTTTAAAGGCGGTTAAGCCTGAATAGTTTGGCTAAACAAACTTATTAAAGGCACTGCCCGGCCCGTAATGAATTTATTTGTGTGTCTACGCACTATTAGGGAATTAGAGATTACCTATATATTATTGCTATCTGCTATAGCTGAAAATCAGCGCTGCGGTGAATTCTTTGGCTTTTGCTGAGCTTATGAACTTTTTTGACACTGCTTACTCTAATGTTATATGTTTATATTGTTATGTATCATTTGTCTTATCTTTGTTATTATTGTTGTAGTGTCTTGTGTGTTTTAATAAACATCTTCTTTCTTTCTTTCTTTCTATTCTCTCACTCAATAAACAAGCCTCAAACTTTGTATTTTGTCTTTTTTTTACTCGACTGCGAAAGGAGGAGGGTTATGTTATTCTAGTGTATGTATGTATGTATATATGATTGTCACGCGCTAGAGCCTAAGCGGTTTGTCGTATTTTTATGCGAGTGGTGTCAATAGATTCATCTTAGACGTGAGAGTGATACTGGGTACATAAAAAAAAAGAATGATGTTTTGAAGATTTAGCAGTCGGAGTTTTTCATAGTCGCTCCTAACCACTTGTTTACCAGATAGAGCAAACTTCAATTACCCAAGATTGTAACAACCCGTAAAATCTTACTGAAATAAATAGCTACAGTGAACGTTACTCACGGATCAGGCTCCACTGGCTTTATTTTCCTAGTCGGCATCATGACAGCGACCCAAAGGTTCAACCTCAACCCTTTGAACTCTCGTTCGTAAGTAGCCAGTTTGATGCCGTCCATTTGGAGATTCTTCTCAATATCTCGGAGCAAAGTATATGATGCCATTTGTATGGTTGATGATAGCTGTGCTCGCATGGCCAGCCGGACCTGGAGATTAAATTATGTAATGCTTCTCACTCATACCTTATCAATAGCCTCACTCATGCCTTAAAAATAGAAGGAAGTAAGAGGGGGCTCTTATTTTCTTATATTTCTATCCTCTCTCTCTCATTTTTATTCTCTCCCCAGTAGAATTTATTTACCAAGTTATTTCAAGTCTGGAAAAATGTTCTTTCGCCTGTCACTTTATGTATGGATGGTTGTCGGCTAGACATTTCCTATTCGTATACAGGTCGTATAGCTACTAACCAATCTTGATGAATTTCTTCCCGGTTGCTTACCTCATTGAAGCCCTCTGCTTGTAATTTTGTATAAACTCTGGAGTTTGCAACGAATTCTTCCAGCATTTCGAGCATCTGGAATCAAAGTTGAATTGACAACATTTCATATTTGCAAAGTGGTGGAAAATTCGAAAACCATTTCGAGATAATGTAATGAAGAGTTCATATTGAAAATACCACTTTATTATATCCACTTTCTTCGGAGTTATTTCCATAGAAAGTGATGAAAAAAAATCTCATATTTTTGTTAGGACCGTCAGATGGCACCATTAAAAAACATTATTATCTATCATCTGTGAACTATACAAAAACAACTAAAAAATTAAGAAAATTAGTGACATCATTTTTACGAGGTTTTGACGAGAATTACATTAAGCTGAACTTTACTTATATTTTAATTACTACATTATGAACAAAATAAAAAATCAGGAATACGTTATTTTTCATTTATCTTTCCATTATCGTAGTAAAACTGTGAGCTCTAAAATTTGAAATGTTGCCATTTCAATCAGATAAATGACCATCTTTAAAATAAATTATAAGAGATACAGTTCCCGGCAGCCAACTTAGACCAGTGACCTTGGATGTTTACGATTTTTTACGATTGTTCATTGAGTTTTTATGTCCGTTTGGTGCAGCGTAATGTGCAGGGTACGGGGTAGAGTCCAGTGCAGGGATTTTGGATTTGACACGAACGGTGATTCGTCAATAAGAAGTGTATAACGCTTAAGTGTTTAATATATTCCAGAAAAAAACATCTTAGTCCAAACAACAAATTTACCAGCGTTATCTAGTTCGTAACTGGTTACGACCAAACAAAAAAATATATATTATAAAAATGGCTAAGTGCGAGTCGTACTAGGTAGTAGTCGGCTAGTAGGTAGAATATTAGAAGTAGAATATTAGTTTATAGATTAATGTAATCATAATATAATATTAATATTGAACGAATTAATAGATAGAATTTATTAATTAATAAAGGAATAATTAATTTTATGGTGTTGCCAGTAATAATATCGAGCAAAACTCGGAAAGAAGGTCTCGTTTGTTGTATGAGAGCTAGTGTTGTTGTTGAATGTTCATTTTATTCTGGTTTTACTATTTGTTGTTATAGCTGCAACAGAAATACAGCCATCATCTTTTTCTATATTTTTCAGACCGTGCAATCACGGTTAATGAGACAAACAGACGGACGGACGGACGGACGGACGTACAGTGCAATCCACATCCACAGATGTGGATCTCTAAAAAAAAGGCATTAAGGCACGGGTAGGTCCGGTCCGGCAGCTCGGCACATCCAAATCCATGTTGCTACTTTTAAAGAGACTTATTTGATGATATCAAACTCTGTTAGGAATTTAGTCAGTTTAAGTTACATTAAATTACTGTAAACTATACACAAGTTGATATAATACAGGTAACAAGTCAGAAAAGAACGTTTCGGAACTATGGTCGGAGACGGAATGAGGCAGACAACACATTGTCTTTCCTTGAAAACTACACCCCCTCCTTTTTAATAAAAATCCCGGGAACCGGACACTATTGGTCCTTTTTTGTTCTGTTTCTGATTGATCTTTATTTCGACCAATCAGAAACATGTTGTATTTTAATGTTGCAAATACTAAAATAACGATATTAATTCCAAATAAAATCTGGCAATACTACAAATTTATGACACTTACAATCCAATTGCCAATAAAAATAATTTAAAAAAAAAATGACACTTACAAAGAATTCTTCTTTTTATATTTATGTCCATTACCTAGATCCTCCTCGGCCTAGGTTTAACAAGACTCTGATACTAAAGTTGAGTTACTTACAGGGAAAGCTTCTGTACAGCGTTTCTCCAGCTCGTCATCATCACAGTCCATCATTTTATTCCTCCAGATATGAAGATAAGTGTTCATTTGTGTCACGACTCTTGGATCGGGCAGCCCGTCACATCTTAGGTACTGCTGCCACTGGAGAAAGTAGAAATTAAGGTAGTTCAGAAGTAGAATGGAAGAAGTGTAACTCTTAGAGTGAAAAGCTGACTCCAGTTTGGCAGGCAAACTTTCTATTTATTTTAAAGTATGTAGCAAACTATTGAGCCGATTTTTAAGAAATAATATATAACAGGTTGATCGGCTAGGGGTGTACTAAGCCGAAATGGGGTCACTATACTCATCATTACGAACAACTTTCACTATGGGACCAACTCTAAATTCGAGAAAAAATGTCAGCTGTTTCATACATTTTGTTGACTACCGATCCACTCTTTGTTGATCCACTCAGCTGATTTTTTTCTCGAATTCAGAGTTGGTCCCATGGTGAAAATTGTTCCTTAGTATGAGTATATTAACCCCAATTCTGCGTAGTACACCCCTAGCCGATCACTCTCTATATATTATTATTTTTTATTTATTTAATTTGACATTGTTGCATTTTGAAAATCTTAGTGAATCCTCTGGTTTGCGAACTAGTTAATACAATGCTACGGAACCCAATGTCTTCATAATAAGGAACATATTAATTTAATTGTACAAGTGTCAAAATATAACGTTTATGCTATATTATAAGTAAAGGAAAATATATAAATTGATAAAAAATAATAATGATATAATCAGAATCTAGTTAAAAGTATACTGAGCCATGATAAACTGAGAACCTTCTCTTGTTTTGGAGTCTGTTTAAAGACTCTCGTAAATACGTACCTAATTTAACCGTTATGTTATTTTACAATGCCGCGTGATCGTCTTATTAATTATTTATAACTGTAATAATTATTTCAGAAACGAACTCAGTGAGACATAAAAATAATGAAAGGAGATAGGACATTATGAACCAAAAAACCCTAGTAGCCGGCCAAAGAAATATACAGGGGTCGGCATTCGAAGTGTTACCAATTCAAAATGCTGTAATTTTGACAGTTTTGTTTCTTTTTATTTATAAACTTCAATATATAGAAAAAAAACATTTAAAATTAAAAAGAAAAAAATATTGTTCGATGTGGCCACCTTTAGCGCGGATAACAGCATCGGGTCTGTCCGAGAAGGCTTCACACGCTGCACGAATGTGGTCTGCTGATATTTTGTTCCATTCTCGGCGAAGAGCAATCTTTAAAGCGTCGACTGTCTCATATTTTTTTGCTGATACTTTGGCCTCTAGAATTGACCATATGGAAAAATCCATTAGGTTTAAGTCCGGCGCATATGGTGGCGAAGAAATGAAGCTCGGAACTTTTTCTTGCAAAAAAATTTGGGTTTCACGGGCTTTGTGGGATGGTGTCGAGTCTTAATGAAACGTCCAATGGTTTCTACCGAATTTCTTACGTGCCCAAGGTAACAAAGCATCGTTTAAAATCTTTTCACGGTAGATTTGCTGGTTTATCTTTGCACCCTGCTCAATGAAAACGAGAGTTGAACGTCCCGTAGCAGTTACCGCGGCCCAAACCATCACTGATGCTGGTGCTTGCTTTCGCAGAGCAATTTGTTGGTCTAAATTGTCGTTTGATTTAGACTTTAACCATACGCGATCATTTTGTTTGTTCACATATTGCTGAACCGTAAAAAAAAAATTCATCGGAAAATACCAAATTTTCAAGCTTGCTATCAACGTGCAACTGCTTTAACTCCTGCCTTTTGTGCAAGTGACAAGTCTTGCACTTTTTTACTTTGTAAGGCTTCAGTTGTAGTTTATTTTTTAATATGCGTCCTATGCTCCGGGCAGATACATTAAGACTTTTCGCCAATTTAACTGCGCTTTGTCGTGGATTTCGTTCAATTCTAGCCTTTACCTTTCGAACCATTTCTGATGATGTTGCTGTTGTTGGATGTCCACCTCCATGGCGTTTCTTGATGCTACCCGTATCATTGTAACGCGTGATAGTATGATACACAAACATTTTATTCAGATGTAAATGTCGTAGCGCATTAACATTGGCTGGTTGCGATTTAGACAAATACAAAGTAATGACACTGTGGCGTTTGAATTCCATCTGGATAACTTTTTTTAGCAGCGACGAAAAACAATGAGCTTCTGTATGTTTAGGAACAATACAATAGACTTACGACTGTGAAAAAATGGGTGCCATATTGTAAACAGTTTGGTTGCTATAGCAACTTAAAGTTGGTAACACTTCGAGTGCCTGCCCCTGTATATATGTATTATTATAGTATATGACCATCGGAACATTTTCCTACTTTATTATGACGGCTACTTAACTTTTTGGTCCAAAAATGTGTGAAGCGTGTCCGTTCTCCTTTGGTATTTGTGTAGTAAACGTCAGTTTTAGAATAGAATTTTGCGACAAGGCTATATTAAGGGGCAAAGGGCTACCAATAATTGTAATGAAAGTCTCAAAATATACTTAACCTGCAGTGAACACAACACAACTTTAAATATTAACTTACTTCAGCCATCATCTGCTTTTTATTGACGTCAGCCATTTTCTGTTTCTCGAACTCTGCAAACAATAAAATAATAATTTATATTTAAAAACATTAAAGTACTTTAGTGAACTTAAATATTTTAAAAATGTTCCAAAATTGTACAGCACCTTCAGAGATGCTTTAAATTCTGCCACACAACTCACTCGTTTAACTTGAAATCATCGGAGAACCTCAAATTATCTATCCCTTCACATCACACTGTTTCTTACGGGTCCTCTTTCGCGGTGAAGGCTGTGTTATTGTGGAACAATCTTCCCACTGACATCAGACGTGCTCCTTCCCTAAACGTTTTCAAGCATCGAGTCATAGCACATTGCCTATCACTCTACAAATGTGTTTTAGTTTATCAGTAATTTCATATCCATATCTTTATAATTTGTTTTGTATTATTGTATGTATAATAATAATATCGTTGTGTATATTTTTTTTTCTAAATTATGTTAACTACTTTATCTATTTAGTTATGTTTAGTACCTATATGTTATTATGTTTACTTCGCTAAGGCCGCTCTAGTTTTTGTAATATCTTGTACGTGCATGGTTGCCTGGAAGAGATCGCTTTAAGCGATAAGGCCGCCATTAGAAATCTAGCATGTTTTTTGTATTGTTTTTATTTGTGTATAAGCTGGTTTTTAATAAACAGTCTTTTTAAATATTTTTTACCATATTTCTCGGAGACGTCTGGAACGATAAAAAAATATGTTTTTGCGTGAAATGAATTTACTTATTGAATTTTAATTTTATCGAAATTCGTGTATCGAAATCATTAAAATAACTGATAAAGTTCTATCGACGCTTACTGTAATGGAAGACGGTATAACGTTTTTTTTTAAACTTGTATTATGTAGTTATGATAATAAATCCTTACTAATCTTATAAAAGCGAAAGAAACTCTGTCTGTCTCACTTTCACGCCAAAACTACTGATCTGATCTGGATGAAATTTGGTACACAGGTAACAGGTAGATTGGACCCCGGAAAAGGACATAGGATACTTTTTAACCGACTTCAAAAAAGTAGTCCCTCGTTGGATTACCTCGATAGTAAAATGGGAAATTACGCGGATGAAACCGCGGAGCACAGTTAGTGATAAATAATAATGGAATGTTAAATGAAATATAACGTATCCTTATTATTTTATTTAACTCAGAATGTAATAATTACAGAGATTTTTGAAAATCGAAGATAAGTTCTGATTTCTGAATAATTAATAATGTTCTTCTCGTCAAATGCTAGTAAAAAATGATATCATTAATTATCTGTAATTATGTTGATTGTTTCGGTACAAAGTACGGTTAGATCGCAGTATCCCTGCGTCATGAGAGTGGTGCTGTCAAAGTGTGTGATTGATGAATACGATCGCGTTTCTAAGAAACTAACCTCGTTATCGCAATAATTTTACAATTTTAAAAAAGTTACTCTAACAATGACTACGCAAACTGTGTCATAACGTTGATGGAAGTAAAAATATGACGGCATTCACAGTAGCCAATAAACATCTCTGTTTCCTGTCTAAGCCATAATATTTTAAACCCGCAATCCACACCATCCACAAGGATAGAGCATCGCATTTTTGCGTCAATACAAAAATCACAAACGGTTAAAAATTCAAAATAAACTATTTATAACTAACTGCGCCCTGCGGCGTTACCCGCGTTAATACAGGATAATGAGTAGTCTATGTTTTAATCCAGGGTCTAAGCTATCTTCGAGCCAAATTTCATCCACAACGGTTCAGCAGTTTCGGCGTGAAAGAGTAACAAACATACACACATACATTCTTATAAACTTTCGCGTTTATAATATTAGTATGATCTAGATGTGTACCAAGTTTTATCAAATCAGATGTAAGAAAGAGATATTTGCGAGCATAAAATTTTCCAGACTAACAAATACAAACAAAGATAGATTCTCCAGACTCGAAACCGGAACGCTTCGTTCGCTCGCTGGCTCGGTCAACTATTTCATAACTATTCACTGCTTTATAGACACGTAAACAATGTCGTGACAGTTGCTACACCTCAATTTACGAATGTTCGTGACGTTACACACCCTCCACACCCCTCCCCACCCCTCCACACCCCTCCCAGTGGAAGCAAAGTGTCACGGGAATATGATATATTGCTTATTAAAGTTCCTAGACTTGTCAAAGTATTTGTACGCTATGATTATTTTTATCTCTGGATAGAGCGACACGAAACCCGACTGCCAAATTAACCATTTACCTGTGTATAATCCTTCATTTATTATTTTTTTAATTTTGATTAACTTAGTGTCACTCTCACGACTAAGACGAATCTATTGACACCACTCACATAAAAATACGACAAGGCTCTAGGGCGTGCCAAAGAAATATAAATACACATAATATAGACTGGAAAAACATAATCTTTCGCAGTCGCGTAATAAACAGGACCACTTTTCTAAGTTAGTCATTGTCTTCCTGTCCTTATCCCACTACGTAGGGTCGGCACAGCATGTCTTTCTCTTCCATTCTACTCTATCAGCCGTCATGTCTTCATGAACTCCCTTTTCACACATCTCATCCACCCAGCATAACCAACCTACCGTCACTAACATTGTTAAGTTAGTGTGCTTAATAAATGTTATATAAGTAAATCTGTAAGAGCGTGTATGCATATAGAACTCCGGTAATACACGGTTCTAATTTATTTGGACATTCATCATTATTACATTGGCCGTTCATTCAAATGGTGAGTAAGTTACTTCAGACAGACAATGTAGGTGAATAGTTCTCCTCTATTTTTACAATTGTTTCAGTATTATCTAGACATTTAAATTATCAAAGTTTTAACGTTAGCGGCGTCGATACTATCAGTACCATGGTGCTATGGACACCATTGTAAACTTTAATAGTCCCACTTCAAATTGGTTGCAAACTTTTTTTAAATATTAGGGGGCTATGAAATTATCAGTAAAATTATTCTTATTATTACATTCATTAAATGTATGTAGTTAATGTAGTAATTTGCCAAAATAAAATGTTTTTTTCATCGTTCCAGGTATGTCTGAGTTATGAGTTATTAAGGAATATACATTATTCGTATCAACACATAATGTCCCACTGCTGGGCTCGGGTCACCCCTATGATGGGGGTGTAGGCCATAGTCAATCACGCTGGCTAAATCACGGAGACTTCACTCATATTCGAAAGCAATTAACCTTCTCTTATAAGCAGGTTTCCTCACGAAACTTTCTTTCACCGTTTAAGCAAGTGGCAATTATTACATATAATATGCACATTAGAGAAAAAAGCATAAAGTGCATGCCTGGAATCAAACCCGCGCTCTCACGCTTACCACTAATTAGAAGGTGCTTACTTTGAAATAAATTAACAGTTTTCTGCAGAACATCTCTACGGATTTCTTGTTCTTGGTCATCTTTCGCCATAAGCTCATTGCGTTCTCTGGCAAGAGCTAGGCGTTTCTCTTTCGCACCCGCCAGGATTGCTTGTCTGTGATAGAGACGGATATATTTTACTAAGTATCCTCTTAAGTTTAATATCTGCAACAACTTAGCGAGAGCGTGCGACTCGTACAATTTCAGCTATTTTTCTGCATAATGCTAAATAATATAACATCGATGCAAGCTCATAGCGTTAGTTTAATTGACAATATAGTACGAAAACAGACGTAAATTATTGAATAAAAAACTTAATTACTGAATTACTCAGCAGCTATAGAATAAGTGTACATACTTTAACAGATTTTTTTAATTACCCTTTCTAGTGTGACAAGATAAAGCAGGAATAGGAAAAATAATCCTAAATAAAAGAATCTATCTTAAAAATAATAAATGTAATTCAAAAAGAAAAAATAATTTTCAGAGCATAATCAACTTTTAGCCGGTTTAGTATAGATGCCAAATTCTCTTTTTCTAGATCGGTTTCTTCAAGTCGCGAGTGAATCGGTTTCTTCCAGGCAAACGTGCTACATCTTACACCGCATCGTCACATTACATACAACAATCGATTTGAAGCGACTTCAAAAAACCCAACTGCTAAATCTTTAATCTTGCGTATACTTAATCATATTTTTTTAATTTTGGTGTTCCCTGTGTCACTGTCACGACTAAAACGTCCATAAATGAATGTCCATAGCAATTTTTTTACTACGATATACCTTCGTCGAGACTAAATTGTTTTTCCCATAAATAGTGCTCATAAAACAACTACATAGTCATCAGTAAGAAATTTTTGGAACATTACAAATAAATAGAAAAGTCTAATAAAACTATCCGATGATTAGGTAAGTTTTGAAAGTCTTCAGTAACAATATTCTGAAATTAGCGCGACGATACATTGAGATTAATTAGACTAAATAGAAAACTAACGACTGTAATAAAACAATACTCGTATGTATGGAATAAACAATACTGGAATTATGCGACGGAACATTGAAACTAAATATAATACTCTAACGACTGAATATAACTATTCGATCCAATAACTAACTTTTAAAAGTCTTCAGTAAGAAGAATAATCTGAAATTATGCGACGGAACATTGACACTAAATATAATACTCTAATGACTGAATAAAACTATTCGATCCAATAACTAACTTTTAAAAGTCTTCAGTAAGAAGAATAATCTGAAATTATGCGACGGAACATTGACACTAAATATAATACTCTAACGACTGAATATAACTATTCGATCCAATAACTAACTTTTAAAAGTCTTCAGTAAGAAGAATAATCTGAAATTATGCGACGGAACATTGACACTAAATATAATACTCTAATGACTGAATAAAACTATTCGATCCAATAACTAACTTTTAAAAGTCTTCAGTAAGAAGAATAATCTGAAATTATGCGACGGAACATTGACACTAAATATAATACTCTAACGACTGAATAAAACTATTCGATCCAATAACTAACTTTTAAAAGTCTTCAGTAAGAAGAATAATCTGAAATTATGCGACGGAACATTGACACTAAATATAATACTCTAACGACTGAATAAAACTATTCGATCCAATAAACTAACTTTTAAAAGTCTTCAGTAAGAATTAAAAAACAGAAATGTATGCAGCAAAAGATTGAGACCAAAAAGAAAACGCTATTTTTTAGTAAACTGAAAAAATATTGAAAGATAAAATACTCGTGTTTTTTGTTTAACCCACTTTAGTACAAAAATATTGATAACACTTGTATTAAAGTCATGCAGTGAACGCGAAACTCATAGGTCTCGGTAAGGGCAGGCGCGTTTGCATGACCCAGGTTTGTGAAATCGCGCTTTGGTGAACATATTAACCAGTATTTTGTAAACAAAAATGCAAAAATGTGTATTTTTTGCGATACATGCTAAATTAACGATGCTGAGCTGCACGGTAAAAATATACGCAATCAATTTAAAATAACCCAGTTAAAAGTCTTTAATGACTTAAAAGTTTCAAAACGATAAAATAAATGAGAATAAATAGAAAAACTAACAACTCTTTATATAACTATCCGATCAAATATAACTAATTTTTAAAAGTCTTCAGTAAGAAAAACCCATAACTTACGCGCGACAGAAAACTGAGATTAAATAGGAAACACTACATAATAACTGTAATAAAATTATCTAATATAATTCTATGTTTTTTCGATTGATTAGAAATAACTAACTTTTCAGCTTCCTTCTCAGCTCTCCACTGCTCTATCCTCTCTTCTAGCCACCTGTCTCTCTCTTTCTTGTTCATCTTCTTCCAACCTTTGGGCTGTTCGTACGAAGCCAAAACGGCACGTTTTTCATTATCCGTGTATTTCTCCATTTTATTAAACTAAGTTAATTTATTTTTATGGGATGACAATGTGGTTCGTTTTTTGTTTAATGATTGTCTTTTGTGTGATTTTGTTTAAATTTTGGTATTTAATTATGATATATAATTAAATACATATTTATCTTTTTTCTTATTATTTAAACAACACTTGGTGCTTATCCTTTAAATATTAATTTGTTATTTTGAGTAGGTATGAATTAAAATTTGATTTTTTATTGTTTTGAAAGCTTACAAAACTTACGAGTTTAGTGTACATACAGTACCTACGTATACCTAAGTAATATTTTTAAAGTTTGTTAGTAACTTGTAGGACTAGCTTGAAACGTTTCGCGTCTACTTTTATTATACAAACTGCCACATTGTGAAAACTGCATCCGGTGCGCTCTATTTCCCCCTAGTTTATAACTTTTTTTCAACTTTTACACTTTCCAACTAGTTTAAAAAAAATAAGTCACAATTATTTCAAAGTTTAATTTATAAAAAAAAACCTTTTATCGTCATTTTCTATTCGCAAAACACGTCCATGCCGCGGAAGTACCAAAAGTGACTCAAGTTTCTTTTTGTTTTGAAAACAGCAAGCATTTGTCGTGCGAAGACGTAATACGATGCCGAATAGAAAAGATATAAGATAGGGGGAGGATAATTTATGGCCGATAAAAAACGATACTGACTCCTGTTTCACCTTTTTTAAATCAGGGCAGTTTGTTTTTTTTTGTTACAGGCTAACCGAAAAAGGAGGAGGAAAGTTTCCGATCGTATTTTTTTATTTTTTCATTTTTTCTACTAGATATCTCGGTGACGGCTGAGCAGATTTGAGAAATTCTTTCTTTGTTTGAAAGTGTAGTTTTTTTTCTAGTGTTCTCTATTAAATTTAATAAAAATCTGTACGGTGGTTTGATTTTCAAATCGAAATAGCAATTGGTGACCGCGGTAATAGAAGTCAGTGATGTCTTTTTTTTTAAGAATTTGTCTGTAGTATTTCGTGTCATATTCGGCATTTGATATTGATATTGTATTATCAAAGGTTAAGGGGGCGCGTGTGCTGAAACGCGTTATAGAAATACGAATAAATTTAAGGCTCGGCACATGAAACATAACCTTATAAATATAACCTTATATATTATATATATACCATAACCTTATTAAATACCTTAAGTATTCGAAACAAAAAATGGCATATTAACCGACGCTTTCTAAAAGTTTCATTTCGACAATTTCAACGATTATATTTCATTATTATTTCAAAAAACGGTTGATTGAAAACATAACGCGTTTTTGTAAACCACTTATTTTTGCAAATATATATTTTATTTAATATTATTAAACCTAGTGAATACTTTAAACCTAAGTGGTAAACGCTAATTTAGCTCTGACGCAGACTCGGACATAATGGTGGATGATTCTCTAAAATCTAATTTTGGTAACAGCAAATAAAAAAACAAAGCTAACCACTGGGAAAAATAATAAATAAAATCACCTTTATGAAGGCAAGCGTGCTACATCACAGCCGCATCGTTACTTTCCATCCAGTCGAGATAATGTGACCAAAGAAAGGCTAGCGTATTTCTACTCTTTACTCTTTCTTTTTGAGTTAGTAAGCTAGATTACCACTATGTAATGAGTACATTGCGAAGCTAAGACGTGCCGCTAGTATTAGAGCTACAAAATAAAAAGGAAAAAAAAAGATTTCGACGAAGAAAAACATCGTGAGGAAACCATATTATGGTGGCAGGGCGTTTCCTATCGTTGCCTGGCTAGCTATCATCCTCAATTTGTAAAATCTGTCGCCAAGCAGCTAACGGTGTGTTCCGACAGCCTTCCTTGAGAACCAGTGTATACCAGACCAGGCATGCTCCATCCTAGTGCTACAGTGTCGCTGACGTCCGTGGTCGTGCGAACTTGTGATCAAATGCCTAGCTGAGCAAGATAAGAAAAAAAGTAAAAAACCTATTACTTACCATTTTTTATTTAAATTCGGTTGCAAATTCCAACATCAATGGGCATGTTGATTTTTTATGGTCGTCTGCCCATTACACTTCATTAGGCTGAGAACACACAGTCCGGCGGGCGACATGCTTAACACCTAGAGCCTAGTCACGTATTAAAACAATTGTACAATATTCGCGGGAGCCACACTGCGAGCCACACTTGAGGCTGCCCGCCATGTTTCCCACTATCTTCCTATTATCTAGGTTCTAGGCTTTTTTTATCCTACTCAACTAAGCATTTGACCACAGGCTCGCACGACCACGGAAGACAGCGATACTATAGCCTTAGATGGAGCATACTACTTATACTTATCAACAACTTTTACTATGGAACTAACTCTGAATTTTAGAAAACAAATCTGTTGTTTCATAAATTTTGTGACGACTGATAAACTTTTTGTATGCAAAATCTGTTTTTTTTTATTAAAAAATGAGCTTGCACTTGACAGCAAGAAACCGATTCACTCAAGACTTGAAAAGCCTACACAGCTAGGCAATTGAACACAAGTTCGCACGACCACGGAAAAAAGCGATACTGTAGCCCTAGATAGAGCATGCTTAGCCTGGAATACATTGGCTTTCAATGATAGCTGCCGGTACACACCGCTAGGTAATTGGCGACAGATATTACACATTGAGTGTAGCTCAGGCTCTTTTTGCATGTTTCGTGGGATCGAACCTCTTACTTTTTGCAAGGCAATCGGCCCCACTAACCACTCGACCATCATCGCTACAAAAAGCTCTAGGCTTTAGCAAGCCACTTTCCATGAGTCTCCAGCCTTACTAGCCTTAAATGAAATTTAAATAAATATTTATTTAATTAAAAGTTGTTGTACCTTTTCAAACGGAGGTATAACTTCTACTTTCCCCTGCTTCTTCTTTCCCCTTTTGCTGCCAGCTTTCTTCTTTTTCGCCGGCGGTTCTTCTTCTACGACTGGCCTCTCCTCTTCTAACGATTAAAATAAGCCCCAAAGTTATTAGAAAAAGAATAAAACGTATTAAATCAGGCAGGATTAGGATCTTTATCACTCAAGTATCTATACACAAATACAAAAATTTGAAACTTAAATTTTGGATGGATGGATCAATACACTGGCTCTCAAGGAAGGCTGCCGGAACACACCGCTAGGTGCTAGGCGGCTGATTTTATCAACTCGAGGGTGGTAGCTAGCCAGGAGAGCGATAAGTAACGCTCTATCACTATGCGCAAGATCAGGGAGGATTCGAACCTGCATCATTTAGGTATCAGCTCTAAATAAAAAAAAATATAGGTACTGAAATGTCAATTACAACTTGCTTTAAAAGTGATAAGAAACATTGTAAAGGAACCTGCTTGTCGGAGAAGCTATCGAAGATAAGTTAAATCCTCAAATATGTTCAGCGTGTGACTATTGCCAACAACCCCTACGTAAGGGACACTCGTGTCCAGCAGTAGGATACTGAGGGTTGATTCGAATATTTTATTTTATTTATTGGCGTCCTTAAACGAAATTAACTTAATGAACGTGTTCTTCGTACAACCAATAATGGATTAGATTTAATACTTGTAGAAAAATCATTTTAAACGGACAGCCAGAGCAAAATTACTAGTACTGTGTTACTCACCTATAACTAAACTAGCTGACCCGGCCACGCGTTGCTGTGGCTATTTTATAGCGTCAACAACACGTGGTAATTATGCTGTTAAAATGTAGCTTATATGACACGTTCGTAGATTTACCATAGCAGCGCCATCTATTGATTACTTACTCAACCCAGTCGAAAGGTATCGACATCTGTTAGAATCATTTGGAGTTAACAGATAATTGTGACTGTCAAATAATAACAGACAAATAATTAGCAATAAATTAAAATTGCGACTATAATTTGAGATTTAAACTATCCTATTTCTCAAGTTGGATCGAACTGCACATGGTGTGCGAATTTTATTATAATCGGTTAAGTGGTTTGGGAGTCCATTGAGGACAAACATTGTGACACGAGATTTATATATATTAAGAAGAAAGATGAATAAGTTCAGCAAAAATATAAGGAGAGAAGATAGAAGAAAATAGAAGAAGAATCATCGATATAAGAAAATGATATTAAATAAACAGTATAATAATAACCTAGAGGCAAAGAATCTTCTGACCATTGAAATACATCGCTTTTCACTCCGGAAGGTACTTGAGAGAGCTGCAATCGTATACATATATTATACAGGGTTATTGGCTAGTAATAGTACTAAGCCGAAAGGAGGTCACTTCATTCATAATTACAAAAAACTTTTACTAAAAGAATCGAGAATAAAAATCAGCTGTTCCATAGAAAACCTCTAGCCGTCTTATTAGAAAACGAAGGCTAACGAAAGTACCACGTTTTATCAATACACTAAAATAAAATCTTACTACAAAACGAAGTTTAGGGCTAGTACGAGGATCATCTTCCGTGTTAAGTTAGTCGTTTGAACATCCTAGTTTAACTATGGTACCTGTCTCACGAAACATCAAAACTGTCACAAACGGAACGTCAAAATGACTTCTCATATCAAATCCATTATTTTGTCCGTTTTTTTCAAAGATTGGTTCTGTTCAATATATAGATTCTGCTACTCAAGAAACAAGATTTAAGATAATGTGCAAAAATACACGAATCGAATAAGTGAGTATCTATGGTTACCAAAGCTGTTGTTTAATTTACGTGTCGACTATCGCAAACCTATTAAATCATAATTAAAAAAAAATTTTTTCATATTAAGTTAAGAGAATACACATATATACGTAAGTGATTAAGAACTAAGTACCAATCAAAAGACAATAAATTCTTGTTTTTCTGATAATGCTTATAAATCAGTATATGGGAACAAAAATATTTGAATAAAATTAATGAATTAACCGAAATGCAACAAATTAGGTAATAAACGAACATTTTCCGTATTTTATCCGTGAACTTCATTCAATCCAGAGATTATGTTCAGCATCAGCTCATCTACTGATAAACTACAATTTGTAATAAAATGAGGTACTAAGCATTTAATACGGTAACGAACTGAGACTTCTTAGTTCTGGTTTAAACTAACACTTTTTTAAACAACACATTCGTTTTTTTGTAATAAAACGGGTATGGGTCGACGATAAAATATATGATACAGCTGATTTTTCTCGAATTCACTGTTGGTCCCATAGTTAAAGTCGTTGTTTAAGAGTGACCCCTTTTCGGCAGAGTTATCGGCTAGACAACTTGTAAATAAACAGTCACCTGTATATATATATACATATATATATAAAAGAAAGTCGCGTTAGTTACACTATTTATACCTCAAGAACGGCTGAAAAGATTTGGCTGAAAATTGTTGGCGAGGTAGCTTAGAACCGGGAGAGGGACATGGGATACTTTTTAACCGACTTCAAAAAAGTAGTTCGATATTAGTTTTAGTTTGTTTTAGTTTTAGTAGAACTACTCGGGTGATACCGCGGGGCACGGCTAGTTGTCAAATAAATAATAATATAATAAATAAATAATTATTCCGGCAGGCGCTTATACATTTTTTTACAGTTATTTTAAAAGTTCTTTATTTCGCTTCATATACAGTACAATTAAAGGTCTTAATGTAATAGCACTTAGTATTAATCTGCATATATTGAATTAAATCGATCAAAGTACCCATTTAAACTAAACAGGAATCGCCCAGTACTGATATTGATTGAAATTAAATCATCTACGAGTAAGTGAATTAATCGAAATATGTGTTAAAAAACTGCACCGGTGACCGCCCGAAATAAAGTATAGTATTACTTCTTCATAAATATTGTTCGTAAAATAGCGTATCGCTACATAATATTTATTTTAATATTTAAGTATTTATTGTTTTGACTTCTTCATTTAAATAGTATATAATAATTATAATATTGAATCATTAATATTTTATTTATTATTTTAATGATATAGGTATGTACCGTAAAAAGATATTGTGTATAGATACTCATAGAGATCTAGAGAGGTGCCAATCACAGACGTTGAGTATAAAACTTAGTGTCGCATTAGACGGCAATGTACAGTTTTGAGTTGTGTTATAGGAAAAAAAATATATTTAAGAGACGTCTTAATTGTAAGACGTCTCTTTAATATATATTTTTTTATAAAAAAACAAAATACTGACGCGTATTTTGATAAGCGTCAGTATTTTGTAAATACCGCGTCAGAACATGGGTTAAGCGTTCCAATTGAATCATTTGGTATTGACCCCAATTCGGCCAGTAACACTGACTGAACTAAAAGTTCCTAAAATTGTATCCTTCCTTTTCTTACTTTTGAATACAAAAAGAGAGGAGACAATTTTAGAACTGCCAAATTAGGTTAGTTTAGTAAGATTGTCCTGACCGAATCGGGGTCAATGTGTCTTTTGTTTACTATAACTTGACGAAAGAAATTTGTTTTCTTATCTATCTATCTATATATTACCAACATACAACAGGAAGGTGTGATAATACTTAAGAGTGTTAGTCTACACATCAAAGTGAACCCACAGTAAAAGAATATTATGCAAAATTCGAGAAAAAATATTGCGTCCTCCATACAACTTGACTGATTACGTGACCTATTTTTGTATGGAGAGTCTAATATTATTTTTTCGATTTTTGCAAAATTATGTACTACAGTGGGTTTATCTTGATTAGTAGACACCCTTAAGTATTGTCACACCTATCTGTTACACGTTGTATGTATGTGAAGTGAATTAGTTCATATGAATGAGCGAAATTGGTATTTTTTTAACGATTTGCCAAGAAAAAGGTGGTAGTTAATTCGGTTCGATTGTTTTATATTTATTACCTGATTTATCAGAGTAGGCTGGATGAATTCGAAAAAAAATAATTGGAAATTTAGAAATGGTATAATCATATAGCTTTAGAAGAAGCGTCATTAATTTTTTTTCAAAATCGTTTAGGGGTATACTTCCAAAAAACTCGACTGCAGAAACTTTAGACCGCTGTATTTTTACGAGTGAAAGCAGAGTGAAAGCCAGTGTATTCCAGACTAGGCATGCTACATCTAGGGCCACAGTGTTGCTGACTTACGTGGTTAGTGGTCGTGCGAACTTGTGGCCTAGCTATGTAGGATAAAAAAAAAACACGGGCAGTAACTAATAAAATCTATGACCATCTGCAGATAAAGACAAATCCAATGACTTCTCGCAAATCAAAATCGGTCTGGGGTGTAGAGGGTTTACATACTTACAAATATATTTAAGAGTATTTGGGCAACAAGTGGTTAGACCCGACTGCTAAATCTTTAAACCTGTGTATCATAATTATCTATTTTTTTATTTTGATGTACCCAGTGTCACTCTCACGACTAAGGCGAATCTATTGACACCACTCACATATAAATACGACAAGCCGTTTAAGCTCTAGGACGTGCGTTATGAGACTGACACAAGTAATAATTAGAAAATTAAAAGAAATATTCATGACTTATATAAATAAAAGCGATTATAAACCGAAACCATTTACTCGTATGTAATAAAAGTTGCATTTCTTTTAAGGACATAAATAAGAATGATAATTATTTTTTATGATTTCAAGAATAAAAAAATGTTTGATTCTCATTGGTATAGGGAGGACAGAACTTTTTTGTACGTTCTGTCACCCCATGGGGACAAAGCGGACAAAGAATGGGGATAGATCGAAATAATTCAAAGAAATATACATGCATATACTTGAAAAACGTAGTCCTTCTTCGGGTCTTTTAGTCGGGTAAAAATTTCTTACCGTTTTTTTAAGTTTCTTCTTCTTCTTCTGTTTCACATCTGAAATCAAAATAAGTTAATCGTAAATATTAGTGATTAATAGTTGGTTTTTGGTTCAGTTTTTTTTAGAAAGATATAAACACTCTTTCTACGGCATAACAGAATTTCTATGCCAGCTTAAGGCCTCTGAAATGATAAATTCAAAAAAATTATGGACCAAAATGATTGAAAATTAGCATAATTTTTCACCCAACCACCCAAGTTCCAGAATCTCGCATAAAGGTCTCCGATGCTTCGATAGCTTGGTTGTCACCCGCGACAAATTTGAACAATAAAATGTTTCAGACTTTGAATCCCCATTTGAACTCCTTAGGGGTTGAATTTCCAAAAATCCTTTCTTAGTACACCCCTACACCCTATATTGAACACAAATTCAAAATTCTTGATTCTAGTTTCAGTTGGTTAGGCTCTGAGTTGGTTCCTAGCTAATATCAGTTTAGGATTTACTCTTTTATATATGCCTATATAGATTTACCTATTAATGAAAAACCTAAAATACAAACGTACAGTTACAGAGCCCTAGAGCACACGCACTTGACTAAATTATTATTATTTATAATAATATGGGAGAATCTATATATATATATCTATCTATATAAAAATGAATCCCTATATCTCTTGGTCACGCCACCACGCGTGAACGGCTGGACCGATTTCACTTCTTTGTTGTGTTTGTCATTGTCAGGTTCTTATCGACAGAATTAAAAAAAATAGAGATATATATATACATATAAAAGAGTCCGTTTGTTTCACTAAAACTCGAGAACGGCCTGGCCGATATAGCTGATTGAAATGTCTTGAAATGTTTGTCGTACTACAGGGAAGGTTTAAAAGGTGAGAAACATACATAACTGTTAGGCGGTACGAAGTTCAGCGGGTCAGCTAGTATAATATATAATATGGGACAACATCCACAAAAAGGTCTTCAGGTCCCAAACTAGACGAAGCCTGTGCTATGGTAACCTGATGACTGATATACATACTTACATACTTATATATATATATAATAAACACCCAGACACAGGTCAAACAAACATGCTCATGTACACAATTATATAACCTGTCCGGGAATCGAACCCGGGACCAGCGGCGCAGAAGGCAGGGTTGCTACCAACTGCGCCAACCGGCCTGTCAAATCGCTAAACAATCGCAATCGCTTGTTATTTATTTAAATTCATTGCGACTTTGTTTCAGCCTTGATTTATTAAGAGTAACAAACAATGACCTTATTTACAAACCTAGACGCCTATTGTCCTAGTTTGATTAAACAATAGATTTGAATATAATTGACTACTCAAAATAATTAACTACTAATTAATTGTAATTCGAAATTATACAGGATTATTGGCTAGGATGTATAAAACTGATAGGTGGTTACTATACTCATAATGTTCTACAGTATAAAAATGAATAGATGAATGTGTTGCTAAGCGCAAATCTCGTAAGCAGCGACGCCGATTTCCCAAAATTCTTTTGTAGAATAGTCCTAGAGGTACTTTCTTGAAATGGTCTAAAAACAACGCTTTTCTATACTCCCATACAATCGATTCGTAATAATACTAAAATAACACAGCCAAGTAAAAAAAAATGACTATTAGGCGGTACGAAGTTCGCGTTACTAATAAATTTTACTTTAATGCCAACTCTGAATATGAGTAAAAAAAACCTGCCGTTTCACAAAAAAATATCGGTCGTCGACAAAACGTAAGAAGCAGCTAATATTTTATCTCGAATTCAGAGTAGGTCCCATAGTAAAAGTTGTTCCTTAGGATGAGTATAGGGTCCCCCTTTCGGATTAGTACACCCCTAACCAATAACCTGTATAATGTACTTTAAGTAGGCGCAAATAACTAGAACCAAGATGGCGGCATCGTCCTTTTCACTCTCATGGGTATTTTGGTAAGTGCGAACAGTACAGCACGTCTCCCGTAAAGTTAACTTGTTTGCCGCGTGCTATATGTTATTTTGGAGATGACATTACGTTACTTATTTTGTTTTTTATTTACTTATGTCACTTTTGCACAGACTGATCGAGCGAATTGAAATTCGATATACGAATATATTCTTAATATATATAAATCTCGTGTCACAATGTTTGTCCTCAATGGACTCCTAAACCACTTAACCGATTATAATAAAATTCGCACACCATGTGCAGTTCGATCCAACTTGAGAGATAGGATAGTTTAAATCTCAAATTATAGTCGCAATTTTAATTTATTGCTAATTATTTGTCTGTTATTATTTGACAGTCACAATTATCTGTTAACTCCAAATGATTCTAACAGATGTCGATACCTTTCGACTGGGTTGAGTAAGTAATCAATAGATGGCGCTGCTATGATAAATCTACGAACGTGTCATATAAGCTACATTTTAACAGCATAATTACCACGTGTTGTTGACGCTATAAAATAGCCACAGCAACGCGTGGCCGGGTCAGCTAGTTTTATATATATTTATATACATTTGATAACAACTTTTAATTAGAGTTCTATTAGAGAAAAAGAAAACGGCCAAGAGGTTGTTTTTGAGATATTTAAACGGTTTTTTTTTTCTAATTTGCAGCTCTATAGCTCACGAATCTAATTTATTATCACCATATTATTTTATTTTATTATTTATTAAAGCCAGTTTAAGTTTATGTTATTTAAGTTGATTTAAGTTTTTTCCAATTTAAAAGTACATATATTCCTTAGTACTTAGATTTAGAATTAGATAATCTGATTTAAGTAGTTTTTTTTTTCTAATATGGACACACAACAACATGAAACTCGTTTCAAACACTTCTGTACCTGAATTAACATAAAATATTTATTTAGTTCTTAAGATTATTAATTTATTAAATAAAAACAATAATTAAAACACTAACTTTACTTATATTATTGTTTTTACGCGACGCATTTTTGTATTTACACAGTGTTTACATATTTCATGAGAATTCATGAAAAGATACAAAACAAATCTTACCCCATTCCAAATTTTTATGTCTACAGGCAATCCGATTATGTTTTTTACGATTTTTCAACACACACACACAATAACCTAAATTATTGTTTTCTAAACGTTACTAGGACGCATCGATTAAATATTCGGAAGGGTTGCGATTAACAGGATCACCGACCCTTTCACTGTCTCCGTGTTTCTGATACAATTCTCGTTCCGGGGCGTACTTCTTTTCACCCCCTAAGTTGTAACGTATTTCTTTGTCATTGGTGTCAATCGCTTCACTATGATGTATTTTAGGTTTACACGCTTTATTATTTTGGTTAAAGTTATTTAATTCTGCGTAATGTAGGCTTTTAATAGGCATCATATCTGCGCAAAAATATGGCTGCTTGTAACATTAAAGTGATGTAAAAGACTAAAAAATAAAAACCCAGTGGAATCGGGCAACATTAAAACGTAGAGAAGAGCTATATCTTAATGTATGAATGGAAAGTAGCGGTCTATAGCTGTCTTAAGAGGGTAGCTGCCTACGTCAAGCTAAGCGAAGCTATAGTATTAGCTATACTTGAACGAATGACCTTGACTGCGTAGTGACGTATTGTAAGTCACTTTATATGTGTGTATGTGTGTGTGTGTAGCGATGGTGGTCGAGTGGTTAGTGAGATCGATTGCCGTGCAAAAGGTACGAGGTTCGATCCCACGAAACATGCAAAAAGAGCCTGAGCTCCCGGTGAAGGAAAAAAACCTGAGAGAACCATAGCAGGGTGGGCGTTTCCTATCGCTCGCCCGGCTAGCTAACACCCTCAAGTTGTAAAATCTATCTCCGAACACCTAGCGGTGTGTTCCGGCAGCCTTCCTTGATAGCCAGTGTATTCCAGACTAGGCATGCTCCATCTAGGGCTACGATATCGCGTACTTCCGTGGACATGTGAACTTGAGGTGGAAATGTGACAGTTGACTTCGACGTGTGTTTAAATATTTTTTTCTTAGTAATTGTCTCATTTTTATTTTTATAAACTTTAAATAAAGCAATTTTACGCTATTTATTTTTTGAAACGCTAAGATCAGGATCCTGATCTCAGGTAAAAAGTATCATTTGAAAGATGCCTCTATCTGTAAGAAAACGATTTAGTGTATCTGAGACACCCATTAAAATAATACATATTTGTCCCTTCGGAAGACCAGCGCTGGCTGCTGCACCCGCTGCAGCTAGCATGTATGCTGAGTTGGGCTCGGGTTCTGACAAACACATTTTAACGTTGTAGTTTTTCTGTTAAACTGTAGTGTATACTTTTTTACAATTTTTGTGTGTATGACGAAATAATTTTTCATTCATTCATTCATTCGTTCATTCATTTATTTCTTCATTCATTTTTCATTCATTCATTCATTCGTTCATTCATTTATTCCTTCATTCATTTTCATTCATTCATTCATTCATACATTCATTCATTTCCCTTGTTGGGAAGTCAGTAAAAAGAATAAGAAGAAAAGAATAAGTCTTTCTTTCGTCTTACCTTCTACCACGGGTGCTGGAGGGAGTGATTCAAATGAAGCGCTGGTATAAGATGTGTCAGTGAATTGAACATCTTCTTTTTTCTCCTCTTCTGGCTCAATTTCTGGTTCTGGTACTGAAATAAGAGAAGAATCACACTAACATTTTAGAGGTGAAAGTCTGTATTTGTGAAAAACAGAAAAGCAAGAAATTTATTTGTACCAAAAAAACTACTAACAGAGACTTATCGTTATAAAACTAAGTTTCTTGTCACAAACCTGCTCCAACTCAGCATAATGCTGGTTGTAAACAACCAGCGCTCGTCTTCCGCTGGTGCCGGCAGGTGACGTCACACACGCACGTGTATGTCTACACTAACTCCTTCACGTCAAAGGACTGTACGGATTTTAATATAAAATTTGGCACCAGGATAGCTTATCACTTTAATTAGCACCTAGACTACTTTAAATTCCCAAAACATGGTGTTTTCATGGAATCACGCTAAAATAACACCAAGCTTGCTTGCTCTTGTTTTCAACTTTCACTTTTATGCCTAACTCCGATACTCTTCGATTATAACAAGAGCTCCCTACTAGGGTTTCTCCTGTGTCGGGAATACCATGCAAAATTCTCTAACACACCCAGACTCGAAGACAGATGTTCAAACTCATCATTCGAACACCTGCCCCGACCGAGACTTGGCCCCGCGACCATCGCAGCAGATCTCAAAGCAGTCATGCTTGCCACCAGACCACGGCAGTCGTCAATTATCAGTCAGTCAGGACTTACTCTTTTATATTATATATATATAGAATATATGTATATATATAGAATATCAAGCCCTTTGTACCTGGTTCAGGCTCCTGAAAAGACAAAAAAAAACCTGAATATAAGCATGCAAATCACCTAGAAACTTACTGAAGTTGATTGTTGCGTTTATTACACACCGAGCAATGAATACGGCAAAATACAATATAAAAACAAAACACTGGTGGTATCATTGGGCGGCCTTATCGTCTACAGTGATTTCTTACAGCCAACATTTGTATGGATCGGACTAAGTGTAAATAGTTACTTAGGTGAATGTATCAACCAGTTACCAAAAATATGGTACAAAAAGTGTACGAACAGCTGGAATTAAATAGTTATTTTCTGCACTAAATGTTTTAAACTGTTTTGTTTGTATGTCATAGAGCTGGAATTGCTCTTTATAATGACCACTGTTATCTCACTGCTGAGCGAAGGTCTCCACCAATTCCATCCAATTCTACCTATCACAAGCCAGTTCTTTCCAGTCTCTACGAACAAATTTTACCTTGACTTTCTGTTTCTTTTCTTTTTTCTCCTTCTTTGCCATTTCTTATAAAATGAGTACACAGCAAGTTAAAAATTTAAACAGAGTTTAGACAGTAATTTATGAAAAAAAAATATACTAAAGAAAATTAATCAAAATGTTTATAATTATGCACTTGACGTTTTGATTTTGTGACATTTTGACAATGGGATATTATGCTAGTCGATAAAACCTTTTTCAAACTAATAAATTGCATGTTTTGCAATCTTCTAGCTCTTGTACACACATTTGTAAATATCAGCTAGGTATAATACAAGTTATCGAGTTTTCCCGCGTTCATCGAAAAATGGCGTCTTTGGCTAAATATTTATTGCAAACTAGTGATTCTGCAATTTTTAATGTGCAATATTGATGGATTATTAACCATTAATGTCTTGTTTATGAGCACATGTGTGGGCAAGAGATATATAAATGGAATAACGTAGTTTTCGCGTCCGCGGGAAATCTCCATAGAAACCCTGGTAGTCTCCACCGCTACATGATGTGACTTTAATTTGACCGAGATAATGTATTACTTGGTATGTGACTTTATAACCTGATTAAATTAATTTATAAATTGAAAATTCATGAATTTGACGCTAGCGAATATACAAATCATATAAATTATAAACTATTTAATAATAAAAAAATATTATATAAGTAAACGAGTATAATACTAACTGTTCGTGCAAACTTGTGGTCAAATGCCTAGCTGTGTAGGATAAAAAAAAAGATGGTTACAGGCTATATTAGTTGCATCCCGCAGTTTCACTCATAAATATCAGTGATGTGAAGTTTTTGCAGTCGGGTTTTTACGAAGTTGGATCTAACGAAATACAATACATTATATCTTTATTGCACACCAAGAATAATACATACAGCAAAATATATTATAAACAAAACATTGGTAGTACATTGGGCGGCCTTATCGCCTAAAGCGATTTCTTCCAGGCAACCTTCGGAAATGTTATGTTTGTGACATGATATCAGAGATAGCTTGACGGATTCGAAAAAAATCGGTTTCTGTTTGGAGGAAAACATCGTGAGGTAACCTGCTTGTCGGCGAAGGTTAATAACTTACTTCGAATATAAGTGAAGTCCCCAACTCGCAATTTGGCCAGTGTGGTGGACTATGGCCTACACCTCCTGCATAGGGGAGACCCGTACCCAGCAGTGAGACACTATGGGTTAAAGTTTTGCCATCCATGTGGTACAATTTATCAAAACCTGTCCAGTAGTTAAGTTTTTAAACCATTATAACTGAAAAATTTGGTATATTCCCATCGGGCCCCATTATTTGTTCCATTAATGGGGCAGATGGGAGTTTATTATTTCCTTTTGCCACTGTGGCCACTGGGCCAGTATTTATAATTTGTGTATTGTAGTAACATGAACAACACCTACAAGAGAAAATTAGCGGTCCTATCGTTATAAAGCGATCTCTTCCAGGCGCTGCACTGCACCAGTAACTTAATTGTTGTCAATACTTTACTTTTAGAAATTATTAACGCACATTAATAACAATATTTAGTAAGTACATATAGACTAAGCTTTTATTAATTGTAATAAATGTCATTGTCAACTAGGGCAGAATGCACGTCCAAAACACAAGCATCAGCTTAGCTTGGAAGTTCAGGCTTAATAAATGTCATTGTCAACTAGGGGAGAATGCACGTCCAAAACACAAGCATCAGCTTAGCTTGGAAGTTCAGGCTTAATAAATGTCATTGTCAACTAGGGCAGAATGCACGTCCAAAACACAAGCATCAGCTTAGCTTGGAAGTTCAGGCTTAATAAATGTCATTGTCAACTAGGGGAGAATGCACGTCCAAAACACAAGCATCAGCTTAGCTTGGAAGTTCAGGCTTAATAAATGTCATTGTCAACTAGGGCAGAATGCACGTCCAAAACACAAGCATCAGCTTAGCTTGGAAGTTCAGGCTTAATAAATGTCATTGTCAACTAGGGGAGAATGCACGTCCAAAACACAAGCATCAGCTTAGCTTGGAAGTTCAGGCTTAATAAATGTCATTGTCAACTAGAGGAGAATGCACGTCCAAAACACAAGCATCAGCTTAGCTTGGAAGTTCAGGCTTAATAAATGTCATTGTCAACTAGAGGAGAATGCACGTCCAAAACACAAGCATCAGCTTAGCTTGGAAGTTCAGGCTCATTTAATGTAGCACTATGACATTATTAATTTTGATTATCACTGTCTTATGTATCAAAGCTACCTTTTGTAATTTACATTGTTGTCAATAAACTTATTTTATTATTATTATTAATAAAATGGTATTTTTAGAGGAAATTAGTTAGGAGGAAGTTTCCTCTATTCTTGAGTATTTTAATGGAAAAACTATATTTATTAGGGGAGGCACTGGAAATCGTTTTTTTAAACCCCAGACGCTGAAACAAAGACGCTAAAATTTACTTGAAAGGTGTCGAGAGTGTTCCTAATTAAGTTTGTTGAAAATCGGTCTAACATGGCCGTCGTCGCCATAAAATGGCGGATTACATATTTTTTTCACAACTCTCTCAATAATATTATCATCAAAGGTAACAAATTAAATTGCTTGACTAGGAAAATAATAATTATTATACACAATGATGAATTTTGAATTCAAGATGGCCGCTGCAATAAAATGACGAAGTTTGTGTTTTTTTTTTAAATTTCATATTTTGTATTAGGTAGGTACTTTTACATAGCGCTCGTATTATGCCCATAATAGAAATTATTTTCGCCCGGCAATTTTTTTAAACTAACGTAGTGGAAAAGCTCGTATAAATTCACTACGGGAATCGCAATAAGATACGAAAAGGTTTCGTAGCAATCACTGTCCAGCAGCGATATAAATAACGAGCAAAAAAAGACCAGTAAATATTTGTGTTGTTGTGTTTTAGTATCTGTGATTACGAGTATAGCGGAGTATTCCTATCAGGCCAAAGATCTGACTCATCAATAGGGTAAAAGGGAATTTTTGTTCCATCTGCCACAGTGGTCACCGGAATGGAGCAGACGGGAATAAAAAAATTACCAACTGCCCCTTTGAAATTAAATAGCGGCAACAAAAATGCGTCATCTGTGAAAATATCAACAGTCTAGCTATGACGGTTCATGAGATACAGCCTGCTGACAGACGGACGGATGGACACCTAAGTCTTAGTAATTAGATCCTGTTTTGAACCTTTGGGTACGGAACCTGGAAATAAAAATAATGTATATTTTTATATAATATCCCTTCTTTGTAGATTTTTTTCAGATTTCATGCGCAAAGTGTTGATAGAAAAGCTTGCGGTGATTTAGAAAGAATATATATTTAGAATAAGAAGAAATAATAATGATAGTAGTTTCATGAGATGTAAGTAAGGTGTGAAAAATGACGATGAGTGAGTGGCGAAATTCACTGTACGCTAACACCATACTATTCTAATACGTCCCAGTGAAGAGTATTTATATATATACATACTCTTCACTGGTACGTATTAGATCCGCATTAGTAATTGTTGAAATCACGAATAGTATGGTGTTAGCGGTTTTTTTATAGTACATTGAAATGTTACATGACCTTTACATTTTTTAGAGGACGCAATTTTATTATTAGGACATGTGTGAGGGTGGGGGGTCAGTAGAAACTTAAGTTTGTGAGATTGCCGCCCTTATGTCCTTCACAATTTTTTTGTAGGACGCATGGTTTCCGAGAAATCGCGAAAAAAGTGTTTGCGCCCCCTTTTTCCCCGTTTTGATAAGGGCGGTAACCCCGCAAATTTGGGGTTAAGCTTCTATGACCCCCCACCACACGTCCCAAAAATAAAATTGCTACCTCTAAAAAAATTATGGACAATCTAACAAAAGAATTTGAAGAGAATTCTTGTAGGAGATAATCTAGTGTCTTTTGATGTATAAAAAAAGAAACACCTAATAATCTAATAAGTGGCGTAATGCATTAAGTACCTACAAGTTTATTTGAATAAGTAAATCGCCTTAAAAGTAAACCAACGCGTGTTATGAAATTCGAAAAAAGGTAGCCGCCATATTGTATTTCATTATTGAAACTTTTGTATGCTGATTACGCGTTAAGGGCAAGCTATGCACTTAATAATATGTTTTAAATATAAAATCGCGTATGTAAAAGTCATTTATTGCGTATTTTGAACTTTTAAATAAATTGCGTATGTAAAAGAAATTTATTGCGTATATTGAACTTTTAAATAAATTGCGTATGTAAAAGAAATTTATTGCGTATTTAGAACTTTTAAATAAATTGCGTATGTAAAAGAAATTTATTGCGTATTTTGAACTTTTAAATAAATTGCGTATGTAAAAGAAATTTATTGCGTATTTTGAACTTTTAAATAAATTGCGTATGTAAAAGAAATTTATTGCGTATATTGAACTTTTAAATAAATTGCGTATGTAAAAGAAATTTATTGCGTATTTAGAACTTTTAAATAAATTGCGTATGTAAAAGAAATTTATTGCGTATTTTGAACTTTTAAATAAATTGCGTATGTAAAAGAAATTTATTGCGTATTTTGAACTTTTAAATAAATTGCGTATGTAAAAGAAATTTATTGCGTATTTTGAACTTATAAATAAATTGCGTATGTAAAAGTCATTTATTGCGTATTTTGAAGTTTTAAATAAATTGCGTATGTAAAAGAAATTTATTGTGTATTTTGAACTTTTTAATAAATTGCGTATGTAAAAGCCATTTATTGCGTATTTTGAACTTTTAAATAAATTGCGTATGTTAAATAAATTTAATGCGTATTTTCAGTTGTTTCGATTTAAAATTGGTGATGGTATTAAAATGGGACCTCACGGAAACGGGATTCTTGCAAACGAAAACAGATTTTTCCAAATCGCTCCACCTGTACCCGAACAACCAAAAAATCTGGTATCACATATAAAAAAGATACAGTCGAATAGAGTTACCTCTTCCATGAGGAATTCGCTAGAAAAAATTAGGTATATAGTCGGTTTTACTTTCAACTATAATTTTTGTTTTAAATAACTAATATTAATCAAAAAAAAAACAGAAAATTATGTAAGTAAAAAATTGAAAATTTTGAAAAAAATTGATGCCCTTGTGTCCAGTCCAAAGAACGCTGGCAGCATTCCCGCGTTGAATAAAAAAATACCATAAATTAATAATATCCTACATACAACAGTGAACGGAGATGTATTGACCCTACACAATCCCCGGGAAGACGTCATCGCGCGTGCCTCGCGTTGACGTTAAGGTCGAGACAGCTAGGCTGCACAGAGGGCACCGGTGATTTCATCTACAGATCCCGGAGCCCTCCATAAAACATTGAGGCAGGTCACCGAGGGTTTTAGTAGGTAGAGTCCTACATAACCCGGCTGCACCCGAATGTAGTCCGGTATCTTGCAGAAGATTTCAGAAAAAAAGGGCCAGGAGCTTCGAGTAAAAAATAATATAATTAATTTCTACTTACTAATTATTTTTATGCTCCTTCAAAAAAGAGGATGTTCTCACTTCGTCTGAATCTTTTTTTATATATTCTCCCCAGTTTCTTACAAATATAACTGAACTGAATTAAAAAAGATTTTTTTGTTTTAAAAGGTTTCGTTATATTTTCTAATTGTACCCATTTAAGTATTTATTATTCAAAATCGGTCCAAATCAATTTTTTTATTCAATACTAGCTGACCTGGCGAACTACGTACCGCCTAACAGTTATTTAAGTTTCCCACCATTTAAACCTTTCCTGGAGTACGACAAACATTTCAAGACCAATATCAGCTAAATCTGCTCAGCCGTTTTCGAGTTATTGCGAGACAAACGAACAGCAATTGATTTTTATATATATAAAAAATATAAGAGATAACTTTTTAATTTCTTTAAATATACACAGATGAAAGTTTTAACTGCCTAATTAAAAGTCAATGTACTATCATATACAGCAGTTGTCGAGAGTGAGCTTATAATGATGATGATGAACGTGTTGCCCCACGAGTACTACCATCGCCTTAACACGTGCATTTATTACTGTCGTGTAGGTATACCTGCATACATACTGTCAGCATTTTACAATATACATTCGAACTGAGTGGGTGAGTTACAGTGAATTGCAGATTTTTAATTGTTCATAATAAGTGAAATAATTAACATTTTGTATAATCATTGGTGAGTAAAGTTATTTGTAAGTTTAAGCAAGTAGAGATACTGTAAGGCGCCACCTAAAGTAAGGTTCATAGTAGAGGTTCCGCGGACATAACGCTTCGCGTCTACTTTTATTGTGCGAACTGCCAGGTAGTGGAATTCGCTGAAAAGTTCTCCATATCCCGATAGGTAATAATCTCGGTCTGTTCAAGTCGCGAGTGAATCGGTTCCTTTTAGGCAAGCGCGCTACATTTTAAGCCGCATCGTCACTTTACGAGTTGCGGTCAAGCGCAAGCTGACTATAAAAAAAACATGTAATAGGAACTTAAAAAAGTGAAATCCCGACTTAGATTTGTTGAGTACATTTTTAAGCCTTGCGGCAAAAAGGTTGACGTGTCTGTCTGTCTGTCTGTGTCATCGTAGCTCCCAAATGGATGGGCCAATTTTGATTTTGAATTTTTTGGATAAAAGGTGTTTTAGTCGGGAGTGTTCTAAGCTATGTTTGATGAAGAACAGCCCAAGATGGCCGCCGCCACAAAATGGCCACGTACAAATGTTTTGTCAAAGGTGGTTGCCACAACAAAAGTCAGATGATTTTCAAAATTTTCACAAAATTTTGTGGTTAAGGAATCGGAAAGCACTTATTGCCTTATTTATAAACGCGTCTTAACTGTGAGCATCTTTTGTCTTGTTCTGTCCAACGGAGAACGTCACGCGCCTAAACACGACAAATGACGTTTAAAGTCAAGACGCGTTTATTAATAAGGCTGTTAATTCAAAAATATTTGTTTATATATCAGATTTTTGAATTAATTCCTTATATTATCAACTAGCTGTGCTCCGCGGTTTCACATGCGTAGTTCCCCATTGGATTGTCGAGATAATGGGGAAACTACTTTTTTGAAGTCGGTTAAAAAGTACCCTATGTCCTTTCCCGGGGTCCAATCTACCTGTGCACCAAATTTCATCCAGATCGGTTTAGTGGTTTTGACGTGAAAGCGTAACAGACAGACAGACAGAGTTACTTTCGCATTTATAATATTAGTTAGGATTTCACTTTTAAAATAAAATATCAACGTGTAACAGGAAGGTGTGACAATACTTAAGGGTGTTATTGTACACATCAAATGGACACATTGTAGAAGAAAATTCTGCAAAAAAAAATTGTGTAAAAAATTGCTAAATAATAAAGCCCAAACAATAAGACAACATTTTTTCATACAAAAACAAAATAATATAATAAAAATTAATGTAATTCAGTATTTAATGCATAACATTTAAATTAATTTTATTTAATTAATATTCATTACAAAATTAATAATCCCCTCCTTTAATTGAAGTTAATTAAAATGATTATCGAATAAAGACTCGTGCGTAATCACTTAACAATGTGACAAGTATGATTGATTTTACATAAGTAACAATGAATGATCTGTATTGAAAAATATTGACCTGATATTTAATTAATTTAATTTGCAAGTGTAAAAACTTTTACTTCCTGTGGTGCTACTCTTAGTTTCATTGCTTGTCCATCTGTCTGTCCGTTCTGTCGTCTTATGTCTGTCCGTCTGTCTGCACCGACTGTTTAGGTTACAGGGACGATAGAGATAGGGAAGATCTATCTGTCTACTACAAAAGATTTGGATATGTCTATTAAGTAGTTATCTTCTGTACTAATCAATATTTAATTATCTTCCATGAGTTAACTTTTTTAATGTCATCTTTTAGTTATAAACTATATGTACAAAAGCAATATCCAAAAATTAAAACTAACTTAAATCTAAACCACTGCCAGTTGGTAGAGTACCCAAAATGCTGGCCCCATTGCCTCGTTGAATGGCAATACTTATGCGCTGACCCAGGTAGAGGCCAGCATTTTGGTCTCGAGTAGCGTCAACTAGACGCTTTGTTAGGGCTTTATATAATAATTTTGCTCCTGGTCCCCAAGGCCCGAGAGTTTCAACCCCAAAAGGCTCAAACATATATCCGCTATCTAAATTACTATATTTGCGCCTTTTGAGGCCTTCAGCTGACTCTGCCGCCGCACCAGCCTTGTTAATAGTAACGGGAAGATGAGACGGTGCAAGAGTGTCGACGCATGTAGCGTCCGACACTAAAGGCCGCCCCATCTTCCAGGGGATAAGTGTCATGCCGTCGGGTCTCTTACCATCGCTACGCATAAGACCACTCGGTTCTAGAATAGCTGCACAGTTAGCGGTGGTAAGAGCCCGGCGAAGGATATCGTTAAGGCTAGCGTGACGGGGTATCCTGCCTGCACTTTTCGAGCAAGATAGGCCATGGTGGCCGAGCTGGTCGACATTTGCGCCACACTGGCAGCGATGTGGAGCACAACACGTTGCACCCAAGCGAAGGGAGATTGCGATTCTGAATGTAGTGTTGTCAAGGAGGGTCCCAGTATTAGGCGAAGGGAGTGCCTGTAACCACAAACCTGATTCCCACTCAGAAACCGCTAAGAGACGGGCGCGATCTGATGAGCTGGAGCACGTATTAAGGAGAAGTTTCCGCGCTTGCTCACAGATCGGCCGGTCCCACTGCTTCTGTGAAGATGGATTTTGGGGGTAATCAGTGTTTGGGCAAAGTACTGTCCACGCGATCCTAGCCTCATTCATATAAGCAACATTAATGACATCCGATGTCTTTGTCAGATTTTTTTCTATTAAAGTCTTATTGCTATGAACCGAGGACAGAAAAGCGTGAAGAGCTACGCCAGATATGGATCGGATACCAAGACCCCCCATTCTAATCGGAAGAGAAGCCTGTTTCCACTCTCGATCTGATAAATTTACATTTAAAATTAGAGCCAGAGTGTCTTTAACAATTTTGTCGAGATGTTCAATAAGATCAGGGAATTTCCAAAGATGCGAACATCGAACAATGTATGTAAATTTAGGTACAAAAAGACAGTATCGCAAAATGGTAAAAGCCATGTGAGATAAATAAATTAAGTAGTTGATTCGGTTCTTTTTTTATTATAACCACGAAACTTTGTCTAACTCGTGTCTGAAAACCAAATTTAACAATCGCTCTCTAGGATTTAGTTCTATTATATATTTGAACTAGTTATAAAAATATTATTCGTGGTAAGACCTGGGTGTCTGGAATTTCATTTAGAAAACTAACGCGTGTTTGATTCATATTGTTTAAGAAGACGAATTTTGATTGTTGGAAAAGTTCAACTATAGTTTCGTTCACATTCGGTGAATTCGGGGATGAAATGAGTCGTTCGTGTCTGCAACGATGACACATTCCTGATAAAGTACAAGGAATGTGAACGAAACTATAGCTGCACTTCGTAAACAATATGAAAGTCTGGAACGCACAGGCGGGTGGCTAATTAGAGCCTTTTTTTTTGTTGACGAGGTTGAAATCTTCTACAAGATACCCGACTGCATTAGGGTGCAGCCGGGTTATGTAGGATTCTACCTACTAAAATCCCCCGGTGACCTGCCTCAGTGCTTTATGGAGGGCTCCGGGATCTCTAGACGAACACACTGGTGCCCTCTTTGCACAATGCTTCTTGCTGTCTCGTCTTTAACGTCAACGCGAGCCACGCACGTTGACGTCTTCCCGGGCTTGTGTTAAGGGGTGTTCAGAGCCCTAACTCTGATCACCCTCAGGCCCAGAAGTCCCCTTTTAGTCGCCTCTTACAACAGGCAGGGGATACCGCAGCAGTATTCTTAGACCCCTACAACAGGGTTAGGCTTACTAGAGCCTAATTAGTCATGTTAGTAAAACCAACGTTGTACAATGTTCGGGGGAGCCGCACTGCGAGCTTTGAGCCTAGCTGCCATGTTTATCATAGGAATGCAAGCCATCTAGGCTCTAGGCGCTAATCTATTACTATAGTGCAACGGAACTCTAAAAAGTGTGTACATTGTACCTGATAATAGTATTCTATTCTTATAATTTTTTTTTCAGATAAAACACTTGAGCAAATTGAACGCGATCATCTTCCAAATAAAAAAAAGTACAATATTTTTACTAATGAAAATGGGATTTTTGGTAGAAAGAATCATGGAGGACGCTCCATCTATTCCCGAATATTTTAAAGGGAAGACTATATTCATAACAGGTGGCACTGGTAAGCGTTACATTTAAAATATACGTTTTTAGCGTGCTGCGTTTCTATTATCTAAGAATCTATGTAACGAAATCTTTAAACTCTTGTTTTGTGATATCTTGTACGTGCATGGTTGTATGGAAGAGATCGCTTTAAGCGATAAGGCTGCCATTAGGAAGCTAGCAAGATTTTTGTATAATTTGATTTTGAATAGTGTTTTAAGCTGGTTTTTCTTATCTTATCTTATCTTAAACGTGATTTGAACCCTCCTAAAACGTTGGATTGACATGAAACTTAGCTAACATATCGAAGACCAATGACAATGTAATAACTTTAATAGTTACATTAAAACGTTATGTTTTTTTACTAATTTTAATTTATCATTTACTCGTACTTTACTTTACAATGCGCAAAGCAGTTTTAACGACCGGCAAACAATTGAACTGTGTTTAAAATAGGTGGGGGGCAAGTTGTTGTACGAGCACATTTTGATTGTGTGTTGCATACACACACTTCCGGACAAGTACATTGATACACACACACACATACACACAGATAGACAGACATAAACATCGACACTGCACACCCAAGGTCAAGTTCAAATTGTTATCCGGTGTTTTTAGGTACCTGAGCCCTTAATCTTTGGAGCTCGCGCCTACGTAATGTAGACCTACTTGATTTTGGTTTTGGTAATGAAAGTGCTGAATCAAACCGATGTAGTGACGTCACAATATACCAGCCCAGACGACTGCGAGTTCCTGGTAGCTTATGAGCTCTAGTTGTGATTGTAGAATAGAAAGTAGTTAATTTTGAGCACTGTCGTATGTGTAGCTGCTTTTTACTATGCTCGGCAAACATGTTGATCTAAAAAGTGACGTAGTGGGGCAAAATTGTTGCATCTGCACGCTGCACGTACAGATTTTTTTTAAATTTTTGATGCATATGAAAATACATATGAAACAAATGTCGTTTCTGCCAAACTGCAAGGCAGTTTAAAGGCAGTAGTAGTTCTCTCTTCGCTAATGTAACAGTTAATCTTATTGAGGTGCTTATTTGCTACATGTTAAATATTGTGATCAAAAATGCTGTGTACTTATTACATATGAAAGTTGCTATTTTTGACTTACTTCATTAATTTTAATAACAGTTTATTAGTGCTTTTTTTAAGCAGGTTTACTTTTAAAGTAGTTATCGAATGGTATGTCGTAAATATGTGTTAGATTGTATGAGTGTGTATACTCGACGAGTACCTTATTGTTGCACACCACCACACGCACAAGCACACACAAACACACTGAGACACCTAAGATACGTCACTGCGCAGTCAAGGCCATTGGTTCAAGTCTGCCGATGAATGTAATTGATATGTTTTAACCCATCACCGAAATTAACCAATTTAATGTCCGATTAAAATTCACCACACTAGCCACACGCGTGTTGGTGAATTTGCTTGTCCTCAAGTGACTTCTTAACTTCTTGACAAGCAAGTTTCCTAGCGGTGCTCCATTTCAACCGCATTTTATAATAATTATGAAACTTGGCGTAGTATAGTTCGAAAGTTTGGTTTTACATTAAAGATAAACAAAATAAAAATATAGAATAACAATGTTCCTTTTTATTAATTTTTTTTAGTTATATTAGGTGGAGTTTTTCTTTTGTTAATTATAATTTCGTATGAATTGCACACAATTACATAATTTGTGTAAATAACGAGTTTTTTTCTTTTTTTACCAGTCTGCGAAAGAAGAAGGGTTATGTTTTTCGCTCATATGTATATTTTTTTGGCACGCCTTAGAGCGGAAACGGCTTGTCGTATTTTTATGTGAGTGGTGTCAATAGATTCGTCTTAGTTGTGAGAGTGACACTGGGTATATCAAATTAAAAAAAAAACCAATAATTTAAGGATTATACACAGGTTTAACGATTTAGCAGTCAGGTTTTTTCAAACTTGCTTCTAACCACTGTTTTATTATATTTTGTTTTTCTATTATTTATACTATTTTTTTCAGGATTCATGGGCAAAGTGTTGATAGAGAAGCTTCTATACTCTTGCGGTGATTTAGAAAGAATATATCTTCTCATGAGATGTAAGAAAGGTGTCAAACCTGACGATAGAGTAGCTGAATTATATTCTTCTCCGGTACGTAACTTAATATCTATAACTCAATTCCATTTCAATTGAATTGAACTGATCTTTTTGTAAAATGCATAAGAATACAACATTGATTTTAGATCAAAATTAAATTGCATACTATACAGAACTTAAATATATAATTCTTATGCACAAATTAACTTAAAAAAACCTAAACTGTAAAAAGATTGAATTGAATATAATTACTAGTAGTTCTGCGAACTGTTGACATCGCATTCACAAGAATTGTGTCGGTTTTTACCTGACTGTCCAAATGAAGGGTTATGTTTTTCGAATGTTTGTTTGTATCAATCAATTATTTACTAAAAGTAAATAATTTATCATTTACAACAATATTAGGTACTTTACTTTAGGTATAAAGCGAATTAAAAATAAACACAAAAGAATGTACATTTTATATATACTAGCTGACCCGGCCACACGTTGCTGTGGCTATTTTATAGCGTCAACAACACGTGGTAAATATGCTGTTAAAATGTAGCTTATATGACACGTTCGTAGATTTACCATAGCAGCGCCATCTATTGATTACTTACTCAACCCAGTCGAAAGGTATCGACATCTGTTAGAATCATTTGGAGTTAACAGATAATTGTGACTGTCAAATAATTACAGACAAATAATTAGCAATAAATTAAAATTGCGACTATAATTTGAGATTTAAACTATCCTATCTCTCAAGTTGGATCGAACTGCACATGGTGTGCGAATTTTATTATAATCGGTTAAGTGGTTTAGGAGTCTATTGAGGACAAACATTGTGACACGAGATTTATATATATTATAAGAAGATATATATCTGTCACTATTTCTATAAAAGAAATAAATATGGCACGCTGCCTTCTGGTAGATGTAGATCTTAAATGGTCTATAGGTAATCTCTAAGCTGTATTTTTCTTGTTGTAGTTAGTCATTTTGTTTTTGGTGATAAGTGCACTTGCCCAATAAAAAAAACCATGAAAAAATAATCTGTTGTGTAATAAAAATTTTAATTATATTTAATATGTGTCCTAGCCTTTAGCAATATTTATTAATTAACTGCCAAAATAGAGTGTCTGGTTTTAAGAGTGCCCTTATAGATTTTAGAACGATTGAATTTCGTGTTATAGGACTTAGTAAAAATAAAGATTCAGTAAAAAGTAATAAAAATTGTGTAAAAATTCTAATGCAAGACCCGAAATTAGCGTAAATATATTTAAAATTTTCAGGTTTTTGGCAGATTAAAAAGCGAGAAACCGAATATATTCGAGTCTAAAATTTCTGTTATCCCTGGAGATGTCATGGAAATTGGTCTAGGTGAGTTTTACAATTTATCTAATGATACCGAATATATATACCGACTTAGAAAATTCAATAAGTGTACCTAGGTACAGTTCGTCCCTATACATATCGTTTTTAAGAATGCACGCTAATTTTACAGCGATGCCTTTACTGATAGGAAACAATTTTTTTCTGTGAAAATATCTTTTACTCGTACCCACGTGATTGACAACATATAACTTTTATGACACTAGATTAACCTATTGTGATGAATCAATGAATGAATCAATATTTCATTGAAAACATATAAGTACAAGAAAAATCTTACTTCTAGTGTCACATTTATTTAGAAAACTGATGCGTGTATGATTCATATTGTTTAAAAGGACTGTTTTTCGAACGTACCTGATTGTTGGAAAGGACATGAACGACTCATTTCATCTATGCTAAAGTTCTCCGAATTTGAACGAAACTATGGTTAGATACAACAAACAGGTACAAGTGAAAACCCGTCTTCTTAAACAATATGTATCAAAAACGCGTTAGTTTTCTTAAAAAAAAAGTGACACTAGATGTAAGATTTCTCCTGAACATTTGATGTTTTTGTGTCTCTACAATAAAGAGTCGATTCATTAATTCATTCATCACAATCGGTTCAAGGTGATTTGGAAATCAAAACTGTCTAGGTGCCTGATAAAATACTTTACCAAGTATTAAAAAAAATGCAACCGTATTCAATAACAAACAATGATAATATTATGACGATAATTCAATAATAAACATATGTCCATTATCTTTTATTGCACAAACTTATAAAACATGATATAATTTTCATAAAACTATATACAGAGACACAACAATTATTTGATTTTTATTTTAATATTGTATTTATCATGATATTTATATCTTACTTTATACCTTATGTGTTTGTTTTTTTCGAATATTGTGATTACCTTTTTATTCTTTTCTTTTGTTTAATTTAATTTTAATGTAATAGCAATTGACTTGATTTTTTTGTTTAATTATTATTTTTCCATTTTTGTGTTTTGACATCTTTGTTATCTATCATTAGTGTAATTCGCATGCGGTTCTAATTAGAATAAATAAATAAAATACAAAGTTATAAACTATATGTACAAAAGCAATACCCAAAAATTAAAACTAACTTAAATCTAAACCACTGCCAGTTGGTTGAGTACCCAAAATGCTGGCCTCATTGCCTCGTTGAATGGCAATACTAATGCGCTGACCCAGGTAGAGGCCAGCATTTTGGTCTCGAGTAGCGTCAACTAGACGCTTTGTTAGGGCTTTATAAAATAATTCTGTGGCTCTTGTGCAAAACGATATATCTGGAAAATCATGACTATTCAAGACAGCAATAACAAATTTCAAAAAAATATATCTAGTTTACCTTATGAATTAGCTAAAAAGTAATAACTAATTATGGTTCATACAAATGCATATTTTCATACAGTAAGGAGTTTTGATATAATGCATAGAATATCAGCAAGACTGAAAACAGTGTCGAGTTGTACCAAATATAGTTTCTAATTTGAGTTTTATGCCGTGTCTAATGATATAAATAGAATTATATCATTTTACACGTAAGAAAAGCTATTGGTGAAAATTGATATTTGTCAATTTTATTTTAAGTGTAACATTGTTATTTTAAATGCAACAACAACAGTTCCAAAATAAAAGAAACTAAAAATTAATAGAGAATTAACATTTTCCGATCAAACATGTTCAGAAACAACATTGCACGCACATGTATTATGTAAACTTAAATTCAAATTTTTAAAGTTTTGTGTGAGATGGTCTATCAAAAGTTGTATCTTGTGTAAATGTTAAACAAAATGTGTAATTTGGTACTAGTTCAGTTAAAAAGAATAAGAAATGAAAATATATTAAAAATTAAGGCAGTGAGTTGGATGGGGTTTTTTAATTTAAGTGTTTAGGTAAATTTTTATATTTATGCTTCTGTTACTAAAGTGTTTTTAATTAAATAATATATATATTATATATATTATTTAATTAAAAACACTTTAGTAATATATATAATATATATATTATATATATTATTTAATTAAAAACACTTTAGTAACAGAAGCATAAATATAAAAATTTACCTAAACACTTAAATTAAAAAACCCCATCCAACTCACTGCCTTAATTTTTAATATATTTTCATTTCTTATTCTTTTTAACTGAACTAGTACCAAATTACACATTTTGTTTAACATTTACACAAGATACAACTTTTGATAGACCATCTCACACAAAACTTTTAAAATTTGAATTTAAGTTTACATAATACATGTGCGTGCAATGTTGTTTCTGAACATGTTTGATCGGAAAATGTTAATTCTCTATTAATTTTTAGTTTCTTTTATTTTGGAACTGTTGTTGTTGCATTTAAAATAACAATGTTACACTTAAAATAAAATTGACAAATATCAATTTTCACCAATAGCTTTTCTTACGTGTAAAATGATATAATTCTATTTATATCATTAGACACGGCATAAAACTCAAATTAGAAACTATATTTGGTACAACTCGACACTGTTTTCAGTCTTGCTGATATTCTATGCATTATATCAAAACAAATTCCTTGCTGTATGAAAATATGCATTTGTATGAACCATAATTAGTTATTACTTTTCAGCTAATTCATAAAGTAAACTAGATATATTTTTTTGAAATTTGTTTTTGCTGTCTTGAAAAGTCATGATTTTCCAGATATATCGTTTTGCACAAGAGCCACAGATATTTAATGTTAAAAATTGAAATTATTAACCTCTTAATCATTTTAATTTTTACTGAAAAACACTTATTGCACATTGTAAGACATAAGGCACATTGAAATCAATAGGTAGTATTCATAAATAATCACGTCTAATATTCTTATTCTACTAGAGTAAAAAACTTAGTATGAATAAATACAATGAAAACAGTTCTCGTTGAGATCACAGCAAAGGCATATTTCAATAATCAGTCGTCAATAATATTAATCAATAAACTTCATGAGGTAGATACAACAGTAGAATCAAATCATTACAGATATTTAAATCAGTCATGTTAGTATTTAACAATGTAATGATCGGCAAATCAGTCTTAATAGAGCGTAGTTAAGGTTTTAATTTTCATCACTGCTGTTACTGTAGGCAGCAGTATCTATTACATCAGTTTTGCACAAAAGTGCTCGATAGAACTCATGAGCACTTTCGTGGATGAAGGAAAGTCATGGGCAAAGATCTTTCTTCTCTGTAGAGATGGGAATTTCGGATAAGTAGTACTTAACTATATCAATGGTAATAACATCGTAGTTTTTTCCTCGTTTTGCATATCACAAACACCACCACCATCACAACCACCACCACCACCACAAGAGCATGGTCGCTGCCAGCTTCCATATGCGTGTGCCCTGGTTCAAAAACACCTGTCCCTAAAATTTTAAAATAGTTCTCATATCACTATAAATTTTAACTAATAAAATGTTTTATTATTGTAATGCCGGTTTTTTTCTACTTACCTCACAATCGAGATGTAAAACAGAGTAGCATCAATTGCACCCTCGCTGCGCTCGTGCGCCTATAGTTCGAGAGAAATATCTCGGGCTGCCATTGATGCCTTACAGCCCTTGGCTACTAATCGCGTTATTTACGAGTACAAACCTCTGTTTCTTCAATACTGTCTCTTGATTCTGTCTTCTCTTCTATCTTTATCGGATTTTCTTGGTTTCTTGTTTTTACCTCCTGGGCGACACTAGCTCCACTCAGCGGCTGCGTTAGTACATTTCTTGCCCTCGCTTCACCTCACCCCCGCGCCAGGCCTCACAAGTACGAAGTTATATCATATTTCACAAAAGTGTTTCAGTAAAATTTGTTTCAAATCATTGATATTTTGTTAAAACTAAATTATATAATTGTGTTAAATAATAAAACTTGAATTGTACCATAATACACAAAAAAAACTATTTGTTTCAAAATTATTTTGGTTTATTTCGAGTTGTATCAAACGTTGATACAAAACAGTTTTGTGTTATTGGAGATAACTCTAGTTGTATCAAAATACTTACCCAAAAAAAAACGTCGAAAAGTGAATCATTTTTTTAATACATCTTTTGTTATATCTTTTTTTACAAAAAATTAAGTAAAATTGTTTTTTATATAATATAAGTTCCGATAAATCATTACACACGAAAAAATCGAGTTAAAGTGCAAAAAAAAGTGCTAGTTGTATCATCTTATCTCCGGAACTAATAGAGATATCGACACGTGAGTTAGACCACAAAAATTGTATTTTTTTTATTTATATCTGTGTAAAAACACGTATTTCGATATAACTCAAGTTAGATCGTTTTGCACAGGAGTCACAGAATTTTGCTCCCGGTCCCCAAGGATCGAAAGTTTCGACCCTAAAAGGCTAAACATATGTTACTTAATTTATAAAAGATAAGCAAATATTCAAATTAATAAAGAAAACGCAATATGGTATTATAACGATATTAAATAATATATTTATTTTTATCTTTACAAAAAATTAAGTGCCTCATTTATTATATTTTATAACTGTTATATTTAAATAAATTGAAGAGGTAATACAACCCTTTAATGATAAATATATTTATAATCCCAAGAATAAAATCAAATTTAAAATATAATTGAATTTTTTTTTCTTTTAGCTTCAATTGTAATTTCAACGTATACTCGTAGAATAAGTTTGTAAAGTAAATAAAAATGTTTAGAAACGACATTGTTACATTTAGCTTAGCATCTTCTTTTGTGCAATTTTACAGGAATTTCTGAAGCTGACCGCGCAATTTTGATAAACAGCGTCAATATCGTATTTCATGCCGCTGCCAGTGTCAGGTAAATTTTAACTTTTACCAGACTGCGAATGAAAGAGGGTTATGTTTTTCGAGTGTATTTATATTCATTTATTTGGCCCGCCCTAGAGCCTTCACGGCTTGTCGTATTTTTATATGAATGGTGTCCATACATTTGTCTCAGTCGTGAGAATGACGCTGGGTACATCAAAATTAAAAAAAACAACACAACATTAAGGATTATGGCGCCAAAAAGTAATAAAAAAGATGTTTTCAAAATACATCGAATGCAGTACCAAAATAAACAATTTTTAACGGTTATTTATATGTGTATATATTATATATATATGTATATATATATATATATAATATATATATGTATATATATATAATTATATATACAACTTATATGTTTTATTGTAGTTTGGAATAGGAAATGCTAAGTTTAAGATACACAGGTTAAAAGATTGGGCAGTCGCGTTTTTGGAAATCACTTCTAACCACTTGTTTTGTGATTAACATAATCTTAAATAGGCGTTACAAATATGAAAAATTTAAATTCCAAGTTAAATATTATTAGTTAGTTATTTAGTATACGTACTATATTACTTTATGGTGATTTCAGATTTGACGACTCGCTTCAGTTCGCAGCCACGATGAACCTTCGAGGAACTAAAGAACTTATTGAACTAGCGAGAGAAATCAAACAACTGTCCGTAAGTACCAAATAAGTAAATTAAAATAAAACTTTCACCAAACCATCTCTTAAGGAGTATTTTTGCTATTCGATATCTGAGTGCAAAAGCCGTTTTTATCCGCTAGAGGATATAGTAAATTTGTATTTTTAATCTAGGATATAAGCTATCTTAGTAAAAATTTGATCTAAATGCCTTCAGCCGTCTTTCGCCTTCATAATATTAGTGTGATCAATTTTTGACTCCGAGACGTGTCATCGTTGAACACACGAACGACTCATTTCATCTTTCATCCCTGATGATGTTCACCGAATGTGAACTAAACTTTATTATAGCTGGACCTTTCCAATTATTGGGTATGCGTGAAACCCGTCTTCTTAAATAATAATAACACGCGTTAGTATTCTAAATAAAATCACACATTTATCTTTTCCAGTCGCTAATCCACGTTTCCACTTCATACTCAAATACCAACCAGAATCCAGTGGAAGAGGTGATGTATGCTCCTCACGCTGATTGGAGAGATATCCTGAGCATCTGCGACGAGCTGGATGACCATACGGTCAGGGTTCTTACTGCCAAGTGAGTTTTGCAAACCTAATGAAAGTGATGATTCTGTTAATTGACAACATTTCTTGACCCCCCCATTTTGAAAAAAAACAATTAAAAAGTAACGCATTCGCATTTTTTATTTTATTCAAATGATGTCATTATTTATCCGTTATAGTATTTTTATTGCAGGCAATATGACGGTCGTAACATAAATGCGAAAATTGCTTTTCAACAGTTTTTTTTTGTAAATAACTCTAAAGAAAGTGTATTTATAAATCTGGTATTTTTAGTATGAACTCTTTATTACATTAGCTTGAAATGGTTTTCGAATTTCCATCACTTTGCATGCATGAAATGTTGTCAATTGTCAACTGTTTACGTTGTCTGCTTATACTTAAGATTACTTATCGAAATATATATAAAAAAAAATATTTCAAATTTGTATGTAGCATTTTTATAAATATTTATATATATATAAACATGTACCCCACGTACGATTTCTGATATAAATTTGCGTTACGCAAAGAACATCGATGTAATGTCATAGCGTCAATTATAATCATCGGCTAACAACTTGAACCAGTTACTTTGTAAGCACAGTGACGATTGTGTGTAGTGGGTGTGTAGTGTGTGTGTAGTGGGCGTGTAGTGTGTGTAGTGGGTGTGTAATGTGTGTAGTTGGTGTGTAGTGTGTGTGTAGAGCGTGGGGCAGAGTACACGTCGATACGTGACCGGTGTACTGACAATAAGAAGTGCACGCGTGCAAATAATTTAGCTAATTATTTTGCAAGATATAAACTGATTGTTTGTAATTTACGTTAAGATGAATGGGCAAGTGACTTTATTAACATAAACAAAATGCAATAACAACAAAAATTATAACAGACAGATTACCTATTTACGGTACCATTATAATGTCGAAACGGTGTCAAAAGTTTTTGCGTGTGTGTGTTTGTTTGTTAGTTCCATCTTCACGCTCAAAGAACTGAACGAATTTGGGTGAAATTTGTCACGAATATATCCTATATATAACCCTGGGTTAATAATAATACATGAGCTACCAATGATACCGGAAAAAAGAAATATTTTTAAGAAATTAGCAAATGTTCTATCCGGGTAAAACTGGGCGCACCTGGTCTATAAATAATTATGTAAGTCTGATTTCAGAATGCTTGGAGTCCTTCCTAACACGTATACGTTCACAAAACAGTTAGCGGAACACGTTGTGTATGAAAATAAAGGAAAACTGCCGGCTGTTATATTTAGACCCTCGATTGGTAAATATTTTAGACTATATCAGAGACCTAGACTAGCTCAGGCTTCTGACAGCCTATGAGTAACTTTTCCTACCCGCGGATTATTCTTAGTGTGGCAAGGCATTAGGCATGCACGTTTTGCGTAGGTATAGGTATAGTATTCGGCAAACAAGTTGAGCTTGCGTGAGACGTGTTGTACTGTTCGCACTTACCAAACTACCCTTGAGAGTGAAAGGGACAATGCCGCCATCTTGATTCTAGTCATTTGCCGCAAACTATATCAAAATGCGTATTGCTCATTTTGCGTAAATGTAAATTGATTTGGCATTATGCGTATTGCTTTTTTGCGTGTATGTCAAAATGCGTATTGCACATATGGCGTAATTGTTGAGATGCGTATTTATATGTAGTCAAAAAGCGTGTTGATCATTATGCGTCAAAACGAAACTGCGTACTATTCTTATCTCTTATACTCTTATATAAGATCTGGCATGGAAGTGCTTTCCATATTACACGAATCAAAATAATAGAAATATTGTGAAAGATGAGATTACGATTTTTAATTTGTATCATTTTTTATTTTAGTGATCTCCAGTGCTGAAGAGCCTATGAAAGGATGGATTGAGAATTTTAACGGCCCTGTGGGCTTACTGGTAGCTAGTGGAAAAGGTATGAGAATCTATTTGCTTTATAGTAATTAGTTTATATTATTGCCTTAGGTAAAGTGACAACGTGACAAATAAGTAGCCTATAAAGAGTTATTTTATATAGTTCTCGAATTTGACAATCAAATTGATATTTGAAATAATTTAGCTATTAGGCATATTCACATCCCTAGAGATATTAAGCAAAATAGTCAGAACTGTAATGTAATAATTTTGTAACCTAATTACGGTAAATAAAAATAAAGAAAGAAAGAAGACGTTTAGGGAAACGTTAGGGAACACAAGACGCTACAACACTAATAAGAATAAAATAATACATAAAGAAATGAACACATAACATTTGCATGGTGGTAGGGCGTTTCGTATTGCTCGCCCGGCTAGCTACCACCCTCAAGTTGTAAAATCTGTCGCCAAGCACCTAACAGTGTGTTCCGGCAGCCTTCCTTGATAGACAGTGTATTCCAGATTAGGCATGCTCCATTTAGGGCTACAGTCAGTGCTCGTGCGAACTTGTGGTCAAATGCTTAGCTGTGCAGGACAAAAAAAAACGTGCTTTACTATTTCTGTGATGACGGGTGATAAATAAAATAATAATAGTAATTTGAATTGTCTGATATGAAATTAAAATTCAATAATATGTTTGGATGATCATTGCGGAAAAGTTTCGTCGGGACATCGATTTACTTAAGTATATAAAATGCTGATGAGGCCATCAAACAAAAAATTACTTGAGAGAAAATTGAATGAAAATATGGGACCTAGTTTAATTTTTATAAATATGTTTCACAGGTATAATGAGAAGCTTGTATACGGATCCCAATTTAAAAGCTGATTACATGCCGGTGGATATAGCTATCAAAGCTCTTATAGCCACTGCCTGGTCCAGAGGAACTAAGAAGTAAGATTAACATAACAGCTCCTTCTGTCACATAATCTTCTATGATATAAAAATGAATCACTGAATGTGTTGCTAGGCGCAAATCCCGGGTGCAGCGACACCGATGTTGCTAATTCTTTTTTTAGAATATTCCTTGAAGTACGAGTACGATTCTTAAGGAGAGAAAAAATAAAAAATTGCCTGAAAAGGTCTAAATTACAACAATTTTCTATACTCCCATACAATCGATTCGTAATAATACTTAAAAGTCAATTTGAACTTTAATACCATACCATTAAGTTTCAGTGTTAGTGGAGAGGTTCCGAGAAAACAAAACAACTGAGTGACTTTAGTATCGTATAAATATTAGTTAATATTTATACAATGGTAATATTACTATTAAAGAATCGACTGTTAGGCGGTAAAAAGTTCACCGGGTCAGCTAGTTTTTCATATATCTGGCTTCCCATGATTAAATAACAGGTACAATTACCGCCAAACATCTCGAGCTAAAATTGACTTAGTCCTCAGTGGGGTAAAATTCGTGCATGTGCACTTCTAATTCATGTATCATCGACAAGTACTCTCCCCGCACACTTCAAACCCCCAATTTTTTATTTATCTATATTGTCGTACCGCTTGGCGTAGAGACTTTTGGTCAATGGGGTCCTAAAACCAAGACTTTCGTAAAAAAATTGCCCTAATCTCATCGATGTTACTGGGGACAAGAGAGCTGGCTCATTTCTTGCTCAAAGAATTTCTGTGACAATTCAACGCGGGAATGCTGCCAGCGTTCTTGGGAATTTGCCATGCGGACATAATTTTTTTTCGGACTTTTAATTATTAATACAGTTTAAGTTCTTTTTAAGTTAGTTTGTGTATTAAAATTATATATTTAAATTCACAATGGCAAAAAACTTATATAGAATATCAAGTAACTCAGAGCGTTTCTTGGCATAGGCTTCCTCTAGCATATTCCATCGGGTTCTGTCTCGTGCTACCCTTCTCCAGACTACTGGACACTAGTTCAGCCGTGAGTCTCAGGCCATCTGCCTATCTTGTTGACGTCCTTTGTTGCGTTTGCCGTCCATGGGTTATAGCACAGTTATAGCACTAGCACAGCTAAGGTCGTGAATTCAATTTATTTGTTTGTGAATGTGTCCTCCATCCAAAAAATCTGCCGAACGAAAACTTTTTCAGCTATAAGCCATCACTCATTTATTCTACATCACTTCATTCACTCTGCAGCTTAAAATGGTAAAGCAATTTTCATCATCATCACTCATGTGTCATTGGATTTTTCGTTATCTGCAGATCTGTATTGCTTGTGCTCGCGGTCTCATTATTTAAGTTCATTCTTCTAACCATTCATTAACCCCACAGCTTAGAGCCTTCAGACGACATCCCAATCGTCAACTGCTGTGCTGGCAACCTGAACAATATTACCACGGGAGAGATGATCGAAATGGGACGAGAGATCAGCAAGGTTCTACCACTAGAAGACGGACTTTGGCATATTGGTGGCAGTCTTACTACGTCTGCAACTGTACATTATATTAAGGTATCGTGCAAACACTCTTCCGAAGACGCCCTTTAACAACCCAACCGCATCATAGATTTTTAGTTATAGATGCGTAATCAATAGTTATTTCTTATACAAGAGTGCAAAGTTGCTTTTAAACGCGTGCTCACTTTTGATGACCGGGTAAGCGAAGGATTCTATTATCAATTTAAAAAATTAGAATCCTGAGCGTTAGCGGGCAAATTATAAGAGCGCAAGGTGAAAAGTCATTGCACTCGAGTGTAACACGTAACTTTTCATCTCACCTCAGCGAGGAAATAACTACATACGAAATAAATTTTTAAAAATTTGAATTAAGAATAGTGTAAATAAGAAAAAAAAAATATTTAAAGTAAAAAAAGCGTGGGGTGCATGGTGTCAATAGTTATAAATATTTTATTGACAGATATGAGTAAAAGGATTATCATTTTGATAGTATCATAAAAAGCACTCCACGCTTTTTTACAATATTTTTTTTTCTTATTAGACTATTCTTCATTCAAATTTTTGAAAATTTATTTTCTTTTTTTTAGTTGGATTTTCTATAAAAAGCGTATTTTTATAGTTTTTTTAAACTATTATTTATTTTTCATTTTTCGAATTTTAAAATTTAAATATTAGGCTGGTAGATTTCTTTATTGGTCTTGACGCAGACCTTCCGGGTCTTAGGAATACAAAAATCGCTGATCCTGATTATTCTAGTAAGGAGAACGGGTCAAGATCTTTAAAATATTGAATTATCATCGGTCCTTAATAAGTATGCCGAATTTTGAGTTAATCCGACGTTTTAAAGGGGGTTAAAATCATGTTCAAAGATTCCGTTACATACTAACATGCAAACATACAAACATAACATAACATCTGAAGCTTATAAAAAGCGTTTAAAAAAATAATCATTCATATTAGTTTTTTCACTTATTTTTAACAATACGATGTGAAAAGAAATAGCGCGTGCAAAACGAATAAAAAAATGTACAGCAAAAAGGTTCCGAGTCTGAGTTTTTAACAAAATAAAAATGGTTGTAGGTATGATGAATTCGGCACCATAGAGGTAAATAGGTTGAATGAGGATTTTAATTCACAAACTTAGTGCACACTATATTCTAAATTCAAATTTACTTTATCTTCTAGCAGATAAAAACGCTTTTGCACTCAGATATCGAATAGCAAAAATACTCTTTCCGAGATGGTGGGATGAAAATGTAATTTCATTTTATTAATACTGTTCGCATAAATATAAATATGTATATAGGCTAAGATATCTTGATCTAAAATACGTGTTCACGACGGGCGTCACAATACGTGTTCACGACGGGCGTCACAATACGTGTTCACGACGGGCGTCACAATAGCCTAGCTTAGTAGTATTATTGTAAATAGTGCAGGTGTTAGCATAAGTTTATTTCATAAGTCGCGTTGTACATAGATTAGGTGGTAGCTTAAGATAATATTATGAATTAGTTAAAAATAAAGAATGCTGACCGGTCTACATCAATAGAGCGGCGGAAAGCGAGACAAAGGGATTAAGATTAGGGATGCAGATAACACACACCACAGTGAGACGACCAGGTGCATGAAATTCCAGGTAGTAACAGAGCCGTTTCCCTGGAATTTCACCCAGATAGGGTAGAACAATCAGCCGTCTCACTCACACGCTTAGAGCGCCGTACATATAAAAGCGCGTGGTGTAGCGTTATAAAATCCCCGACCCGACTGACAGACCGACCGCGACTAGGACAGTAGTAAACTGGTTTCATCTAGGGACAGCCTTTAATGACATCAGCTCACTCGAACTCGACCCGATACCGGATGATATCCGATCTCCCCAGGATGTTGAAAGATCGATTGACTCTCTCACTAACCACCTCCGCACCGCCACAGGCAAGTCATCGCGGCAAGTACCAGTCGAAGATTCCCGTCGGCTGGTCTTGCCCGAGGACGCGAGGTAGTTACTAAGAGAGAAACACAGAGCCCCTAGGTCTTTCGGTAGATGCCCCACCGATGAGAACAGCGCTACCTTGCGGCGTTACGAGCGCCTCGTACAGGCCCGCATCCAGGAGCTCCGTGATCAGAAGTGGGATGACACACTCGCAGATCTCGCGCCTACGCACCAGACTCACTGGCAGCTGGCGCGCAACCTAAAGACCGATAAAACGGTCACCATCCCCCCCCCGTAACCCCGGTCAGCCCCCGCGTTAAATGACGACGAGAAGGCAGAGTGCCTAGCAGAGAGTCTCGCGGCTCAATGCGCTCCGTCGCTCAGTTCGGTCTCCGCTATCTTACTATAGTGGACAAAGGGATCAAACATCGTAGCACCATTCCCCCCTCGATCCCCTCGACCCTGTCACGACTAGGGAAGTTGCGCTTATTATCCACCGCCTCCGCGATAGGAAAGCTCCCGGTGCCGACGGCATCAGTAACAAAGTGCTCAAGCACTTTCCCTCTGCCCTGATCCACCTAGCTTTTTTAGCTAGCTTTTTTCCAGTTAGCATTTTTAAAGCTGCCATGAGCAACGGCATGTTCCCATCCGCTTGGAAAACTGCCGATTTTACAAACCGGGCAAGAAGGCGTCAGAGCCCTCTAGCTACCGCCCCATTAGCCTCCTCAGTTCCCAGGAGAAAATTTACGAGCAACTTCTACTGAATCGCATGTGGGCCCATGTCACGGCCAACAACCTCCTTCCCAACGAGCAGTTCGGATTCAGAGCCCGACACTCTTCAAACAAGTCACGCGTTAGTTCACGCGTCCAACAAGACGCGTCAGTTCACGCGTCCAACAAGTACACCGCCTCACGGAGTACATCCTAGAGGGTTTCAACACAAAACCCAAACACTTTGGCAACCCCCAGGGGACCGTAGCGGTCTTTCTAGACGTAGCTAAAGCCTTCGACAAAGTCTGGCACAACGGGTTGATCACAACTGAAGCTTCCGCTTCAAGCTCGAGGGTGAACGTTCATCTCCACACCCCATCAGAGCGGGAGTCTCCCAGGACTCAGCCCTGTCCCCGCTACTCTTCTCACTCTACACGAGCGATATCCCCCGCCACCCGGGGGTAGAGCTCTCCCTTTTCGCCAACGATACCGCCCTCTACGCCAGAGAGTGGCACGTGACTCGACAAATAGCTCTCGTCAACCGAGCGCTTCACTCCCTAGGTAAATATTTCCGCAAGTGGGCCATTACCGTTAATCCAGAGAAAAGTGCAGCAGTGTACTTCACTCAGCGTAAAGTTCTCCCGAATAGGTCCCTACGCCTCTATGGCCAGCCCATCTCTTGGGCCTCTTCGACCAAATACCTAGGTGTTACCCTGGATAGTAGGCTCAACTTCGAAAAACACATCACCACGGTGCGTAATCGCACGGCCTTCTTTCTAGGCCGTCTCTCCCCCCTCCTGTGCGCGAGAAGTAAAATGTCCCTTAGAAATAAGGTGACACTTTACAAGAAGCTACGCTTCATCCGTAGAGCGGTAGACGCGCAATGGTATATGCGCAACGCGGACCTCCATTGCGACCTCGAGCTCCCCTCCATCCGTCAATTCATGAAGGATGCCTCGCGTAGGTTATTCGACTCTGCTCCCCACCACCCGAACCCGCTCGTGGTTCAAGCGGCAGACTACTCGACTGACCCGAACGGTCCGCCCCCTTTGCATAGGCGCTCTAGACATTTCTTGGATGATCCGGACGACCCCATTGCAGCCGTAGTATCAGCCGCCCTGGGGTCACCCGGCACCTGACTCGTTTCCTAACACACACTCCGTTTTTGGTACTGGTCCGGGCTACCCGGTTCGTCATCCATTCCGACAAAACAAAATGCGTGCTTGCCCGCGAGGACGTGGTCTCTTACGACCCCTAGGGTCACCCAATTGATTGATAGGGCCCTAGGTCCTTCCCCGTCTGGAAGGCCAGCTCGGTCAAATAATCTAATCAGTTGCCTAAATTAGCTAAGTTTAGGGTCCAGGCCTATCCCCGGGATGCCAAGGACACAAGTCGACCTAACGATAGGGCTCTGGCGCGGGCCAGGGCACCTCTCTCCAAAACGCATCCTTTAGATGATGAGATTTAAGTGTAGGGTCCTCGCGAACTCTGGCCCCAGAGTTCCAGGCAAATCAGGTCAAATAGTCACTCAGATTCATAGGGCTCATTTGTCTTCCCCCTCAAGGAGATCTGGGCAAATTCGCTCTAAAAAGTTTTAGCTAGGATGCCACCAGTGGCTGGGTTTCTAGGCACTCCCCGTCTGGGCAGTTAGTCCATCTCTGGGCGATGGCTCAAGCCGAGGTTCGTGCCGTCTGAGGCGCCCTTGTGCTTGTCGCCCCAAAACCAAACTGCGGCCCAGCGCACTTGCGCTTGCCAAACGTCCGATTAAGCTGTCCGAGGTCTCGTTCGACCAGCAGCTCAGTCCTTTCTAAAAAAAAAGTTATAAAATCAGTTCAGCAACAGTTCAGCACCCGAAATCAACAGTTCAGTTCAGCAGTAGTTCAGCCAGGACTTCATCTTTGCCTCTGTAGTGATACAGTGGCTACACAAGAAGATAAACAATCTCGCTCTCCGCCCTCTTCTGATCAAGACTCTGACCGTGTCAGTACTACCGAAGCCTACACCATCTTTTCTTGGAACTTCCTACAACCTCAGCATCCGTGGAGCGACTCGGTCAGACTGTTCTTCCATCCACTACGCCACATACAGTCCACTCGCCGTAGCAGTCTCGGCCCGCCGGCCTCCACAATACGCTTAGCTTTAAACGTTTGAAAATATAAATTATGAAATATTTTTTGACCCTATAATATCCTACTGATGGGCAAAGATCGATAGACTAACACTTTGAAATTTGTTTCAGGTGTTGCTCTTGCATCTATTGCCGGCGATTTTCGTTGACATGGTCCTTTGGATACTTGGAAAGAAACCAAAGTAAGACGATAATATTTTTGTATAACACTAGCTCACCCGGCGAACTCCGTACCGCCTAACAGTCGATTCTTTATTTTTTTAAATATTTATTCTGTTATTCGGGACGCCAAGTCAGTAAATATTGACATTAATATTTATACGATACTAACGTCACTCGATTGTTTTGCCTTCCCTGAACCAATTCACTAATACTTGAAATTGACTTTAAGGATTATTAAGAATCGATTGTATTAGAGTATAGAAAAGTGTTGTTGATAGACACTCTCAGGCAATTTTAAAAAAATATCTCACTGTATTCGTAAAATCGGTTCAGCTGCTCTCGAGATTTGCGCTTAGCAGCACATACAGCGATTTATTAAAATATAATACATAGACTAGGTTCACTCCGCGGTGTTACCCGCTTATCTCTATTTTTTAATAGCCTACGTGAATCAGTGATAATATAGCTTTTCAACAGCAAAATCGTTTTTAAAAATTGATTCAGCAGGTTTTGAGTTTATTCGTTACATACAAAAGCACAAATCTTTCCTCTTTAAAACATTAGTGTAGATTATTGAATTTTTCAATGTATTAACCAATACCATACTAAATATTATAATGGCGAAAGGTTATATGCGTGTGTGTGTTTGTTTGATACTTCTTAACGCTCAAACGGCTAAACGGGATTGTATGAAACGTATTGCACCTGGATAGCTTAAATCCTGGATTAACACAGGTATTTCATCTACGCAATAATTAGGTGTTTCGTTGGTACAATAAGTTTTCCGCGGGTACCACCTCGGGGAGTAGGTAGTTATTTCTATAATTACCCGACTGCGAAAGAAGAAGGGTTATGTTTTTCGAGCGTATGTATGTATGTGTATTTCTTTGGCACGTCCTAGAGTCTAAACGGCTTGTAGTATTTTTATATGAGTGGTGTCAATAGATTATCCTTACTCGTGAGAGTGACACTGGGTACATCAAAAAGGATGATACACAGGACAAAAGATTTAGCAGTCGGGTTTTTATGAAGTCGCTTCTAATCTTGCTATATTATTTTTGCAGGCTAGTGAAGATCCAACGGCGTATCTACACAGCCAACCTAGCTCTACTGTATTACATTACACAGCAGTGGTCGTTTGACAATAAGAACTTAGTCGCAATAAGGTCCAGCATTAAACCAGGCGACAGGTAAAAATAGACCCCATTTTAACCCCTGTCGGAAAAATTATAGGGTGCTCTAAGTTAGACACGTCTATCAGTGGCATCGTAGTTCCCGAACGGATGAACTGAATTTGATTTGCTTTTTTGTTGGAAATGTGAATTAATAATAATAATATACAAAACATACAGAAAGCGGTGCTCCTCGATATGACACGCATTGACATGAGGTTCCTCTCTCTGTAGTCCCTGCCGCCGGTAGCTTGGCTCCTACCCCGCAGCTGGTGACACTCTAGGTTTAGGTTTCTTATAATATTTATTGTTTTATATTCATATTGTAAAAACATAAATTTAAGAAATAAAATGAATACGAAAATAATAATATAATAATAATATGGGACAACATTCACACAAAGGTCTTCAGGTCCCAAACTAGGCAAAGCCTGTGCTATGGTAACCTGATGACTGATATATATACTTAGAAATACATATACACATATTACGCGGGAACTTAGCTATGTTTGATGTTAATCGGTCTGAAATAAATATTATGAAAAACTTAAACCTAGAGTGCCATCAGCAGCGGAGGAAGGCCTAAGCTACCGGCGGCAGGGACGTCAGAGAGAGGAACCTCCTGACTATGCGTGTCATATCGAGGATCACCGCCCTCTGTATCTGAACCTTGATCCAACCATCTAGCAAGAGTCTTAAGATGTTAGTTGAGACTTCTCGCTATCAGGCCGTTTGCCGAAACGACTATCGGAACAATGATCGTGGAATCAACATCCCACATGGCGGTAACCTCGTGAGCCAAGTCAAAGTACTTGCTGACCTTGTCCTTTTCAGCCTTCACGGGGTTCTCATCATGTGGGATAGTGATGTCGACGAGGACTGTTCTTCGCTGACACCGGTCTACTAGCACGATGTCAGGATTATCGCAAACAATAGTCCTATCCGTGAAGATAAAATAATATTAGTATTTTTATAAATTCAGTTCAAAATTTAAATTTATGTAAAAAATAACATATGTGTTGCAGCCATGACCACCAAACTAGGCGAAATTGCCCGTATCTGTGCGGATAACCCTCCCTAGCAGTGCCAATTAATATCTGTGTTTTATATCAACCCCACTATGTCACTTTTGGTTCATTAAGATTGACGGAGTTCAGTAAGCAGAGTCATTCCAAGCGTGTCGGCGAAAATGACCGTAGATTCAATAGTAACTATCACTGTGACCGCTATGTGACAGTAGTAACTTCTACACCAGCTGTGGGAGACAATTTTTCCTTGCTTTTACTGTTACAGCCACTAAAACCATATCACACGATTCTCTACAAAAAGTTTCGTCAGATCTTTACTCTTTTTATAAATAATACTTTATAGATAGGGATTTTTTTTTATTCTTTCTTGATTGGCCACCACACTCTGTGTATTGTGCCAGTTCTCAAGTTCTTAGATAGAGATTTGACATCAAATAAATGAGTTAATGTCAAAGTTTGTTTGGCACATGATGCGTTAAACAATGTAAAAACTGGACATACGCTACGGAACAAAATATCGTTCGCTCTATCTCTTTCATTTTCATGGACATTTTATATCTCTTTTCTTGTTATAGTGTGACTGAGACGGCATGTATCCGTCGTCTATATATTTCTCTGTCTACGATACTCAACAAAGTACTATGTAGATATTGTTCTTTATCTTTTTAGGAAACATTTCTACTACGAAATGGAGAACGTAGACCAAAGAGATTTTCTATTCAACGCCTGCCTCGGAGCCAAGAAGTACTTACTCAAGGAAAAGGAAGAGAATATTACTAAAGCTCTAGCTCACCAGCAAAGGTAAACTATTTTTATGTATGTTAAGAGTATCATCGACCCTTCACTGTTTTCGTGTTTCCGATACAATCCGGGGCGTACCTCTTTTCACCTCCTAAATTGTGACGTAATCTTTTGCTATTGGTGTCAATCGCTTCACTATCATGTATTTTAGGTACACGTTTTATTATTTTGAGTTTTATTGAATTCTGCATTATAGTCTTTTAATAGGCATCGTATCAGCGCAAAAATATGACTGCTTAGGAAGCTTGTAACTTTAAAGTTATATAAAAGACAGAAAAAAATAAAACAGTAAAGCCTAGTAAATAATGTGTTAGCTATGTGAAAAAAAAAACCACTGGAATCGGACAACAATAAAAGGTAGAAAAGTACATTGTATGGACAAGTTGGCGGTCTATAGCTTGTCTTAACTTCTAGGGCGACCTCGTGTCCCGTGGTCTGTTCCTGTCTGTCTTCGTTCAAGCCCAAGTTCAAGTGAACGAGATAGACTAGTGTGCAAAAGTCATATACAAAGTTACTAGTCTATAATTGTTCTGTAAACTTTTTAATACCTCAATATGCGACTTAAAATGACATTGCCTTGATCGATATTTTCACTCCGATATTGAATAACCCGAAGACTAAAAAAATAATTAATATTTCTACCAAGTTCAAACGAAGCTGTATGCTGTATTAATTAATATTATTTCGCTCGCTTGTGATTCTAATTAATATTATTTTTTCTTTTTTCAGATTGTATCTAATAGATTTAGTAGTGAGGTGTTTATTTTACGGTTTCTTGGCGTATTTCTTATACAATAGCAACATTGTGCAGAATTTATTGCACAATGTTCTAGGATTTTAGTATCTTTGTATACATACAATTTAAGCAAACAAAATGCTTGACTAAGTAATATATAAATAAATACCTAATACTAAAAATGTTTATGTGTAAGACAAATTTTTTTAAAGTTAAATACACCAGTTGCTTTATCAAATTTGTTTAATTTATTTTTGTTTCCTTATTTTCATTCAGTCATTGTATGTCGCGAGCAACGCCGCGGGTGATAGCTACTAGACAAGGTTGTCTATTGTTTGCCCCAAAGATATAAGCAATAATACTCACATACCCGAATTTCATTTGCCCGAATCGTTTGTTTAACCAAAAATTCATGTTACACGTTCTGGTTTGCTCGTACATTAGATGCCATAATGATACGAGTGTCATACGTATTGTTATCCATTTAATTAATTGCAATAATATTATTTCGCTCGCTTGTGATTTTAATTAATATTATTTTTTTCTTTTTTCTATCTAATAGATTTAGTAGTGAGGTGTTTATTTTACGGTTTCTTGGCGTATTTCTTATACAATAGCTTATTTCTTAGTTTTTGTTAGGTTATGTATAGTCCCTATAACAACCATTACCCAAAATATTTAAAGATATTCTACATATTTATATTATTATATTATAGATATTCTATTATAAAAATTAACTTAATAAAATAATACTTGTGTTCAACAGGTTCACATAGATAAGACTTATAAAGGCAATACGCATATAGGCAAGTAATACAAGTACATCATACTTTAAAATATTGACGGCAAAGTAAAAAAAAACCTTAAATATATGACAACAAATTTAACAGAATATTTCAATGCCATACTAAATTGATTTTAAATACATCCTAGCCTTTCTAGAGCACTTACACGCTAGCCGCTGCCGCGGCACGCTCGCTTCGCTCGCTCGTTTTTCATGTTCTAACTTAACCTAACCTAAACCTATTGATCGTTTAATTTAAACCGATTCTGGGATTTTTTTCTTCGATGGCAAATGATGTTATGACATATGATTATAATCGCTGACAATGTAGTCATGCCACCAGCGTCTGTCACTCGACCCTTGTTTATATCCCAGTAATAGATACATTGTCATCATGTTTAGTCTACGCGCCCACGCAATAACATACGGTGGGACTAACTGGAACGCTGAGATGACAAATCTCCTCGTTAACTTAGCTCTAGCCTTAAGGACATTTATTCACTCTATATTCAGACTGCATTGAGGTCACATGTATTAATTAAATAATTTAAATCGATTAAAGTGTTTTTAAAAACATCATCACGCGCTTCCCGAACAAGCCTATGTTGATGACAAATGATGTTATTGAAATTGACTTTATGGGAAACAAAATGTCTAGCACGTGATTAAAATAAAAAAACAATAGTATGACATGATAACATTACGTTAAAACCTAAATAAAAAAATATGAGAAACAATATTATTTTTGCTGACTGAATTTACGGCAATAGAAATTCTGGCAAGTGGATGTACCCCCTAGTTCGACTATAATGATATCTTTAGTTTTTTTACTGCTTGCGTTTGACCGCAACTCGCTGAAGTAAAGTGACGATGCGGTCTAGGATGTATGCACGCTTGCCTCGTAGAAACCAATTTACTCGCCATTTGAAAGGATCGAGATTATAGTTATCGGGAAATAATAATTGTATCAAAATAAAATAAAATAAATCTGTCTAATATTATAATTTGATCACTTCATTATCACAGAAAAAAAATATTTGTATACAAAACAATAAGTGTTGTCCATTTTACGGACACAAATTAAAAATAAAAACATACATTTCTTATCATAAAATCTTTTTTAGTCCCAGTTACAATAGTAAAGACAAAAAATATGACATAATTTATGGTTATTTTTAGAATCAAATTTTCATAAAATATTACAAGGATTTATTGATCCAGTAAGTTTGTAATATTAAAAAAAATTGCAGGAATTACGCTGCAAGAGTATTTAAAACATATATTTTCCTGTTTTAAGAAAACTGTCTTTTTACAAGTCTAATAATTAAATAATAATAATCACTTATGAGCCTAAATAACTTATAAATTAACTTATCACTAACAACTACGATCAAGCAAGAAGACGCATCTAATTTGTTTTTTATTTTTGTTTTACATTAGAAGCTATATGTGGCATTCTTAAAACTATGTTTTATCACATTTTCAAGGCAAGATTTCACATACGAGTACTTTTTCATTGAAATAAGACACAATCGACTTGAATATAGTAAGTATATTAAGATTAAGTAACGCAAATAAATACAAATAATGCTAATGGTACGTCAATTATAGACCATTTGTAATATTAATTTGTAAAGAAAACTTAAGAAAGTTTTCTATCGGTAATTGATCTGCATCTTTTTGTTCTTGTTTATTTTTAATTTTTTTTTTATTTAAGCACTTGCTCGGTAAATAAAAATTAAAAATATGGAGCATACATTATCACCAGTGAATAAACCTGTTTCAACAATTTGTTTCAATTTTAGGACTGTGTAATATTTTGTACTATTCATGACACTCATTTTATCACAAAATTTAAATCGATAGAGAGTAGTAATTGAGTTAAAAAATAAGTAAATCAAGAAAAAGGTTCACAAGACGATTTATAATTGAATTCTTAAAAAATATAAGTTGCTACTTAAGCATTCTATAAATGCCAAATATCAAATCACAATATTTTCCAAATTTCAATGAAACCTTTTATATAATTTTTGGCAACACAACTTTATAAATAACGTACATTATTAGACCCCCATTTCTTAGCTGCATCTTTTTCGAAAATCACATAGCGTAATCTACTACACAATAGCATCCGATCTTCTTTAGAGTTCGATTCGATTCGATGTAACATAAACCATAAGTAGAATTTTCAACTGATACAAGCAGGATTGAGACACTTACAAATGAATTTAATTATAAAAAAATAAAGTACATCTACAACCAAAAGCAGGGTTTAAGTCACGGTCTCGTGTCAGGCCTTGAAATGGCCGCATGGTCCCAATACTTTCGCAATGGTGTCTGATTGGAACTCTTTAGCGTTAACACGGACGTATTCATGTAAAAAGCATCTTGTCAAGGCCAAAACCCATCAGGGCAGTTATCAACTTATCGCCATATCGATTAAGGAGATTGAGATTGACCCAGATTCAGGCGAAACTGGCAGCCTAATTAATGCGGCATACATTAACTAGACTGTCAGTTTTTAAAATATAGTCAACCTTTTTTCACTTATGGAAACGAACATACTAATGAATTTGGAGCTATTAATATAATAGATTAGATTAGTAACTTTGGCCAAAATAGTGGTCAATATAACATGATCAGACAATGTTAGAGTTGGTCTCTCGTTTCCTCAAAGAGGCCCTAGTAGAGGCCCTAATAGAGGCCCTGACTGATGCTCTGGAGCTGACGGCTGAAGGTAGAGCTCTTACGAAGTGGTCTTCTTCTTTGGTGGCGATGGAAGCTCGTTTGGTGTATCGCTCCTGGTTGTCGGAGTCTTGTGGTTTTTTCCTGTAAAAAATATTAGAAATGAATACATTTAAAGAATCTCAGTGGAAAATCTCAGGCCTTTTTGAAAATAAATATAGTTTCACACGCATATTTTTGAGGCAGGTCAAGGTTGATATAGAGAACCTCCACTATTCATGAAGTGGCTTAAAGATAGGCGCTTTCTTAGAGAAATGCTGTTTATCCATCCAAGGCAAACTTCACCGCCTATTGCAGTACGGAGGCATATTAATGTTCATGGCCTTAGGAAATAAGGGGCACATATAGAGGCCATATCAAATAATAACCTCCTAAGTCTTATAAATACAAGCACTTACCTAGGGAAACACGGTATATCAGTCCACCTCTGGTCCAAGCCAAAGTTCTCAGCATCTTGCAGTGTCTGAGGCATCTCCGTGTCCATGGTCTCTGGGAGTAGGAGACAGAGGAGACCACCAGCGATGCCCAGAGCGCCCAGGATGATGAGAGGCAGGTCGGGGGAGATGTTAGCCTGTAGATGATGTAGTTATATAAGAACGATATGGAAGGAAGTTAAAGTAATCAAATTTTGAGGGTAGATTATAAAAAAATACGTTGTGAGTAATAAATAACATTGATTAATCCTGATTAAAAAAAAATCATATCACGGCGTGTACCTAATATCTGACAAGTTAAGGTTACATCTCATTAAATGGTTTGTCATTATGAGAAAACTGATAGGTTCGGATTCACGCCCAGTGCATTGAATACGTAAAAACGTATCATCCTATACCTAAAGTCCTACTGTAGGTTTCGGGTTTCCCCTATGAAGAGGGTATAAACCTTCTCCGTCAAGCAGGTTTACTTCCGATGTTTTCCTACACCGTTTAAGCTAGTGGTGATTAATTATAATATGCACAGTATAAATGTGCTTATTATAATTGGAAGTGAAAATCTTAGATGCTTGACCCTGGGATTGAACCTACGCTCATGTGTTTACTGATTAGACTACATCTAATTCTTTTTTTTTGATAATCTATACTTTACTTAAATTATTGCCTTCATCCTCCTAAACTTAACATTAAATATGTTAATTCTCAATCAATACTAACCAAATATACGACGAAAGGTGCCACAATACTAGCAACATATCCCATGATGTGAATCAAAGCGACGCCCTGAGCCCTGACCACAGTCGGCAGCAGTTCCGCCGCGTACTGCAGACCGATGTTGTAGGAGATGTTGACGGCAAACCGGCCGAGGATGGCTAACGTTGCTGATGGAGGACCTGGAAGAATGGAACAAGGCAATGAGAGCAAAGGTCACTAATCCCTGATCAGTTACTTAAAAATTAGAGCGAGGCCCCACCCAGAACATGGTAGACCTCACACGGCATGCCTTTAACTCTTTCGTTATATAACGAATATACACTGTGGTTAATATTATATCAAAAACTGAAGAAAAGTGGACGACAGTTAAGTTTTCGCCTGGTTAAAAAAAAACGCAAATCCGGTGTTCACAGATTCGTAGTGACCTTCTTTCGGTTTAGTATAACCCATATAGATAGCAAAATATTGTTACGGCCGTGCCCTATGTCTCACAGAATACGCAGTATTTAGTGTACCGGCACCCTATGTACAGAATAAGACTTAGCAAGTCTCGCACGCGCTATTGTTTATCGCGCATAGACAAAAAAGAGATCTCTCTCGAACTCAAATACCTTCTTATTTGTAAACATCTATTGTTCTCGGTGTCCAGCAGTTAGACGAATATTCTGGATAGTTACAGCACTGAGGTATATAAAGGGACCGACTGTGGGTCGGAAGCTATAACCGTGAACAGTTCTAGTGCGAACCAAGTGCGAATCGAAGTGCTCAATGTAGTGTGATTGTGAGTGAAAGTGTTGTGTAGAGCTTTTGTTTATCAGTTTCTGAGTGTTGTGAAGAATAAATCGTCATTGGTGTGAATTGGCATTTTTCTATTGTTATCCCGAACCCGTAGCTCATAACAATATATAGGGAGGAGTGTACCAAACCGAAATGGGCTACTGTTACATATCATGTGGAACAAAATTCGATTAAAGACAACTCACCAACGGGTACAGCAGTAGCCAATAAGCTGAAGATACCACTGATGACCATGGAGCCACACGCGAGCCATCTTCTTCCCCACCTGCAAAAAAAATATTTAGGTATAAAAATAATGAGGAGAATCATGGTATTACATAGATAGATCAATTGTTTATTGCAGACACACAAAATAATAAGATAAAATTCTTACAAAATATATTGCTACAAGTTTAAGGCAGCCTTATCAGAAAAAAAGCGATCTGTTCCAGGCAACCTTAGGATGGTACCTTAGGTATTCGTGCTACTAAGTATGAGATTATATAGGTAGATTGTGATTAAGCAAACCAGTGTAGGATAAAGTTGTTGTGAAGTCTTTCAAATAAAATGTCGTGAGAATCGATTTTATAAGGACTCGACCGCAAAAACTTAGAACCACCATATATTATCGAGAGAATCTGTAGTAATAAGATATCCTTTCGAACAAAAAGTAATTTAACAAGTGGGTTCAGAAGTCAGAGAGAATTTAGGTAGCAAACAAAAAAAAAACATATGGTGTGATTTGAGTACCTTCTTCTATTTTGGGGAATTAGAAAAATATTGCTTTACTGCATTACTATACCTGTCCAGAACCGCAGTAAGGAAAGTATCCGCCGGTAGTTCTGTAGCGGACGCGATGGTAAACGTCAGGAAAATGTCCAGGCCAAGAGATCCGACGTTCCTGACGTGGCCGTCGAACACCAGCGATATGGCCATCCAGATGATGATGAGGAGGATCGAGTTCCTTCGGAGACGTGGAGACCGGAACAGGTCTAGTACGGAGTAAGTTCGCGATTCTGACTCTGAATCCTTGATAGCTTTTAATGAGGATTCCTGGAAAAAAGCAAATAAAGTATTTTTTTTTATCATAATTGTATCATAATTGTCGATGTCGATAAATATCTATCGATGATTCAACGTTTTTTTAATATTATCCTACGCCGCTTTAAATCAGGAAATCTAACGCAAGCCTCAATCGCAAGACTATTTTAGTGAAAAAATAATAATCACAAAAGCGATTAAGACGGATGAAATGAAACCGGTGCTTAGCTATGTCGTCTAGAATTTTTCCCTCTAAAAAGTGGCTGCTTTGTTAAAGCGCCATTTACCGACCGATTTCAATCATATTTGACAAACACGTGGAAAATAATTGTCAATAAAATTACTAAACAAAAACTAGTCAGATTTTTGTTATTTTTTATGACCATACTAAATAATGTTCTCGCGAGGTCAGTTCACCGATCTACTCAGTCATAAACTTATAAGTTATTTCTTGATGATTATAGGATTCGTTTGGCCACCAAATTTAAGCAGGCATGAAGTTTGCCACCTTCATAGAACTTACAGTGAATTCACTCAGGACCTTCTCAGGTATTTTCGTTTTGTTGATCCTCTCGAACTTCTTCAATATCGTTAAAGCTTTGTCAATCTTGCCCTGGGAGATCAGCCATCTGAAGTTGCAAGAAGATATCCACAATTAGAAAATATTTAAATAACAGCTAAACATAGTAAATAAATTAGCGACGCCAAAATCTGACCTGTGAAATTAGATTTTGGCACCCCATGAGCCCAATCGGCTAACGTTAGGCATAAAAGAGGTGAATGCTAGAGCAAGCAATGGCGTCGATATCTGACAGCGTTGAAGCGGCGAACTGTCTAATATTAAAGCCATTGTTTGCTCTAGCATTCACCTCTTTCATGCCTAACGTTAGCCGATATCGGCGGGCTGATTACGTATCTCGAGACAGTAGCGACAGCAACAGCAAAGCAACAGCGATCGCTTCGCGATCGGTTGCAAAATGTTTCTAGAAACCGTATTACGGATGGCTATCGCCCGCCTATCGCAAACTGGTTGCTGAATGCACATTGCCCACGAACACTAGCGCCACTAGCGACAGAGCAGCAATAAGTGGAAACAAATAACTGCAGTTTTGACGTGTATATTGAAAACTGAGAGAACCACTTGAAAATTAACCACCAAGAGAATGTAACGCTACGTGATAACTACTTGAAAATTAGAAAAAATACCGAACATCGAAGCAGCATCAACAATAACAAACCGTACAAACAAATAAAGAAAGACGCACAGATAAAAAAATTACCACAGATACACGTCAAAACTGCAGTTATATGTTTCCACTTATTGCTGCTCTGTCGCTAGTGGCGCTAGTGTTCGTGGGCAATGTGCATTCAGCAACAACTTTGCGAAAAGCGGGCGATAGCCATCCGTAATACGGTTTCTAGAAACATTTTGCAACCGATCGCTGTTGCTTTGCTGTTGCTGTCGCTACTGTCTCGAGATACGTAATCAGCCCGCAGAATGCACTATTTAGTTCACCGATTGTTCAGCAGAGGGAGACCTAGTGCTCGATTGCTGTTGTCGTTGTAGTTGCTGTTAGCTAATACAATATTGAGGTTTGACAGCGATGATTGCGAGATCTACGCCTGTTGCAAACCTGTCGCGAGATTCGTAATCAGCCTGCGGGGCAGGTTTGGTGTCAAGTTTATTACTTCGACTTCGAACATTGAGTACATTTTTAGCATTTTTTTTATCTTTGCGATCTACATTACAGAATTGGTTTCACAAAGTATTTCATCAGGTACCCACAGACATAAAAAATCATAAGGTATACTTTATTTTCCCATAACTTCTTTTATAATAAAGATCAACCAGCATAAAATGATTCACGCATTTTTTTTTTGCTATAACGATTACTAAGCATAACATTTATTGGCATCTCACTCTATGGCATAAATATTACAAGTCATACATTTAGAATACCATAATATTAACAGGTACATATTTATATTTTTATATCCAAGCTTGAACCTACTGCTGACTTTGTTGGCGAAAGAATTCGTATTGTCTGTTATAAAAAAAATAAGCTGAACCTATTGTGGACCTTGTTGGCGAAAGTATTTAAATGTCATATGATATCTTGCAATTTACAAACTTTGCTATGATATAACGCGCCAAATTTATTATTAATTTATGATTTAATTGGTTATGCATACCCCCATAATGGGTTTTGTATTTTATGATAAATTATCTTTAGGCGTATAACAATTATACTTTTTATATTTAAGCTGAATAAAATTATGATAAAGATAAAATTAAAATAAGTTAAAATTATGCCAATAAAACTATTACGCGTTTATAATATTCTGCTTATCATAATTTATGAGATTAAACTCTATGCTAAAACTGTCATGACAAACTACATTATGCTGAAAAAGATTATGCGATCGAAAGGGCTCCCGCCTGAAAGAGTTAGCTTTTAAAGTCTGAGCTGTTTGAAAGCACCTACGCTTGCTTAGATCCCTGCAAGCGCATTTTTACTTTCTGAATCACGGCGAGACATTGATACACGTTTCTTCTAACCACAAATTAAGCCTGCATCGGGGACTCTATGTTAAACTAAAGCAGTTTCACAAACCTGGCACTTTCCGGAACTGCCCATGGGGTAGCAGCAGCCAGCAGGAAGGGCGCGCTGGTGATCAGAGCGAAGGTCCTCCAGTCGGCAGCCCAGAGCGCTATCCAGGGTAACAGAGACGCAGCTAGCGTGAAGAAGAGAGCGATTGACATATTCGCTACGAAGGTACGCCATTTTGGACCGACGTATTCGAGGACTGTGGGAGAGAAAAAAATGGTTATATAATTTTTAATGGAATTTAAAAAAAATATTGCCTTGTCATCTCTTTGTGATAAATATAAAGTCTCTTTCTAACCGCAAAATAATTTTTAAAATCAGCTTTTTTTATAGGAGAGAAGCTTCAAAGAAATAAAGAGTTTTTAAATTAATTCATTCATTAAGCTTGCGTTTGGCCGCAACTAGCCTGATGAGAAGCGACATCACGGTCTAAGATGGGGCACCCTAGCCTAGAAGAAACCGTTCACTCGTAACTTGAAAAGACCCATATAATAGTTATCAGGAAATAGAGAAGCTGTCAGCGAGTTCCACAATCTGACAGTGCGCACAATAAAAGTAGACGCAAAGCATTTCCTGCAAGCCTTGGGAACCTTTACCATGTACTGGTGTCGTCTAGCCGTATCTCTACTTGTCCGATGGTGAAATGGGGATGGGGAAATCATATTGTGTAATTCCATGACCAGTCAGAATTATAGTTTAGTTGTTGCATACAAAAAAAACTTTCTAATTTCTGATATTACTGTAGACTATAGACTTTTCAAAAAAGGATGATCCATACTAGCAAAGATTTCGATACTAAGGGGCTACTCAATTCTACTGTATTTTTTTTTAGTTTTTTACCTGATTTCTCAGACACAGCTGAACCGATTAGAAAAGAAATAATTTTGTTTGATACTTTCTAAATGTTCAATGTTTTTAATCATAACAAACGAAATATTCTTCCGTGTACCCAAAAAAAAATTGGTTGTTAATATTCGTTTTAGAAAATATTATGTTGTACCTTGTTGTGTAATTTTTTACACTATTATTTAATTTTTGATAAATTGACGATCTACTTATTTGGTAAGGCTTATACAATAACCAATTTTGGTAAAATTTATAGGGAAAAACCAAAAAAAAAACGAACTCTTCAAGAAAAACAAATTTTTGAAATCAATTCACGCGTCGCTGATATATCAGGAAAAAAAAATTCAACAAGTGATTAAAAATGATTTATAGTTTATTTATTTTTCAGTCGGGATTTTCTTTATTTGTTGTACCTAGTGTCTCACGACTAAGACGAATCTATTGACACCGCTCACATAAAAACCGTTTAGACTCTAGGGCATGCTAAATAAATATACATACCTACATACACTCGAAAAACACAACTCTCCGGTCTTTCATAGTCGGGTAAAAAAATTGTCAAACTGTCAAACTTCCATTTTGAAGTCGGTTAAAAACCAACTTATCTAATACCATTTATGTATTATTCAATGAGCATTAGTCATTCAAGGTTCAAAGATAAACGCATCATGACTAAGTTTATACAGAAACTATGAACCAAATCACGCGCCTTTCAATGACAAATCCTTGGATTCATTCCTTACGTCTCGATTATGCAATTTGTCTACCTAGTTTGTTATTACCCGACTGCCCAAATAAAAGGTAATTAATTTGTTTGAGTGTATGTGTATTCTTTGGCACGTCCTGGAGTCTAAACGGCTTGTCGTATTTTTATGTGAGTGGTGTCAATAGATTTGTCTTAGTCGTATGAGCGACACAGAGTAGTAACATCAAACTTAAATATAAATAAATTAAGGATGATACACAGGTTTAACGATTTATTAGTCGGATTTTTTCGAACTCGCTTTCAAACCCTTGTTATTTTTTTATTTACTAAGTACACTTAAAAAACATAAATTAATTTAAACTATGTCTAAAAACCAAAAAGTTTGTAAAGATATAGAATCGCTTAACATATAACTTCGTATAATTTATACATTAAACTGAGGGTATAACAAACATCTACTTTAGAAAGAAGGCGAAGTTGAGTTATTTGTCATCCTAATTATTATTATTATGTAAGTATGCTAGATAATTTATTTCGTATGATAGCACCTACATATACATGGTTGAGTTATATCCTATATTATATATCATTATAAATTAAAATTATTTGTTATTTGTACGTTGAATTTTAAAAGTTCTCCAGAAGTAAATAATAATAAAAAATAATTATCTGATCTGCTTTATAGGAGCATCGTCATCACAAATAAGGAATAAGATTAATTTATTTTAAACATAGTACTTATTTGAACATGTAGAACATTAACAATGTTCTACATGTTTAAATAACTACATGTCTACATGTAGAACATTAATAATGTTTAAATAAGTACTATGTTACTTTAGGGCTGAGAAGACCGGGAGCTCATTTTAATTTCTAAAACTTACCGGAGCGTTTGGTCGATGCTACGGGTGATCAGAATGACGTTATTTATCTGGCATAATGGCATTGCCATTCAGCGTGGTAATGTACAATCCAATAAAATTGCATTGCGGCTAGCAGCATTACACTTCATACTAATTCCCACGAAATATGCAAAAAGAGCCTGAGCTACCGGTGAATGAAAACACCGTGTGGAAACCATAGCATGGTGGTAGGGCGTTTCCTATCGCTCGCCTGGCTAGCTACCACCCTCAAGTTGTAAAATCTGTCGCCAAGCACTTAACGGTGTATTCCGGAAGCCTACCTTGAGAGCCAGTGTATTCCAGACTAGGCATGCTCCATCTAGGGCAACAGAAAAGCTGACTTTCGTGGTCGTGCGAACTTCTGGTAAAATGCCTAGCTATAAAGGATTAAAAAAATACAATAGAGAAAGTTTGTGTATTTGTAGGTTTTTTTGTTGCTTCTTCACGATCAAACAATCAGAAGGCAGCGTGCCCAGTGTCTTAATAGCAGTACTTGTAGGTAATTGAATTTTTCTTTTTTTATCTAATGTATATTTTAATTTAATGTAATTGTTTTTCTTGATGTTATGTACTTATGGGTTTTTATTGTGTGTGGGTTGTTAATACCTGAATAAATGAACTTTATTATTACCATGTTGAAAAATTTCTTACCTAGAATGTACATCATAGTGAAGCAGTTGTCAAAGGCAAGTCCTACGAGGAACCTGCAGAGCGCGAACGACCAGAAACTGTTACAGAACGCTGTTCCAATACCGGCTGTAAAACCCATCATGTTGGTACCTGGAATTATATAGCAGACATTTAAAATAAACAATCGTTAAAACTATAAAATCTAAAAAGTCAAGTCAGACTTTGGTTCAGAAGTTTCGTGCCATTATCTAAGCAACATTAGTTCAAGTTTCCAATAGTTGTCGTTATGAATATCGAGGGAAAACCGGCAAAAATATCACGTTTATTGTTTGGGAGCTTTCCTTAAATATTCGGTTATAATATTTGTTGTTATGCTCGTAGCGGCAACAGAAATACATCATCTGCATAAATTTCAACTGTTTGAATATCACAGTTCAAGAGATACAGCCTTCTGACAGAGAGCCGGATGGATGGATAGTGGAATCAAGCAAGTCGTAACATTTCAAACGACGCTATCTATTTTATAACTCATTTAAAAAGAAACACAGAAATTTACGTCAGTAAAAATCTGAAAAAAATTGATGTCCGTGTGTGAAATCTTATTAATAGGGTTTTATCTTTTGGGTACGGTAGCTTAAAAACACGCCATTGTTTGTCAGAGACGCTTTCAACCAAGCCTACCCCATCTTCATAGACGTAACTCGTGCCCAACATAAGTTGAACGCTATGGGTTGACACGCTATCAGAGTGATAACTTACCAACTAAAGCCGGTATCCTTCCATACTTATCAGCTATCCACCCAAACACCAGGCCCCCGACTATGGCACCGCAAAAGAAGATTGACTGAGCAGTCGCAGCTAGGTTGTCCTTCTCGCACACCCAGTCCAGCTGGAAGGAGAGATGGAGATAGCATTAGTTGTGAAATCTAAAACTGCAATCATCTAAAAAAATAGTTTAGCAATTAGCATTACGTCCTGTAAGTTTTTGGTAAAAGTAACGACAGATCTTGATTCTGCAGACGCCTTATACTTTGGCTTTCTTTTTTCATACCAGGGATAGCTGCTTATTGTGCCTGCAACAGTCGTCGAATTTAACATTTGAGGAGTATCTTAACTGCCTTGATGATCAGGATTTGAGATAAATTTTACCAGGGTCTAGCAGACCTTGCTTTTGCCAAACTTTGCCTCGTTTTCTACAGAAAACAAGCCATAGTTTCCAGATCTTCTCTAATTCTTACCTGGGAAGTAATAGTCTCATAAAGCACTCTATCGTACTCCCAGTCGAGGCCACTTGTGTTCGTCTCGCTCTCTAACATCAGGAGTTTAGTAACTTACCGACAGCACCATCATCTATGCCGGCAATTGAGTTTATGCGGCAGTGGTTATGAGAGAATGGAACCAGCAACATTTAGACCAGAGCCATGCCTTTTTATGAAGCTTGTAGTTTTAATGCCTTTCTTGCAAATTTTGACACTGAAAGGTTTTTCAAGCGATTTGGTGATCAGGTTTTGAGTGATGTTTAACCAGACTATAGCAGACCTTGCTTAGATTGAAGTTTTTCTAAACTTAGGCTTATTTCTCTCAGGAAACAAGTCAAAGTTGGTTCAGTTTTCCTTAATTTTACCTGAGAAGCAATAGTCTCATAAGGCACGTCCTTCCTATCGTATTCCCATCCATGGCTGCATGGCTTCGTCTCCCACTCATCATCAGGAGTAGAGCGACCTTCAGACAGCGCTACTACCCAGTCAGCTGAGTACATGCGGCAGCGGTCGTGGGAGAATGGGCCGTTGGGCGTGGGAGGTATGGCTAGAGCCCGTCTGGAAATAAGGAAGAGGTGCTTAGTGCGATTGCAGATTTATTTTCAATACAAAGAGTTACTTTGTTATTTGTCCTTGAGACTTCGGCCATACGGACGTAATTTTTTTTCAGATCTTTAAGTTTTCATTGACATATATTTCTGTATTACTTTTTGAATTAAAAGTTATTAGATTAAAAGTCGAGACATTAAAAGTTTCTACGTTCGTTTATAAATTCTACGGGGCAAATACTTTATTAGGAAAAAATAATTAGCTAATTCACAGAGGAGAAAATATAAATCCTTCTTTCTATTAGAACCAAGGTATTTTGACATATAGTCTATTGTACACAGTTTTATATAGCTTGACTTAGTTTTCTATAGTTACTTGGTTCGCTTGTATATGTCATGTAGACGTAAACCTGATTAACTTAGATTAAAGTCCATCAAGCTGGCTCAAAATCATTCTAACATCTCTCTTCTAAATATTTCTCTTTTCTTTAGATTACTAGAGCTCTCATTAAACTAACTATTATAATTGTTCATTTATTAAATGTTGTTCAATGTAATATTTTAAGGAATCTCTAATTTTATAATATTAATTTACGTGAATGGTTGCCTCGAAGAGATCGCTTTAAGCGATAAGGGCACCATTAAAAACAGTTAATATTTATAAGCTTTTATTTATTAGATTTATTTTTTCTTAAACTGGTTTTTTAATAAAGAATTGTCTTATCTTATCTTAACTATTCCCACGCCAAAAATCACCGTCAATCATATTAGCCATTAACATTGGCCATGACATTGGACGTGACTTGGTAGACTTATTACATTCACTAATTATTATCATATCACACTTATGGAATGATTTTGATAAAACTCAGCATTTGATATTCTTTTGATAACAAAAATAGAGAAAAGATCTGATTTTGAAATGGGTTAAAACTAGAATTAATATTTATTTTTTATCTAGTATTTTTTTACAGCTCTCGCTTAACTGCAACTTGCCCGATGTAAAGCTACGATGCGGCCTAGAATTTAGCACGCTCGCATAGAATAAACCTATTCATTAGTGATTTAATAGACCGAGATAAGGGTTAATAAAACCAACAAGGGCCAACTTTCCCACGCCAAAAATCACCGTTAATCATATTAATCATTAACATTGGCCATGACATTGGACGTGTGTTGGCGACTTGGTAGACTACATTCACTAATTACATCACACTTACGACAAATTCAAGATCAACTTACAACACTTTTACTTAAGCTTTTAATAACGCGAAATATTAAGGTTTAAATTAATAATTGATTATTTTGAAACGATTAATGAATAAACTGTAAAATAGTATTATTAAATACTGTAAAATAGTATTATTTATATTATGTATTTTTAAATTGTATATGTATTTTATTTTAAACACATAACTAAGGACTGATTGGTTTATACATTTTGTAAGTTACCCCCTACCTGTTACAATCGAAAATAAATTATTTGTGAATATGTTCAATATTTAAGTTTTTTTCAGTGATATATTTATTTTATTGTGTATTCATTACAAAGTATTATGTAAAACATTCAATTTTTAGGAATTATTTAATTTATTTCTTATCTAGGGTTATCTTTTCTGCGTTTTAGTAAATGTGTCAATATAACGTTGTTTCATCTTTATTAGTTAAACTTTATACTGTATATATTTAAGTAATAGATTTTATTTTCTTTATTGTGCATACTTATAACATTTTACATTTTACTAAAAATCCGATCTAAAAATTAAATTACAATAAATGTTGAATTGTATTTTATTTTATGCATTTTAACATTGTACTATTTTTTATTAGAATTTAATGTTTTACTTAATTACATTATTTATTTTTGGAGAAATGGTAAAGTTAGACTTGCAAATAATTTTTCTAAATTTAATTTTAGTAGATGATGAAGATGTCAAGCAAGGATACGTTTCTTTCAGAAGACTATATTTTCGTACCGCTTGGCGTAGAAACTTTTGGTACATGGGGTCCTAGCACCAAGAGTTTCTTAAAAAATATATGCACTAAACTCATAGATGCCACTGGTGACAAGAGAGCTGGCTCATTCCTTGCTCAAATAATTTCTGTGGCAATTCAACGCGGGAATGCTGCCAGCGTTCTTGGGACTCTGCCACACGGACATCATTTTTTACAGACATTAGGTTTCTTTTTATATGGTTTAGTTACGAGTAGAGTGTTTAAGAATAGTGTTAGAGATTCCTATTTATTTTATTCCAATTTATTTTATTTATTTTAGTTTTTATCAATAAACTAGCTGACACGGCAAACTTTGTACCGCCCAACAGTTATTCAAGTTTCTCACCTTTTAAACCTTCCCTGGAGTACGACAATTATTTCAAGACCAAATTCATCTAAATCAGCCCAGCTGTTCTCGAGTTTTTGCGAGACTAACGAACAGCAATTGATTTTTATATATCAACTAGCTGTACCGGCGAACTTCGTACCGCCTAATAGTTATTTATGTTTCCCACCTTTTAAACCTTCCCTGAAGTACGACAAACAATTCAAGACCAAATTCATCTAAATCGGCCCAGCCGCCCTCGAGTTTTTGCGAGACTAACGAACAGCATTTGATTTTTATATATAAGATAAATATGTTAGTAGATATTTAAAATATAATATATTATTACATAATATAATTCTTCCATGTAAAGGAGACATTCATAAAATATACAATCTTTATTGTAAACATTATAACTATAAAAATGTAATTGTGCGAAATAAATTATCTATATATCAATCCATCTTAAAACTATATTTATTTTACATCGGTACACACTGTATTTTAAAATCAAATAAAGTAAATTTTGTAACAGGAAATAGGTATATAAAGCAATAAACTACGTATTTAAAAGCGTATTTATAAAAAGTGAGTAGTCGTGTCGCAATATGAAGGCTGAGTTGACACTTGCTTGAACAAATTATTTGCAAGGTAAATCAAACGGAAGACAGATTGACGAAATCACTGAATATATATCTTTACCCGACTGTAAAAGAATAAGGTTTATGTTTTTCGAGTGTATCGACACGCCCTAGAGCCTAAACGTTTTGTCGTATTTTATGTGAGTGGTGTCAATAGATTCGTCTTCACCTTCAGATGGTCATTGACTATACTAGCTGCATCCCGCGATTTCACTTGTTAAGATACGTGGCTCTAAAGTTCTTGCAGTCGGGTTTTTTGAAGTCACTCAATACTAAGAAAACTATATAATGCGTGTTTGATTCATATTGTTTAAGAAGACGGGTTTTCACGCGTACCTGATTGCGAGAGTGACACTACAAACGACTTGTTTCATCCCTGATGAAGTTTACCGAATGTAAACGAAACTATAGTTGGACCTTTACAATAATCAGGTACAAGTAAAAACCAGTCTTCTTAAATAATATGAATTCACTACAAGTTGCTGACACTACAAAAATATACAATTGCTATAAATATCAGTGAGAACTGTTTTTTGAGATTAAATTTAATTAATAATTAAAATGTAAGGAGATTTGTTGTAACGAACGTTATTTAAAGGCCAATAAATATTTCTTATTTTTATTCTCAGAAAACCATGAAAATTATTAGTACATTGTGCTGCAAGGGGGCGACCTAAGATGTGGATGAATTGTGTGAAGAGCGAGTGAATGAAGAGATAACGGCTGATAGAGTAGAATGGAAGAGGAAGACATGCTGTAAAGACCCCACGTAGACGGTCAGGAAGATGATGACCAAAGAGTACTTTTTTATAAATCTGATGACTATTATAGGAATAAGGCTGATGCGGCGGCAGAGTCAGCTCAGAAATGGCTCTAAATTAAATGTAACCTAGACAGTGGTTAAATAACGTGTAACAGAAAGATATGACAATACTTAAGGGTATCTACCAATCAAGACAAACCCATTCTAGAAGGATATTTGCAAAATTCTAGAATCCTTGAATAAAATATTAGGTTCTCCATACAAAAATGGTCACGTGATCGTCGAAGTTGTCTATGGAGGACACAATAATTGTTTTCTCGAATTTCGCAAAACTTTGTTCTATGTTGTATCATGAGTTCACTTTGATGGGTAGACTAACACCCACAAATAAGTATTGTCACACCTTCACATTGTATATTTGTAACCAAAAACGCACTGTGTTTTCTTTTGCGACACCGCCGCCATACACATCATTAATCCTTCGAGCCGTTTCTGCAGCACTGGTACCACGGTGGAACTCGTACTCGTAAATAACGCGATATTTCAAGTTTTCCATTTTGTAAACTGCGTGACGCAAAGAAAAAACCAAACGAGGACAAAACAAATGAATTACGGTTTTCAAAATACAAATGTATGAATAAATAGCTGTATAAATTTAAAATTGGAATCCCTAACCAAAGAAGAGATATTTGAGATCAAAGTGGCCAGTACGACAAAACGCCAATTTCATATGTAAGGACCTAATATAATTTTGTAGAATTTTAACATTCAAGAACCTATAAGTATCAAAATAAAATTATTATATATTTTTTTTTACAAATACATCTAAAATATTCTAATTTATTATTTTTCTTCTGTGTATTTTATTTACTAAACTAACGTGTGAACATTCGGTGAACTTCATCAGGGATGAAATGAGTTGTTCCATAGTTGATGTGAACGGAACCATAGTTGGACCTTTCCAACAATCACGTACGCGTGAAAACCCGTCTTCTTAAACAATATTAATGCTTCTGTGTAATTATCTTTTTCCTGTATCGAAACTAAGTTCTGTGATGATGTTTATATTCGTGTTAAGCCTTTAACAGTTAAATTTATCTATCAATCAGCCATCACAAAAACCCCTGCAGCATGACAGAATGACCTCCTGCGAAAAGGCCGCGCGAAACAAAAGCAAAGGTCAACAAATTCGTACATTTTGGTACACACTACAGAGCAATGACAGTATCATAACAAGGCACTTCCTGCAAGCGTTCACTTAGATAAAATAAAAGTTCATTGCCACTAGTACCATTTACGGCTGGAACCGTAATGGAACTACTGATAATAATTTACAACACTAGTTCCAAGATGGAACATGCTTAAAATTAAAATTAATTATTGCTTGCGTATTTTAGTTTATTTTTATTGAGTACTATAATTGACAAAAGTTTTTTGTTTTTTTTTTGATAAAAAGTTGATATATGCTTAAAAACAAAAATAGACTTCAATTCTTTTTAAATTTAATTTTTAAGGTTTAGTTGAAATATACACATATAGAAACAATTGGAAAGTGTAACCTCTTGAATAAAAAGAGTTTTTGTATTGGTGAGTCTATTGTAACTCCCTGCTTGGGTCACTTGTAACTCCCTCTTCCTGACATATTCTCACGCAACATTCACAAACTCATGCTCAACAAACCCAGATTTTACAGATACGTCTAGGCTGATTTTTCATTTTTAGTTTCGATTTTTCTTCATTATTTAGTTGAGTATTTTCATTTAATTTATAACAATATTAGCTAAGAAATTTACTGAAGACTGTTATAATTTTTTAGGTTAGTAGAAGCGAATTGAACAATTATCTAAATCTAAGGAATATACAACTAGCTATTTCATTTTATTCCTATATAGGCGATCTGTAGGAGTAAATCGTGTTTGATTCATATTGTTTCAAAAGACGGGTTTGAATGCGAAAACTATACTTGAACCTTTCCAATAATCAGGTCAGCGTGAAAACCCGTCTTCTTAAACAATATAAATTACCAGTCACATCTCGACAAGACTCTGTATCGCGCACTACGCACACACAAAGACCCAAACACACTCACTTCATCACAGCTCAAGGTCATTGGTCCAAGTCAGTCTGTGATACGGTTCCGCACGAGTTGCCTTACTGTTATTGTCTGTAAGTTCGTAAGTTCGTGCATTACGCCAAGGGCGAGAGTTAGTGGTGCGACAAACGCCCGGTTCCTGTCAGTTATTTTATTTCCGTATTTAACTCTAATTAATAGTTAAATATTGAACTTATTGGACGTTTAATGATTGTCGGTTTGTTTTTGACCTTAACTGATGTTGTAATTGATAAGGTAATCGAGTGTGACAGTTTTTGTTGGCATTGCAAATATTAATAGGTGAAGGTGTTTATTTTGAATTGTAAATCTATACTAATGATATAAAGAGGAAAGATTTGTGTATCTTTGTAATTTTAAACGACTGAGAAAGAAGAAGGTTTTCATTTTTCAGGTGTATGTATTTATGTATAATTCTTTGGCACGCCTTAAAGCCTAAACGGTTTGTCGTATTTTTATGTGAGTGGTGTCAATAGATTCGTCTTCACCTGCAGATGGTCATAGGCTATACTAGCTGCATCCCGCGATTTCACTTGTTAAGATACGTGGCTCTAAAGTTCTTGCAGACGAGTTTTTTAAAGTCACTTTTAACCACATGCTGTGCGAGTATGTATTGAAAAAACTAAGAAACTACGGACCGAGTGACAAAGGTAATAACAAATTTGAGCCCAGCTAAATCTATACCATGTGTACCAATAAAATGAAAAAGAAAGATGCTTGATTTCTAAGATTCTTTCGCCGTCAGAAAGCTACATTATCACGGTGTAACATAGACTATATTTATTAGGTACTAGATAAAAATTAGAGATCCGCAAGAAACACTGGAGTGCAGCTAGCTATTTTATAAATAAATTACTATGTGTAAAAAATATACTCATAAATTCCCGCTTGGTTGGAAGATAACGAGTGTTTTGAGCATTATAGTTTATTACACAGAAATAATTTTGAACTTTAAAAAAGCAACCTAGCTAGTTCGTAATGTTTTATATTTAGAATCTTATTAGAATCTTTTTTACTGCCTAGTATTCTTAAATTATGTCGGTAAATGAATGGCGCTGTAGTAAACATCCTACATTTTTGGATTTAATACCACCCAAATCGAAAAAACAATAATTAATATGAAAATTATAAACCTGTACATCAAGTTTAATCCAAATTCGCTCGCACCTTCACCGAGAGGTAAGTATAAGTTTGGGTTTAGATTAAAAAGGACTGCCAAAGCATTGCTTTGGCATTTCATTAATGTATACTCATAGGTTAAATTACCATAAGCTTGAAATCCTAACTAATATTATAAATTCAAAAGTAACTTTGTATGTATGTCTGTCTGGCTTTCACGCCAAAACCCCTGAACAGACTCTGATGAAATTTGGTACACAGGTAGAACAACCGTAGGAAAGGACATAGGATACTTTAAAAACCGACTCCAAAAAAAGTAGGTTCTGTATATGACCCGTATGTATGAATGGGAACTACGCGTTTCAAACCACATATCACAGCTAGTTAGTTTATATATTTTAATATCTTGTACGTATCCTTAGTAAAATTATAAACCAAAAAAAAAAAAACTTTAAAAACCCAAACTATTAAGTAGTCGAGTAAAAATACCAGAATGTATGAAAAATACCGTCGATGTAAAGAAACTACGTATAACCCGTTAGAATTAAAAAATCTTGAATGGGTACTTAAGTACCTAAATGAGCGAAGAACCCAAGCTATTGTCTCTTGATAATATTCCTACAATAATGTATTCAAAGTAACACGCCTTGGCATACTATTATAATGGTGACGAACTGCATTGATGTGCCAATGACCTAATAAACCACGACTTTTAGACAGGGACGTAGCTAGGGAAGGACTGGGGGAATCAAACCAGAATTTTATTTATTTATCGGCTATATATAAAAGGAAAATGTCATTGTCAATGTCAAACGCTAGTCCCATCCCACTAGGGTTTTTGTTAACTGGGTTTTAAAAATAAGGAGGTTTTCAATTTGACAGATTCTTTTAATGTTCGTTACTCACCTGATTTTTCTGAGACGGCTGAAACGATTTAAATAATTATTTTCTTGCTATGCTACAAGTAGTAGGTATCCGTAAAATAGTGTAATTTCGTATAAGTTTATGAATGCTAAATAAATTTCATCAGAGTTTGGTTTGTAAACCAACATAACTTATACATTTGTTTATCAAAATTAAGTTTATGAACGTTCAGATTTTGAGTTTTATTTATAAATTACTCACGTTTGATCGCATCTTACCAAATACAAAGTAACGATACGTTCTAAGATTTGGCACATATGCATAGAATAAAGTGAACATTGGAAGACACGGTTGCTAATTTCCAGATAACAAAATAATTGGCTTTTTTATTAACTGATCACGTGGTCTAGTTTGTTTAGACGACACCAATAATACACATAATTATCTCAACAAAAAAGTATGGTATTTGCAATTTGCCTAATTTACTCAGAAAATATTACGATTTCAGTAGCGTGCCCTAAGTTTCTAAGTCCTAGTACGACTCTGCTTACAACAGGTAGGTGTATGCGTACATTAACAAGAAAATTGACATATTATATTGCTTTAGCTAATGGACTACTGTGGCAGGCTAATTATAGTTCTATATAAGGGTATAAGTGACTTTGGATCTAAAGCTAACACATATTACCAAAGTGAGATTGTCATCATAATTTCATCCATAAGTTGGATTAGCAACTAAAACGTGCGCATTTATTATAGAAGTAGTGTCATGCGAAAATAAAATTTCGCATGACACTACCAGTAGTGCCAAAGGTAATAAATGTGACGTACGTTTTCTCGTCCTTGGATTTTAACCACCAATGTAAAACGATAAGATCTTATAAGTTGTGACATGTCTGTGTGTGTGTTTGTCTTTAGCTTATTAGCTCAAGATTGGATGAACGAATTTTGATTTTGGTTATTTTTTGACTGTAAAGTGAATTAGTCGGGATCGTTCTTAGCCATGTTTCATAAAAATCAGTCTAAGATGATCGCCAACATAAATATCGATATAAGAGATTTATAAATTTTACTTGTTCTTAAGAATAAGAAATATTTATTGGCCTTCAAATAACGTTCGCTACAGACAAGTCTTGTTACATTTGATTTATTAATTACTTAATTTATAAATCAAATGTATTATTTAAATACTTTTATATTTCTCATAACATATGTTTATTATATTATATATTTACATTGTGATTTATTTCTTTACTTATTTTTAATATTTTGTAATTGTTTTTTGTTACACCAGAACGATGATTCGACAAGATTAAAAAAATCACTTGCCCGGTAGTTAGCATCAAAAATATAACTTTAAAATATCCCCTCTAAAAAGTAGGCTAAAACTTATCAGGCAATCTAACAAGTTACTTGAGTCATAATACATTATCCATCGCAGTAGCACTAAAATTTGTTTCTTATAGGTAATTATTATTTCTTATAATTTGTCGATATATATCCATGCCTAGTATAGTATATGTATTTATATATGTATCTGTGTAGTTATATTAGTATTGATTGTATTTATTATTATTTATTATAGCTGTTTAGTTGATAGTGTAATATTTTAAGGCCTCTTTAATATAAGTTATTATCATTTACGTGCATGGTTGCCTGGAAGAGATCGCTTTTAGCAATAAGGCCGCCATTTAAAAGCCTGTATATGTGTATAAGGTTTTCTTTAATAATATTTTATGTATTGTTGCTGGTTTTTCAATAAAGAGTTGTCTTATCTTATCTTATCTTGTAAAATTAGTAAATTTAGCTTGAAAAATTAGTGGTGGCCGAGTCATTCGGCATAAAACTAATAGTAACTAATGAAACAATAGTAGTGGTAGCCTAAGCGGTGAACCCCATGCCTGACAGGTGAAAAGCCACGGGTTCGATCCCAAGTTCAGACATGCACCTCAGTGCCTTCCTTCTACCACCTCCTTTTTTGAAGTCTGGTAAAAAAAATAAACAGCCAGTACCTATTGGTTAGTTAATCAAATTAAAATAACTTCACATAATATGATAATTCAGATTCGACCAGATAGATTACACCATTTAAACACCAGTTTCCTGAAACTCTCAATGAAAATAGCACAAAACTCTTCCAATTAAACGCGTTGATTTTTTAAAATCTTTTTGCAGCAAAACGTTTAAAAATGACCATCAGGTAATACCGGATCGTGATGGTTATAGTTTCCGAGTAAAAAAATAAACTGAAATTATAATCAATTTGAGCGTAATTTCGTGTTAAAAAGTTAAATGATTTAATAGAGTAAAGAGTAAAATGGTCATTGTTTAGTTTGAACTGTAGTTTTTTTGGTACTGCAGTTATTATCTCAGATAAAAATACCTATGCATAAAAAATTAAAAAGTAAGCTTGCTTAACGCTTAGAAGTATGAAAATTTTGCTAAAATTACTTTTAAGATTCACAATTCAATGCAAACGTGCTATTTATGTATTTAATCTTACATTTATTATTGCAGTTAGCCCGCGGGCCGTGTGATAAATTATTGAATAAATATATATATAGAGCCTAGTGACTCATGTTAGTAAAACCAAACATTTCTATATATTTATATGTATATATATATATATATATATCTTAATATATATAAATCTCGTGTCACAATGTTTGTCCTCAATGGACTCCTAAACCACTTAACCGATTATAATAAAATTCGCACACCATGTGCAGTTCGATCCAACTTGAGAGATAGGATAGTTTAAATCTCAAATTATAGTCGCAATTTTAATTTATTGCTAATTATTTGTCTGTTATTATTTGACAGATGATTCTAACAGATGTCGATACCTTTCGACTGGGTTGAGTAAGTAATCAATAGATGGCGCTGCTATGGTAAATCTACGAACGTGTCATATAAGCTACATTTTAACAGCATAATTACCACGTGTTGTTGACGCTATAAAATAGCCACAGCAACGCGTGGCCGGGTCAGCTAGTATATATATATACTAGCGGGTGGTACGTGCTTCGCTACGTATAAACATGCTTGTACTGTCAACACTGAAAAAAGTTTCTATTTGACAGGAAAATCCCTTCCGCAAAATGATCCGCCATTCATTGAATTCATTCGTTACAAAAAATGTCATAAATGAAGAACCGCTCGACCGATTTTGTGCAAACTTCACATAAACCATCTACTGAATAGTACGAATAAAGCCTAAACATTTGGTTTGTATAGGTGAGCCCGTTCTTGAGTTATAAAATTACAGCAAAAATTGGCATTGACTTTCATATATATATATATATATATATTTACCAGGGGGTCTTCATATTTTAAAGGCACAAATTTATTTCTAAAAAGGCTTTAATTATCAAATCTTTAACCATCAATCAAGTCGAGCAAACCGCCCCTGACTGTTCCCTGCGCAAATTTTGACCACGCACGTAACCTTGCCCCCGTATAACCTATCACACACCAAAATAACCTTGACTCTACGTATGACAGAAAACGGAACATAATAAATCACACGAACAAACTGTCGCAAGTGATTTAAGTGACAGATTAAGGTGTTACTTTTGGTACTTTATCATACAATATTATCTAAAAAGCGACATGTATGTTACAACCTTCATAACAGGACGTCCGTCTTTAGGTACCATAGAGTATTTAGAGTGAGGAGAGAACTTGAGCAAGTTAGCACTCGCTGACATGTATTATATGGACTATAAACATTCGCTATGACAGTTGATTTTATATCAATTTGAAGCGCCCAGTGTGTATACCTTGAACTAAAATAGACATTATTCCATCACTAATATTAGTTTCATTGACACGCAATGGACGCACATGCTCAGCATCAGCTCCAAAATGGCGGAAATTAAATGTATTCATTGTAACTTTGACAATCTGAAGTCCAACGTACTTGTATAATTCAGATCAGTGTTAGCACTAAACTTATACACAATTTCAAAGGTCGTAAGGAAAGGGAGGAGAAAATGCATTACATTCTTATATTTAAAGATACTAGTGGCTGTCACTCACGGCATTGCACGCAACATAAAATGGTATTAAAAAATCTTTGAACCCCTGTTTGATGTCATTAAAGGGGATGAGTTTCCAAAAATATTTTTTAAGTACATCCCTACAATATATAATGAATATACCTTCAAAATTTCATGTCTCTAGGTTCAGAGGTTTAGGCTCTACGTTTATTCCTAGCAAATGTCTCTCTCACTCTTTTATATACTGAATGAATTCATTGACAGACTTTTATATTTAGACAACTTAACAATTTGATTCCCCCATCCCCATTTCATCCTCGAACAAGTAGAGATACTGCCAGACGCCACCGATACATCGTAGAGGTTCCTAAGGCTCGCACGAAACGCTTTGCGTCTACTTTTTTGTGCAATTGTGGAACTTGCTGCCGGCTTCTCTATTTCCTCATGTTTATAACCTGTTCCTTTTCAAGTCGCGAGTGAATTGGTTTCTATAGGCAAGCGTGCCTCAGATTTAGCCGTATCGTTGCTTCACATCAGACGATATATCGTATAAAAAATGGTTCAATTCAAACGCTAAGGGGGTCAAATGGGGGTCCAAATTTTGAACCTTCTTCTTACTCCAACCTGTCTTGTGCAACGACGCGCATGACTGCTATTAGTATAAACTTAAAAACTGTAAGACAAAACATAAAAATACTAAAATCGAAGCAAGATGCAATTATCGCTCCGTCATATATAAATTACTAGCTGTGCCCCGCGGTTTTACCCGCGGTATATATTTAATCATATCACGGAAAGACGTTTACCGGGATAAATATTAGCCTATGTGTAAATCCGGGGTTTAAGCCATCTTTGTGCCAAATTACATCCAGATGCGTTAAGGAGTTTAAGCGAGAAGGAGGAACACACAAACACACACACTCACATATAAACTTTTGCCTTTATAATATTAGTGTGATGTAAAACATAACTCATTAAAACGTTTTATTTAGAAAACTAACGCGTGTCTGATTCATATTGTTTAAGAAGACGGTTTTTCACTGCGACGAACTTACACCACGTTTTAACTATAGTTTTGTGCAAGACGTGCCATCGTTGAAGACACAAACGACTCATTTCATCCCTGATGAAGTTTATCTAATGTGAACGAAACTATAGTTGGACCTTTCCAACAATCAGATATAAGTGAAAACCCGTCTTCTTAAACAATTATTAAAACGTCGAAAAATATTACATGTGCGACGTTTAAACTCTACTTCCTGTAAACTATAAGTCCACGGTCGGAATGATTGTCTAACAAGCTGATGACTTGACTCAGGGGCGATTAGAACACGATTTTGTTTGATAAAATATAAATATAATCAAATGTACATTTAAAGTTACAAGTTTTTTTTATGTCTTAACAATGTAGTTGTTTTTAGGTTTCCGTAGGCGAAGGGCAAACAGTCTTACAAGAATTAAAGAATTAGGTAAGTACACGGGCTTTTGAGTGAATAACAGAAATGCTTTAAGGGTCTGTGTTAAAACTAAATTAGCATTTACGACTTATGTACATCTAAAACATGTCAAATATAATAACCAAGTAAAATGAAAAAAAAACCCCGACGTTTGGAAACGAGATCTTGGATTTCCATTTACTGATTAACGGATCAAGCAAAAAAAATGCTTCTCCATAGATTTCCATTATTAAAAAATGGAACTATTGAGAAAAAGCAATTCTCACTAGATCCATATTGGATTTGAAAAATGGATCTAATGAGATCGAAGGTAAAAATACTTCTCCGCAGATCCACAACGTATATATTGAGAAAAAAAATCTCACTAGATCCATCTTGGATCATCTCCCTCAATATGGGTATCGGCCATTTGATACCCATATTGCAGGAGTTATTAAATAATATGTAATCCACCATTTCGTAGCGGCGGTCAATTTAGACCGATTTTCATATAACATAGCTAAGAACACTCGACTAACGCACCTGTCAAATAAAAAAAAAAACAAAATTAAATCGTTCGCGAACTACACACAGACACACACACTTCAATCTTCATAAGTTTCACCCTGTCGTTTTTAAGTCAGGGATAATAAAATCATATTTGGTTTCTACATCGATTGACGTTATAAAATTATACGGTAAGGTACAATTAATGAACAGAAACGCGATGCGATATTATAGATTTTTTTTTGATATTTTTTTAAATAATGAATTTAGTACAATCAACAAATCTAAACAATTGTAAAGTTCAATTTCGAAATGATTACTGATTTAATTTAGATTTTTTACAAAGAAGGTCTCTTTAGTTCAACGCGTTTCTCTTGACCAGACTTTAGGACAAATCTGTATTCAAACCTAGTGAATTTTACAAATTTTCTTAAGTTGTAAATGCTAATTTAGAATTGACATAAACTTGCCTCTTAGCATTGTATCAACGAATGAGTTTCTACTAAAAGATATCGATCTTTATACAATTCTTTTAAAGGCGATTCTAAATAAATGTTAAGAGTAACACTCTCTCATGGATTTCATATACAACTAGCGATTTATTCCTAACGGGCCACCTAACCAACCTGGGTGGTCAGTTAGGAATTTTGTACCTTGACAGGCGACTTACACTCAACCTGGGTTGGTTAGTAATAAAAATTTCGTTTTAACGGCCCACACGCCATTCACCTAGGTGGTCTATTGGGAAAACTTGGTTTCAACGCTCCACCTGCTTGCCACCGGGTGGTCAATAAAGAATTGAAAGAAGAATCAATATTGACTTACCCCCGTTATAATGTTGTTCTAATAACATGCTTTCGCATATTTTTCCTAACACAAGTTAAATCATAAATTAATGTAGGTACACAAAAGCGACAAACCAATCTGACTGCTGCAGAGACTGCAAGACGCCACTTATATGGTAGAAATTACACGGATGAGCACTAAACGCACCGCGTCTACTTTTATTGTGCGGAATGCAAGGTTACCGAATTCGCTGCCGAGTTCTCTATTTCCCGATAGCTATAATATTGATATTTTTGAGTTGCAAGCGAATCGGATTCTTATGAGCAAGCGTGCTACATCGTACATCGCTTTGCATGAGACAAGCGTAAGAATATAAAAAATAAAAAACTCAAACTAGCAGACTTTTAGTAATTTTTATGGAAATTCCCTCTCTACCGAAAATGTCCAACAGTCGATTTTATACTATTGTTCAAAGTCGACCGCTAGGGATTTCCCGAATAAACTGCAGGCGTCATTACAGAAATACTTAATTACACTGTTTCTTCAACATACCTACGCGAATACCTTGGTATCTACACACAAAATAAATACATTTACTTTTTTGTATTAAGTAACTCGTGTATTATTAATTAATACATTTATGTATTAATTTTTAAGTTTTTTTTTATTATTGTGTACGAGTTTTGTTTATTATGTGTGAATTTTAGTGACATCAATAATTTGTAAATATATGGACTACACTTGCCTGAAATAAATATGTTTGAATTGGATGGAATTAAATTGAAATTATCTATCTACTTATAAAACCGACGCTTGGTTCGCTTCGCTCGCTCGACCAATAACCAAACTGGATTTTTCCGGTATGAATTTTGTCGAATGTCTTTTTTTAATTTATTATCGAAGACGGCTATAGGTATCCGACCACCAGCTCGCGCGACCACGGAAGTCAGCTACACTGTAGTTCTAGATGGAGCATGCCTAGTCTGGAATACACTGACTTTCAAGGAAGGCTGCCGGAACAAGCTCTAAGCTATCTTCGTACCAAGTTTCAACCAAATCGGTTCAGCAGTTTTTGTGTGAAAAAGCAACTACACACACACAAACTTTCGCATTATTTTTATTAGTATTGTGAGTAATGGACCTACTGACCTATGCTTAATAGCAAAAACCACACTGCGGTGTTTCATCTTAGGCAACAAAAAATAAACAATAATACCATGTTATTGCTTTTATAAAAAAAACTGATCAGATATTCATTCCGCGAAGTAAGTCGATCTCCTTCGAATCTAACCATAGTGTGTACAGTTTTAGATCCTGGTTTGAGAAAAAACTGATATACTCGAATTACTCATGGGTTTGTTTTATAACCACAAATTAAGAGTATCACCGACCCTTCACAGTTTTCGTGTTTCTGATAGAATTTCCGTTCCGCGGCGTAACTCTTTTCACCCCCGAAATTGTGACGTAATATTTTGTCATTGGTGTCAATCGCTTCACTATTAATGTATTTAAAGCCTACACGTTTTATTATTATGAATTTTTTTATTGAATTCTACATAATAAAGGCTTTTAATAGGCATTGTATCAGCGCAAAAATATGACTGCTTAGGAAGCTTGTAACTTTAATAAGACAGAAAAACAGTAAAGCATAAAACAAAACCATAGTAACCAATAAAACAGTAAAGTCTAATAATGTTAGTTATATGAAAAAAAAACCACCGGAATCGGACAACGTTAAAAGGTAGAAAAGTATCTTAGTATCTTATTGTATGGACAAGTTGGTGGTTTATAACTATCTTAAGATGATGTTGATTAAGACGACTTGATTTATTCAAACAGTTCTCTATTAAGCCAGGTTTAAAATATATTCCACAGAAACTTAATCCATCTCTTGACCTGGGGTCGAACCCGCGCTCTGCCTGCTACTAATTTATATAACCACTATGGCTTACATTATATATAACTATTAATTACCTAACTATTAAATATAACAAGAGATTCCTTCTATAACTACTTATATCGAAGAAACTAAATTGTTGAAATAATATATTTTTTAATCAAAGCGTTTAAGAATAAATTGACGTAATTACCCATACATTAGTTCCTATGTACCCAGTAGTACCTACCTATGTGCTATTGGCTATCATCCGCGGCATAGAATCAAAAAGGTTTCCTTTTTTTTAACCCCTAATTGACCACCTTGTTGGTGGAATTTACAAAAATCTTTTCTTATTACACCCCTACATCATTTAAACAATGCACTCTCCAAATTTCATGTCTCTAGCTTCAGCGGTTTAGGCTCTGCGTAGATTGTGATCTGTCAGTCAGTCAGGACTCTTACTCTTTTCATGTATATTGTATAGGATCTACCCATAATGTCCCACTGCTGGGCATGGATCTATGAAAGGGGTGTAAGTTATAGGTATATATAAGCTAGTGGCAGCTTAGTCAGTAAGCCCGTTGCCTCAAACACAAAGGAGTGGATTTAAACCTGGGATGTACCTGGGTTAAGACATGCAACTCTGAGTTTTTCGTTCATGTGCATTTTATAATTAATTAAACCACAAGTTTAAACGATGAAGGAAACCATCGCGAGGAAATCTGCTTGTCGGAGAAGATTGATAGCTTTCGGAGACAAGTGAAATCCCCCTAACCCGCAATTTAGCCAGCGTAGTGGACTATATAATATGGCCTACATCCACTTCTTAGGGTTGAACCGAGCCCAGCAGTGGGACGTTATGGGTTACTACATAAATAACTATAGATAAAGTGATTCCTAGAAATAATAATCTATTGATGAGACATTATTAACATAGAATATATTTTAATCCTGGCGTTTAAGAATTAATCGACGTAATTATCCATATACGCTAACATAGGTACAAAAATAGCATCATATTATTAACAGCATTTTTCAAATTCATATCCTCACATAATATCATTAATATTAGTGTATGTTTGTTCGTATTTTATGTCTGGCGCCATACAGTGATAGATACACTTGATTTTTTAAAGCGTCAAAGCTAAAAGAGATGTTTCAAAACGTTATGTAGCTCCGGCCAGGACAGTGTACATGATACCATAAATACGTTAAGAATTATTAATCTTTAATATCCACCACCACAGTCAAAATAACGTAACTTATCGTAGTGTACAAAATTAATTTAGAATCAAAATATTTCTACCTTAGTTGTTTCTAATTAAAATTGCCCGGTTATCCTTGTATAGGCAAGCAACGCCGCGAGAAACGGCTAGTTTATTCCTATCAACCACATTATTATAAATTCAACATTTAAGTATGGATTCAAGTGTAATAATGTTTTTAATTGTATAAAATTAAATATTAAATGTCTGTGTTTTTTCCTTACACCGTCGATGAGAAAAAAAACAACATCATACCTAATATTTACTTACATACCTCCCATCAGGAGTAAAAGGGCGCGGGTTTAAATCCAGGTTCAGGTATGCACCTCTAAGTTTTTCACTGATGTGCATATTAAAATTGATTACCACATGCTTAAAAACGGCGAAGGAAAACATCGTGAGACCTGCTTGTCGGAGAAGTTAAATAACTTTCAAAGTTAAGTGAAGTCCCGAACCTGCAATTTGGCCAGCGTGGTGGACTATGGCCTATGCCCCCTTCATAGGGGAGACCCGTGCCCAACTGTGGGACGCTATGGGTTGAAATGACCTACCATCAACATAAATAAAAATAAAATGTAAAAGAAATATTTCATACAACACATGACACATTTCGGAGAGTGTGCAATGGAATTACACAATATGATTCCGCCATCCACATCACACCATCGGACAAGTAGAGATACGGACAGACGACACCAGTACATTGTAAAGGTTCCCAAGGCTCGCACGAAACGCTTCGCGTCTACTTTTATTATGCAAACTGCTAGATTGTGGAACTCGCTGCCGACTTCTCTATTTAATGATAACTACAATCTGGGTGTTTTCAAGTCACGAGTAAATAGGTTTCTTTAAGGCTAGAGTGCCTCATCTTAGGCCGTATCATCGCTTTACATCAGGCAAGTTGCGGCCAAACGCAAGCCATTTTTCTACTATAAAAAAATGTTATTTGTTATACAAGAGTGCAAAGTTATTTTTTAACCGCGTGCTTACTTTTGAAGAACGAGATCGAGATTGAAGAACGATTTTAAAATTAAAAATTACAATTCTGAGCGTTAGCGAGGGAGTGCAACACGTAACTTTCATCCCACCTCAGCGAGGAAATGACTAAATACGAAAAATAAAAAAAATTAATTACTCATTTTATTTTTTCATATTTTTTTCACAAGGTTTTAACAATATGACGTGTAAAGATAATGGCGCGTGCAAAACAAATTAAAAAAAAAGTACAGCAAAAAGGTTCCGAGTCTGTGTTTTTAACAAAATAAAAAAGGTTGTATGATGAATTCGGCACCATAGAGGTAGAAGTAACTAGGTCGAATGAGGTTTTTAATTCACAAACTTAGTGCACACGATATTCTAAATTCAAACTTACTTTATTCTCTAGCGGATACAAACGGCTTTTGCACTCAGATATCGAATAGCAGAAATACTCTTTCCGAGATGGTGGGATGAAAATGTAATTAACTCTATTATAAATTGATATCCGTGGTACATCGTCTCAAGAACGTGTCCCAAGAGTTGTATCCTCACTGACATTCTTTGAGCAATTAATGAGCCAGCTCTCTTCGCCTTAGTATCGTCGATAAGCTTAGAAACAATATCAATAAAAAATATATTCGAAAACTAATTTTTTTAAATAAATTCGTAATAAAGTATGCAAAGTCCCATTTTTACTGCTTATACATATGATTATAATAAATAAGTGATTACTAAGTAATGTAATAACATTAAGAAAAATTAGCCAAGTGCTTTCAGTATCTATACAATATTAGTTCAAGTTTCTAACTAATGTCGTTATTACTGTCTAGCAAAAAGCGTCAGAAAAACTCGTTTGTTGATTTATTTAAATTTTAGCCCCCCCCCCCCCCCCCATTAAATACCTATTTTATTAATATTTAGTAACCCATCAGTGAATATATAACTAAATATTCTGTAATTATTCCACATCTGTATTTATTTATTTTTTGTAAAAATAGTATTTTTGTTTTTTTTTTGTAAAAAAAGTATTTTTGCCACTTCCTATAGATAAAAAAATAAGTTTGTTATATGGGAGCCACCCTTGAATATTTTATTCTGTTTTTGTATTTTTTGTTATAGCGGCTACAAAGATACAAAATCTGTGAAAGCTGTTCATGAGACAGCCTGCTGACAGACGGACGGACGAACGATCAGCGAAGTCATAATACGGAACTCTAAAATGAATTTATAAATTTTAAAATTAATCCTCTTAAGAGGCCGTATAAACTAGCGATCGAATACAATTTGTAAATAATCATTTTACAGCTTTAAGAGTATCACCGACCCTTCACTGTTTTCTTGTTTCTGATAGAATTTTCGTTACGCGGCGTACCTCTTATCACCCCCTAAATTATAACCTAAGTTTTTGTTATTGGTGTCAATCGCTTCACTATAATGTACTTTAGGCCCACACGTTTTATTATTTTGGAAAAAGTTATTGAATTTTGCATAATAAAGGCTTTTAATAGGCATCGTTTCAGCGCACAAATTTGACTGCGTAGGAAGCTTGTAACTTTTTAGTGAAATAAAAGACAGAAAAATATAAAACGGTAAAGCCTAGTAAACAATGTGTTAGTTATGTGAAAAAAACCCACTGGAATCGGACAACAATAAAAGGTAGTAAAGAGCTATATCTTATTGTATGGACAAGTTGGCGGTCTATAGCTGTCTTGCTATGAAGTAGCAAATGATGAGTTTGAATCTGTAAATCCCTAAACAAAATTTACATAAGCATTATGTATGAACCGGTGATTTAAAGAATTTCCTTCAAAAATGATAAGTAAACACGATTAGATACTCCATTAAAAGCATATGATACGTCTTATTAGTAAATACGTTACTAAAGAGAGATAGTGAACGCTGAAACTGCAAGAAAAAATTCGTGTATCACTCATGGACTGCCGCGGAAAAGCTATTACATACGCATACGTCTCGCAGGCACACAACCACCGTGCCAAAGTCTGCCGAACTGAAACGACGTTAGACGATGCACGGCTCTCAACGCCGGACCACTCTGCCGTCTGTCGGAGGGGCGGGTTTATTTTCGTTACGGAATTTCTTGATTCGGTAGCAGCGTTCAACGCCCGCGATAAAACCTATGCAATAGCTTAAAAGAGATCGCAGGTGATCTTAAAAATGGCTGCAAAATTAATTAATACATTGCGAACTTCCTCCTTTCTGAAGTCGGTTAAAAAGAATATTGTACCAAGGTTATTTAGGAAACAAAATATGCGACAAAAAATTCGGTTTCGTTTCCGCGTTTTTATATTCTTTTTATACTTAATTTGATATAATACATTTAATAATTATTTATAATCATTTATTTAAATTATATTCATCTAATATGCCTATTGCTTATTAAATATGTTTCAAATTAATACTAGATGCGCCTCGCGACTTCATCCGTGATGGAATTTTTATGATTATTTTATCTGCGATGAAAAATATACTATTAAAGTAATCACTGTCCGAAATTCGTTGAAAACATTTTTTTGGAATTATTTTTATCAAAAAATGTCCTTAATTTTTTTAATTTTGATGTACCCAGTGTCACTCTCACGACAAAAACGAATCTATTGACACCGCTCACATAAAAATACGACACTCCGTTTAGGCTCTAGGGCGTGCCAAAGAAATATACATATTTACATGCACTCAAAAAACATATCCCTTCTTCTCTCTAGTCGGGTAAATACACAGTCCGTTTTTATACAATTTTCTTACATAAACAAAAATTATAAAATCAAGATTAACTCTATATAATCGTACAATCGTATATAATAGCAAAAAGTTATAATTATTTTTATATTCAATAATAAAAAAGTATTTGTGCTCTATGGAATGATAGTAATCACGTAATTAGCGAATAATTAATGCTCTGCTAATTTTGATAATTACTATAATTATCAAAATTAGCAATTGTCGCATTTAAATACCTATTTATATTCATTTAGTTTTTGTGTGTTAAAATTATATCAAGGTCTTTAAGTAGGAAGCTGTAAAAAAATATAAGTGTTTTCAGTTAATTTTGTAAATATGTGACCTACTGGGAAAACAATCCCGTGCAAACAAAAGTAAGATAAGACAACTCTTTATTAAAAACCAGCTTATGCACTAATTCAAAAATAAAAACAGCCTTATCGCTTAAAGCAATCTCTTATAGGCAACCATGCACGTACAAGATATTACAAAAACTAGAGCGGCCTTAGCAAAGTAAACATCATAACATATAAGTACTAAACATAACTAAATATTAGTTAGGAATATGAGTTTAATAAGAATAATAAGTTTATTAGTTAGGGAATTCTATTACTAAAACAAATATATTTCTAGGTTATACAATTGATAACACAATAAGTCATAAATCTCACATCGATAAAATTTGCAACAAAATGGCAAGTGGTAATTATGCTTTATTTAAACTCAAGCCATTATTAGATAAAAAGTCACTCATCTCTGTCTATTATGCATACGTTCAATCTATAATAAGATACGCTATAACTGTTTGGGGAAACGCTAAAGATATCAAAAAAGTTTTAAAATGTCAGAAACAATCTATAAGAACAATTAATGGTTTGAAAAAACGTAGTCCTGCGAGAATACACTTTAAAAATGATAAAATAATTACAGTTATATCACTTTATATTTATAGTAGTTTATTAGAGGTACACGAGGATACGGAAATACGGGAAAAAAGAATTTCACGTAATAATAAAAAAGGGCGAGTCCTGCCTGTCAACAGATTATCTAAGTGTAAGAAACAGGGACTTTACACCAAAATATTAATGTACAACAAATTACCGAATAGCGTGATGGAACTCAATTTTAAAATATTTAAACAAAAATTAAAATATTTTTTTAAAGAAATCCTTTTTATAAACTCAGTGAATATATGTCAATGAATGAACAACAATTACAAAATGTTAGTAATAGGTAAATAAATAAATGACAATGTAAATGTATAATATAATAACTATTTGTTCTTAGAACTATAAAAGTATTTATAAGTTAAGTTTATTTTTAAAGTAAGTATTAATAATGAAAATGTAAGAAGACTTGTCTGTAGCGAATGTTATTTAAAGGCCAATAAATATTTTTTATTCTTATTCTTAAAAATAGATAAAGTAGTTAACATAATTTAGAAATCAATATATTATTATACCCAACGATATATTTATCTAAGATCTTAAAGATATAAGTATCTTTTTGTAAAATCAGTTTAGGCGTCACTAAGAAATTGGTAAACAAACATTAACATAGTTCTTTTAAGACAACATGTTACTACCGATTTCCTCTACGGCAGGCAACGATACAACTTTTGTAGTAATAACGATTTAAAATCAAACCTCTTGATCGATTTTGACAAAAATTTATTAGAAGGTATATACTATTTCAAATTAAAAAAGTATTTTTCAAATAAGTCGACCGTCTTCGAGAAATCAGGTCATAAAATAATATGTTTTTTTTTTGGATAGAAGGGTCATAAAGAGTTTTAATATGTAATATTATTGTTATTTTATAAGTAAATAGCTGTGCCCCGCGGTTTCACCCGCGTAGTTCCACATTGGATTGTCGAGATAATGGGGGAACTACTTTATTGAAGTCGGTTAAAAAGTATCCTATGTCCTTTCCCGGGGTCCAATCTACTTTTGCACCAAATTTCATCCAGACCGGTTCAGTGGTTTTGGCGTGAAAGCGAAACAGACAGACAGACAGAGTTACTTTCGCATTTATAATATTAGTTAAAATTATATTTAAATAATAATAGTGCAGTAGAATTGAGTAGCTACACCTTATTGGAAAAATATGTAAAAAAAATAACGTCGTATCTGTCTGCACGGAAAAAAAGATGTCTCCAGTCAAAGCAATATCTACTCAGTCAAGACAATGTAGTTTCATATATGGGGAAAACAATATACTTTTGATTTAAGCAAATTATTGTTTCTTGAAGATAAAGTATTCTTGATCTGATAAAAAAATACTTATATTAAAGAAATATATACTTGGATGGAAACATGTCCGAGAATATTGATATTCTCTGTTAAAGATTATTTTTTTCTGTGTGTCATTCTGCATTTTTGAAGTCTGTTAAACATATTAATAATATTTTTATATTTATAATATTTTTATGGGTAATTAATATGAGTCTCAGAAACGTGAAATCCAAAAAAAAATAAAAAAAATTGTCTATGCGCTCTAGAATTTATAAAAAATTGCCAGACGAAGGTGGTGGCCAAGTAATTAGCGTTTATGGTTAATTATATTAAATCCGTGATAAACTTGGCATCAATTCATTTGATTATTAATAATTGCTGTACTAATCTTAACTGACTATATTAATAATCGGCCAAGTGCGAGTCGGACTCGCACACAAATACCGTGCCATTACTTCACTTACATTTCTACAACATTAGTTCATGTTTCTACTTGTTGTCTTTATAATTATCAAGCAAAAAAACGACAAACATCACGTTCGTTTTTAGAAAATATCTGCTATATCGCCAATAGAAATTAACAATCTGTAAAAGTTTCAACTGTCTAGCTATTACGGTTCATGAGATACAGCCTGCTGACAGACGAACGGATGGCGAAGTTTTATTAATATAGTCTCGTTTTTAACTTTTAGGTACGGAACCCTAAAATACTGAGACAATGGGATGGTCAACGACAAATTAAACGTTTATAAATTTAAGTTTAAGCATTGACACGATATCAAAGTGTCAACTATCAAATATTGTAATTGTTATTTTAGTTTGACCCACATTCGTTTTATCAGAATCGATCCAGGGGGGCTATCGGCTATCAGTATTGCTTACAGTATTGCTATAGTCTTGAAAGCAATACTGTAGTTTAGTATCGGCTACGAAAGCAAGACCTTAGTATTGCTTTCAGCAAAGCGATGACAATTTTCAAAACAAAAGCGAACAAAAGATCGCAATGACTCCATATATTTGACAGATATTGGCATCTGCTAGCGCGATGTAAGTACTACAGCTTTGAGTCTAGACATCGCCATCGTCATAGCTTTGAAAGCAAATAGCCGATAGCCCCGCTGTAGTTCGTAGATCAACAAGTGATGCCTACATCTATCTATCTATGTATACAAAAGAGTAAGTCCTGACTGACTGGTATTATCTAGGAATCATAGCCTTAATCACTGAACCTAGAGACATGAAATTTGCTACGCGCATTTGTTATAGAGTATAGGAGCGTACTAAAAAAGTCAAATGGGGGGTTCAAATTTTTTATTTTGAAACATATTTGATTTCATTTTAACTCGCAGCAAACGCCGGGGGTGACAGCTAGTAGTCTTGTATAAAAATACTTAAGAAGTTCGGGCGAGGTGTCATGTCAACAAAAATGATCACCGACCCTTCACTGTTTTCGTGTTTCTGATAGAATTTTCGTTACGAGGCCTACCTCTTTTCACCCACTAAATTGTTAAGTATTTTTTTGTTATTGATGTCAATCGCTTCACTATACATTATATATAGACCTACACATTTATTATTTTCAAAAAGTTATAAAATTCTGCATAATTAAGGCTTATAATAGGCATCGTATCAACGCAACAATATGACTGCTTACGAAGCCTGTAACTTGTGATATAAAAGACAGAAAAAAATATCGGTAAAGCCTAGTAAATAATACGTTAGTTGTGTGAAAAAAAAACCACAGTAATCGGATAACATTAAAAAGTAGTAGAAAACAGCTAAAAAAGAAGTTATAAAAAAATAAACTTACCGTTCCTCAACTGTCAAATTTGCCAGCTCCGGTACCCAACACCAATGCTCCTCAGGCGCGATCGTCATAAAAATTTGCGAAAAATACACAAACGCCACAAAAAAAGCAAATGGTATCATTAATAAAAACAAAATCTTCTGATAAAGTCCAAATTCTCCTATATATGGCAACAAATCATCGAAATCCGACGCTTTTTTTTCGCCCTTTCTATCTTCTAAATTATTATTAGTGGCTATGTTTTCTGGTATTCTACTGGCAACATCTGATCTGTCAGTTTCGTAGCCCTTGTTAACGAAGCCTAAGTCTATGTTTGACAGATTGCTGGGTTTTGACAGATTGTTGTTGTGATTTGACAGATTTTGGTTGTCTGTGGTTGTGTTTTGGCGGGAGTCGTCTTCTTGCTCGACGTAGCTTGGGGTTCGTTCCTGAGGTGCCATTTTTTCGCGATTTTTTTTTTGCTTTTTTTATTATATTATGTGCATGCTATGTAAGTCTGGTTTCATCTGAAACGAAATAAAAAAAAATATTAGATCATCATGTAAATTCTTCATTAAAACGTCAAGAATAAATTAGCATTTGCGATTTTTTTGCGAGAAACTTAAAGAATTCACTAAGTTTGGTGACACTACGAAAATATATTTTTTTAGGTCTTTATTTGGAAAAAATAAATAACGATCAACGCTTTTATTGTAGTCACTCAAAACTCGAAAATACGTAAATATAAATTTTAATGTACATGTAGTGGCCTTATCGCTAAAAGCTACCTTTAACGGGCAACCCTTGGATGGGGACTTTTGAAAAAAATATATGTATAGGACGAAACTGAACTTTTAGAAAGTTGATTTCGTCAATTCATACCATTACACTTCTTTTTATTTTTCAAAAACTAAATTGTATTTAGCAGAAACTGTTTGTACAGGGGCTGACTGAATCTGAATGGTTTTGAAGTCTCGAGTGAATCGGTTCCTTCAAGTCAACCGCGGCACATATAAGACCGCGTTATATTGCTTTACATCAAACCAGTTGCGGTCAAACGCAAACCTATAAAAAAAATCGGCCAAGTGCGAGTTGGACGCAGACTCTGCGTGCAAGAGCTAATAGGCCATTATAAAATTATTGATATCGAGGAAAAAAACACTTTTGTTGTATGAATTATTAAATTTAATATTATTTATTTTATTTAGTTTTTAGTATTTGTTGTTAAAGCGGCAACAGAATTATATCATCTTCCCACTCCATACGGGAGATCCGTGCCCAGCACTGTGGCCCTATGAGTTCATCATCATCATCATCATCGTCAGCCAGAAGACGTCCACTGCTGAACATAGGCCCTTAGAACGCCATTCCGAACGACAAGCTGCCAATTGCTTCCACTGGTTACTTGTAACTTTTACTATGTCGTCGGTCCACCTAGTGGGAGAGCTACCTACACTGCGTCTTCCAGTTCGTGGTCGCCACTCAAGAACTACGTTGCGTCTTCCAGTTCGTGGTCGCCACTCAAGAACCTTTCTTCCCCATCGGTCCTTCGATCGATGTGTTGATAGGATGAGTTCATACGATGAAAATGATATTTTTGCATACAAATAACCGCAATAGATTTTATATTTTTTACTAAACGATCTCTGTAGTGGAAGTAAGCATTGTTATTTGAAACAAAGGTCCCATTTTGCTTTTATTAGAATGTAAAATAAAATAACTGTAAAATGCGGTTACTGAATTGCAATTTAGGTGATTCAAAAATAATTTATTGATATTGCAAAACGGACAAGAGCCTTTATTAACAAAAACAAAATGACTAACTATGATAAGAGAAAAAATATAGCAGAAAGATTACCTGTAGACCATTTGAGATATACAGATAATCCAAACATTATACCCAAAAAAAAAATTTTTATGTAGTCTGTGGTCTAAGTTTCCAAAAAATTTGGACCTTTGCTCCTATTGAAGGCCCGTAGTCCAACTGGCTCGACAGTGAAGTTTGACCCCTATCCCTCTATTAATACCTGTTAAGAAAGACGCAGGTCTGTCAAGGAAGAAATCCTTGGATATGGTTTTTTAAGCATGTTTTTAAGTTTTTTTTTTTTATTGGTTCAAGCGAATATAAGTAACCAGACGCTTGGATCGATATATATTTATCAAAATTTAAGACTTCTTCGGCAGAAAAAAAAACTACGATATTATAACTTTTTTTATTTTAGATCAAAAGTACTGAAACGAGGTAAAATTTGGATGAGACAAACTGGAAAAAAATGCTTTTAAAACACATTTTTTCATCGTTTCACTTTTACTACGAGACTAACTCTGAATTGGAGAAAATACAGCCGTTTCATACATTAACTCAACAACTTTTTTTTATCCTTCACAGCTGGGCATTTGACCACAAGTTCGCACGATCACGGAAGTCAACGATACTGTAACCCTAGAGGGAGCAGTGGACGTCTGGAATACACTGGTGCTCAAGGAAGGCTGCCGGAACACATCGTAAGGTGCTTGGCGACAGATTGCAATTTAAGCCGTTAAATTGTGTGGGACAGCTGTATTTTTTTTCTCGAATTCAGTTTTGGTCCCATAATGAAATTTCTTTGTAATCATTAGTATAGTAACCCTCTTTCGGTTTAGTACACCCCTAACTAATATATTAATAGTAAATAAAATAAATCAGTCAAGAGCGTGTCAATTCCAGCACAATCTATAGTTCCATTTGCAGTCCGACAAAACTGAATTAAGCCAAAATAATAAGACAAGGCTGATTTTGATAATATAAATTAAGAACAACACATAAAATTGATTTCCTTTTACTTAAACTAAACTAAGTGAAACTGATATTTAAAAATTTCGCAATTTTTAAGTAACTTAACGTGTAAAAAATATGAAACACTTAATAATATTATCAAATATTAATACAAAATTACTTTAGCAAAAAATTAAAAGAAAAATAATAATTATATTTTTTTAAACATTTTGTGAAAGTTACTTGCAATAAAAATTACCAGTAAGGTGAACTATTAACGATTGTGTGCTCTAGACGTCTACTCGTGAATGCTTCTGAAGCTATGCTATGCTACGCTTTTTGTTGATATCCAGCTGGAATAAGAAACTAAGCCAAAAACCTTCTTTGAAGAAATCAACGACGACTAAAATGTTCTAGAACCTGTATACCAAATTTAGTAAAAAAGAGAAGAGTTTACGTATTTGCATTTTATCTTTACGCGAGTGCCAACATCCTGACATAAATACCTACACAATGATAGTGAAGATATATTCTCCGATTTCTCATAGATAAAGGGTAGCTGTACTTCCAATTGTTCCCTTATAATTTTTATCAAAAACGTTCTTGTAGTAGTACTGTACTGGGTACTGGGTACGCTGCACACTTGTGGCAGTTTAGAGCGTTTGAATAATTTGTGCATCTTTACTAGAGGTATAACTATAACTACTAATTCATTGTTTTATTTATACTTTTAAGTTTTATTTTAAAATATATATGTGCACATCAGTTAGTATTTTAAGGTGCAAGCAAATTCCACTATAGACATCAAGATGCTTTTTCGCTCCATTACTTAGAATTTGCTCGTAAGTTGAAAGTATCATCAACAGCTATCGCATTTGAATAACACCCACCGCTCGAAACAAACTTGCAATAACTGTAAACATGTGGTTAAAAACGACTTAAAAAAATAACTGCTAAATCTCTAAACCTGTGTATCATCCTTATTTTCAACATTATTTCCAGTGTCACTCTCGCGACTAAGACGAATCTATCGACACCACTCACATAAAAATACGACCAGCTGTTTAGGCTCTAGGATGTGACAAAGAAATATACATACATACATACACTCGAAAAACATAAAACTTCTTCTTTCGCGGTCGGGTAAAAAATCTTACAGCATCGCTCGCATCGCCTCGCTTTATAGTACGTATATGAGTAAGCATCCTTAGTATTTCGGCGAGTGCTAATAAATAGCCTGCAATTTGAAAGTAGGTTAGGTTCCAAACAGGGCTCGGCTGACTTAGGCAATGGCTTACAATTTACAATTTCTGAAGGGCAGACCATTTAGATAAACCATCTCGTGTCTAGTGTTTGCCATTTTTGACCTTCATCCAATAAGAATAAGGTTCTACGTTCATCTTGTATGTCTTTTTTTTGAGTTTGTTCATCAATATTGTCCCCAATTCGGCCAAAAACACTGACTAAACTAAAAGTTCCTAAATTATATCCATTCTTTTCTCACTTGTTGAAACAAAAAGAGACGAGACAATTTCAGAACTGTCAAATTATGTTAGTTTAGTAAGTTTGGCCTGACAGAATAGAGGTCTTTGTCTAATAGAGAGCCGATTTTACAAAATCTTTTTTATTTCGAAAGGGTAATAATCGGTAGTAATTCATACTCCCGTTTGTTCTTTTACTAGGGGAGCCCGGAGTGCTAAATGAGTTACTCGTGCGTCGTAGAGATCTATTAGACTTTGAATTTTTGATGATAGGAAGAAGTAAATATTATAAATGTTTAATTTATAATATTATATATACATATACATATACTATGCATGGAAATAAATAGACAAATTCTCTGCTAATAATTATAAGAAACATATTTTAAGCATCTAGAAGGCTATGTAGTATTTTATTGTCAAGAAAACCAAAACAAGGAGTTTTCCATAATATGTTAATCTGACACGATCGAGTAGTTCACAAAATCCCCTCTTAGGCTCCCGGTCGGCTCGGTCTATTTGTTTGAGATATGGATAATATTTTTTTATTCTAAATAATAATATTAATTAATTCCATAATATTAAGATAATACCATTAACTTATGATCTAATAATAATATGGGACAACATCCACACAAAGGTGTTCAGGTCCCAAACTAGGCGAAGCCTGCGCTATGGTAACCTGATCACTGATATACATACTTAAATATATACATAAACACCCAGACACAGGTCAGACAGACATGTTCATGCACACAAATGTTTAACCTGTCCTTGGATCGAACCTGGGACCAGCGGCGCAGAAGCCAGGGTAGCTACTAACTGCGCCCACCGGCCATTAACAATCTGATGATGGAATCTGAATCTGAATGAAATAAAGGACAAACAAACGTAAAGTAAATGTTGCGTTCAGAATTAAAGTAAGTTTTTACTTTTTCTATACATACTGTCAAAAAAGAAGAAGTACTTACTCAATCGGACTTTTTTGTTACCTATCCTTGAATTTCTCAGAGACGGCTGGACCGATTTGTTTTTTTTTTTTTGTTAATTAGGTATGCTTTTCGTGTAGTCACATTGAAAGGACTTGTTTCATTTTCGGCCAGCACGGTGTACGTCTATCAGAAAATGTCTTAATATGTTTTTAAAATTGTGTATTAATGAAATTGTGCATCAGTTGCCTACTTCATTGTGTACCAAAATATCTAATTTCTTTGAATTATGTGGAATTATGAATTCCCGGGATTTTTTTTGTCCTACGTTGATTCCAATGGCCATATTGGTCTATCAATTGTATTATCCATCACAAATGTCAAAATTGACACATCAAAACGCGAAAATGGCCTTTTTGCGTACATAAGGTAAGAAATATTTTGATTCGATATTAATTTTGTACGCTGCGATAAGTTACGTTATTTTGAATTTGGTTGATATACCTATTAAAGATTAATAATCTCTAACGTATTTATGGATTCATGTACAGTGTCCTGGCCGGACCTCCATACATTATTGAAACATCTCTTCTATCAAAATCAAATAAGACGATTTATTTTTAACTGGTAATGACTGAATAAATTCTATCAGCGGCTGCCGTACAGGAAAACGTACTCACTTTAAAAAAAGAAAGTACTATTTAATATAAAAATATTCATATTATTTCGACAAGGTACGTGGAGGCATACATACACACGACTCACTCTACTTTTATCAAAATATAACTTGTTTGAAGTCAGTTAAAAAATGGCTAAACAGTTTTGTTATCAACAAAGAACATATTAAAATTTAATTGTCGTAGAATCGTGTATATATCTAATCAACATACCAAAATTATTGTTTCACTAAATTACATCTGTTTAGGTAAATTTTATCCACCACCTATTCTCGAAAATAACATTATTATAAACCTAAACACGTAAAAAATAGAGCTCATAATTATCTAAATACAAAAGGTGGAACAAATTCGTTCATAAAAATTTGCCAAACTATATCTGCGTCTGATAAAATTTTAATAACGCGCGAATTCAATAGGAAATGCATTTTAACAGCGGCATATACAACTTTGTAGTAATAAAAATTGCCAAGATTTACATACGGTTGATGGAATTGTATCTAGCTCTTATTTACTCAACATAAGGTTTAATTTTGTTTGACGTTTGAGTTGATTGTTTGTATCATTATGTTGGTGCGAATGACAATGACCTCGATGAGTAGTGTTCACGACGGTGTGCTATTGTACAAGTAATTATTTTATATTCGTTGTGATCTGTGAAATTGTGGATACGGCAATTAGTTAAAAAGCCCATATCATTATTATACATGGTCTTCTGTAAGGAGTGTACTAATCCGAAAGAAAGTTTACTGTAGGTACTAATCATGACATTTAATTATAATTTGTGAAAATAAAATAGGTTGTTTCTAAAAGAAAAAAAATTAGATATTCTTGTATCGGGTGGGTGACAAACAGGAAAAAATAATTCCTCTCTGTCCTCTTTTTATTTATAGAGGGACAGAAAGGAATTTTTATTAATGATTGTCACCTTGCGCGGACAGACAAATATAAATCGATATATTTGCATCTTTGCTTCAAATCTGATTATCAAATCAAATATGCTTTATTTCGGGTGACATGACCAAATTCGCAATTTAATATTATAGCACACCTAATATTACGACGGTACTTTGCAAATTTCAAACTGTCTTTGTACCAAAAATCCAATAAGTCCCTAACTTGGTTGGAAAGGAAAGGACGAACGAACAAACTAAGAAACAAAAAAACAACCTAAATAAATAAATAAAGAAAAAACAACAAACACAATTTTGCATTGGATAATAATGTGCGTATATAGTACACATTAGCTTAATCAATGCAGTTCAAATATTATCATGGACGCGAATAGATCCATAAAATAATAATATTAGTTTAATTATTAGTATAATGGAGACAGGTTTTTTTTTAATGAAATACAAATCACATCACATTACACTAATATTAGTAAGGCGAAAGTTTGTATGTGTGTGTGTTTCTTTGTTCCTCCTTCACGCTCAAACGGCTAAACGGATTTTAGAGAAATTTGGCACGCAGACAGCTTATACCTTGGATTAACACATAGATTACTTCTTATCCCGGAAAATTGAAGTGTTCTCATGTGATTATCAAATATGCACCGCGGGCCGCAGCCAGTAAATGATAAAACTTAGACACACGTTATTTTGTATTATTCATTTACATGCGTGGTTGCCTGGAAGAGATCGCTTTAAGCGAAAAGGCCACCATTAAAAAACGTAGTATATCTTAAACTTGTTATAATTATTTTAATGTGAAACTGGTTTATTAATAAATAGTTGTTTTAACTTACAGACGGGTAACGTAATGCCACATCTAATGTCAAATTTCGTACATCCCATGAACTGCACCTTGGCTACTGAGGCAAGCATTATATCCAAGCAACTAGCCGAGGCCTGAGTAATCACTCTATTTTAATTTAACTACTTCTATATTATATTAGAATCTGTTATTAATTCTATTCGTTTATTAGTTCGATCGACGCGTTGAATTTTAGCTTATCGCGGCTTATATAGAGTATAGATATACTCTCTTTTATATACGATGTGTAACAGAAAGGTATGACAATGCTTAGGGGTGTTAGTCTAAACATCAAAGTGAACTTATTGTAGAATAATATTTTTTTAAATTAAAAAAACTTATATTAGGGATTCCAAACAAAATTTGGTCACGTGATCGGCCAAGTTGTATGGAGGACGAAATAGCATTAGCATAATTTTGCTAAATTTAAGAAAAACTGCTCCGATAACTATTCCTATGGCTACTGGCTACTGACTACCGACTACCGACTACTGACCACTGACCACTGAACACTGACCACTGACCACTGACCACTGACCACTGACCACTGACCACTGACCACTGACCACTGACCACTGACCACTGACCACTGACCACTGACCACTGACCACTGACCACTGACCACTGACCACTGACCACTGACCACTGACCACTGACCACTGACCACTGACCACTGACTACCGATTATTGGCTACTGGCAACCGATTATTGGCTACTGGCTACTGTGGCTAGCAGTATGCCTTACTAACTAACCGAGGCTTTTCAATCACTCAATTATAATTTACCTTCTGTCATTATATGATAATCTATAATTATTTAAGTTTATTGGTTCGATCGGGCCGTTGTATTTGTGGGAATCAGATTAGTGGGTCACCTACATTATCGTTTTCTTGCTAACAGAACATTCGATTATATTTATTTTCAAACCGATTTTAAAATAGGTGGTAGTTATTAATTTCATTAAATGTTAGTGACGGCCAGCTTTAATTCGGCGGGGCCCTATCAGTGATTTTATTATGAAAATTTCACTAGACCAATTTTGATAAAATATACAATAAAAAACCTACTACGTAGGAAACATAAAGAAGAATTTTCTAATGAACAAAAGATTCCAAAAAACCTATATTTTTTTTCTAAAGATACCAGTAGATAAGACACCTAAAAAAGACCAAAAAATTTTTTTATCAAAATTAACAATTTTTAAGAAAATACTTTGATAAAATCCAACCTCAAAAACCTCGCCCATCAAAATCAGTCCACACCAGTTAACTGTAAATATTTGTAAAAAAAAAACTTTACTTTTTTTTACTGTGTTTTTTTTTCAATTTTACTTTTTTTTTGTCTGAAAGAGTTAGTTAGTTAGACATTCATTCATCAGGCAGTCGGGTTAAAAAAAACTCTTCCTTCTCTTTGTTATAAAAAACCTCGTTTTCAAAACCGGCCGCAGTGATTGTTGTAATTCTAGAATAATCTAAATATAGATATTACAACAAATTATTAATAATATTCAATTAAACGAGGAAATGAACAAAAACTGGTTTATAAAAAAAAAAAACATGAAATCCGCAATGTCTTGTATACAGGGTTGTATGTTCTAAGCCGAAAGGGGGTTACTAAACTTTACTTTTTTATTAACCATAAAATGGATCTTTCATGTTGTCCAATAAAGAATTTTTTATTTTATTTATTTTTTATTTAAACTCATCATTACAAACAACTTTCATTATGGGACCAACCCTAAAATCGAGAAAAAAAATCTGATGTTCCAAAGAAAAAGTTTATCGGTTTTCGACAAAATGTATGGAGCAGCTGATTTTTTTTTTCGAACTCAGAGTTGGTCCCATAGTGAAAGCTATTCGTTAGGGCATGTATAAGGACCCCCTTTCGGCTTAGAACACCCTTAGTATAATCCTGTATATTTCGTTAATTTGCATACATAACTTTATTGTAATTAAAACTTTGTTACATATATATGAACTTAAGTATTTCTAATCCCACGCATAAATAATAAAACGCTAAAATGTGTTAGTTGGTTTGTTTGTTCGTGTCCTCTGTAACCAAGGGAAGGTTGGACTTAATTTTTAAAATATTAAAAACAAAATTAAAATGATTTAATACCCGATTGCGAAATAAAGAGGGTTATGATTTTCGAGTGTATGCATGTATATTTCTTTGACACGCCCTAGAGCCTAAAATGCTTGTCGTATTTTAATGTGAGTGATGTCAATAGATTCGTCTTAGTCGTGAGAGTGACTCTGGGTACACCAAAATTAAAAAAGAAAGAAATTAAAGATTATACACAGGTTTAACGATTTAGCAGTCGGGTTTTGACGAACTCGCTTCTAAGCACTTATTTCAAAGAAATCCTTGTTATAAACTCAATGAATGCATATCAATGCATCTTGTCGAATCATCGCTCTTGTCTAACAAAATTAGATTATTAACTTAAGAAATAAATCACAATGTAAATATATAATATATTAAATATATGTTATGAGAAATATAAAACTATTTAAATACGTTTTTTAATTAATTAATAATTCAAATGTAACAAGACTCGCCTGTAACGAACGTTGTTTAAAGGCCATAAAATAGTTTCCTTTTTCTTGGAAAAGGAAACTATTTTATATATCCCGAGCGAAGCCGCGGGTAAAAGTTACAGACATGCCTGTATATATGTTTATAAATTTGTCAATCCTACATGTTTGTTTGTAACTCTTTGATTAAAAAAAAAACAGCTGAACGAATTTGGTTGGAATTCGGCATGATAGCTTACGTCATGGATTGATACAAAACATACTTTTAATCCTGGAAAAATGCAGTGTTCCCGTGGGATAGCTAATTTTATTTCCCCGGGTAACAGCTAGTACAAAGTATAGGTATTGTAGGGTTCCGTAGTATCAGTTATTTCAGAGTGTATAGCCTGGAAGAGATCGCTATTAGCGATAAGACCGCCGCTCGTTCAAATTCAAATTCAAATATAACGTTATTGTACACTAAAAATATACATATACATTTCAAACAGATATCATAACACATTGGCAGTACATTGGGCGGCCTTATCGCCTAAAGCGATTTCTTCCAGGCAACCTTTGGATTGATCGGACTTGATGAGAAAAACACGTCGGTGGTGTACCAATAAATACTTACTAACAAAAAAATATTCGTAACCATAAATTTTATTAAGTTTATTGTAATTATTTATGTGTTTATGTTTATGTTTATGTTTATGTGTTCATACAATCTAGCTATATGTCTATATATTGTTATAATTATTTTACATATCAATATTTACTTTACTCTTTCGTTACGTGGGTCAAAAGCTGAACAATTTTCGTTAAAAATGAGGCCATAGACATTAGTCTGTTCTCTCTTTCGGGCTGCCACCTGAAACAACCTATATAGTATGAGATAGAAGATGACAGATTTTTCGAGTTTTCATATTATATACGAAAAATTAATATATATATATATATATATATATATATATATATATATATAACCATATATTATGATAATTTATGACAATAATATATATTATTTATTATATATTTATTTATTATTTATGTTTTAATATAATGATAATTTGTGACATTTGTATTTGTACTATGAGAAAATTGAATAAAATATTAAAAACATATTATATCATACAATTTTTTTGTCACTATATCGAACCAAAGGTTTTTATTTTTTACCGCTTTCAAAAAGACTTTTTCCTGTATATTTGATGTTTGTGTGTGTGTCTGCAATAAAGAGTTCATTAATTCATTTATTCATTCATTCACTTGATGATTTTTGTAAGTATCTATGTCAGTTTTATTTACTTCGTTCCGAGCTATGAAAACTTAGCTTAGGCTAATAAATAGCTCGAAAACGTTCTATATCTTCTACCGAATTCTAAAAACAGGTTCTCAATTCGTTAGTTTTTTTTCTAAAATGTTTGTTACCTTATTTCTCTAATACGACTAGACTGTTATTTTTTAATGCTTTGATATGATTTAAACCTTGTATAGGTCCATTCAAAATCGCTTAAGAGGTTAGATTTTTAAATCGAAATAGGTAACTAAAAATGTACTATCGGCAAATTTAAATAATATTTTTTTAAAGATTTATTTTAATTTAACCAGTTTGTAATATTGGTATGTCAGAGTTTTATTTCATTTAACCAGTTTGTAATATTGGTATGCCAGAGTTTTATTTCATTTAACCAGTTTGTAATATTGGTATGTCAGAGTTTTATTTCATTTAACCAGTTTGTAATATTGGTATGCCAGAGTTTTATTTCATTTAACCAGTTTGTAATATTGGTATGTCAGAGTTTTATTTCATTTAACCAGTTTGTAATATTGGTATGCCAGAGTTTTATTTCATTTAACCAGTTTGTAATATTGGTATGTCAGAGTTTTATTTCATTTAACCAGTTTGTAATATTGGTATGTCAGAGTTTTATTTCATTTAACCAGTTTGTAATATTGGTATGTCAGAGTTTTATTTCATTTAACCAATTTGTAATATTGGTATGTCAGAGTTTTATTTCATTTAACCAGTTTGTAATATTGGTATGTCAGAGTTTTATTTCATTTAACCAGTTTGTAATATTGGTATGTCAGAGTTTTATTTCATTTAACCAGTTTGTAATATTGGTATGTCAGAGTTTTATTTCATTTAACCAGTTTGTAATATTGGTATGTCAGAGTTTTATTTCATTTAACCAGTTTGTAATATTGGTATGTCAGAGTTTTATTTCATTTAACCAGTTTGTAATATTGGTATGTCAGAGTTTTATTTCATTTAACCAGTTTGTAATATTGGTATGTCAGAGTTTTATTTCATTTAACCAGTTTGTAATATTGGTATGTCAGAGTTTTATTTCATTTAACCAGTTTGTAATATTGGTATGTCAGAGTTTTATTTCATTTAACCAGTTTGTAATATTGGTATGTCAGAGTTTTATTTCATTTAACCAGTTTGTAATATTGGTATGTCAGAGTTTTATTTCATTTAACCAGTTTGTAATATTGGTATGTCAGAGTTTTATTCTTTCAATCTCCGCTATACGAGCAAAAACTTAGCTCAAGCGAAGCAAACGTACAAAAACGTTGTGTTTTCGTCCAAAGTTTTTGTACCGCTTTATATGTTTTTTATGCCATCTTTACCTAAATTAAAATTGGTATGTCAAAACGATGATAAATATAGAATAAAGTATGTAAGTAAGTGTGTAATTAAATAAAATTACACGTAAGTAATGAATGTTATTGGGTTAATGTAATCGTGACTTACTACGGGAAAACCCTAAAATTCTCAGAAATCGTATTTTCATTTTAATTTTGAAAATAACGTATTAGTATATAATAATTATATAGGGTAATCAGTTAGGGGTGTACTAAGCCGAAAGGGGGTCACTATACTCATACTAAGGAATAACTTTCACTATGGGACCAACTTTGAATTCGAGAATTAATATCAGCTGTTACATACAAAAAGTTTATCAGTCGTCGACAAAATGTATGAAACAGCTGATTATTTTTTCTCGAATTTAGAGTTGGTCCCATAGTGAGAGTTGTTCCTTAGGATGAGTATAGATACAATATTCAGCTTAGTACATTATGTGTCAGTCACGGATCTCCCATATGATGGGGATATAGCTCATGGCCCACCACACTAGCCAAGTAACGGGTTGGGGAATTCACTTCAAAAAACTATTTTTTTTAATGCCTTTCATATTTGCTTATCGGAGACGGTTAGTAGAACCTTCTCCTTAATGTTATTCCTTTACAGTAAAAGCAATAACTTTTACTAATATGCTTAGCATTGCATGTATAACTGAGGTACTGGGAACGAACACGCGCCCTAACGCTTGAAAGGCAACGAGTTCACAGACTAGGCACCACTAACCTACAGCTCATTCATTATAATTAAGTAATATTATTCAGACTATTCATTTTGCTATATTTTTTTTTCTTTATCCATCGCTATATTTTTTTCTCTTGTAGTTAGTCATTTCGTACTTCGTAATTAAGGCTGTTGTGTAACATAGAAAATTGTTACAAAAAATCATAGAATCATAGAAAAACTTAACCATCCAAATTCAATGCAAAAGATAAGAGAAAATAAACAATACATACCCGCGTTCCCTTTTCAAAAAAAAACTGGAACACTCAAACTAAACAAAACACTGCACTTCTAAATTCCAAATTCAAAAGTATATTCCAACGGTTCAATCCGCGGCGAATTCTAACCGATTTTTAAATATCACTTTTATTGACGAGTACTAAACGAACGTAAAATTACTCGTTCTAAATTCAAACGCGCAAAATGTCTGAGAGCAAACGCAGCGTCCGCCGCGCCTACCGCTACTGTGGCCGAACGACTCTAGCCTTGCTTTTTAAATAAGTGCATAAACTTCAGCTCGAGTGAGCGGTCAGGTGAAAAGGGACACGGTTTCAATATCAACTTAACTAACTCTAATTAATTAATTACGCTGCCCTCTGGTGCTGGGTTGGAGCATTTGGATTATCGATAGATCTTAAATGGTCTTCTATTTATTGTTATTTTTTTTTTTTAAGAAAAAAATCTAATTCTTTTATTAGTAAAGTTATTAGTTATATTACGTTTGCGAGACTTCAATACGTATTAGAGACGACAATGTTTGCGTTTATACGAACACTTTCAAACAACAATTATTGTTATTTTTTACACGACAGCTAAAAAAGGAGTGTTATGTTTCAGGGTTGTTGTACCTATGCAAGTTTCTAGGTATTTTAGTTAGTATCATGTACGTGCATGGCCTGGAAAATATCGCTTTAGCGATAAGGCCATCTCTTTAAAAACTAACTACATTTATTAGTTTTTACTGTTTTTTCTTTTTTCATTTATTCTTTAGTTTTTTTTAATAAAGAGTTGTTTTAACTTAACTATTACAAAAAAATATAATTAACTTTAATAATAATTAATTAAAATTAGCTATTCAACGTGGCAATTCAGCCGATATAATATTATGGGTACTTTGGGGATCATACATTTAAATAATGGACACTTCTTTGTTCATAAATTTTTTTTCAATACTGAGGCTGAGACTTGATATTTGTTATATTTTTTGACTAAATACATGATGCGACCTCAAAATAGCTAATTTGAAATTGATAGCAAATTTATATGAAACTTCTTTGCTAATAACAGACACTAAAAAATGTCAAGAACTAAGGTGACAGGATTGAAAATGTTAACTAATGGCGCGACTAATCATAAAATTAAGAAAATTGTTAATGTTTCAAAACCCATATCATTACTAAGGAGCACAAATTTGATTTTATTACTTAGCCGTGAACAAGTTATAACCTGCTTAAAACTTAAATTCAACTTAAATATCGCTCGTGTACTTTTTCATACAACCATTATTTCTTGCGTTTTACCGGCACTGACCAATATAACTGACCGTGATTTGTTTTAGAACTATTTTTAATCAGAGCTCTAGCTTTTCTGGTCATTTTAAAATAATGAAAACAGATTATTAAATGGTAACTAAGAAATTCGCAAGTCATTTTATGAAGCCCTAGGGCTTATCGCCACTTGACTTTTAACTAGTCCTATTAATCTGAAGGTTGCCTGGAAGAAATCGCTCAAAACGATAAGGTCACCCAATGTACAATTACTACAATAATTCTTTATATTGTCAGTACAAAAATACGAAACTAAATAATAAAAACAAATAAGATGTCTCAAAACGCGGTCTTATCGCTAACAAGTGATCTCCCCCAGACAACCTCTAAATGTAACTACCAATCTATTTTTTTTTATAAAATTAATGTTTTTATTTTTTTGGTGAGTAATAAAAATAAAACAGCAATTAATTCATTTAATATCGTGAAAGCGTAGTGTCTCATCTTGATCTCAAAGTTTTGTAAGCCAAGTCGTAAAATGTGTCGCCATGCACCTAACGATGTGTTCCGGCAGTCTTCCTTGAGAGCTAGAGTATTCCAGACTAGGCATAGAGCATGCCTAGTCTGGAATACTCTAGCTCTCAGGGAAGACTGCCGGGCCACATCTAGGGCCACAATGTCGCTAACTTCCGTGGTAAAGCGAGCTTGTGGTCTGGAATACAGTGGCTCTCAAGGAAGGCTGCCGGAACACACAGTTAGGTGCTTGGCGACAGATTTTACAACTTGAGGGTGGTAGCTGGCCATGCGAGCGATAGGAAACGCACTACCACCATGCTATGGTTTCCTGACAATGTTTTCCTCCACCGATTTTGATGGGGTAGTTTTGCTGCTACCTTCATTCCGAATGCTCAGTGCACGCACCTGTATTGTAGTAAGGAATTTCGGCGCTTTGCGTCAAATTTATTGTGCGAACTGTCAGATTGAGGAATTTATTGCCGGCTTCTCAATATCTAGTACCTAAAGCAGTGGAGACTTTACTAGGGTTTCTATGGAGATTTACCGCGAACACGATAACCACGCTTATTTCGTGTTAATATCGCTTGCCCACACTTGTGCACATAAACGAGACATTAATGGTTAATAATCCACCAATATTAACCATCAATACTCGAAGAATGATTCTAGTGATGACGAAGACGCCATTATCCAGCGAAGCGGGAAAATTCCCGAACTTATTAACACATGCGCCCTAGGCACAGACAGAGAATTTACTGAACTGTTAAAGAGTATCACATTTTTTGTCCTAGAGTGCGTTCCGTGCCTACACTCTAGGTGCAACTATTACCTCTTCTCGCGTTCGCGGCCTCACTGTAAATAACAACTGACATGCAACTGACGCGTTCGGAGCGTCCGTTAGGTGCAACTATTTAACGACCAAAATAGCTCGGTTAAAACATTCTGACGTTTATCTGACAGTTGACAACACATTTCCATAGCAATAACGGCTTTTTTCCCGTGAAGTGTGAGGTAGAATTGCTGTCAGTGTAAATATTCTACTGATGCGTTCGGTACCTACGGGCAGAGTAAAAAAGCAAAGAAACAACTACAACCTGAGGCATGGAACACGACCCTGAACTCTGTGGTCCTAGAAAGCCGTTATCTTCTTATTATTCCTCTCACGACATATGGCGTCAGACCTCCGCGTCTGAATCCGTAACAGCCTAAAAATAGTATCGCACCTCATTAGTGAATGTTGCCCTCAAAACGAGCACCATGAAGGCTGAAGCACCCAACGAGACCTAGACTAATCAAAGGACACATTTAACCAGGTTACTTAGCTGTGAAGACACGCATGGCTAGACATGCGATGTGCAAAAATCCATATTATTGGCTAATTGTAATTAAGCAATGAATTATTAGTACTTCTGCGAACTGTTGACCTCGCGACCACGTTTATTTATAGACTTTATAAAATATGAAACCACTCCTAATATTATCTTTGGTTTGGCGTTTGATCGATGCGACGCGTGACCAGGTGGTCAAGTCTGTTATTTGAAGTGTCTCAAAATTACAATTGGATTGTGCCAAAATGGCCCCATTCACTCAATCCAATTGTAATTCTGAGACAATTCAAACAGCAGACTTGACCACCAGAATGTCTGTTAATCTCAACGTATAAGAATTGCCATTCAGCGTGATATATAATGCCGCTAGCAACTAGGCGCGCTGCCTTCTGGCAGTTTGTTGGAATCAGAGCAATTAGATTATCTGTAGATCTTAATTGGTCTATAGGTTAATCCATCTGCTAGTTTTTGTTGTAGTGGAAAGTCCTTTCATTTTCCTTAATTAAGACACTTGCCCGTCCCTTAAACCTTCTGTTAAAAGGTAGTTAAGGACATGATAAAATAAATAAAGTATGGTAATTTTTTGAAATGTAATTATTTACAAAAACATAAATTTAACTGCACGCTACTGCCATAGATACGAGTAGAGTAGGTATGTTTGGAAAGGGAACAGTCGTGGCGTGAAATGGAACTAACATTATTTTATTTGACAGCCTCAACCAAGTACTTACATAATAAATAATTCAAATAAAAAATAAACAATTAGAATAAATAATAAGAATAAATAATAAACAATTAGAATAAATAATTAGAATAAATAATAAACAATTAGAATAAATAATTAGAATAAGTAAAATAATTATATAATTAGTTTACTGAGTCGCCCTATGATGTGACTGTATTGTCAATATAAAAATAAGTTTGTTGGACATTGAGGCGACCTCATATCTAACGATGGCTCTTTTTAGCCGACTGCGAAAGAAACATAACCCTACTTGGGTTATGTTTTTCGAGCGTATGTATGTATGTATATTTCTTTGGCACGCCCTAGAGTCTAAACGGCTTGTCGTATTTTTATGTGAGCGGTGTCAATAGACTCGTCTTAGTCGCGAGAGTGACACTGAGTACATCAAAATAAAAAAATTATAAATTATGAGTTTAAAGATTTAGCAGTCCGGTTTTTTCGAAATCGATTCTAAGCATTTGTTCCGCAAAGAAATCTATCTAGAAAATCTAATTCCAATTTACTGATTTTTTTTTATAAGCAAGCGCTTCCCACAGATGAGTTATTTCTGTTGCCGCTATAACAACGTAGTAAAAACAGAATTAGCAGGACCCTAAAAAGAAATTCCGAAGATAATGAATACCTTCCACTTTTTCGAAGTCAGTTAAAAAGCGAGTATCCTTAACTACTTTTTACGAGGGTCAAATAATTTAAACTGTCTAACAAAACAAAAAAAAAATACCATTTCATTGTTCGTAATATTCAGGTCAAATTCTTTAAGTTTTTTCCCGTCCGTCTCAAATGAATTACTCTGTCATGTTTTTTGCCCGATATTCAATTAGTAAGACGAATTTTTTGATTTAATTTAAAGCAAATTATTAGCACAAGAAATCTGTGCATCATTTCCTGATGTATTATGAATAATTTTAACCGGCGGTTGTGGATTATTGGGATCTTTTTGTAACGCTTTCATTAGCTTGGTAAATATTCAAGGTGTAACAGAAAGGTGTGACAATACTTAAAGGTGTTAGTCTACACATTAAAGTGAGTCCATTGAAGAAATTTTTTTGGCGAAATTCGAAAAAAAATTTTCTTACTCCATATAACTTGACTGATCACGTGACCAATTTATGTATGGAGAAGTTGAAATTTGTTTTTTTTTTTTTATTTTTGCTAAATTATCTTCTAACTATAATGTTCAAGGTTCATTAAGGGTTCACTATGATAGGTATGTCACACCTTTCTGTTAAACGTTATCATGTCAATCTTTTATAGTATTTTTTTAATAGGGGCAAGTAAATTTTTTTCAATAACAAAAAAAATATGTAGTAGAAGGATTACCTATAGACCATTTATAGATTAATGTGCAGTGATGCAAAAAAACTCAGCACCGTCGGTCCGTAAGCTACAGATCATGTTACATTATTAAATTATTCATGCTCTGTATCACAACAATGTGTATCTTATTAATGTTATTTCAATATATTTTATAATAATACTAGCTTTATAATCCCGGCTTTGCCCGCGTTATTTTAGTTCACTTTACATCTCTCATATTCGGTAAGTAGGTCCTTATTACCCCCAAATGGGGCTTGTAGGTGACCAATTAGCGCTCTAGGGTAATAATGTAGCTAGAAAAGCCCCAGGGCGGTAAGTAATTAAAAAAAAACTTTACTCTTTCAATAAGTTCGCGTACATCTAACCATCATACTGGCAATAGACATCATGCATTCAGCCCAATGACAAAAGAGGACGCTTCGCTATTCAGCCTTGTCTTCGTATCAGTATTATAGTCATCAATTTTAAATATCGAACGGCGAAGCTCAATTCCGTTATTAAAAAAAAAGATGAAAAAAGGCGGGAATAGAAAACTTACTACTTCTTTTTAATAGTTTGTTTTTGGGATTTTTTTATAATTACGTGCTAATTAGGAAAAAAACATGAGTTCTGCAAGTGATGAAGATATAAGCTGCACTCTCGATTCAATGAAAATGGAAGCTGAAGCAGCAATTAAAATGTTTTATTATTGTAATGCCGGTTTTTTTCTACTTACCTCACAATCGAGATGTAAAGCAGAGTAGTTAGCTCGGCTGTAAGCATCAATTGCACCCTCGAACTATAGGCGCCCTCGCTGCGCTCGTGCGCCTAAATATCTCGGGCTGCAATTGATGCCTTACAGCCCTTGGCTACTAATCTACTATTTCTCGAAGCGGTTCGAGCGATTTTCGACCCCTCTGTAACGTTCGTTGCGGGAAAAGCTAGGAGCTCAAATTGTTTGTGACTAGTAAAGGCATACATACGAGTACATTTATAGATGTATTTTCAAATAATTATTTATTTCTGATATTGTGTACTTACTTATATTTTTTGCACAATAATGTGCCAAATAAAGTGACGTGTTTGACGTCACCCGGTTTCAAAGGAAGATCAACGCTGGTTGTTTCAACCAGCATTATGTTGAGTAGGAACTGGTTTGTAACGGAAAGCAGTAATTTGTTACTTTAGTCTGATTATAAATTGTGTAATTAAGTTTGTTTTCAGTTACAAATAAATATTTTTCTACTTCTATTTCTAATTAGGTACATGAAATTTGGACGAGCCCTAAGTTACATCGATACGATACGATACGATACGATACGATACGATACGATACGATACGATACGATACGATACGATACGATACGATACGATACGATACGATACGATACGATACGATACGATACGATACGATACGATACGATACGATACGATACGATACGATACGATACGATACGATACGATACGATACGATACGATACGATACGATACGATACGATACGATACGATACGATACGATACGATACGATACGATACGATACGATACGATACGATACGATACGATACGATACGATACGATACGATACGATACGATACGATACGATACGATACGATACGATACGATACGATACGATACGATACGATACGATACGATACGATACGATACGATACGATACGATACGATACGATACGATACGATACGATACGATACGATACGATACGATACGATACAATACGATACAATACAATATTTCTTTATTGCACACCAAAAACAAAATAAACAATAGGCTGCTCGCTCAATCAGTACGCGGCTAAGATACAGGCAAGAACAAAACATAGATAGTACATTGGGAACTACACTTGGTACACTATGTTTATTAAAGAACAGTAATTTTCATATAGTTACTACAACATTTTATTAGATAATAAACAAAGTATCTATTTATGACAAAGTGGTTGAATATTTTTCATGGATAAATATGATATTGAATGAGCCGACTTGGCCAACATTCGAAATCACTTTTTACTTCAGAAAAACTGTACTACGAGACTTGTTTGTACATGTATTGTTTTAACGGGATAGGAACTACATACTATTTTGATTAAAGGCGTATTGCGTAAGGAAAACCTGCAACACGAGGAATTTGAAAATAAAGACTCCGACAAATTAACAACCTCCCGTTTTAAATTCAGTTAAAAACATAACTCTTCCTACACAGTCGGATATAAAATAATGCAAAAAGCCTATAAATTAAGTATTTCGACCTCGATACAAATTTTTAATATTTATTATCGATGACATATTTGATACCACGGCCGGCGTCTTTTAGACTAGACGCGTGTGCTGTGACCATATAGAAACACTTTTCTAGCACTTTCAAACCTGCTAATATTAATAATAATTACTTTTAGACCTATTAATATTAACAATAATTACTGTTAGACCTGCTAATATTAACAATAATTACTGTTAGACCTGCTAATATTGATAATAATTACTGTTAGACCTGCTAATATTAACAATAATTACTGTTAGACCTGCTAATATTGATAATAATTACTGTTAGACCTGCTAATATTAACAATAATTACTGTTAGACCTGCTAATATTGATAATAATTACTGTTAGACCTGCTAATATTAACAATAATTACTGTTAGACCTGCTAATATTGATAATAATTACTGTTAGACCTGCTAATATTAACAATAATTACTGTTAGACCTGCTAATATTGATAATAATTACTGTTAGACCTGCTAATATTAACAATAATTACTGTTAGACCTGCTAATATTAACAATTATTACTGTTAGATCTGCTAATATTGATAATAATTACTGTTAGACTTGCTAATATTGATAATAATTACTGTTAGACCTGCTAATATTAACAATAATTACTGTTAGTTCTGCTAATATTGATAATAATTACTGTTAGACCTGCTAATATTGATAATAATTACTGTTAGACCTGCTAATATTGATAATAATTACTGTTAGACCTGCTAATATTGATAATAATTACTGTTAGACCTGCTAATATTGATAATAATTACTGTTAGATCTGCTAATATTAACAATAATTACTGTTAGTTCTACTAATATTGATAATAATTACTGTTAGACCTGCTAATATTGATAATAATTTCTTTCTATTCGAACTTTCGACCGCACGACAACTATTATTATTCCAACTTTATAAAAAAAACTGCAACCACAAGACCGACTTTTTACGCGACTGCGAAAAAAGATAGTTTTATGTTTTTCGAGTCTATGTATGTCAGTAAATTTTTTTGGCACGTTCTAGAGCCTGAACCGCTTGTCGTATTATTATGTGAGTGGAGTCAATAGATTCGTCATACTCGTGGGAGTGACAGGGTATATCAAAATTTAAAGAAACCACCACCACTTGTTAACATAAATACATCTTATCTGATATTGTGCCTTACGGTATCCGTATAATGCTTACTGCACATGTTTGTACCAAATATTATTTCAGTAGGCCAGTAAGTGGCGCCGTAGCAAACTTCTCCCCATTCGGAAGATTTGCTGTAATTAATGATAATTCCCCCTATCGTCCCCAGTCAAAAAACCTCATAACTAAACTTTACACAATAGACAAAATTAGTATTTTTTCCGCTTCATTTTTATTACCATAATGAAAAGATAAATGAAGATACCCAACCAATCCTTTTTAAAGTCGGTAAAAAATCTCAAATTCTAATAACTCATGGTCACCGTAAACCGTTCAACAATATTAATGTATATAATTTAATTTATATAACAAAATACTTTTAGCAAATAAACCGGTCGACCTCGCTATGTTTGAGTGTAGCTTAAAACTTAATCGTCAAGTTACTTACTTATACAGGGTTGTAGGTTTGATTCGAAGCTGAAAAGGCGGTCACTCATCATTATCAGCCAGAAGACGTCTACTGCTGGACATGAGCCTCCCTCAGAATACCATTCTAATCGGCAAGCTGCCGATTGTATCCACTAATTATTTGTGAGTTTTATGTCAAGAACCTTTCTTCCCCATTGGTTGCCGTATAAAACCACTGTATGTGAAGAAATGTGTTTTTGTTTTATCCATTTGCGTATGGTGGCAAGTACTCCAGAGTAATGTTATCGATACTTTTCTTTAATACTATCATCATAGATATTAGAGAAATATTTGTGATCATTAACTACTCCTAATAGAGCCGATAGATCATTCTTGTTTTCTGTTACAGTGTGTTGGATTTACATGTCCTGTCACAAATTTAAAAAAAACTGTAGTATATTATCTTCAAAAATAATACTCTTAATAATTAATAATTTGCAGCGATTATCTTTAGAGAGCTCTTCTTCTATTACTTAACTTATCGGAGCGTTTGATCGATTCGACGCGTGAGCAGAATGACGGTTTTTATCTGGCCCAACGTATAATCATTGCCCTTCAGCAGGGTAATGCGGCTAGCATTCTGGGCACGCTGCCCTCTGGTTGTGGGTTTTCTGATTTTATTATCTGTAGATCTGAAATGGTCTATAGGCAATCTTTCTACTATGTTATTTGCTGTTGTTGTCATTGTCATTTCGTTTTTGATAATAAATATATTTCTAAAATAATTAATTATTAACTAATGTTGTACACATGATGATACGAAACCCTTAGAGCACGAGTTCCACTGGCACTTGGCCTATTGTATTTAATAGTTATCCTTCAATATTTTAACAAGGAGACAGTGAAGGAAATCATCGTGAGGAAACCATAGTGGTGGTAGGGCGTTTGCTAACGCTCACATGGCGAGCTACCACCGTCAAGTTGAAAAATTTATAAATTAAACTTTCAAAAAAAATAACAAATCGGTAAAGCAGTCTCCGAGAAATCAGGTAAAAAAAACTACTTTCGAATTGAGTGCCTGCTGACGTCTCCTGTCATCTTGCAGGGAATTTCAATTAGTCACGCATTGAAAAAATGCGTACATAAGTTTTAATAACTCAAAACCATTGCACAAGGTGACCCACGGCTAAGCCACGCGGACGGCAATTTTACTGAAAGAACAATTTTATATTTGCAAAATTAAATGATAACTTCATTTGTAAATATAAAATTGACAAGAAACAACAAATCTCTTATTACGAGTAACCAGTGTCACCACACTATTAGGTATCGTTAGGGGTATCGTTTGATTTTAAAAGTTCCACGATACCGCCAGGGGTATCGCCAGGGGTATCGTGGGTCCGTAGCGGTACTGACTGAAGTGACAAATAGGAATAAATCATTGTTATGAAGTCAGTAGAAAAATGTATAAAGAACATTAGAATACAGTGTACTTCGACGAGCACTGTCGCAGAAAAGTTAGTGCTCGCGAATTCTACTGTCCGTTGCACTACAAGTTAAACCTTTGTCTAAACTCATTTAGCACATTAATCATGTGTAATTAATTTGTCCATTCAAAAGCTAACCTCGTCTATTCATATTCATAACTAGTAGCTGTGACCCGCGGCGTTACTCGTGAAATAAAAGGATTTTTTTAAATCTTTAATTTAGACCTATCTAAGCATACCTTAATAATATTATAATCTAGCCTAAGGCTAATAAGTAATATTAATTTAGCTTAAATTACTGCAAAAATAGTGGCAGTAAAATAATTGCATATAAAAAAGCATCAACCGTTCAACCACCAACTCTTAGGGGTCAAATTTCTAAAAATCCTTTCTTACTACCCTACACCCTGTAATGAATACATCCTAAATAATTTCATGTCTTTGGGTCCAGCGGCCTAGGCTATACGTTTGATTTTGGCCTGTCAGTCAGTAAGTCAGTCAGTCAGGACTTTTATAATTTAACCCTGGGATGAATACTTTACATCCCAAAAAAATACCTATGTATTAATCCAGAGTATAAACTATTTAAAGTTCAAATTTCTTTGTTTCGATTTATAAATTTTACAATAAGGTCTTAGTTTAACTATTATCTAGAACAGCATATCTTTGCGTATTTCATCAATATGATAGCTATAATCTTAGTCTCTTCAAATCGCGAGTGAATCGGTTTATTTTAGGTAAGCGCGCTACATTTTAGGCCGCATCGTCACATTAAGTCAGGTGAGTAGCGGTCAAGCGTAAGCTATTGACTAAAAAAAAATAATTCAAAAACCTTTCAGCTGACTGAGCGTGAATGAGAATAAAAGTGACAACAAACACACACACGCACAATTTTTCGCTTATATAATATCAGTGCGACAAATTATCACGAACATTCAAAATGTAACCTTGTCTAATCGTATGAATAATTTATCAAAACCAAAGTTTTACCTTGACTTATTTATTAGCAAATTAAAAAGTTGTTTCTAACTATCGGCCTTAAGGGAATATTAAATAATATGCTATTGTACTTCATGCTAGACCTCGTCATACCTCGACATGCTCTTGACCGATTACGTCACCTTTGTATTAATGAGCGTAGTCTTACCCAAAGTACGTAAGCCACTTGTAGGACCCTCAGATTTTATTATATTTATATACATCGTGCAACAGAAAGGCGTGAAGAGCCCAAAGTTCACCTTATTATTTCTCTTTTTCTCAGTATCTGATTTCCTTGACACGTGTTTCGCCTTAGCACAAGGCATACTCAGGAGATGTTGACTTTTCAAGCGCTCGCTCGAAAACTTGACTTTCGACTTTCGTTCTTGTGGCGGTGGTGAGGAGGAACCACACCATGGAAACAAAAATATTTTTCGATTTCTCACGCTGACATCAAGACGAGGCGGAAAAACACTAAATATCTTGTATATACCATCTTATTATTTATTTATTCCTTATATTTTCAATTATGTTATACACTCATCTTAAGCTAATTTTGGAAACAAATTAAATAAATACATTGTTACCCAAAAATTTGACTTAGATAACGTGGTATGGGTTTTTTTTACTATTTTACCTCTAATTTTCACTTAGTAATTCAAAAATAAGTTTTAAGCTATTGCATAGTGTTTATCGCGGGCTTTGAGCGCGGCGACCGAATCAAGAAATTCCGTAACGAAAATACTTAACACCCCCCACAGTCACTCCGACCGGCACAGCGCGGCAGTGGTGCGGCGTTGAAAGCCGTGCATCGTCTAACGTCGTTTCAGTTCGGCAGACTTTTCAGCACGGTGTTTGTGTGCGTGCGACTAGACGTATGCGTATGTAATAGCTTTATCGCGGCAGTCCTCGATTGCCGCACGTATTTTCAATTATTTTCACGAACATAGATTAAAAAAAACTGAATTAGTTGCTGTCATTGTAACCAACTGCAAGTTTTTAAATCATTAATCGCTGTCCGCCATTATTTGAATATAAGTGAGTGAAAAAGTGGGAATTTCCCTGTATGAATGGCGATGGTGGTAATTAATAATAATAATTTAAACAATACTTCTTTTTTTGGTCTATACACTTTTGTTCTTGTAAAGATGTCTGTTTTTTAACGTGATGTAATATATCACGATAAAAAACCGGATTACATACCGGAAATCATATACCGGATTCTTCAGGGTAAGATTGCCGACACGTCCACTTTGTCGCGTCTCTCACTGGTCGTACCGGAGCGGGAGCGGCGGCCGGAGGTGCCGCCGCGCACTGTCTCTACGCGGCACGTGCCCTCCAATCGCGCCGTCTCTCTGCTTAACGAGCTAGTGGCTTAACACCAGGTAATCGATATATTACATGACAATACTAATGTACCTATTTAAAAGTGTTTGTGAGCATTTAACTTCAAAAGTGTATAATTTTTATTAAAAACAAATTTATTATTATTTATTCAATTCTCCCACATTTACAGGAACGCCATGGCACGTGGCGAGATATACTTATATATATATCCTGTAAATGTGGGAGAATGTTCCTGTAAATGTGGGAGAATTGAATAAATAATAATAAATTACTGTAAATATGGTACATAATAATGTGTATAAATATAATTATGTAAATATCCTACCTGTAATATTTCATACATGTTCCTTTGATCCTTTCCTATCACAATTGTTACTTATATCCTATTTTTCCTAGACATAAGTAGGTATACATTTCGGAAACTTTGTAATAATCGACACACACCTAGTCCAAAAACAATCGTCATACCAATGAAAATTATACTGAACATTTACTTGAAGATGACAAATGCACTAGCTGTATAATTCCACAACCCTAGCACGAGGGAAGAAGAAAAAAATACGTTTCATTAAAGATAACTAGATGGCGCTGTCATGTCTTAACACACGGAAGCGCTTGCTTTACAGCAGAGTCCGGACTGTAATTTAAAATTAAGTTTATCGTAGCATATACAATTGATAATTATGTAGTATTTTTTGTAAAGTTATGGACTATTCGGGTAGTCTAGTTAATCGATATAACTTTTATGGGAATGCCCCTTGAAAAGATGATATAACAAATATATCATTAACTTACTACTGATATCAAAACTCAATTCGAATATTTTTTGTTTGTTACCTGATTTCTAGTTTAAAATAAAACGTTTGTTTGGATATGCCTCCCGCGAGGTCCCATTTTAATTCTGATAAAAATTGGTCAAGTTGTGGGATTTTAAAATCGAAGTATCAGCGCCTGCAGTAATGGAAGTCCGTACTGTATTGTTTGAAAAGATCTAGGTACTTATTTATGTTCTAACGGGTGGTTAAATTTTAAGGGCCGATGTTGAAAGTGAACCACTTCTAAAAATCAAGTTTTTTTTCTGCATTTTTTTTTTTTTATTGGACATTTTTCACTCAGCGCCATGATGAACCAGATGGTTGATATATACTACATATACTATTTTTAAATACATACTTATTATACATAATGAACACCCAGACACAGAACAAACACCCGAATTCATCACACAAATGTTTGTCCAGAGTGGGAATCGAACCCACGACCTTCAGCGCCGAAGTCAGGGGTACTAACCACTGCGCTGTGAGGCCAGCCTGATTTCATTTGATCTATCTCAATTTCAGACTCTTTAAGGACATCGAGCAACGTTAAAGTTATTCAGGCTTATTATCTAAATGGACGTTCAAATCAAAGTGCATATCGTGCACTTCGTGATTTTTTCGATCAATTTAATCGTCCAAATCGGAAATATTGTGCAATAATTTGAGCAAACCGGGTCTGTAGGAGATGTGAAAACACCAGTGCATGATCGTACAGCTCGTAGGTACTGTAGAGAATATTGCTGCAGTTCGCGATAGTGTGGCTGAGGAGCCGTCCACCTCAACTCGTCGTCGTGCCCACAATATTAAAAAAGCAATGACAATAATTTCCTAAATCATTTGTGTTTTATTTAAAATCAACATAGGCCCTCAAAACTTAACCACCCTGTATTTATAAGTTTTTAACGGTTATTTTTTTATTTCGGCACGGAGTTTTGTTAACATGGTTCGGGATGATATATTTCGATTATCCCACGGGAACACTTTATTTATCCGGCATCGTTTATCACATTAACACCCGCGGCGTTGCCTATGGTTTAAAATTACTTATAAGTAAATTCAAAATCAAACTTTGGTTCCGTTTGACCGTTTGTGTTAACTCACGCAAGCGTTTGTTTACCAGCCACTGCGAGACTGCAGACTGTAGCTTAGGTCAGAGTTAATGAATATTTTAATCGCGTAATTTTTCTAAAGTTACTTTACTAACACATACACCGTTAAGTATTATCACAATTTTTTTATTACACCTACTTAAGTACCTGATTTCTCTTTTTCAAAAATTAAACTCCTTTTTAATAAGAATTTTTATAAATTTACTTGTACGGATGATGTTACCATTATTTACCTATAGAGCTACAAAATTGCCCTAGGTAATATGAGAACGCTCCCTTAGACGATACGCGCAGGGGACTTGTGGAATTTTTGTCCAGAATTCCCCTGTGGTATTGCGAAAGGAGATTTGTGCACAATATATATATATATATGAGTATATATTAAGATAATTAAGCACATACAACAGATACATAAGTCATATTCGTAATAATATTTAAAGTTAAAATGTTTCAATTAATTAAGAATATGATACGCTCAAACATGATCATCTATATAAAACGAGAGAGGTAATTTTTCAAAATCTATTTTAGGGTATCCCTTAAAACATCATTATAAAAATGATAGTCACTGGTGGCTGTTTACCAAACGCTTGCGTTAAGACATGAGGGCGCCATCTAGTTCTCTTTATGGAAACATTTATTTTAAATATCCAAAGATATTTTACTACTAGATACCTGACGGCCACTATAGTGCTCCTCTCTCTTCCAAAATTATTGCTAAGAGACTATAAACTATAACTCCACTGGATAAGGGATAATTTAGTGCTGCAATATTTTTTATCAATTCAGCCCTGAATTGTTTCCAATTTATCACAGAATGAGACAGCGTGAGCGCACATAACACAGTTATTTATATTATATTGGTATATTCTCCCAAATAAGTTGGATAAAATCAGTGAAATGAATCTTATGAATACTCCCGAATTTATAACACCCACTACATAATTTATATATTACGATTGACTTATCTGGCTCACAGATCGGTCGATCCCACAGCCTCTGACAAGATGGAGATTTGGGAAAATCGGTATTGGGTCAAGCAAGCCTCGATTTGTTTGGCTAACTTCTGTCAGATTAGACAGTTGGCCAAGCAAAAAGACGGCCCAGTAATAAGGATGGAACATCAGTATCTCTCTCTCTTTTTTTCACTTGTGAAACATATTTATAGCTTCTCGTTTTCGCAAGCTATGACGTTGCAATTCTAGTAGTACTAGTACTGAGTACGAGTACTCTTCAGCGCAAGTCCGACTCACACAAATTTTTGTTCTTCATGTGGTTGTGACTTTAGGCCACAAACATTTTTTTAAATTATTTTATTGCGAATAGAACCTTCAAAGCCAACCGAATTAAAAAAAACACAGTATACTTCCGTTTCCTAATTTTATATAGAGTACATACGTGACTCATTGTATATATAAATAATAATTAATTATATCAGTCTGTTAGGAAAAGGTTTTATGATCAGTCGCCAAGCAGATATACAGGGTTATTAGTTAGGGGTATACTAAGACGAAAGAGGTCACTACACTTATCCTTAGGAACAACTTTTACTACGGGAACAACACTGAATATGAGAAAAAATCTACTGTTTCATAAGCTCTGTGGCAACTCATAAACTTTTTGTATGGAAAAGTTGTTTTTTTTTTTGTTGTAAATAATAGTCTTGCGCTTAACCGCAACTGGCTTGATGTAAAATTACAATGCGGCTTAGGATGTAGCACGCTTGCCTGGAAGATACCGATTCACTCACGATTTAAAAAGACCGAGGTTATAGCTATCAGTTATATTTTTTTTTTATCCAACACATCTTGGTATTTGACCATAAGTTCGCAAGACCACAGAAGTCAGTGAAACTGTAGCCCTAGATTGAGCGTGCTTAGTCTGGAATACACTGGCTCTCAAGGAAGGTTGCCGGAACACACTGTTAAGTGCTTGGCAACACATTTTACAACTTGAGTGTGGTAGCTAGCCTGGCGAGCAATAGAAATCGCTCTACCACCATGCTATTTAGTGCTAATACCATCTTATGATCAGTGTTGGTCTCATAGTCAAAGTTGTTCCTAATAATGAGTGTACCTAGTGATCCAATTTCGGCTTAGTACACCCTTAACCAATAACCCTGTATATCAGCCCAGTGTTCCGGTTTGAAGGTCAATAACACTGTAACGTGTCCTCGTCAAATATTATTCATCGCTGATCAAGTCTTGAACTCGGCTGGAGAATAGCGCCGAAGCGAGTTCGAAAAAACCAGTCTGATATATCGTTAAGCCTGTGTATCATCCTTAAATCTTTTTTTTTTAATTGATGTATTTTGTGTCACTCTCGCGACTAAGACAAATCTATTGACACCACTCACATACAAAATACGAGAAGCCGTTTTTGTCGTCGCTTCGCTTGTGTGATTTTTCAATAATGAACTCGGTTTTATTATCAACATGATATCGAATGTGAGTGTATGTGTATTGTTAGTACAATCGGAGAATGTTTATGTCAACTGTTGCAATACTGCACGGCTGTAAGGAAGCTAATGCAGGTGTACAGAAATATAAGGCGTGTTCATACACCTAGAGACTATTCAACGTGTTACAGAAAGGTGTGACAATACTTAAGGTCTACACATCAAAATGAACTCATTGTTAAACAACATTTTGCGAAATTCGAGAAGTAGCCATACTTCGATAAAAAAACCCTTTAGACGAAAATATAAAAAAATACACAACACGTCTTTCATAAAATTTGTTAAAAAAGGTTCATACAAAATTTTAAGGGTCATATTTAAGGGTATAAATAATTTAGACGGTCACCAAAAATATTGTTTGGTCCTCAAAATGGCCTTAACGGTCACCAGATTATGACACTCCGAATACTTTCGGCAACAAGGTCCGCAGTAGGTTCAGCAATGAGTTTCCTCTCGGATTCGAAAACATTGCAACACGAATTATGCAAAACTATTCTAGATTGAAACTAAAAAAACAATCACTGTTTAATATTTTAAATAACGTAACAAGCTTCGCGTAATTCATGTTGCAAAGTTTTCGAATCCGAGCGGAAACTCATTGTGAATCTAGGTGCTGGTCTTTTTTTATGACAATCCGAATACTTTCGGCAAAAAGGTCCACAGTAGGTTCAGGTAATTTTTTTTTTGTTTACGATTTATTCATTTCTTTTATGACTATTTATGTATTTTGGTAACCGTTTAGAATTTTATTGATAGTTAAATATTTTTTTATGGGCGGTGCTTAAAAACGAGTCATATTTTAAGTAGATTAAACCAAGAAATCACATTGACCTACAAACTTTGCCCTCTTTTTCCATCTCCTTAGGCGTAAATTTTCGGAAGTTCGGAAAACTCTTTCTTATCGGATGCCTACGTCGCTCCCTCCAAATGCGTTGATCCGTCAGTCAGTCATTCAGGACAAAACATTTTATATGCACATGCAGTAGTGAAATAAGAATATTTATAATACTCAATAAGAAAAAAAAATCGCTTAATTTATTTTCTGTTCGTCGAGGTCAACTGTTTGCAGAACTAACAAGTGGTTAAAATTGGTTTCAAAAAAACCGAAATCAAGAATTTTAGACTCACATCTCTTAACTTAGTATAATCGCGGGATGCAGGTAGTATAGCCTATGACCATCTGCAGGTGAAGACGAATCTATTGACACCACTCAGATAAAAATACGACAAGCCGTTCTAGCGCGTGACAATCGACAAATATAACCATCTTTCTTTCGCGGTCGCGTAAAAAGTAAGAATAATTCCATTTTCTCACACAACACAATTTTCTTCCACCAGCATGAAGTATGCTTTATGTAAAACAATAGACGCATTTCTTGTTACTTAACAGAAAGTTCCTACATTAATATTTTTTAGTTTTCATACAGTTACTGACTGTAATGGTGAACGTTGGAAAAACTAAAGCTTGATTTAAACCAATAACTGCTTAACCCGATTTCGTAAGGCTTATAAAAATATACCAAACCGTGAATGTAGAATTTTTCAATCTACCAGTGACAATTGTAGGGAAGTCGACTTTGTCGTTTTTGACTAATTAAAGTTTAATAATGTAGCGGAAAAGATTTGTTTTTGTAAAAATATAATAAATCAAATAAAAAAAAAATAGTGTGTATAAATAACGATTTTACGATGATTTTGAACTCTGGAAAAATCTTTTGTGTGTTTTTTATTTTAATTTCTTATTTATCTTTATTATTGTGCGTGAAAACGAAAATTGAGTGTGGATATAAGGTAAGTTGCAACGAATATTACAAAAATGTATTGTGACCACTATAAGTAATATTATACAAAAAAAAATAAACCGAGTTAAATTCGTCAAGCGAAACTTACGTTTCAAAACATAATGTCATATATGTAAGTCAAAGAAAATTATAAAGGAGTACAAATAAGTTTCCGCCGTTTTATTGTAGATGGCGCGGCACGGAGTTTCGGTTAGCTTTCGCAGATGATAATCGGCTTAAAAAATAGTTTGGACATTCAAGAACAACATAACCTATTAAAATATTATTGATTTTATATTGGTAAAATATAATTTTTATAAGTTGAAAATGTAAAAATTTGTGCCAAGTAACCGTCATTTGTGGGAAATATTAGTTAACTTCTTTAATTTAAAGAAATCTGCTGCTGAGGCGCATCAATTGCTTGTAGAAGCATATGGTGAGGGTGCTTTGAGTGAGAGAACGTGTCGAGAGTGGTTTCAAAAGTTTAAAAACGGTGATTTCGACGTAGAAGACAAAGATCGCAGTGGAAGGCCAAAAATTTACGAGGATGCAGAATTGGAGGAATTATTGGAGGAAGATTCATCTTAAACACAAAAAGAACTTGCTCTCACATTAGAAGTCACTCAGGAAGTAGTCACACATCGTTTAAAATCATTAGGAATGATTCATAAACAAGGAAATTGGGTTCCGTACGAATTAAAGCCGAGAGATATTGAACGCCGATTATGCTTAAGTGAAATGCTGCTCGCTAGACATAAAAAAAGGGTTTTTTACATCGTATCGTAACTGGTGATGAGAAGTGGATACATTATGACAATCCAAAAAGAAGAAAATCATGGGGATTACCTGGCCACGCGTCACCATCAACATCAAAACCGAATATTCACGGAAAAAAACTTATGCTGTGTATTTGGTGGGATGAACTAGGTGTAGTGTATTATGAGTTGCTTAATCTACTGCTTAATAAACAATTACTGGAGCCCTCTATCGATCACAATTGATGAGATTGAGCCGAGCTCTGAAGGAAAAACGCCCTCAATACTATTCTAGACACGAAAAAAATATTCTTCTGCATGACAATGCTCGTCCACATGTTGCGGCTCCCGTGAAAAAGTACTTGGAAACACATGATTGGGAAGTGTTACCCCACCCGCCGTATTCGCCAGACATTGCACCGTCTGATTATCACCTGTTCCGGTCCATGGCACATGCTCTGACGGCGCAGCGGTTCACTTCTTATGATGATACAAAAAATTGGATTGATTCGTGGATAGCCTCAAAAGACAAGGAGTTCTTCAGACGTGGGATTCAAATGCTGCCTGAGAGATGGGAAAAAGTGGTTGCAAGTGATGGGCAATATTTTAAATAAATTTATATTACCGTTCTTCTATAATAAATATTTGATTTGTGTTAAAAAACGCCGGAAACTTATTTGTAGTCCTATAAAAGTTATTTTGATTATGTACAAGTAAAATTGAAAATTTTGTACAAACCCCCGACATGGTTGTCTATTGTTTGCCCGAAAGATATATGCAATAATACTCATATGCCCGAATTTTACTTGTCCGAATTTAATTTACCCGAATTGTTTGTTTACATAACATTCATTCATTTTCATAACAAGAAAATGTCAATTTTCATAATGATAAGAGTGCCATGCGTATTGTTATCTATTTTATTGATTGCAATAATATTATTTACAGAATATTTCAACGCCATACTAAATTAATTTCTAATACAGCCTTTCTAGAGCACATTGTGCGTTTTGTTTCATGTTATAACCTAACCAAACCTAACCAAAATCTATTGATCGTTTAGTTTAAACCGTTTTTAGGAATTTTTATAGAAGTAATTTCGATGGCAAATGATGTAGGTATAATTACGACTTATAATGATGATAACAAATGATGTTATTGAAATTGACTATATGGGAAGCAAAGTTTCTAGCACCTGATTAATATAGTAAACAATGAGTATGACATAATAATATTATGATAAACAATATTATGTCTGTTGACTAAAATAGCAGATGAAATTATGGCAAATGAAATTGGCAAACGGGTGTACCCCCTCCGACATTTGTTGTGGCAGCCATCTTGAATTTGAAATTATCATAATGTATAGTATTCTACCAGTCCCCTCTTCCCAGTCCCTTTCATTTATCATACCCATATTGGAACGTTGTAAATAAATTTGTACTTCGCCATTTTGTCACGGAGGCCTTCTTGGACCTATTTCCATCAAATATAGCTAAGAACACTTCCGACTGATACGCCTTTCATACGAAAAATCATAATCACTCGCACAGACACGTCAAATCTTCATTAAGACCGCGTCGTTTTTACGTCAGGGGTAAAAAAAATACTGAACCGATTTGTCCACAGTCTAGCTATCACGGTTTATAAGATACAGCCTTGTGACAGACGAAGAGCGTAGTCTTCGTAATCCCTTTTACCCTTTGGGTACGGAACCCTAAAAAGATTCCGACGAGTTAAAAATCGTACCCTCCTCCTTATAAAATTCGAGTATTAACAATAACATGATATTTTTTAAGAAGATGGGTTTGCGCTTGTACCTTTAGTTTCATTGTAACTATTGTAACTATAGTTTCATTCCTTTCGGTGAACTTCATCAGGGATGAAATGATTAGGGTTGAAGACTTATTTCATCCCTGATAAAGTTTACCAAATGTTAACGAAACTATAGCTGGATCTTTACAACAATCATGTACGTGTGAAAACCCGTCTTCTTAAACAATTTGAATCAAACACGCGTTAGTTTTCTAAGCAAATCATGATGTTTCAGCAATGTCCTCAAACAAGAGACGGCGCGTTGAACGTTCACCTGATACCTCACTCGCACATGGACGCTGGCTGGGTAAAGACCTTCGACGAATACTACTACGGAAGTAAGTGTGAATGAATGAATGACAAATACATTTAACAAAAAGAAACACATTTAATGATAATATGTGTTTCTCACAACCCGACCCCAACTCAGCAAAATGCTAGCTGCATAAGCCAGCGTTGGATTTCCGCTGAGACCAGGCAGTGACGTCACGCATGCATGAATGAGGCAGTTCACTATAAAAAAACATAGTTTAATTACATCGTTAGAATCACATATAAAACATTAAGTACTAATTATAGTCATATATAACAAAAAAAAATGTAAGATTTATACAAAGTATTTTATAAGTAAAACAAACAAAAATCTATAATATATAGGTACATAAATTAGACAATAGTGGGCAAATCAAATAATAACATATCTAAATTACACGATCAACTGCAAACTACTTGGACTAATGTCCACACTTGACCTTGAAGATTTGTAGGTTGTGTTTTTTTAATCTTAGACAGCTAGGCATTGGCCACTAGCTCACACGACCACGGCAGTCAGCGATGCTGTAACCCTAGATGGAACATGTCTAGTTTGGAATACTATGGCTCTCAAGAAAAATCGCCAAAACACACCGTTAGGTACTTGAGGACAGATTATACAACTTGATGGTAGTAGCTAGGCAGGCGAGCGATAGGAAACGCCCTACCACCATGCTATGATTGGCACTAGACTCAATGGTCTTGAAGATTTGTAGGTTTTTGTGCGTTTTTCTTTTAATCTGAGACAGCTAGGTATTGATCCACGGATATCAGAGGCACTGTGACCTTGATAAAGCATACTTGATTTGGAATACACTGGCTCTCAAGAAAGGCCGTCAAACACACCGTAAGGTGCTTGGCGGCAGATTCCTAGCTACGCGTACCAAGCTTTAGAAATCGAATGGCTTCCTCACGATGTTATTCTTCAACGGTAGCTCAGGCTTCTTTTGCATATCTCGGAGGATAAAAAAGATATGAGTATTTCTTGTGAAAATGGCAGCCAACGACATATTGATGAAATTAAATCAGATACGACTTGACCAACAGCTCCATTCTTGCTGAGAAAAGGTAAGCATCAATTGTAGTGTAGAACTCACAGTATAGAAGAGATCTGAGGAGTTTCTTATCAATCACTGATGTTAAGCTACTTTCAATCCTATCAGGTCGCAAACAGGTGACCGCGGGTTCTGTGTACTGTTAACCTTGCGCCTACAACAATTAAACATTCAAAGATCCCAAAAAATACCTCACTCAAACTGTGTCTTTTTTTAACAACTGACATAACATCCGCACCAGTTACTAAGGTTATCGAAAAATATCTTCAATTCGTGTTTTTGGTATTTTAGATTCGATTGCCACAGTATTTAAGACCTCGTTCCAAAAGTTTTATTTTGGGAAAATAAACGACCAAATTGAAATCCCCGACCTAGTTCACCTTTACGCAGTTTCGTTATGACGAAAGATTTTGAAATCCTCTTGTGTAATGTGGGTACACGCTTGTTTAATGGAGTTTAAAGCCATGTTTCTAATAATTTTTCATTAGGGCGCGAAAACAGCTCACAGTGTCATGGCGTCGAATCTGACGTCACGCCTAGGTAAACATCAAATGTGTCTTGTATTGTTTTAGGTTCTTGCAAATTTCGTGTGTTAATTTAAGTGAATTCCAAAGTTTATAAGTTATGTGCAGTAACTCTGTGGAAAAATACATCAATAAAAACACCCAATATGGTGTTTTGACATGTCCCCAAGAAGAAAATTATAAGATATAAATGGTTAAAGCTCGCACGGCGGAACCCAAACGGTGTAGTTACAATTGACCGCTTTATTTCTGTGAAGATAGATCAATTATTTATTACAGACAAACAAAAAAAAAGATAAAAATAAAAAAAAACAAATTTATACACACTGTTATGTCAAATCAAAAATATTCAGTTTTCATACTAGGCTTTAATTTTAGCATTATTTGAACCCCCTTCGGACATGCAGAGCTAACATGATTATCCGAAATTATTATGAGCAAAAATACAAGTGAGTGCCTTCTAGTTATAGAAATTACTACTTACTCGTTTTGTCGGGTATTAATTCTAAGGTAATAGCAAACATTTATGCTGCAAGGGAGCTAACCTTAAAAATAAACAATGACAAGTTTATTTTTAAACTATCCTATGAAATTAAAATAAAGTCCAACGAGTTTGATTAACTGATTGTACTTGTATTTAGTGATAAAGATAAATGTACTTACAGAGAGGCTTTCACATTTCTAAACACAGATGAGCAAAATTCTTTATTTGTTGGGAGGAAGTCGACCAAAATCAATATATCAATCCTGGGCACAATCGAGTTGTTTGCTTTAACAAAGCCTGATTCCATTGTTATAAATTCGTGTTGTAGAATCGAGTGGAGTTGACAAATCACACATAAACTAATAAAAAATCAATTTAAATGCGTAATCTGTAGTACAGTTCACAACAAAACACTGAGTTTACATAGGCGTGACGTCATGCGCAGTGATTGGTGTTTCAGTCAAAATGGCCGATTGAGTATTTTAGCTGTTTTATTTTATTGAAAATCTTATTAATCTCAAATTTTTTAATGAAGACAAATGAGTATTTAATAACCTTTTAATATGTACTTTCCTTTAAAAACATTAAATATGTGATTATTAGATAATGTCGTCACGCCTACGATGCGATCTAACATCCATACATACAAATTTACAGAAGAAAAAACATTTTGCCAGACTCAAAGCAGAGATTTCGCTCGCTCGTTCAATTAATTGTTGTTTGGCGGACGCTACTCGAGACCAAAATGCTGGCCTCTACCTGGGTCAGCGCATTAGTATTGCCATTCAACGAGGCAATGGGGCCAGCATTTTGGGTACTCTACCAACTGGCAGCGGTTTCGATTTTAGTTAGTTTTAATTATTAGCTTTGTACACATAGATTATAACTTTGTATATCGTAAGTTTTAGTTAAAACTTTTTCATGTTTTATAAATTTGTGCAATAAATTAGTTAGTGCGGGATTGTTATATTAACAGTGATTAATATTGTATTGTTACAGCGAAGACCTCGATCAGCTCTGCCAACGTGCAGCTCATCTACCACTCGGTGCTGTCCGAGCTTCTTCATGACAAGCGGAGAAAGTAAGACACTGCCTCGAGATCCGACGGCAGCGGGTTCAATTTCCAGTCGGGGCAGGTGTTTGAGCGTTTGAACATCTGTCTTTGAGTTTAGTGTTTTGTGCATGTGTTTGTGTGTATTGTATGGCATACCGACCCAGGAGAAATCACAGTTGAAAGGTTATAATTAAATCTTTAAAAAAGCTATAATACCGTTATGTGATTATTGTTGATTCACCGCTTCAATTAGAAAACCGTCTGTTCACTTTTTCAGTTACTTGGAACAAAATATCAAACTAAATTACCGATTTTAATGAAATCTAGATGTGATCACTTGCGAAGTATTTCCTTTTAAACCAAAATAGATAATTTCAATACGATTCAGCCATCTTTGAAATATCTGTTAAGAAAGCAAACACAGTCGAGTCAATGACATTCTCCTATACGGAACACAGTGGTAAAAAATTAAAATATTAATAAATGGTAATGAAATGGAAAAGAGTTAAAAATGCAAGCTTTAAGTTTGAAATATCATTAATTTTATTTATTTATGCTCTTTTCGCATTATTGCTGAAACTGTAAACTCGTCATCAATAGTTGATATAACTATAACTATCCATACCTATTCATACTTTTTAGCGCCAGGAGGAGGCGTCCTAAGAATACTCGTATGTGGATGAATTGTGTGAAGAGGGATAATGTGTGAAAGGGAAGTGAATAAAGAAATTACGGCTGATAGAGTAGAAGACAAGCTGTGCCGACCCCACGTAGTGTGATAAGTTCAAGAAGATGATGATGACCTATTTATATTTATTGACAGATTCACATTTTCCGAAACTGCGTACTTCTGGCGATGGTGGAAGGAACAGCGGCCAACCACACGCGCTACTTTCAGGTAATTTATATACTCGTACATAAATCACAATCATTTGATAACCGACGAGCCCTGCTAATACTAGTAGTTCTGCTAACTGTTGACCTTGCGACCAAACTAATTTTGCAATTATATATAAAGAGTTGTCATATCTTATATTTCTAGCTTCCAAATCTCAGAGTTATAACTCTGTAAAACAAACTCTTTGTTTTATGAAATAAGGTTATTGTACTAAGTTCTAATGGCTTCCGAAAATGTCAAAAGTAGCATCTGCTTTATAGATACCCCAACTAGGTTTTTTCACGCGTTCGATGAAAAATTGGCGTATAATAAGAATACAATAGAATATAATCTATACATTTTTCAATTTAGTTCAGTCTTGAAGAATTCAGTTTAATTTATATCGCTGTTGTTTTGTATGTAGTTATTAAATCAAATGTAGTATGTAATTTTAATTCTCATTCAACTCTGTGAGTAGTAAGACTATGTATATTATATTATATTTATCTTTTTAATTTTAAAACATTTCTCAACATTATTATTGATTGAAATGAAAAGAAATGAAATGAAATGAAATGAAATGAAATGAAATTATTTATTGGCCTTATAACCACTTATGTTATACTAGGCAAGTCACATTACAATATTTCACACAATACTTGATTTAGTAAATTTCAAATGTCAAAAACTTTACAATTCACTTAATTAATAAGTAAATTTAAATAAGATTGTGTAGTATCGATTAATAGATATATTAATGATATAATAATACTTCTAAATTAGTTTACATTAATGTGAGTACAATTTTAAAAAGTCATTATATAATAAGATACTTTAATGTCATTATTAGTTTGTGAGTTGTGATTGCTATTTAAATTTATTAAATTTGACAAAAATAGAAAATACAATAGTAGGGAAGTATTTTTTTATATCTCAAGAAGATCCCAACTCATCATGATGCCGGTTATAAACAACGCTCTGTCTCTGTCTATCGGTGAACGAAAATTACATGGAAATATTTTAAGCTATCATCATTATTCTCATGGTAACTGACACGAATCTAAAAATAACGGAAATTAAAAATAATATGTAGGAAACGCCGTACCACCATGCTATGGTTTCCTCGCGATGTTTTCTTCACCGGTAGCTCAGGCTCTTTTTGCATGTTTTAACTATTTAGTTAAATATGACCACATATATTTGATCTGCCATTTAATGTCAATTGTCTATGGGTCTATAATAGAGGGATCATCTACGCGCCACATTATTTGGTTGGTCTTATAAAATACATAATCCTTTTCCAGGTCTTTAGTGCAAGAAGGTCGGGTAGAGTTCGCTGGTGGTGGCTGGACTCACGCTGATTCTGCCACCGTCTCATATCTCCAGACCCTCGATCTCTGGACCTGGGGACTCAGGTATATAATATATATAAATAAAATATAATATAGAATAACATCCACACAAAGGTCTTCAGGTACCAAACTTGCTTGTGACGTGCGTCACCTTCCGGTTACAACGGAAGATCAACGCTGGTTGTTTCAGCCAGCATTATATTGAGTTGGGACCGGTTTGTGACAGAAAACACGTTTTTTTAAAGTTGTGTACACTATTTTCTGATACAAATTTAAAAAAAAACTCGGTCTGAAGTCTCCTATTTGAATTGTCTCACAATTACGATTGGATTGTGTCATAATGGTAGTATTTGACAGTTTTGGTAGTCTGTTGACCATGATGACTTTACCATTTCCATTACCGGCAATAATGATCACTTCCATGTCTATAATCACGACCTTGCTACTACTTGATTTTCCCAAATCTACAGCTCATGGGACACATTATGGCAAAAATCTAGATTAACAACCGGTAAATTCTATGGCCAAATCCAACCAACTATCCCTCTTAAACCTTGGTTCTGCAAATTCAAAAACATGAGTAAGTTAACAACTTTAAGTCGACTACGCTTGGGTCATGCTTGTACTCCTGTATTCCTTAATAAAATCAGAGTCCGTGACCATTCCTTATGTGAATGTGGTATTGATATTGGTTCAACTGATCACATCTTTTTTAATTGTCCTAGGCTTCGCTGCTCAGTATACTCGTATGACAAGATTCCTGATGACCTGCCTCGCCCCTCTAACTTTTCTAATCTCCTCCCTCTTCTATTTTCCCCATGTGTGTATATCTTAAATAAGTTCATTCTTATCAACAATATTAAATTGTAATTGTTAATACCTGCTTTTCTAATATTTGTGCCGTCTTGTTTACGTCCTTTGTGTTTGTTTCAGATCTATGTTACTAATCAACAAAAATAAGCTCAAAACATAAATTAATTATTGTCCTTAACACCGAGCATCTGCAAAGTGTTGTTTTATTTCATTTAGTTATCACTTGAAATATGTTCACCTAAGCGCGATTATACATATGTGCGCCAAGCAAACTGTGTTAGTCGGATGTATGTATGCTTTTAAGATGTTGGTCGAGACTCCTGACTTGTTTTAGGAAGATAAACGACACTCTTGGTCCGTGTGGCAAGCCGAAGGCAGCGTGGCAGATCGACACGTACGGTCACACCAGAGAGCAAGCCTCATTACTCGCACAAATGGGCTTCGATGGACTTTTCCTGGGTGAGATTACCTTTTTAAACGACTTCAAAAGAAGAAGGGCTATGTTTTTCGAGTGTATGTATGTATATATGTATATTTCTTTAGCACGCCCTAGAGCCTAAACGACTTAAATATATTATATTTTTAACTTTATTTATGAACTTATTTTTATAAGTTAATTTTTTTAACTAAACTATACAAAGTATTAAATATATTATTATATATTATATATTATTATATTCCTATTTTTATTATCAAAATGGTTCCAATACTTTTTTGCATCAATATAACTTTTTATATCTGTATAACTTTGATCCAACCATCTACCGAGAGCCTCTTAAGATGTTGGTCGAGATTCTTGACAGATGTTATTGCTTATTGCTTATATTTAATTCGGTATTTTCAACTTAAAGGCCGAGTGGATTACAAAGAAAGAGAAGAAATGATGGAAGAAGACAGAATGGAGTTCATGTGGCGGGGCAGCGATGTACTAGGTAAAACTTATACGAGTAAATACTACAAATATTTAAACAAGATATAAAAGAAAAGGGCGATAATACTTAAGAGTCTAAAGAGTCTAAAGAGTCTATCCGTCAACAAGAAGTAGAAGAATGTATTTGTTGTCAAAGTGAAAACGTTGTAGAACAACATTTTGCAAAATCTTCTTTCGACTCTCATTAAGTACGTCAACTCAAACTTCTGGACCGATTTTAATAAAGTTCATGGGAAACATTGAACTTTGAAAATGTATTCAAACTCAAAAAAGTTTTTTCAACCGGTTTACTCGTCGAATGAAGTGCCTCCTCTTTTTGGAACAAAAGTAGAATTTGAATAGAGTACCTTATTTTTGGGAAACTGTATTTATTAACAATGTCACAAAAGTGGAAACTATATTAATATCTTATTAAGCAGTTGGGTAAAAATATATTGTGTGAATTTCAGGCAAGATGTCAGATATAATGAGCCATGCAATGTTCAACCTATACAACGCTCCGAACGGGTTCTGTTTCGACTGGCTGTGCGGGGACGAACCCGTAGTCGACGATGCGGACAGCCCGGCCTATAATGCTGACGCCAGGGTAAGACGAGCCTATTTTATTAAAGACTGCGAGGTAAGTTAAAATTTCGGGCAGATTTTATGACAGACTATGCAAGCAAATATTTAAAGATTTATTTATATTTCATATTTCCTTAAGTATATTAAGATTAAGATTTTTTTACTTAAATATATTTGCCGGGCGTTGTAAGAAATTATAATTAACATTAATTTAAAAAGAAATACAGAAAAATTTACATTTAAAGATTAAAATCTGAAAAAAAAATTATGTCCGTGTGGCAAAGTCCCAAGAACGCTGGCAGCATTCCCGCGTTGAATTGCCACTGAAATACTTTGAGCAAGAAATGAGCCAGCTCTCTTGTCTTCAGTAGCATCGATAAGTTACGGACAAATTACAATTATGTAAAATACGAGTAAATAATAATATAAGCCTTTATTTCTGTATATCCATGAAGTGTAACATAATATTATGGTTGAAAAAAAAACACTAATCTATTTTAAGTTTTTTAGAAATTAACTTAAACTAACATCTGCAACCGGTTTTTCTTTTACTGCTGTCCTTCGACAAGCTGTCGTTCGTTTTCATCTGTCTTTAGCAATACGTGTCTATGCTGGCCCTGCCATCCTTTTCATGTCATGTTCCCTTCTTTTACTTTGTGTACCTTTATTTCTCTTTCCATCCCGTGGATACCATTCTGTTACGATTCTCGTCTCCTATTCTTTCTCTTCCCTGAGCATATGTTCTGTCCACCTCTATAATTATATCTTCATGTATTTCAGAGCGTTTAATGCCAAATTATAATGATAATCATTTATTACATAACTGTGCAGAAATTGGTCTTAATGTGGAATTCTTAGCGTTTCAACAGTATTGTCATTGGGAACATACAATACTTTATTATACAACTTAAATTTATGTCTATTTGTTTAGGTAAATGAGTTCATATCTCAAATTGACCGTCAAGCGAAGTACTATGAGCATGATAATATCCTGGTGACGATGGGAGGTGACTTCACTTACCAGAACGCAGCCAACTGGTTCATCAATATGGATAAACTTATCAAGTAACTTAACTCTAATTCACAATTTTTTTTAAACTAGCTGGCTCGGCAAACTTCGTACCGCCTAACAGTCAATTCTTTAATTATTATTTTTTGATACTTATTCTGCTAATAAAGTTCAAATTGAATTTTAAGTATTATTACGAATCGATTCTATGGGAGTATAAAAAAGTCTTGTTTTTAGACCTTTTTCCGGCAAAGTTTACAATTTTTTCTCTCCGTAAGAACCATCCTTGTACTTTAAGGAATATTCTAAAAAAAGAATTAGCATCTCTTCAGCTGCTCTCGAGATTTGCGCTTAGCAACACATTCAGCTATTATTTTTTTTAATTTATTTATTTTTAAGGTCGCTTTTTAACAACTAAGGTCATTAGCGAACACAGTTAATAACTAATTTTACATTATTATTTATACTAAATTATACATATTTATCATTTTCAAAAAGACTAATGTTTTCATATATCCATCATGATTTAAGCAATCTTTTAACTTATCAGGTAATTTACATAAATGTTTTTCATTCTTATAAACTAAACATTCTTCCAATAAATGAAAAACAGACAGACAGACATCCACACTTGTATTTGTTTTTATTAGTTTTAGTTATAAGGTGAATATGTGTCATATTGGTGTGTCCAATACGACATCTAGTAATAACTACTTGATCCTTTCTACAGGTAAAGGCAGTGGGTGATATATCATAGATTGATTTTCTAACGTTAAACAGTTTTGTATTTGTGTTTTCAGTCTTCCAAAGATGATCCCAATTCATTTTAACTTTTTGTTTGAAACTCTCAAGCCATGAATGAGGCACCGAATCATAGGCCTTCTTGTAGTCAATCCAGGCGGCAGAGAGACCTTCCTTGTTCCGCCGGACTTGTTGGCTAATGGCCGACTCGTGGTACTAAGGAGCTCCTCCTCATAGACAATGAGGAGGAGCTCCTTAGTACCACGAGACCCAACCCTACAGCCATTCTGAGCAGGAGCCAAAACATTGTTCGCTACAACGTGCGTATTAATTTTTGTAGTCAGAATGGATGTAAGGAGCTTGTAGATGGTAGGTAAGCAAGTGATGGGTCTATAGTTCTTCGGTTCCGTGGTATTACCGGACTTGTGGAGCAAAAAAGTAACGACGGTGGTCAAAATACGGGGAAGAAAACCGACCTCGAGGGCTTCTTGGAATTGCGTGGTAAAGCGATCATGCGAGCATCGAATCCACTTAATCCAGAAGTTGTGCAAACCGTCCAGCCCAGGACTTTTCAGTTCTGTGCCTTACGGATCGCACAACTAACGTCTACAGGATCTATGACAACAGACCCCATGGGATCGATGGACTCGCATTCCCGCTCGACAACGCGCATCCAATCACCTTCCGCGTGATTGACCGGCATTAACCAAATGCCACGCCAGAAATTAATCATGGCATCGGCATCCGATAAATGCCCGCCGTCCACGCGCCGATCAATTTCCTCCCACTTCCGGCACACTTTCTTTTGATCGCTTTGGAAAAGGCGATTCATCCAATATCGATCCACACGTTCTCTGTAACGACGAATACGGTTTGCCCATGCATAGACTTTCTGTTTCAAGTAGTCAATGCGTTCCGTGATATTAGCCAAGTAATCCGAGGGCTGAATACCGGTCCCGGCATAGGCCTGTGCCACGTAACGCATGACTCGGAAGCAGTTGTTGCCGCGCTTGAAACAGCTTTGCTATGAGAGTCCTGAAAGTGTTGTTACGTCGTTCGATCCGTAACTGCCAGACAGGCACATACCCGGCGGGACGCGGCGCTCGGTCAGCGTCCGAAAACTTGACACGAGCAACACGACACGCCGCGATGGCACCACAGTAGGATCGAATGAGTATCAACTAAATATTCACTAGCCCGTAAACACGGTGCTAGTAAAACATTCAAGGCTCCCATTAGCGCTAAGTATATGAATATTTTTATTATTATTATCTTGCCTAATATATAACGAACGCAGTTATGAGGGCAAATGGTTAAGTTTGACTTCAAGTAACATTTTATAAACTCAGTGAATATATGTCAATGCAACTTGTTGAATCAACGTGCTTGTGTAACAAAAAACCATTAGAAAATATTACTAATAACGAAAGAAATCAATCACAACTTAAAATAAATAATGAAATAACTATATGTTATGAGAACTATAAAAGTAATTAAATAAGTTTTTAAGTGCCTACGTAATTAATATTTCATATGTAACAAGACTTGCCTACAGCGAACGTTATTTAAAGGCCAATAAATATTTCTTATTATTTCTTTATGGAATAGAATTTTAAGAATTTTACTTTAATTTTTAAAAGCCCGGACATGGCTCTTTTTTGGTAGCGACCATGAAATTTATCATAGCGTATAGAATTCTACAAGTCAAGCCCTTCAATTGAATACCCTTATTCAGGGAGTTGTGAAAAAATATGTATGACAACAAGTACATGTATTTTTATGACGGCGGCCATAAAACGGCGGATTACTTGAACTTGTTGTCTTTATTGATGTTTGATGAAATAGATCCAAGATGGCCGCTACCATAAAAAGGAAATGTTGGGATTATTAAAAATAATAAATTGTTAATGTTTTAAGCCTAATATTATTTTCAGTCATGTGAACACACATCCCGCTAATCTGTCAGACATTAACATCTTTTATTCGACGCCATCTTGTTACTTGAAGGCTATATATTTGCACGGAAGGAGAGACAAAGCTATATATACGGAAAAAGTAAGTTTATTCAAGTATCTATAAAAAAAATTACTTTAAGCCGACTTTAAATAAATCCTTTTCATAAAACGATTTCTTTTAAAAATAAAGGATTTATTAAATAATTTTGATTTAAATGCTATTACTAGACCCATGTTGATAGTTAATTAATTGAAGATTAGTTTTTTTACCGTTCAGTATAAGACGCTATTAGTAAGAGACAATGGTAACACGCATAAATAACTACAATACAGGCGAATTGAGAACCACCTTTCTTATTTAAAGTGGGTTAAAACGAGGAAAAATGTTCAAAAACGATGGTAATATAAAATATTTGTTGTTATTTAGGGAGACTTCCTACCTTACGGGAGCGACTCTTCCACGTACTGGACTGGCTTCTACACTTCACGACCAAGCCTCAAGTATTTCGCAAGACGAGCTCACGTTTTCTTACAGGTACATGCTCTTTATTAATACGATATAATTATTTATATAAAGTCTTACCAAATTATATAAAGGAATAACTACACCTAACTAAAAAACACAAAAGCAATGAAAAAAAACATTCATAGTTATAAAAACTAATCTAATAATACTCCAGTAGAAGGGAAAGTTCTAAGAATGCTGGCTACATTGCCACGTTGTATGGCAATGCTAATTTCTTGACCAAAATAAGAGCCAGCATTCTGGTCACATGTCGCTTCCACAAAACGTTTTGATATATCTAATAATAATTTTGAAGCACTCGGTCCCCATGTCCCCAAAGTTTCTACTGCAAACGGCACAAATATAAAACCTCTGGCAACACCTAACTTAAAATGGTTTAAATTAAAAACAAAATTAAAATTAAAGAAAAAAAAGAAGTTGTTTAAACGAAGTTTGTTGTTTGATCTAGTGTTTTCCCGCCTTGTTTTGATGTCAGTGTGATAAATAGAAAAAAACTGTGCATGGTGATAGGGCGTTTCCTATCGCTCGCCTGGCTAGCTACCACCCTCAAGTTGTAAAACCTGTCGCTAAGCACCTTACGGTGTTTCCGGCAGCCTTCCTTGTGGCCAGTGTATTCCAGACTAGGCATGCTCCAGCTAGGGCTACAGTATCGCTAACTTCCGTGGTCGTGCGAACTTGTAGTCAAATGCCTACCTGAGCAGGATTAAAAAAACGAATATCCCTCTTCACACAACTCATCCACGTGTTCTTAGATCGTCCCCTCCCTGCCGTTTACTATCATTCTCATTGGCTTCTTCGTCATATGGCTATGTCTATGACATGTCCATACCATCCTAATCTAGTCACCACTTCATAACTTCTCAGGCTGAACCTACTAATCTGCGAAAGATATTCTTATTCAGGTTCTGAAGCAGATATCAGTGCTTGCTAAAAGCGGTGATTCTTACGAGCTTCATCTCCTCAGGCATGCTGTTGCCCTGATACTCCATCACGACGCCATCACTGGTGAGTGAAATCGACGGCGTCTAATAACCGACTTTGAAAAAATAAGAGTTTCTCAATACGATTGCATTTGTTTTTAATATTTATTACCTGTGTGCTGAAACTGTTCGAAAATCATTTTTTGTTTGAAAAGGTATCCTTCGAAGTAAACTTGCTTAAATTATGTAAAAATCGAACAAATAGCTTGATTTTTCAATTGGAATATCCGAAAACAAATGTAACGGCACCTGTTGAATTGCAATCAGTTAAAACTTTTTTACACCAACGCCGACGCTGACAGCGACTCCGACGTCGACGCTGACGCCGATGCCGAAACCGAAATTCTTAAAGTACTGGTCCACTTTTCATGTAATTTGGAAATATATCTATAGATTTATGCTTTTGTTAGTCACTATACATTTGGGTTGCTAGCTTCTCCCACAACAAAGCTACAGAGAGGTCGAAAATGGCTCGAAACGCTACGAGAAAAGAAACGGCCGTGCCTTTGTTTTTCCGACTTGGCGAGGGCATTGCCATACCTCCAGATATTAGAAAAAGTTGCATCTGCGCTTGCCGTAATGGAAGGTTTTTTAAAAAAAATTATTATTCACTAGGTACAAGCCAACAGCACGTTGCAAATGATTTCGTGAAGATATTGAGCGAAGCCATCGATGCTGGTACCAAGAAACTATCTACTCTACTCAGGTATGAACCAGGAGCATTTTTATTCTGACAAAAACAAGTTAAAGTTAAAACAAAAAAAATATGAAATCTTCTTTATTATAATATAAAAATAAATCACTGAATGTGTTGCTAAGCCCAAATCTCGAGAACAGATGAACAGATTTTGCTAATCCTTTTTTTAAATTATCCATGAAGAACGAGGATGGTTCTTACGGAGAAAAAAAATAAAAATTGCATGATTTTTCTATATTCTCATATAATCGATTCGTAATATTACTTAAAAGACAATTTGAACTGTATTACCATAACATAAAGTTGAAGTGTTAGTGGAGAGGTTCCGGGAAGGGAAAACTCTTGAGTGACGTTAGTATCGTATAAATATTAATGTCAACAAATGACAAAAATTGAGTTCTAGCCGGTACGAAGTTCGCCGGGTCAGCTAGTGTATAATAATAATCTGGCTAAATTCTAATTCAAAGAGGTTGGAAACTCAATTTCCGGTTTAATTAGGAATTTATTATGTTCATTATTTTTTTATTCTTAAGAATAACACATAACAATGGTACCTCTGCCAATGGATCTTTACACATCGTTTAAGGTAAAATGAGGTACTACGGTACAGTATGAGGTACAGTAATAATTATTTTTTATAATATATATTTTTATATTTTTTTTAGTAAAAAATATTACTTAGAATAAATAGCAATGTATTTATTCTAAGTAATATTTTTACTGTAGTACGAACTCCAAAATAAAAAAAATATAGTTCCATGCATTTTATTAACTTATACTAACTAACACCTTCTTTTTTCTCAATTCCTGGATCGATTGAAATCGATTTTGATTGACTACTTCAACCTCAATTTTAGTCCTTGATCGAAGTAATCAAATTGATGTAAGCCTCTGATTTCATGTTATTGTTCTAGCTATCTGACACCTACTTGGGGAGGTAGCAGACGGTCCAAAAGCGGTCAACAGTTCGTAGTCTGTCTTGAATTAAACATCAGCCAATGTCGGGTATGTATACCTAGTGTTATAGAGTAAGATTTTTAATTTTATTTTCATACACATTATTTCCTTCCGCAGTTCGTGGAAACCCAAGAGTCTCTGTTGCTTCTGGTATACAATCCATTGAGCGTTAAGACCTACCATTTCGTACGACTACCAGCCACAGCATTGCACTACTCTATCAGAGATTTTAACGGTACGAAATTATAATAATAATGTTATTATAGAGTCAAGAAACTGTTTATTTACGTGGACGTAAAAACGACGTGCGTCTGTTTCTGGCATCGTAGCTCCTGAACCGATTTTGATTTTGTTTTTTTTTGTTTGTAATGTGAATTTGTCGGGAACGCTTTTAGCTTACGATGAAAATCGTTCAAAGATGGTCGCCATCACAAAATGGCAGATTATATATATTTTTTATAATTCGTTAATACAGATAAAAAGTAGCGTTAGTGTTAATCCAGAGTCTAGGATATCTCCGTAGCAAATATCATTCAAATCGGTTCAGTAGTTTTTGCATAAAAAGTAACAAACATACATTCGTACATATATTCTTAATGTTAGTAGGATTGTAAGCATTACCCGTCTCTATTTTTGTTTTACTATGTATTAATAGAAAGGGCTTGACTAATAGAACACTAAATACTATTTATACTTCGCATCTGCATTTACTGTGCTAACTACCGGGTTGTGGAATTCGCTGCCAAGTTCTCTATTTCCCGATAGCTTTATTCTCGGTCTCTTCAAATCGCGAGTGAATCGGTTTCTTCTAGGCAAGCGCGCTACATCTTAAGCCGCATCATCACTTTACATCAAGTGAGTTGCGGTCAAGTGCAAGCTTATTGACTATAAAAAATAAATGCACTTCAAATCCAAAAAAGTATTTAACTCTTGCGACCGTGATAATATAAAACTAGTAACTCCAAAGGAAGTACTAGGTGAAATCAAAAGGAGCATAAACCCTCGTAAATCTCCCGGCTATGATTTAATATCCGGAGAAGTGCTAAAAAATTTACCGCGGAAAGCTAAAGTCAAACTTACTATACTTATAAACGCTGTTATAAGGCTGAAATATGTGAAAAATGATCGCCAAACCTGGTAAACCACCACATGAAACAACATCATATAGACCCATATCTCTCTTACCAATAATATCAAAATTACTTGAAAAACTGTTACTGAAAAGGCTCAAGCCAGTGATAGAAGATTTAAAACTTGTACCTGACCATCAGTTTGGATTTCGAGAAAAGCACTCAACAATAGACCAGGTGCACAGAATAACAACCATGATTGAGAAAATCTTGAGGAAGATAAAGTCTGCTCGTCAGTGTTTTTAAGATGTGGCGCAAGCATTTGATAAAGTTTGGCACGAACGTTTGATATTGAAACTGCGAAACATGCTACCAAAATCGTACGTGGATATTCTGGAATCATATATCATAAATAGAGTATTTAGAATAAGACATGAAGATGCCTATTCAGATCTAAAAAATATAAAGGCCGGTGTACCACAAGGAAGTGTATTAGGTCCGGTCCTGTACCTGTTATACATATGTGATATACCACAGCCAGAAAATAACACCATTGCAACTTTTGCTGACGATACTGCAATCATGGCCGTAGGTAATACTCATAAAGAAGCTGCAGAAAAAGTTCAAATGGCTGTGAATAAAGTCTATGACTGGACGAAGAAATGGAGGATAAAATTAAATGAATCCAAATCAATTCACACAGACTTTAGTCATAAACGACACAAGTATTCTCCAGTTTACATTAACAGTCATACCATATGAGAATACAGCAAAATATCTAGGCATGACCCTTGACGTGAAGTTTCGCTGGAAAGAACACGTCAAGAAGAAAAAAGAGCAGCTGGATTTACGCTATAGAGAAATGTATTGGTTGCTTGGAAGAAATTCTACGCTGTCAATACATAACAAACTGCTAGTGTATAAACAAATCCTGATGCCAATATGGACTTATGGTATACACCTGTGAGGCTGTAACGCTCAAAGTAATAGGCTCATGATCCAAAGATTCCAGAATAAAGTACTGAGGGATATTACCGATGCACCTTCGTACATAAGAAACAACGATCTTACCAGACTTATAAGTAGAATTCGTTGAACAAGTGATTAAAAAATACGCCGAAGCTCACCAAAACCGGCTTCACCATCATGTCAATGTCGAGGCTATCCAGCTCCTCGACCACACTGACATAACTAGAAGACTAAAAAGAACTAAACCGTTCGAGTTAGTGTAGTGTTAAAAGTAAAATAGTAAAATATAATAGTGAAAGTGCTAAGACTTAAGAACACATTAACAAAGTGTTTTCGCCTTAACAACTGTAATAAGAAAAGTGCCGATGGACAAATTCTAAGAGACATTATTTTGTAGACGATTAAGTTAAACCAAAATTACTTATTAGCCTTAGACTTAGGCTAAATTGTAATATTATCAAGGAAAGACTTTACGGGTTCTCCTTGTGCAATAGAAAAAAATATATATATTTTTTTTAACAGTGTCACTGTTAAAAAAAATAGTTTTATACGAGTATCTCAACCAATCCCAACCAAATTAATTTTGAATGTAAACTATAATTGACTATAGTGAAAGATGTATACGAGTAGAACACTATTGATACTAAGATAAATAATTTTCGATTTCTCACGCTGACATCGAGACAAAGTGGGAAAACACTAGATATTCTTTAAAAACAATCTTATTATAAATGGATTTGCCCAAAGTAACGCCTGACTCCATTAATTACTATTAATACATTTCAAGTCCAAGATGACCACCATCGCCACTACAAAATTGAGATGTTGTAAATATTAAATTTAACCTGTAGATGAAGAGGTCGAGTACCAGCTAACTCCGCTGCCATCCAGCAGCATTAACCTGGCGGGGCGCGCTTCCACAGCCATGCAGGAGTTGTGGTTCGAAGCTGAGAACATACCTCCTCTAGGTTATACGTCATACTACGTCACGCCTGTTAGAAACCAACTGGTATGTTGACTTATAACATTAGCATTGAGATGAAGAGATCGAGTACAGCAGCATCAACCTGGCGGGACGCGCCTCGACCGCCCTGCAGAAGTTGTTGTTTGAAGCTGAGAACATCCCCCTCTAGGTTATACGTCATACTATGTCACGCCTGTTAGAGACCAACTGGTAAGTCGACTTATAATATTAGCATTGAGATGAAGAGATCGAGTACAGCATCATCAACCTGGCGGGACGCGCCTCGATAGCCCTGCATGAGTTGTGGTTTGAAGCTGAGAACATCCCCCTCTAGGTTATACGTCATACTATGTCACACCTGTTAGAGACCAACTAGTAAGTAGATTTATAATATTAGCATTGAGATGAAGAGATCGAGTACAGCAGCATCAACCTGGTGGGACGCGCCTCGACCGCCATGCAGGAGTTGTGGTTTGAAGCTGAGAACATCCCGCTCTAGAGTATACGTCCCTGTTAGAGACCAACTGGTAAGTAGACTTATAATATTAGTTAAAAGATTCAAGATATAGAAATAGAACCAGTAGCTGGCACCCGCGGCATTGCCCGCTACATAAAATGAAATAAAAAGAACCATACCTTTTTCCAAAAATCCTTTTTTTCTTTTTGAGGTCCCTTTTTAGGTTTTTCAGCTTAAAAGCTATAACTTCATCCTGTCTACTTTTTTATCCAACGCTGCTAGGCATTTGACCACAAGGTAGCACGACCACGGATGTCAGCGACACTATAGCCTTAGATGGAGCATGCCTAGTCTGGAATACACTTGCTCTCAAGGAAGGCTGCCGTTAAACACACCGTTCGATGCTCGGCGACAGACTTTACAACTTAGGGGTGGTAGCTAGCCAGGCGAGCGATAGGAAACGCCCTTACCACCATGTTTTCCTTCACCGGTGGCTCAGGGTCTTTTTGCATGTTTCGTGTAATCGAATGTCGTACCTTTCGCACAGCATTCGACTCCACTAACGACTCGCTACAAAACGTCTATACGAATTGAACTGTTTTGGATAATGTACCTTTGTCTTAATTTTCAGGAAGAAAATCAGTACAAGAAATCAACCACAACTACAGCAAATGCCGAGCAAGAACAGACTCCCTACATCTCGAATGAGGTTTGTGTAACGAAAGTTTTCCAAGGTATGACATTTATTATACTGATTTAAGATTTTAAATAAACATCTATGAAATGAATCAAGAAGATGTAAGTTGTAGAAAAGAAAGAAGTGAGCTAACAAACATACTTCCACATTTATATGTAGGTATATGTGTAGAGAATTTTATTTCAGACAAACAATTAGAGATCAGAGAACATGATAAAAAAGGAAAAATTAATCGAATCGCACTGATTTAAATATTTCTCCTCTTTGAAGTTAGTTAAAATCCGGCACGGCTATAATAATAATAATAGCAAGCAAAGTTTTCGCGTTGAAACGGCGATCTGTCAAAACGAAACTAAAATTGCTTGCTCTTGATTTAGCTTCTATCATGATTAACTCTAGCCAATAGCCTTATAAGGACGCTATTTGTTCTTGACTATCCTATATAATAATTAATGATGAAAAAAACACGTGGTCGTATTAGTTAATAATAATAATGTGTAATTTGTTCCAGTACCTTAAAGTAACAATCGACAAGACAACAGGCTTGCTGGAGTCTATCCAGCACGTCGATGGAGTTAAGATCATGGTGTCGCAGAACTTCTACGCTTACACTCAAGGCAGGCAGGGGCTGCAGTCGGGGGCTTATAGCTTCAGACCTCAACAGCAAACACCTACTGTGGTAGGACATTGTATGAACTAATATAGAAATTTATCTGAGAGACGAAGAGTTTTCTCCGTACTTAACATAGTCAAAGCCAATGTCTTGGCTTGTTTGGGGGTCTTCTTCTTGGTATTCTTAGTCCCCACATCGGGGCAGAGGGCAGAATTAATAGTCCTCAATTCTATTCTGTCTTGAGTTTTGCGCTTCACCTCAATCCAATGCTTTTGGTTTATGCAATTATGGTGCGCTGCCAGGTCTGGTTGGGACGGCCTGGTTTGCGTCGGCCCAGTGGATTCCAGTCTAGGGCTTGCTTTGGAATGTGATCACAGCCTCTGCGCAAAGTATGGCCAACCCATCGCTATTTACGACGTGGGGGTAATCCACAGTATTCTTTCTGATCCCAATTCCACCGCGGCTGCGGCGATCTACGAACTTTTTTTCAATTCGCAGATCATCCCAGATTACGATGGGGCTGACGTAAACCTTTGGTTTAAAATATGACAATTTATAAATATAGAAGACTGATAAACTTTGTTATAACATGGATAAATGCTGCATACTTACCGCAGAGTGGTTATGTGGGACTCATTCCCACAAAAACATCACGGTGTTAATCCCGGCTGCACACTGGTGGGACACGGGTCCCACTCGGGTCACGAGGATCGGGTCAGGGTCACGGTATAGCACTCGTCCGTGACCCGCCACGGCTATCAATCACTAGACCATCACCATCATCATCCCTCGGGGGCCACCAGCTCGAGGACCACACCAACCTGCGTCAGACGGCCCTATGTATAGACGTCATACAACGGGTCATTAGAGGCCCCCCCGCCTGTCACCTTAGCCGTAGTAGCAATTTTTAATTTAATCTTGTTTCTGGCAGATATCTGAACGTGCTCAGTACAACACAATCAAAGGAACGCTGGTGAAAGAAATCCGCCAACGATTTACTGATTGGATATCACAGGTAAAATAAGTTTGGAGTAGTCTTGTCGGTAAACCACACATGTCTCTCAACCGAGAGCGAGCTGGTCCGATCCTAGGCTCAGGTGGGTTCATCCCATATGTTCTATTGTTTGTCCTAGCAGTAGAACAAACAAGAAGAGTAAATCACGTCTACTCTATTAATAGAACAAGTAGGTAAAATAATTATCGGTCGTTCTATTAATAACCAAGTTGAAAAAAAAACAAATCTGTTGTTCTCTTAGCAAAACAGAGTTGGTTTTTTCAAGTAAGAAAAATAATTAATGAAAAATATAAACAGTAGAACAGATGAGAAGAACCCGTTCAGGCATCCATATATAAGTTTCTCATGTCCATATTATATAGAATCCACTTGCTTTGGAAGAAAACATCTTGAGATAAACTCTTTGTCAGAGTAACTTCCCAAGATAGTAGCTAATTTTTGAGTCAATACAAACGTTGTAATTTGTTCCTTAATTTTGTTCTGTAATTTTAAACATTCCATTAAACGTATTTTGATTTGATTTAAGTTAGGCAAATGTATGTATATGACCTGCACCCCTTTCGTTGTGGAGACCCGTGCACAGCAGTGTGAAAATACTATGAATTATACGTTATCTTCTTCTGAGAGTTTTCCTTGTGACTTTTGGTATTTAATTTTAATTTATACAGCGTGTAACAAAAAGGTGTGACAATACTTAACGGTGTTAGTTTACACATGAAGGTGAACCCATTGTTAAACTTTTTTTTTGTTTCACGTGGTATGTTCCACATTTTTTATAAAAAAAAAGAAACAATATTCTGAAATACTGTATGATAATTTAGTTATTTCTGTTTTCAGGTGATCCGGATATATCGTGGTGAAGAGCTGGTGGAATTAGAGTGGACCATCGGCCCTATTCCTATTGGGTAAGCAACTAGCATAAACACCACAAGCCTAAGATGATACGCTTCAATGGAAGACCAGCGCTGGTTTTGTCCGGCAAACAAGTTTCTCGAAAAATATCTTGAACTAAAAGCGATGTAGTGGGGCATTTTTTTTTTCTTAAATCCTACAGGCACTTGACCACAAGTTCGCACGAGCACGGAAGACAGCGATACTGTCTCGTATTCAGAGTTGGTCCCATAGTGAAAGTTGTTCGCAATGATGAGTATAGTAACCCTCTTTTGGCTTAGTACACCCCTAACCGATAACCTTGCATAAAAAAACATAGATTTGTAACAATACAGCGACAAATCGGCAAAAACCTTGTTGCTTAGAAAGCTAAAATAAGCGGCAAACAACTTGAACCAATGACCTTGGGTGCGCAGTGATGATGTTTATGTATTTGTGTGTGTGTGTGTGTGTGAGTGTGTGTAGTGAGTGAGGTAGGATACTCGTTGAGACGTGACTACCGTCAAACAGGTGAAGGATAACATCGTGAGGAAACCATAGCATGTTGGTGGGGCGTTTCCTATCGCTCGCCTGTCTACAGGGACTGTAATATCGATATAATTTTGGTATCGATATCGAAATACCGATAAACATATTGGCAGAAGACATTAATATCTATACTTTAATGTCTATTTATTTAATTGGTGCCGATACATAAATACCGGTATATTATCAATAAACTCCTTCCGAACGCTTACCTCCGCCACTGCGCACCGTGGCACGCGCCGCCCGTGGGCCCCGCGGCCGCTGCGCGCGGTGGTATAGCATGCGACGTTGCCACTTTAGGCTTAGCCGAGATATCTGGCAACGCCGCGCGTTCGCGGCATATCGGTATGGGGTACCGATAAAATTATCGATACCATTTTATTGCTAATTAAATAAATTGATATATATATATATATCGATATTTCATGGTTGTATAAATATTGATATCGATATTTTACCAAAAGTTTCGAAATTTTTCAATTATCGATAACAGTCCCTGCCTGTCTAGCTACCACCCTCAAGTTGTAAAATATGTCGCCAAGCACCTTCTGGCAGCCTTCCTCGAGAGCCAGTGTAGTCCAGACTAGGCATGCTTCATTATTAGTGTGTATAGCAACCCCCTTTTGGCTTAGTATAGCCCTAGCCGAGTACTCCATATATTTTTCATTTTTGTCATTTCTCAACTATTATTTTTTACTGACTTCCCAAAAATATTTGCATAAGTATTTTGAATGCTTCTCGCTGCTAAATATAATTATAATCGTCTAGTAGATGGTTTTTTTACGAAATTTCCACACCATGTGGTTTCTACCACAAAATTTCGTAATAAAAACCATACCCCGTAAATCCTAACATTTCTGAAATCTGTATACCTACCTAGTTTTGTCAAGATTTTTAGACATGCATACATTCAACTTAATTCAAATTTACCAGAAAAATAAAATTACAGAGTCGAAGTAGAGATGCTTAGCTCACTCGTCAACCAAATTCAGGCTTGTCAAGGTATGTAACCTAGTTAGTAAATGTAATCATCAAGAAAATTATATTAAAAAAAAACTATTTCTCATACCGGAAAGCAGTAGCAATAAATTGCTTGTTCTGTTCTGTTCCTGTTTTCCAGAAGTGACTTAGGCAAAGAGGTGGTAAGCGTATTCAAGACTAACATCAGCAATGCAGGCGTGTTCTACACAGACTCTAACGGACGGCAGATGATGAGGAGAACCTGCTGGAATGAAACTGCACGTGAGATTTATATTTTTTACTAGCTAACCCGGCGATTTTCGTACCGCCTCACTTTCTTATTATATATTTTTAAGCTTTAACTGAACTTTCACAAACATTACAAAACCAAAACCAGCTAAATCGGCCCAGCCGTTTTCGAGTTATTGCGAGACAAACGAACAGCAATTAATATCGCAAGGTTATCGGCTAGGGGTGTACTAAGCCGAAAGGGGGTCACTATACACACTAATAATGTATGTAATAACCCTCATGAACAACTTTTACTATGGGTCCCACTCTGAATTCGAGAATCAGCTGTTCCATACAAAAAGATGATCGGTCGTCGACATAATGTATGGAACAGCTGTTTTTTTTCTCAAATTCAGAGTTGGTCCCATAGGTCCCCCTTTCGGCTTAGTACACCCCTAACTAATAACCCTGTATATAAAAAGATTATATCCTCACGTAATATCATAAATACGAATGTGTTTCTTAGTTTGTGTGTCTTTTTTCTCCTCAGCAACTGAGTTACAGATGGATTTTGTCATGACTTTAGTAAATAGAGAGAGCATCTCTGAGATATCGGTTTATTACAAAAATCGTCCATTTTCGATTTGTCGCCCACTGACTCGGATTCCGTTCCCGTTTGTTGTATGGCAGCACGACTTTAATATTTATTTTATTATGTTTTTAGTATTTGGTGTAATAGTGGCAATAAAAATACATCATCTGTAAAACTTCAAATGTTTAGCTATCACCGTTCATGAGATTCAGCCTGGTGACAGACTGGTAGATGGACGAAAGAATATACAGACGAACAGCGAAATCGTAGTAATGGGTCCTGTTTTGACCGTTTGAATACAGAACCATAAAAATAATATAATCCGACAGCTCCTATGTTCAGGTAGCTGTTTGGAATTTTCAGGAAGATTCTATTTCTGCAGATGATGGTGGTCTTCAGTAAAAACTCTCTTGTAAATTTACAAGCATTATACTTTTCAAACTTAGATCGGACGGAAAAGGTTTCTTTTACTCTATGACATTTTAGGATGGCCCGAATCAATACTTCAAATTACCCTAAACTACTTCTTTACTATTGACACCTAACACAATTGAATTGAAAACTTTTTTCCGTTTATTAAGGCTTCTAATAACCCATTTACACTTCCAGTTCAACAGCAAAAGAAGCCAGTACAAGCATGCTACTACCCCGTCGTCTCTCACATTTGTATAAACTCACACAACAGCACTGCTAGCATATGTGTACTCACAGACAGGACTCAAGGCGGCACCTCGTATTCTGAACGAGAGATCTCACTTATGGTAACTATCATGTACTTTCACTCCCATATTGTTGCATCTACTCACACAACAGCACTGCTAGCATATGTGTACTCACAGACAGGACTCAAGGCGGCACCTCGTATTCTGAACGAGAGATCTCACTTATGGTAACTATCATGTACTTTCACTCAAATATTGTTGCATCTACTCACACAACAGCACTGCTAGCATATGTGTACTCACAGACAGGACTCAAGGCGGCACCTCGCATTCTGAACGAGAGATCTCACTTATGGTAACTATCATGTACTTCCACTCACACATTGTTGCATCAACTCACACAACAGCACTGCTAGCATAAAAAAAACGGCTTCGTTCATTCATTCACTCACTCATATTCCTTCAGGTCCACAGACGTCTGCTGACGGACGATGGTTTCGGTTTAGAAGAGCCTCTGAATGAAGAGGCTTACGGAGTGGGACTGATAATCAAAGGAAGACACAGGATTATATTCGGCAACATGGAGAATAATGGCCAAGGAGGTATATACGAATATGTAGTTACGTTTTGAACCCCCAACGTAAAAAAAGATTTGGTGTGCGCGCAAACGGATGAACCGATTTTGATTTTGTATTATAGGTGTAGCAGTCGGCAGTGTTCTTAGCTATATGTACAACAAGATGACCGCCGCTGCAAAATGTCGAAGTACAAATTATATTTATTTTTATGTAATCAACAGAGTATATATTATTACAACTAGTTTATTTAAAATTTGAATAAGGCCAAAACTTTTTTGTGTTTTTCTCAAGTGGCTTCTAACCACTCGTTTAAAGTATTTACTTTGATTGATATCATAACTACTAGTAGCATAGTTTATGACACTGACAGAAGTAACTCTGCGGATTGTGACGTGCGTGACGTCGCGTCCCGGTTCCAACGGAAGATCAACGCTGGCTTCAGCCGGCACTGTGATGAGTTGGGACCGGGTTGTGACAGAAAGCACTTCGTAATGTTTACATGTTAGATATTTTGTTTAAGTTGTGCTTTCTGTGGCAAATAAATATATTTCTATTTCTATAACAATGGCCACACGGCATAGAATCACTACATTTCTACCAGTTTTTTTATCCTTTAATTTTCTAAAAGTCTATAGTTACTGTTTTTTGTAATGCAAATTAATGTCGTCAAATGTCGTGTTTATCTCTTTATGTTGTTCACATGATGTCAGTGACGATATTGACTACCATTGTCACATGTTGTTATCTACAGCAAGCTGCACGCGGTTTGAACCGCGGTATGTGGTTTTGTAGCGATGATGGTCGAGTGGTTAGTGGGGTCGATTAACAGGTACGAGGTTCGATCCCACGAAACATGCAAAAAGAGCCTGAGCTACCGGTGAAGGAAAACATCGTGGGGAAAATAGTATGATGGTAGGGCGTTTCCTATCGCTCGTCTGGCTAACTACCACCCTCAAGTTGTAAAATTTGTCGCCAAACATTTAACGGTGTGTTCCGGCAGCCTTCTTTGAGAGCCTGTGTATTCCAGACTAGGCATGCTCCATCTAGGGCTACAGTATCGCTGACTTGCGTGGTCGTACGAGCTTGTGGTCATATGCCTAGCTGTGTAGGATAAAAAAATGTATATGATCACCCTTTGGGAACCCTTTAATTACAAAAGAATAAAAAATATGTTCAGCCAGGGTCTAAGCTATCCTGTGACCAAGTTTCACCTAATTCCGTTCAGCTGTTCGAGAATGAAGGAGGAACAAACATAAACACACACAAACTTTCGCATTTATAATATTAGTGTAATTCACAAGTTACATAAACCATTAAATGCTAATCCAATGAGACAAACTCGAGAAACACGAACGCTAATTTACTTAAATGATAGATAAATAGAACAACGCTTTATTGTAGACACACAAAACATAACAATATAAATATATTAATTTACATGTAGCGCCACAAGTGGCGGCCTTATCGCTAAAAGCGATCTCTTCCTGGCAACATTAGGATAGAGACATTTGAAAAAAAAAGTATAGGTCTGGGGTGTACTTAACAATAAAGAAAGTAATCTATACCATATTACAAATATTACAAATTACACTTACATTCGATTACATAAACTAAATTTCAATATATATCAATACATATTAATATAATATAGATACAAATGTTTATTGGCATAAATAATGGTTCACAAAATTCACTATGCAGGTAAGTATCATCAATTAGTTCACTATGCAGGTAAGTATCATCAATTAGTTCACTATGCAGGTAAGTATAATCAATTAGTTCACTATGCAGGTAAGTATCATCAATTAGTTCACTATGCAGGTAAGTATCATCAATTAGTTCACTATGCAGGTAAGTATAATCAATTAGTTCACTATGCAGGTAAGTATCATCAATTAGTTCACTATGCAGGTAAGTATCATCAATTAGTTCACTATGCAGGTAAGTATCATCAATTAGTTCACTATGCAGGTAAGTATAATCAATTAGTTCACTATGCAGGTAAGTATCATCAATTAGTTCACTATGCAGGTGGTATGACAAAAAGTAAAAGCACTTTTGAAAATTAGCTACTTATTTTCAATATTATAAAGTAGGTAACAAACAAGGCTGAAACAACTAGTTTCTTTATGTATGTTATTATTTTATGTGCTAATATTATAGTAGCTAAATTCTGCAAATGTAGTGTCGTTTCGCATACATGGCCGAGCACAACTCCTAACTAGGTTTCCCTGTATTTAGGATGTTAGTCCCTTCCTGTCGCCTTATAAGAAGGAAATATAATAAACAAGCAGACAAAAAAAATTAACATAATATTTACCAAAACACTCACCAGATGTGGAAGTATGTTGATTTAGTTTACAAAATAAGATTGTACTATTAACTTTATAATATACATATAAGCTAATACATACATACTAATGAAACTTTTGAATCGGATAAAATACATTCATACCATACTATGTATTCAATATAAGGGGATGTAGATGTAGTGCAGACTGTACACGCCTACATCACACATGTACTTAGGCGTAGTTTGTGTATATTAAGTTTGTATTATGTTTCACGGACCGTCAGGCCAGTCTCTCGCTGGTGCTCCAATAAAGCGCATGTCTTAAAGCCTAAACTGCATTTAATTGACCCCTTATAGAATACTCACCTCAATTAGCGACACCACATACACTCATCAACCAACACACACACAAATTATAATATAAGAGTAAATTAATAACTAACAGCAAGCAATGAAAGAAGATATTAAAAGTAAAAAATAAATATATCAATCAATAAAATAACAGCAGTTCAGTTATACCAAAGATAAATAATATTTCCGTAACTTGTCTTTAGAAATAGCAAGAGATGGAGCTTTCCTAACGTCCAAAGGCAAATGGTTCCATAAAACTACAGCTTGGACGACAAAAGAACTTTTGTAAAAAGTTTTGTGATGGCAAGATTTTCCGACCACCGAAGAGACAAGGCATGAGAGTTATGCATATAAGATGTGCAATCTTTTAAAAATACATTTTAATAGTTTCAACGATAATAAGGGTAGCCTACACTTTACAAAGGGGAGACCAGTGCACAGCAGTGATACTTTATAATATACATTTTGTTGATTTTGACAACCTATAGATTTCTACTACGGCGACTGCGATGGTCTAGTGTCATGTTTGCTTCGAAATTAGATAGTGCCGGGTTCGATTCCCGGCCGGTGCAGGTGTTACAACGAAAAGTTACATCTGGTCCCTTAATCTCTAATATACTATGAGATTATTAGAGGGCAATGGAACACCATCTTTTTTTTATTCTACACAGCTAGCATTTGACCACAAGTTCGCAAGACCACGAAAGACAGCGATACTGTAGCCCTAGATAGAGCATGCCTAGTCTGGAAACACACCGTTAGGTGCTTGGCGACAGACTTTACAACTTGAGGGTGGTAGCTAGCCAGGCGAGCGATAGGAAACGTCCTACCACCATGCTATGGTTTCCTCACGATGTTTTCCTTCACAGGTGGCTCAGGCTCTTTTCGCATGTTTAGTGGGATCGAACCTCGTACCTTTTGCACGGCAATCGACCCTAACTTACAGGGAAACCTAGTTTGGGTAACAAACTGAAACACTGATTGTACATGCTAAAAAGGAGTTTGTAAGCATATAATGAATTTATTTTATTTTGATTAACATTTTATTACGTTCCTTCCTGAAAACGAGTGGCGTGTTTACCGTTATGTTGACGTCATTCTGATGATGCAAAACGAGCGCGATAACAAATTTGACAATGGCTTAGTGAATACCGTTCCACGTGAATTCTACGCGCCTAAACGCGGCCGTGTTGCGTGTTGGTTGTTCTTAGTGAATAAGGGTCCTGTCGTTGAATTTTGGTTTGTTGTGCGTGTGTTTGTAAATATTGCATGGCATCCCGACACAGGTCTGCAAGCTGAAGTGGCAAAGTGCTGACAACATCGATCGAAGAACCATATAAACTATCATATAATATATTTCTATTCCTTTACAACCGATGGGATAGAAAGGTTCTTGAGTGTCAACAAACATCTTGATAATTTTTCTAAGGTGTCGGCCACGAACTAGAAGACGCAGCGTCGGTCCACCTAGAGGAAGGTCTACACCTTCCAGTAGGTGGACCGACGACATAGTAAAAGTCACAAGTAACCAGTGGAAGCAATTGGCAGCTTGTCGTTCAGAATTTCTTTCTAAATGCCTATGTTCAGCAGTGGACGTCTTCTGGCTGATGAGATGATCTCCGACACAGAAGAAATCCTAGTGGGGAGCTAGTGTGAAATGTTTAAATGGCACTAGTACCTTTCCGTACCCTTAAGGGCACCAGCGGTTTTTTTTTAATTTATAAAAGTGCAATAAAAGTTGTTCATTACAGTGGATGAGTTGACATGGTCGGAGAAGGTGGCTAAAGCAGCCAGGAGATGGGAGATGGAGCCGTGGCTGTTCTTTACTTCTGGGGACAAGGTGTGAATCTAATTCTTAATCTTTCTAGTTTTTATAAAGATATTTTTTTAATTTTTCCTCGTATATGTTTTTATTTATAGGTAATGTGAATTTGAAAGGCTAAAATGTGTTGAATAAGTGTATGTGTGTGTATGTATGTGTATGTGACATCTTAGGTCCCGAACGTAAGAACCCAATTTGTTTTTTTGCTAAAGGTGTATTAGTCGAGTGCGTTCTTAGATATGTTAAATGAAAATCGATCCAAGATGGCCGGCCGGCTCCTCAAAACAGTAAATTATATATTTTTCCGCTACTTTTTATGTATGGGTATCGAATGAGGTGGCTTGGTGATAAATCTTACATCCAAGATGGCTACCACCACATAATTTCGATTTAGATCCATTTTAAATTTTACGTGTACCTAGATGTACAGGTTTCTTTCTTTTCATCAGGTCAACAGGAGAAAATGGCAGAATGTGCGAAATAAGCGGGTAAGTGTTATCTATCTTTATAGAATATAGATAATAAAGCGTTGATCTATCTATATAGAATATATCTATCTAAATAGAATATATATATAGTAGAATATAGATAGATAGATAGATCAACGCTGTATTGTAGACACATAAAACATTAAAATACAAAAATATAAAATTACATGTAGTGCCACAAGTGACGGCCTTATCGCTAATAGCGATCTCTTCCAGGCAACCTTAGGATGGAGACATTTGAAATAGAAATGTATAGGTCGGGGGTGTACTTAACAATAAAGAAAGTAATTTCAATATATACTAATACATATAAATATAATATACATATAAGCTAATTACATCGCGACAGCCGGAGAATGCAAAAAAAAACAAATTGATTTTATTAACTTTAATTAAAATTACATAAAAAAGGTATGTCTGATCGATATTAGATCTGACTGAAAAGTGGCGGCTTCGGAATGTGGGGGGTTCCAGTGTCCGGCGCAATGACGTCAATGCATATTCTGCTGACGCTGCAACTCGGGCAGCGCGGTATGTATGTGCAACGATGCAGGCGAGGCGTTAGACTTGCGTAACAAGCTAATACATAATAATAAAACTATGTGTGTATTAGCTTAAATTTCAGTTTTAAAGCAGTATTAATCTAAAAATCCTTTCTTATTTCACCTAAATAATCAATCATTATCGACGCTATACATCACGCGAGATGCAGTCAATAACTTACATGTATTCTTTAACAAAATAATTGGACGACAATAGTTCCAGTTTGAAAAAAAGAAAGAAAGAAATTTATTTGTACCAAAAACTACTAGTACTAACAGAGACTTCATAATTAATATCTAAGTTTCTTGTCACAAACCGGCTTCGACTCAGCATAATGCTGGTTGTAAACAACCAGCGCTGGACTTGCGCTGGTGTCGTCAATCTGTTGTTGTTTTTCAATCTGGATAATAAAGTAAGGATAACTAACTGCGTTACAGCTGTCAGGTGTCCGTCTCCATGGTTTACCAGCACATATCCACGTGCTGACGCTGGAGCCGTGGAAGGGAGGGTCTGTCCTGCTGCGACTGGAAAACACTCTGGAGACAGCTAAACGAGGTATTTGTTAATTAAGTAATATAATATATTTGATCGATTCCACGCGTGACCAGAATGTCGATTTTTATCTGGCCCAACGTATAAGAATAGCCGTTCAGCGTGGTAACGCGGCTAGCTAGATACTGTGCACGCTACCCTCTGGTGGTGGGTTGGAGCATTTGGATAATCTGTAGATCTTAAATGGTATATAGGTAATCTTTCTGCTATATTTGTTTTTTGTTTTTGTAGTTAGTCATTTTGTTTGTGTTAATAAAGCAATAATATACTCCTTAGTGGTGAACCCAATGTAGAAGAAAATTTGGCAACATTCGAAAAAACATATTAGCTGCTCTATACAAAAATTGGTCACGTGATCGGTCAATTTGTACAGTGGACACAATATTTTTTTGTTGAATTTTGTAAAAAATTGTTCCGAAATGGGTTTACTTTGATGTGTAGACTAACACCTTTAAGTATTGTCATACCTTTCTGTTACACGTTGTTTACTTATTTAGTTTTAGTTATTTAGCATTAATTTTTATGTCTTAGTTGTTTCATGTAAAGAAAATTTATTCAATAAATAATAGTAAAATATAAAACAAAAATATATATTTTTTTGCAACAAAAAACCTCATTGTAAAACACAAATTCTTTTTTTTACTTACTATGTAAGAGTATCTGTTTACTTCCTAGTTGGTACCGTGTGATAAATAAAAAAGAATGTTTCAGTTTTTATTTGTTTATCAAGATAACTGAAACATCTTCCCAATCCTTCCCACATCGAAGTCAATTTTTTACATTTCAAATTATTACTTGCTAATTAATGGAGTCAGGCAATACTTTGTGAATTTTTTTTTTATATAAAGAATATCTAGTTTCTAAAGCGGGAAAACACTAGATATTCTTTATATACCGTCCTATTATTACTTGCTCTATACGTACTATACACGTCACGTCGTTGTTATATACGTTCTATTATTGCTATTATGTCTAGATCGCATCAAATCCGACCCAGAAGCACCAGAAGACCCAAAATACCACATCACAGTAGACCTGCGGAAGATCTTTCTTCAGAACAAGATCAGACTGGTTCGTGAGACCACGCTGGCTGCAAACCAGTGGCTGGATGATGCTCGCCAGATGGACTGGAGTAGCAGGTGCTAGCCCATACTTCTGGTGGATGCAGGTCTTCTTTAACAGATTCGTTGCGGCGCCCATTTTCTAAAACTTTGAACAAGTTTTCTACGTCCCGACTAGCGTGTCAAGGGCCTTAGAAGTTCTTCCTTAATTTGAGGGTATTACAATCGATAAAAGAATGACACGCCTATCGTGTCATAAGCCACAAGTTAAGAAAATTGATGACACGGCGGTAATGCGGACAGCAACGAATCGGTTAAAAGGAGTAAACCACGGTCATTGTAGAAAAGGCTGTTAAACTTTGCAAGATTTTTTTCAGACGAAAACAAACTTCTAATTTTGGAGGCAACCAGTTACTGAATTGTGCTATTCAGATGGAGTAGAGTAACAGATACTAACCCAACTAGGCATGGGTCATGGCCATTGCCCACAGAACATGAACGAGATTGTTGCTAATGAGTGGCTGAACGATGCTCTGGAATCATCATCTTCATCCAGAACATGTCCACTGCTGAACATAGAAATCCCCCTTAGAAGGCCATTCCGAACGAATGTGAACGATAGTTGGACCTTTGCAACTTTCAAATACGTTTGGAACCTCGTATTGTAGAACAAAATAGATCTCGTTAGGTGTGTAAATGTGTAATGAATTAACAATAGGACATTGTTTTATGCAGATATGTGTACAATGGAGGTGATGATGGCATGCTAGCAGAAGATATACCTGAAGAGGACAAGTTTGTCAAGAATGTTGAATCAAACAATTCAGGTAAAAGCAATACATCAACACTAGTAACAATGAAATCAAAATGACTAACTACAATAACAAAAGAAAATATAGCAGAAAGATTACCTATAGGCCATTAAAGGTCTACTGATAATCCAAATGCTCCAATAAACCACCAGAGAGCAGCGTGCCGAGTATGCTAGCTGCATTACCACGCTGAATGGCAATGCTGATACGTTGGGCCAGATAAAAACCGGCAATCTAGTCATGCGTTGAATCGATCAAACGCTTTGATATATTATATTTATTTACTGTGCGTGATGCGTGACAAGCACGATTTTTCTTTATTTTCAAATACAGCGTCAAACAATTAGCCGATTTGCCAGAGTCAAGTATACTATATAAGCCCTATTGTCGAAAATAAAATATGACAAAACATAACGAATTTCCGTTTAAATGTATCACTGAACAGGAAAAATACTAGTCGATTGCTGTATAGCAGTGTAAAATGTATTTTATTTAACAACGTTCATTGCCTTCATTTCAGAAGAAGAGACCGAATATACAAGAAAACATTACAATAGAAGAGCTCTAAACAAAAGCCGAGTCAAAAATAAACTCTATAAAAACGACAGATACAATTACGAAAGAAAAAAACGTGATCTGAATGAAACAATCAATATTAACGAAAACATAATCATTTCGAACGATGATACTACGAGTAGTAAAGATTTTAGAATAGACTTGCAAGTAAACGATTCTGTAAAATCACCAAAACTATCAAATATCAATCCGATAACTGAAGTATATAAGTTAGATAATGTGTCACAAAAAAAGGTGAAAACGGCAAGAATGACGCCTAAATTGAGTTTCTGGAACAAGCCAAAGAAAAAAAGTCCTTTCTGGCATTTGGAAGATGAGGAATTAACTTCGTCGGAGGAAAATTTATCTTCGAATTTGAGGAAAAGTTCGCCGAGGAAGAAGGCTAAGAGCGCCAAGAAAGTTCGTGAAGGTAAACTGAACATCATCATCTTCTTGACCTTATCCCACTACGTGGGGTCGGCACAGCATGTTTTCTTCTTCCATTCTACTATACCAGCTCTTTTTTCAATCTCTTCATTCACTCCCCTTTTCGTGAAGGTAAACTGAACAATCACCTCAAAAATGTAAATAGTTGACTTTTCATCATAAAATCATCATAAATCATAAAAAGTTGACTTTCATAAAAAGTTGACTTTTAAAGTAGATCTTTATCATTTTATTTAACAATCAACTATGTAGTATGAACATATTTATTTATTGTTTTATATTTGTAAAATGATCTACCTAGCAAGGTTGTAGTATCGATTTTTTTTAGGTTATCCGAATTTAAATAGCATTTTGCGTGATACAGTGTTGAAATATTTCAACCAGAAATAATAAGAACACTGAGATTTTATACACACCACAATAATCAGATGCCGCATTCACTGAGCTGTTTGTTGCGACAATTGCTAACTAAATATCGGTTTAAAAGAACAACTGGGAATAATTAAATTTAGGTAATTGAAACAAAACCAAATCTGATATACAAAGTCCGTATGGCAAAGTCCCAAGAACGCTGGCAGCATTCCCGCGTTGAATAGCCGTTGAAATCCTTTAAGCAAGGAATGAGTCAGATCTTGTCCCCAGTGGCATCAATGAGTTTAGGGCAAGTGTTTCTCAAGAAAGTCTTGGTACTAGGATGGGTTCCTAGTAGCAAGACCTTTGTGGACCAAAAGTGTCTACGCCAAGCGGTACAAAAATATAGTCCTACCCATTAGTTTAACCCAGTAGTTCTATCAAAAGAACTCCACAGTTCAGGTGTGAATAAACGTGTTTTTTGCATAGCACGGTATCTAGTCGAACGCAGCGAGAACGAACATTTATCAATAAATCAGATTCAATCATACTTGATTTTTTATAGTATTTTTATTCTCGTTCCAAACGTTACAGAAATAACCATAGACGACTCTGACGATGGAATAACAAAATCGATGTACGAAATGTATTACAAGCCTGTCCTACCTAGGAACCCTTATAAGCGAGTGCAGCATGCTGAAGAAGTAAGAAATATTAGGAAGAAGAAATTCAAAAGAACTGATGACAGTAACGAAGTAATTGAAAGAAAGGTATCAAGGGACTATATTTAGTAATTTTTCCTTCACAGTTCAGGCAAAAGTTACGTTATGGTTACATTAAGAAAGTGATTCCAGACTTCCATTACCGCTGATACAAAACTTTTTCAGCTGTTTCGATTAACAAAATCAAAGCTCTGGATCGATGCCATTAAAATTTAAATGGCATCACTCGATGAGTATCCCTTTTCAAACAAAAGAACAAAAATTTTGATGTCCAATCGTCACCTAAAAATCAAACATAAAAAAACGATTTATTCCTATTTACCACCTCAATTTGTTCTATATCCCATAGGGACAGACGAGAAAAAAGTTCCTGTCTGTCCCCTCACGACTAAACGGGGACCGAAAGGATTTTTAATTCCTGTTTATCACCTTGTGCGGACAGACTGAGGTGACAAACAAGATCAAATAAAAAACAAGTATGTATCTCATGAACCGTGATAGCCTAGACAAGTTGGAATTGTCACAGATGATGTATTTCTGTAGCCGCTATAACAACAAACACTAATAACAAAATAAAATAAATATTTAAGGGTCAATACAAGAAATGTAAATTCTTTGGCGTTTTATGCTCGATATTAATAACGACAGAAAGAAACTTGAACTAAAGTTGTATAGGTAAGGAACTCTTAGAGCGCGAGTCGGACTCTCCCTTGACCGATTTCCTAATGACTAGTCCACACGTTCATATAATCTTGTAAAATCTTTTAAAAAATTGACGTTGATAGTTACTGTCAAGACTAAGTCTTATATCCCAAGTTAATAGCTTCTAGATTTTGACTTCTCATTCTAGGAAAGATCTAGAAGAAGAGGTAAGAGGAGGCGAAATAATGCAGATGCTGGTGTCTTCACGACTGATAGAAGAAATGGTAGACAGCAGAGGGAAAGAGAGAACTTGGAAATAGAAGAGGATATTCCATTGAATGGTAATACTATTCATATTTCTTCCTACTAAACAATTATTGTCTATTGTAAGCATCAAGCAGTTTTTTTTAATTTTAAATTAATGGTAGCCTAGTCGGTAAACCCCTTGCCTCGGAGTCGAAATGGTTCGGGTTCAATCCCAGGATTAGACATGCACGTCTGAGTTTTTCAATCATGTGCTTATTAAAATTAATTACCACTAGCTTAAACTGTAAAGGATAACATTGTGATGAAACTTGCTTGTAGGTGAAGACTAATAAATATATTTCTAAAGTAAATGAATTCAACCCGCAACTGGCCAGCATGGTGGACGGTGGCCTACAGCCACTTTGTATGGGAGACCCGAGCCCAGTAGTGGGACGCTATGGGTTCATACGTATTACTCTATTCTAGTGATACAAGATACAAAATACAAGGAATTACAAGCGCAAGAGTCCAGTTCAATGTACCCGTGAGTCCTGGACAGTCCTGGTGTCCCACTGAGCATCTGTTTTATGACCTTATACCACTACGTGGGGTCGGCACAGGAGGTCTTCCTCTTCTATTCTACTCTATCAGCCGCCATCTCTTCATTCACGCCCTTTTCACACAATTCATCGACATCTGGTGTCCTACTAAGCACTGATAAATATTTTGAAGGGCTTGAATTTTGATAAATATTGTGAAGGGGTAAGCCCGTAAAATTAAAATTAAACCGAGAAATTACTGTAATACGAGGTAATTCTAAACCACTTCCACGCAATCAGCATCGTTAGTATACCACATTTCGCTAATAAAAATAACATCTTTTTTCGTTTTTGTTTACAAAAAACTGGGGAAATATACACCTAAACGCGCACAAATGTGATCCATGCAAACGCGCTTGTCGTTGCCGTGGCCTAGTTTCTCACCCCCGCGCTGCGGTTTAGGTTGACCATGATGTTCGCGTTCAGTAAGCATGACTTCAATTGAAGTTTTCTCAATAGTTTGTGCCACTCGTAAATGGGTTGATTACAGTATTTCTTAATTTTAATAAATTGTACTTAATTCCAGAAGACAGCGCGGTACCGAAGCAGCTTAAGCGTCGCGGAGTAGAACCTGTCAGAAGAACTACCAAGCGGTCCACTGACGATGAAGACTATAGCGATGAAGATGATGAAGACGATTATGACGAAGAGGGGAGGAGACGTAGAAGTAATCGCAAAAAAAGGTTTGAACTATTATTTATATTTTAAAATTAGTAGACCCAGTCTAGTGGTTTTTTATTTATACTCAAAGTATAAATATCGAAATGTAACGGAAGTTAGAAGTTGAATAATCCACCAAGTGCGAGTCAGCCTTACGTACTAAGGGTTCCGTAGAATTAGCTATAAAACTTGTTTACTCGCTGTCGTTAATAATATCGCGCAAAACACGGCTAAAATCACGTTGGTTGTATTGAGGCTCCATTAAATCTTTATTGTAATTTAATTTAACTATTTATTTTAAAAGTGAATAAATAATCTGTGAATATTTCAAGAGTCTGTTGCCGTTAATATTATTGAGCAAGAATGGCAAGAAACACTTTTTTTATGGGAACCCTCTTTAAATATAAATTTTATTTATTTTTAGTATTTGTTTTTATGGCGGCAATACAAAATACATCATCTGTGAACATTTCGACTGTCTAACTATCGCGGCTGTCAAACAGCCTGGTGACAGACATACGATCGGACAGTGAAGTCTTAGTAATAGGGTAACGATTTACTCTTTGGATCCGGAACGCTAAACAAATTCTCACCGAATTAAAACGGTTATATTCAAGTGTAAAAATTGTAAAATAAATTAAGTCAATTTTTTTTTTTTTAATTTCGGTCAGTGTGGCCAAAATCCTGGCTGCGTTACCCCTCTATCAGCATATCTGTCAAAGTCTTTCAAACGTATAAAACAAAGCGTTTATATTTTTTACCATTTCTTGTTTCTCTTTTCAGGGCACTATCCAAAAACGAAGATTTGGATAATTCATCAGAACAAGATACAAACGAAGTAGATTACAAAGTAACATTACGTCCTACGCAGATCCGAACCTTTGTTATTTGGTTCACTAATGCTAGAAAATTGTATAGAAATTAATTTGTACTATAACTACGACCCGCGGTGAAAATTTTAGCCTAATATGGTTACTTTAAGATAGATAAAGAAATGTTTAAATATAATAAATAAATAAAATAAAATTTAAACTCTTTAATCCCATTCTTACTAAACATATCGTAGCGATGATGGTTGTATGGTTAGTGGGGTCGATTGTCGTGCGAAAGGTACGAGACATGCAAAAAGAGCCACCGGTGAAGGCAAACATCGTGAGGAAACCGAAGCAAGATGGTAAGGCGTTTTATAACGCTCGCCTGGCTAGCTGCCAAGTTGAAACATCTGTCGTTGTCTTCCGGCATGATCCATCTAGGGCCACAGTGTCGCTGACTTCCGTGCTCGTGTGAGCTTGTGGTCTAAATGCCTAGTAATATAAAAAAAAACAGATTTCTATATTTCATCATATTCATATATTCGCTTATTTCAACTAAACACATCAAAAACAAAGATTTATCTATTTCAATGTTTCAAATTTGTCGATACCAAAGGTCGTCGCATCTTCCAAAGAATACGACTCATTCCGTCAGGCTTTTTGTCATTGTCTTTTCTACCTTCCAAAAAAGATGAGGTAGTTAATTCTGCTCAGACTGATCAGAAAAATTGTTCTTTACGAAATAATACAATGGTACCTATACTTCACGTAGTGGTCTTATTTAAATTTTCTTTAAATTGATCCATGGTGTAATTAATGCAAGGCTATAATAAAAAAGGACTCAATGCCACAATGTTTTTTTTTATATGTTACCTGATTTCTGGGAGACTTTTTATTTGAATGGGTCTATACCCATTTTTATTTCAACAGAATCAGTCTAGATGTTTCTGCTGTACTTAGTGTAAGTCAGTGAACACTTTTCCATAAAAGTCCTACTTATTGTGCAGGCAAACTCTATCTGACGAAATAACCTTATCTTATTTGAAATCGTGAAACTGAATCGGTTTTCTTGGAAAATTTCGGTTTCCTTGTACCATATAAGGGACACGCTATTTTTCGCTATCAACTGTGAAAAATTTGACAGACTCGTTTAGGTATAGTCAATTTTGATTATATTTTTTGATTATTTATACGACAAATTGACACTTATTACACGAATGGCCTATAGTTGGTCCATTTTAATAATGGTGTTTTCCGGCAGCCTTCCTTGAGAGCCAGTGTACTAATATGAGCATTTCAGACCAGGCATGGTCATTTTAGTGCAGTATACAGTACGTATACAGATATCGCTGACTTCCGTGATTGTGCGAACTTGTGGTCAAACATAGATGTGAATGATAAAACAATCTTTTTTGAAAGCTCACGCTCATGAAATATCGTATTGTTCAAATTAAAATTTCATAGAAATAAAATTATATTTTTCTCTTTAGTGATGTACCGCATAATATAACGATTGTGCCACAAATTAAATATAATCGATAGAAATTCAAAATTATTTTTCTAATGTTACAATTATCATCAAAACTGCTTCGTACGACATCAAATTGGTTACAATCTAAATCAGAATAAGATTACGTAATCACCATGCAGTTTATAGCAGTAAGTATTTGTTCATTGACTAAAACATACATGCCTATTGACAGACTAAGGCACTTGTCTCACCGCCGGCGAGCAAGCGATTAGCTATCAACTATTTACTCGCTCAAGAAATTACTACCCAAACAAAATGACTAACTGCAAAAACAAACAAAAAATATAGCAGAACAAAAAAAATTACAAATGATAAAGATAATGCGTGAATAAAGGTGAAATAAACATTAACAAAATGACTACCTTCGTCAACAAAAACATGATAGCAGAAAGATTACCTATAGACCATTTAAGATCTACAGTTAATGCAAATGCTAAAATAGAAATATATATTTTAATAATAGTCGATCGCTGACTGTTCACACTGCTGGCGAGAATTCATTCTTCACTAATCGCCGAGATAGTTGTTTCAAAGATAAAAGTCGCTCAGCGATGCTTGTTTGGCGGTTGCAAATCACGTTGAAAGACGACAACGGTTTTTTCGTATACACGAGCGTCGCGCGGTCCCTATTTTTGAGATCGCTCCTAAGAATACCTGATTAACTTGCGAAAGAAATCACCCTTGATTTTCATTTTCGTATTGTTAGCGGAGGGTAGGTACGAATTGTTAAGAATGCGACTTTATGCAAATCGCTCGTAAGTGACGTCATTAGCGTGTGATAAATTGATACAAACGTTACAAAAATAAGGCCACAGGATTATATACGCTCGGTCTCTTTCTTGAGTCTGTGTATCGGTCGTTCGAACGTGCTGATCGAGTGGCGCGAATAATTCTCGCTGCTCGCCAACTCGATTCTAGTTTCTAGCTCTAATCGCTTCTCGCTGATCTCTGGCGGTGAGACAAGTGCCTAAATACTGAAATGACTGAATTTAGTTTAGTACTGTTTAGTCAAGCATCGATGACAGACGTATAAACGAACAATTATTATTTTTATTGAAATTTTTCTACATAGTGTCTTCTGTGGAATATACGGAAAATACTGGTGAGTCTTTGTTTAATTAAGATAAGACAATTGTTAATTAAAAACCAGCTCAGTTATAAATATAGCAAATAATTCCGTTCCAAGGTTGCCTGGAAGAAATCGCTTTAGGTGATAAGGCCGCCTAATGTACTACGAACGTTTTGTTATTTTTAGTATTTTACAGTTTATTTATTGTTTTGGTGTGCAATAAACTAATATTGTATTGTATTCCTTATTGTCACTACAACAATACATCGTCACATTAATTCGTTAAAACATTGGCAGAAAATGCGGTCTTATTACTACACAGCAATGACTTCTAGACAACCTTTGTATTTTTCAGCTATCGCAAAGATAAAATCTGGATATTTAATTGCATTTACTTTTAATGGCATAGTACCTACTTAGTTATTGTTAACTAATGAACAACGTATTAAGTTTGATATTTGTATATTACGTCAAGACGATAAATTTCGTTCAATTACTTTAAATTTGAACGAAATTTTTATACTGTATATTTCTACCGATCTTTAGGGTTCCGTAGTCCGCCGTTCTAACTATCAAAACTACGAATCAAAATTCGTATTAATTGGTTCAGTTATAGTCTAGCCTCCATATAAATTTTATATTTGGTAAAGATGTATAATAAAAAAATTAAGGTTCTTTAGACTCTGATATTATGTGAAATGGGGAAAAAATATCAGCCCTGGACTGCGTACTATATACAACATTATTTCAAATATCTACCTGTTGCCGATTTAACATCTAGCAAAAAATGGTAAAAAATCACGGTTGTTGTAAGGGAGTGTCCCCCTTCGTGTCTGTACCTGATTGCAAAGGCAATAGAATAACCCTCGTTGGGTTATGTTTTTCGAGTATATGTATGTATATTTGTTTGGTAAGCTCTACAGCCTAAACAGCTTATCGTATTTTCACGTGAGTGGTGTCAATAGATACGTCTTCACCTGCAGATGGTCATAGGCTATTACTAGCTGCGTCCCACAATCACACTTGTTAAGATACGTGGCTCTAAAGTTCTTGCAGTCAGGTTTTTTAAAGTCACTTTTAACCACTGGTTAGTATTTGGTATTATTATTATAGCAGCAACAGAAATACACAATCTGGGAAAATGTCAACTGTCCAGCTATCACGGTTTATAATTTACATCCTGGAGACAGTCTCAATATTAAAAAAAAGATTTATAAGTTTAATTATTAAGTACCTACTAATTATTTCAAATGTGAAAATACTTGCCTGTAAGAAGCTATTTAAAGGATAATAAATATTAATTAACTTTCCTTTTCTAAACAAATATCAAAAAAATATAACTAAAACTATACAAAGTTATAATCTATATGTACAAAGCCAATAATTAAAACTAACTTAAATCGAAACCGCTGCCAGTTGGTAGAGTACCCAAAATGCTGGCCCCATTGCCTCGTTGAATGGCAATGCTGATGCGCTGACACAGGTAGAGGCCAGCATTTTGGTCTCGAGTAACGTCAAACAAATCATATCTTGTAATCTTTAAATTTCTTAATACATTTTTAAGTTACAAGTTTTGAAAGAGTTTTACATAATGCGCTTTCCCTTAAACTTTCGAATTGTAAGGCAGATACTTAAAAGATTAAATTTTGCAAAAAAAAAACATTTGAGAAATTGTACTTAGAATGAATGAATGAATTATTCATTTCGACATAACATTTTTTTTAATACTTATATAGTAAAGTCGAACGTCTCAGCAAAATCGAACGTACTAAGAAAAGGCTAAAACGGAAATGTTTCCAAAGAGTTGTATGAAAAAAACGCCCCTGTATAATGCTACGGAAACCAACTATAGGCATATCTCGACACGCACTTGACATATTTATTTTCGCAGTAATTATTCTAATCGAGAAAACGGCAGTAATGATATAATAAGGTCATGGCTAAAATTGTATTAAGATGAAACTCCCAATAATTAGAATTTACCGGGGTTTTGCTCTGATGTAAATTATTTATCCACAAAATAGTTCTGCGAACTGTTGATCATGCGATGTTTGATCATGTTCATCATGATGCGTGACTACGATATATTGTGCAATTTCAGAAATAAACGACAACTACTTGACTGATAATTTTTTTATTAAGAATTCTTGTTTATACTCATGTGCAAATTAAATTAATTTCATGGCTCTGACGGTGAAGGACACCATCGTGAGGAAACCTAAGCAGGTTTCCTCGGATCGGAGGTTTTGAAAATATGTCACGTCATCAACCCGCAATTCGGCCAGCGTGGATTCACCTACACCTACTTCGTAGGAATTGCTGGTTGGATGTAATGGCGACAGGTCTGAGGAACGACTTGTGATCCACGAATTAAATCCTCCCTTTAAACTTAAGGGGAAGTTATACAAGTCGTTCATTAGACCTGTCCTATTGTATGGATCTGAATGTTGGGCCACTAAAGTGATGAATAAGGTAATCCATGTATCAGAGATGAAAATGTTGAGATGGATGTCTGGAGTGACAAGAATGGACAAGATTAGAAATAAGTATGTTAGGGGAAGTTTGAAAGTAGCTCCAGTGACTGAGAAGTTAAGAAGTGGTAAGCTAGGAAGGTATGGGCATGTTATGCGTAGAGACGAAAGCCTTGTGACGAAGAGATCCATGAAAATGATTGTAGATGGAAGCGCCGGGAGGCGGCGACCTAAGATTGTGATTGACCTAGAATTTTGTAAAAAGGGAGTGAATGAAGAGATGACAGCTGATAGAACAGAATCGAAGATAAAGACATGCTGTACCGACCCCACGCAGTGGGATAAGGTCTGGAAGATGATGACCTGCTTCGTAGGAAAGACCCGGGCTCCCCTTGAGACGAAGTAGATCTATATTGTAATTAGATTATTTTAATTTATTCAGCTAAAAAATAATAATTAGAATAATATACTTATGTATACACTATAATCCTAACTAATATTATAAATGCGAAAGTAACTCTGTCTGTCTGTCTGTTTCGCTTTCACGCCAAAACCACTGAACCGATCTGGATGAAATTTGGTGCACAGGTAGATTGGACCCCGGGAAAGGACATAGGATACTTTTTAACCAACTTCAAAAAAGTAGTTCCCCCATTATCTCGACAATCTAATGAGGAACTAGGCGGGTGAAACCGCTTGGCACAGCTAGTAATATTATAAAATCAAAAGATTTTCATTTTTGTAGTAACATATAAACAAGTTCGAAAAAACTCGACTGCTAAATAGTTAAACCTGTGTAACATCCTTGAATATTTTTTTAATGTTGATGTACCCAGTGTCACTCTCACGACTAAGACGAGTCTATTGACACCACTCACATAAAAATACGACAAGGCGTTTAGACTCTAGGTCGTGCCAAAGAAATATACATACATACACTTGAAAAACATATCCCTCCTTCTTATAAATATTTAATGATGTTTGATAGACTATGGTGTTATTTATAGTAACAAACGTCCTCCATCGATTGTGGTCAATTAGTTTCATTGACCGAACGGTTATGGCTATCACGAGACGCGATCTATTTTTATTTTATTTTATTGTTACATCGCGTGCCTCTACAAATTATGAGTCTCTAAATAAACTAGTGGTTCTGCGAACTGTTGACCTCGCTACGACAAACTCGTTAATCTCTTGACAGATTACTAGCTAGATGCGAGTAAATACCGAGAGATATTTTTTATTTTCTTTTATTTGAATTTACGTATGTTTTGTTTAAGACAACCAACTTGTCCATACAATAAGATATAGCTCTTTTCTACTATTACCACTTGCTTAAATGGTGAAGGAAAACATCGTGAGAAAACCTGCTTGTAGGACAAGGTAATTTACTTTCAAATATAAGTGAAATCACCCGCAATTTGGCCAGCGTGGTGGAACATGGCCTACATCCCGTTCATGAGGAGACCCGTGCCATCATTATATGTATCATATGATAGCGCGGAGCGCAGGTAAGGATTTCAAAATTGTAGTCAGTTTAAAAAAAAACCGTTCGTATTAATAGTACTATTACTTAAGGAATTGCATAACCCTGCCAAAAACTTTTAATATTTGGTTGACTTTTTTTAATAAATTATTGTTTTAATTTTTAAATTAGGTGTATTGTAGTTATTCTTAATTATTTTATTCTTTTATTCTTAATTACTTTCTCAGTCGAAAAAAAATAATAATGTCATTAAGTTTACCGTACAACCTTACAGTATTTATAAAAAATAATAATATTTATTTTAAAATATTATCTAGCCTGTTTAATTTTACCTGTCAATCAGTTAAATCCCATACGATGTTAGTTAAGCCGGTTGTAACCAGTTATCACCGGTTGACGCAAATTAATGTTTAAATAGCATTTAGCATCATAATAGCATTATTTACTTAAATTATGTTGATAGTGTAATATTTTAAGGCCTCTTTAGTATAAGTTATTATCATTTACGTGCATGGTTGCCTGGAAGAGATCGCTTTAAGCGATAAGGCCGCCATTTAAAAGCTGGTTATATGTGTGTAAGCTTTTCTTTAGTCATATTTTATGTATTGTTGCTGGTTTCTGCTGTCACCCGCGGCGTTGCCCTCAACGTAAAATTGATTATAAGAAAGTTTTGAACTTTTGTAACCTCCACTATGGTAAAATGGGGTTTCCTTAACCTCTTAGGGGTTTCAATGTACGAAAATCCTTGTGAATAAAATAACCAACTGAAATACCAAATTTCACGTACATATCTATATTATATAATTTTGGCAGTGACAGCATTTTGACAGCTGACATATAGACCTAAGAAGCGCGTTCGATATATATAAATTAAGGATAAATTTTTTTTTACGGTTAGGGTTGGGTTATTTGATTAGAGGTTATTAATTGTGACGTAATTATTTGAATTATTTTTAGTGTATGAATATATTATATTTTAAAAATTTATAAATACGCGAGTACCTAATTAAGGTTAAATATGTTTTTATTTTTTCTATGTTGTGTATACAGTTTTCTGTTACAAATGAAAGTTCACGTTTATTTTATAAATTTAAGCATATTATTTTCCGTTAGGTAAAGTCCGGGTGTTCTCGATACAAGCTTGCTTAGTTAGGAAGCCGCAAGATACTCGTATGTAGTTTAATATGGTATTTTTCTCTTTTGTGTAAAGCAACTGTTTAATTTGACTAGTTTACTAGATAAAATATTAGTTTTGTTAACTCACCATGACTTTTGGAGGAGTAAATTTATTTTATACATTTTTATCTTTTAGACAAAACTACTCTTATTCCGCAAGGTTAATACTGCTAATAAGGAAGATGCCATTGGTTTTATTAGACGCGCCTTTTGTACTATAGCAGGCTAGGGAACCCAAAAAAAAACCGTCAAGAATTAATGATCATAAATTAAATTACTTAGTAAATAAGAGTTACAGAAATATTTAACTATAGTTTAACATAAATTATGTCATATATAGCGTGATTGTTTACATATTATCGCTTATCTTTCTTAGTAAAAATCTCTGAATAAACAAAATATCAGATAATAGACTGTATAATTATGACTTAAATAAAAAGCTTGCCTTAATTAATTTATTATTTAACACACTGCCGTTGTATTTGGAAGTTTTTTAATATTTTTGTAGTTTTTCATTAACGTTTATAGTGTTCATAAGTTAATATATTTTTATTTTTATTATATTTGCATGCAGTGAACATTTTTTTCACTAGTTTACTGTTAGTGAGAGTTTTTTTGTTCTAATTTCATTAACCCATTTAAAACGTAACATTGTTGGCATTCTATTTTAGTCGAAAATTTAAAGTAGATAATTTTATTTCTGTTTTATTTAAGCCTGTTATTCATATTTTTAACAGACTTCATTTCAGAAGAGGTTCAGCATTCGTCGGAATCTTTTTTTAATTACTTTACCCGATATATCAGAAATGAATGAACCGATATGAGAAATCTTTTTTGTCTTCGTTGCGTCTCTGCTTCAAGTCTGGATAAATTTGTTTTCTGTCAAAATTGTTGTTCAAAATTTTGACAATCGCATTGTTGATTGTAATGTTAAATAAATTATTTTTCAATTAAGATTCCGGAATAAAAAACTAATGTTTTTTTTTACAAAGTTGTAAAAGGTAGGTCGCGAAGTCGACTGCAGCTCCTGGAACTTAATAATTATAGATAAACAATTTAATTAAAAAAATAAAAATAAATAATATTTTAAAATTTACTGAAAATTAAAAAAAAAACTATTAGTAAAATGCTGCATTGTGGTCTATCTTTGTTTAGACAGCGTCTTCACCGAAATGCCAGTGTTCCTAAGTCTACAGAAGGCTACAAAATCCACTAATTTATGTAAAAAATATCTGAAAAAACGCTTTTGCGTGATAAGACCCCCTCTAGTGCCTTTTCATATTAATATAGTGATTATCTGATCTAATATTTGTAAACAGTTTTGTTACATATTGTAAATGTTTATTTTTTACATTTCAGCCAAGCGCTCCCCACTTCATTTTCGAGTAACAGAAAAGACCTCAGGAAAAGTGTCTTTTAAGGCTAAAACGTTCTTTCAAAATGGAATCACATGAGAAGAACTCGACCAACGGCGTGGCTGACAACCACGCTAGTACTGACTCTATGGAAATGCGTGACAATGGTTTGTTTTCATTCGTTTTTAACCTGGGTTGATGGTTAGTTTTCATTCATTCATTAATTGTTTTTTTTTATCTTGTGTTGAGCCACTGCCTCCTCACTTTTGGGCCATTTTTGTCTATTCTAGGTCAATCCCGTCAGCCTTTTATACCTCTCCTTGTAGTTAAGATACAGTAGTCTAAATATACGCTGTCCTGTATTTTAAAGTCACTTCTGACCACTTCTTATTGTGTTTGTCAAATAATATTTTTCGTTAATTCATTCCATTCACATGATTCAAGTTAACATGTTCCATTTCTTCCTTTTGTATAATTTTTCTCGTTGTTATACTACATATATTTATTTTGTGAATTTTCTCCATCCTAAGGTTGCCTAAAAGAGATCCCTTTTAGCGATAAGGTTGGCATTTGTGACACTAGATTTAAGAGTTATCTTGAGTATTTGGTGTATGTCTCCAATCAAGAATTAATATAACAAACTTGAGAAATGGCACAGTACACAGAATGTGTGATGGCCAAGTAACAAAAAGGAATAAAAAGAGATAATTCGTTCATTCATTCACTCGTTCATTCTCTCAGGATTACCAGCACGTCGTCTTAAAGACCTGGACGACCTGCTCAGCTACGTGGGTGGTTTTGGTTGGTACCAGCGCATTCTCTTCCTGCTGATGATACCTTACGCCTTCTTCTTCGCGTTCGTGTACTTCGGGCAGATATTCATGACGGTGGTGCCTGCGGAGCACTGGTGTCACGTGACTGAACTGGGCAATCTTACTGTGGAGCAACGGTAGGACAAAGGTTTTTTAGACTTTTTTAGGCGTTTGCCTGCTACTCAACTGATGTAATAATAATAATAATAATAATAATAATAATGCATTTATTCCATAGAATTACACATAATAATTACATAATAAATTAGGCTAATTTATTTTTAATATATACAGATAGGGCGTCTGTTGCCGAACTAGGCTATTCGCCTGTGTTACGGCGTACAGTGCTCTCCCATAATTATCTAAAGTATAAATAACATTTTTGCCTATTAAATAATAAAAAAATAACAAAATAACATCTATTGAGAATCATACTATAAAATGGTCATAGATATCATACATTAAATATGTGTTCTAAATTTAAGAAAAATTAATTGTAGCAGTTTACAAACAATCCGCAAATTAAATTAAAAATATTAATTAGCTAATAACTATTTCATTACAATAATTATTTTAAAACAAAGGGGTACATATAATATATTAATTCGGAATTTAAATTGTTTAATATATAAAAAACAAATTTGAATAATCTATCTAAAAGTGAGTGACACAAATTAAGCATTTTATAATACACCCGATTATAAAAGAATGCTTTGAATAGGCTAAGTCACTCATGCAGGCGCGCTGTGTCACCGAGCGCGGCCGCACGCCACTTCCACCCGTATTACTAGCGAAGATCGGGTGCGAGTCGCACGCGGTCCGCGCTGCTGACTGCCGGCGGCGCGCTGGTGTGAGTGACCAATACCTGACGAGTTCCAGCCGCTTGTTGTTTACAACCAAATCAAGCGCTCGACTTACAGTTTTATAGAAGTCAACAATAACGTACTTGAGTTAAATAAACCGTACTATATGCAATAAACTAAGTGTTCTTTATACATACTTAGTAACTATTAATAATATTGTTATTCTTACACCAATTGCAATCAATTTTAATACTTATACTAAAAGTTTACATGTTATTTTTTTTTGTACTTCTAAATATATAAGATTAGTGTTTGTACTTTAGTTCATATTAGTCATTAACAAATAAAGTATAAAAAATAAAATAAAAAAATAGTTGAATTATTATAAATAAGGTATTTTAATTAATAATATATGCTATCAAAGAATAACAAGAAACAATTTATAACATTTAAATCATTATTCAAGTACTTTAATTAGGTCTTCCGTTAAGTTGTAATTTAGTAGCTTAAGCCAATTTGAAATTTTTATTTTTAGTTCGTATTTTGAGAGTACAGAAATATTTATGCTCTTACTTATTTTATTGTATAAATAAGGACCTAGAAATTTTAAAAATCTATTTATATATTTGGTATGATTTCTTGTGGTTGGATTGAAAATTCTATCGGTACGTCTGTTAGATAGCACCTGAGTACTATGATTTAAAAGTGAATGCTGCCTCAGAATAATGCTCATGATAAATAATTGTCGCACTGTAAGTACGTCACACTCGTTATATAGTGTAGTGGTTTCAAAAAGAATCGGTCGGCCAGTGCCAACTTTAAGTACCGCGCGTTGAACTATTTCTAGTGGTAGAAGAACAGTTTTTGGAGCCCCTCCCCAAGATGAAATGCAGTATGAAAGGACTGATTGACATAGTGTCAGGTAAATCTGTTTAACTAGTGTTGGACTTGCTACTGGTCGCAATTTTTTAAAAAGAAATAAAAGTTTACGAATGCGTCCACACAAATGATGTATGTGAACTTTAAAGTTACAGTTATTATCCATGTACACACCCAAGTACTTGATATTTTCTGTTATATTTAGATTTTTGCAATTACAATTTTGACTATGTGATACATGGCAATTACTATCATGAGCAATAATTTTAAATTCATTTCCAACGCTGCCAATGGTATTTCGTAAAGAAAAGGTTATAAATTTAGTTTTATCTGTATTGAGGGACAAAACATTATTGTGTAGCCATTTTGTTACTGTATTGAATCCAATCTGAGCTGCGGCAAAAACTTCCGTCCAAGTTTTGGCTGCAAATGTCAAAGCTGTGTCATCCGCATACGAAATCAACATACCCTTGTCCAGGTGCAAAGAACAGAGGTCATTTAGATAAATTAAGAAAAGCGTTGGACCCAATATGCTGCCCTGTGGCACCCCATGTGTTACTGAAAGTTTATCACTAGTGTATTCATCTACCCTTACACTCTGGAATCTGTCCGTTAAATAACTCCTGAAAAGCGTAAGCTGATTTCCTCTGATGCCAATCTTCTCAAGTTTGTTTATAAGAATAAACAAACTTGAGAAGATGAGAAGATAAAGCGATGATGCGGCGAGATTATAGCTAGGGAGAACTCGGCAGTGGATTCCACAATTAAGGTACTACTAAACAGGTAGGTCACACAATACGAATTCTTTAAAAAAAATACGTGTTTACCGACTTCAATCGCACATTTGAGCTGTTCAGACCAAGGTAAAATTTACATGGGACCACTTCTGAAGTAGACCTTTTCAATTAAAAAAGAAATCAAATATTTCCCATCGGTCCAGCCGTCTCTAAAAATAATATGTATTTAAATATAACGATAAATATGTTCATTTAGATATACGACGTGTAACAAAAAGGTGTGACAATACTTAAGGATGTTAGTCTACCCATCAATGTGAACCCATTGTGGAAGATAATTTTGCAAAATCAGAGTTAAAAATATTAGGTTCTCCATACGAAAATTGGTCACGTGCTCGGTCTAGTTGTATGGAGGATGCCATATTTTTTTCTAGAATTTTGCATAATTTTGTTCTACTATGGGTCCATTTCGATGGGTAGAACACCTTTGATATGTATACATAAAATTAAATGAATCCCTTTTTGTCCTGATTTTGCTGTAATTTAAGAACGCTTTTACCGATTACATTCATGTTTTCTTTAAATGTTTTCCAATACAACGTAAAAAATTCTTACATTAAAAAAATAAAAAATAGCGCACAAACTTCGAAACTTTAGCGAGGCCGGAGGCCGAGCTATGGCACTTTGCGATTTGCACCTTTTTTTCTAATACTCCGCCATCTTGCGCAGTTGACAGCTCATGACATTTGACGACATCTTTCATTGACTGTTATGCTCTACGAGATTTGCAGGTTTAGCTAGTTATGTATATAATATATTATTTTACAGCCGTCATCTATCCATCCCACCATCAGAGGACAAAAGCTTTGCTTACGACAAATGCCGCGTCTACGATGTCAATTGGACGAAGGTTCTAGAAGCTGGCGTAATTGAACCAGATCCAAGATGGCCGACTATCCCGTGCGACGCGTGGGAGTTTAACTTTACCGATGTGCCATATGAGACTATTGCTACAGAGGTAATAATACTACTGCATATTTACTAGAACATAGAGATTCAACGTTTGAAGCCATTAGGTAAAAAAATATGAGACATAGGCTAGAAAATATACTGATGGATATTGATGGAGTCAGGCGTTACTTTGCGTAAATCCATTTATAATAAGATGGTATATAAAGAATATTTAGTGTTTTCCCGCTTCGTCTTGATGTAATGCGTGAGAAATTGAAAAATATTTTTGTTTTTATGGTGTGGTTCCTCCTCATTACCGCCACATTATTTTCTTACTCTCAGTATCCGACTTCCTCTTTTCCGATTGAGGAAGTCGGATACTGAGAGAAAGAGCTCAAGAGCTCTCACGTTGACATCAAGACGAAGCGGGAAAACACTAAATATTCTTTATATACCATCTTATTAGAAAGTTTACTGCTCAGATAAATAAAGGAATGTCTAAAACGATCCAGAAGACGCGGAGAAATTAGGGAGCAAACATAAAAAATGATTTTGAATTGATACCATCCTCCTTTTTAGAAGTCTACTAAAGACAAATATTTCATAATGTACCTTTTGTACATTCTGAGATATTTCTTTCTGTCGTTGTATCCAATGACACCAATTAACATCTTTCTTTTTCCTTCTTTCAGCAAGGATGGGTGTGTGACAGAGACAGCTATCCGGCCACGGCACAAGCAGTTTTCTTCTGCGGTGCCATAGTTGGTGGTCTGATCTTTGGTTGGGTTGCAGACAAATATGGAAGAATACCGGCGCTTATTGGTAAATCATCTACTTTTACATGAAACAAGTTAGTGTAAGCTTACTCAGTAGACGGTATAGGTTCAACCTCAGGGTCAGACTTGCGCTTCTATATTTTTCGCTCACGCCCTGAAATTTATGAATTATGTAAATAAAATGAAATTATTAAATGAAATTTCTTATTGGCCTTATATCCACTTAATTAAGTTACACTAGGCAAGGCAGACTACAATAATTCACGTTAATTTAATAAATGGCAAATGTACCTAAGAAAATAAATTATACAAGTCACTTAATTACAAAATTTAAATATGATTATGTACTTAATACTACTTGCTTAAAATTTATTTAAAGATTTAACGGTTGCTTTTTTAAATCGCTCTAATCACCTGTTAAAGAAATATTTAAACAAAAATTTTAAGTGTTATAATAATTAGTTTAATTGCATAATAAGCATGTAATGTCCGTATTTATTTCTTACAAATACTAAAAATATTTAATAATACTGCCAAATGGTGTTATTTGTCCAAGGTCATTGGTTCAAGTTAGCTTATGATATTATATTTTGAATACTAACGCGTGTTTGATTCATATTGTTTAAGAAGACGGGGTTTTCACGCGTACCTGATTGTTGGAAAGTCCAACTATAGTTTCATTCCAATTCGGTGAACTTCATCAAGGATGAAATGAATCGTTCGTGTCTTCAATGATGACACGTCTAGCACTGCGCTTAGAGGAATTATAGTTGGACCTTTCCAACAATTAGTTACAAGTGAAAACCCGTCTTCTTAAACAATATGGAGTTGCTAATGATTTTATCTGTTATCTCGTAATTTATTAATGTTATATCTGTATTTCAGGGGCCAACGTAGCTGGTTTTATCGGTGGAATCGGAACGGTTTTTACGGATTCCTTCTGGTCATTCTGTTTATGTCGTTTCGTTGTGGGGCTCGCTTACGACAACTGCTTTATCATCATGTATATTATAGGTAAGTTTACATTATACTTCAGTATCTACCAATCTTAAAATCGTTCCCAACATTTCAAATAATAAATAATGTACGCTTATTTTTTATTTTATTCAAAAAGTATTATAACGTTTTTAGATTTTTTTAAATTAGTATAAGAAAAGTTCAGTTTTGCGGGCTTTTGACGACAATAACTTTATTGTCGTCAAAAGCTCGTAAAAATTATGTCATTAACTATCTGTATTTTTATTGTTTGTCTTGGTGTCTTGGGTTCACAAAGACAGACACAATAATATTTTTAATTGGTGGTATCTGTAAGTCTCAACATATATACGAGAATTAGTTTTTTGTTCGTAACTCTTAAGAAAGTATATATAAAAATCTGATATTTTTCGTATGAACTCATACTCATTACAGTATTTCGAAATTGTTTCGAATTTCTATCACTTTGCAAAAATGAAATGTTGTCAATAATCAGTAATAATACATTATTTTATGAATCTCTATCTAACAGAGAATATTTTTATTTCTATTCTCGAGAATAATCGGCGCCTTAAATTATTTAAATAAGTTATTTATGTTTTATAAATATTGGTATTTTCGGGTTTCTTTATATAAATTTGGTCAAAATTTATCCAGAAATGTGAGAAAGGCGAGTACGAACTATTTATTGATATTTATTCGCTCCGCGAGCTCCTAAAGCCAGTGATAGATGCTTTTTTTGATGACGTTATAGCCAAACTTTTTTTAGCAAAACAATGAATGACCTTTTTACCTAAACAGTTACCTAAGCAGTCATGCTTATAAAGATGTTATGCTCACCCAGCTGCGGTTTATAAATCTTCACTCACTCACACACACCTCACTCATCAGAATCAGATTCATTTTTTTTACTAATCAATTTTCTTTAATTTCAGTGGTAGAGTACGTAGGCCCGAAATGGCGTACCTTCGTTGCTAACATGTCCATAGCTGCGTATTTCACATTCGCCGCCTGCTTGCTCCCATGGCTGGCTCTAGCAGCTGACGACTGGCGTGTTTATACATTAGGGATCAGTGCTCCACTGGCATTAGTTGTGCTGACTCCTTGGGTCGTACCGGAGAGTGCTAGGTAAGTTTATGAATCGAGCAAAATATCTTTATTTCGACTCTGCCAAAGTTTCCTTCGCATTATCAGATTCCTTATTCTGTGCCGGAGAATGAGGCTAAATTTATTGATATCGATGTGAACAACTTACATGGCTATACTATATGATATGTAAATATTTCTACGTTATAGATACAGCCGAACCAGATCTAGCTGTCAATAATGGACTTAACATTTGACATAATAAATGGTCCTAAAGAAATAGCTTTATGCGATAAAGCCACCCAATGTACTACTACTGTTTTGTTTATATTGTATTTTGCTGTATTTATTCTTTGGTCTGTATTAAAGACATTGTATTGTATGGTCACAACTTTAATTTTGCATTATAATTGTATCATATATAAATATGTGTCACATTATTCATTGATTGAACCGGGTTATATTGCCCTCTAAACTTTGTGGGTGCCTTACTGAGTCAGTCATAGAAAATTGTATGATTTTTTTTATGAATTTCATCCTTCGTACGAAAAGAAAATTAGCATTTAATATTCATCATACCAATATTTTTCTATCCAGATGGTTAATATCGCAAGGCCGAATCGAGGAGGCTATAAAAATCATGAAGAAAGTTGAAAAGATGAACGGAAAGAAAATTCCCGATGACGTAATTAACGAATTTCGAGTAAGTTATTCATGTCATTGGATCTGTTGATTTTTTATAACGTTTCACACTCATAGTTCCCCACTAGGATTTCTCCTACATCGGGGATGCCATGTAACATTCACAAACACACCCAGACTCGAAAACAGATGTTCAAACTCATCGCTGGAACACCTGCTCCGACCGGGAATTGAACACGGGACCGTCGGATCTCGAAGCAAGTATGCTAGCCACCAGACCACGGCGGTCTTCAAACTCATAGGAAATCAAAAACAAATTGATAGGAAACCAGACAGTTACGTTTATCTCTAAAAGCATTATAAAGTATACTTTTAGATGAGGTAACATTTGATTTTTAATACGGGTTTTAAGTCCCACTAGAGTTTTGTTCACATTCAGCAAATTCATCAGAGTTATAACGTTCGTGACCCTGCATGGCACGCCTCGTTTTCGTTTTACCCCTTACTGCACACATTTTGCCTTTCCTGTATTGGATTAATTATTGAATCTTAATGTTTACGTTACGTATTGAATCTAAATGTTTAAAGTTGTCACAAATGCCACCTATGTTGCAATGCTTTTAAATATTTATTTGTATTTGCAGGAAACAGCTACAGAAATAGCGAAAGCCGAGCAGGAATGTAAGAACTACAGCGTTCTAGATCTTTTCAAGACTCCTCGACTGAGAAAGAACAGTATCCTACTAATTTTCATTTGGATTTCCATATCTATGGTACATATAATATTTGTCTACTAATTTCTAATCATTAGCTGAAATAACTTTGGTAACCATAATCTTATTAGGGTCTCTATTCACTTCAAGAAATAAGGAGGTTCTCAGCTCGTTCGTATCTTTTCTCGTTGTTTGAATATACACTAACATATTTGCCAGCTGGTGACTTAAAAATAATATTAAAACTGGTTTATAATTTGGTTTATAAATCATAAGAACTGAAAATAATTGGCTGCCGATTTGAAGTAGGTTGTTTCTTTAGTATTGTTACATTAATTTACTTATTAATTTTATCAGGTATTCGATGGGCACGTAAGAAACGTAGGTGCGTTAGGTCTGGATATGTTTTTGACTTTCACCGTGGCCACGGCCACAGAGTTCCCCGCTGATATACTACTAATCTTGACTCTCGATGTGTAAGTACTAAACCAAATTATATTACAGTGCTTGAAAAATATCTATGAAGTAATAGTATAATTAAGTTTCTTTTTGTGAACAGATTGGGTCGCCGCTGGCTTGCATTTGGTTCGATGGTAGTTAGTGGAATCTTCAGCTTGGCAGCAGCCGCGGTTCCTATTGGTAAGATAATCTACCTAGGGTGTCTTTGTGCGCGTGTTCCTGAATGTTACATGGTATCCCCAACACAAGAAATATCCTAGTGAGGAGCTATGTGTGTGAAACGTTATTTTTTATTCTATTTGTATAAGCACGAATTTTTAGAGGCTTCTATTAGAGTGAGTATTAGTTAGCAAACAACTTGAATCAATGACCTTGTCTGTGCAGTGACGATTTTTTAGTTTATTTGAAAAATCTTTGCTTGCGGTCAGTGACTCAACACTCAGAAGTCCACATGCGTAAAGTTTTCCTCACGCCACGTCACTTTTAATTCACAATTTTTGCCGTGCACAATATTAAACCAACTAATTATATATTAATATATTACAACGTGATTCGACCCCTGTGTTAAATACGATAAGCTTATGAATACGGTATTATCGCCTAAAAAATCAGCTGTTCCATACATTATTTTAGATTTTTATTTTTCATTCTCATTCATCATTATTTTACATTATTTAAACTTTTTGTATGAAAGAGCAGATGTTATTTTTTCGAATTCAAAGTTGGTCCCATAGTGAAACTTTTTTCCTAGGATGAGTATAGTGACCCCCTTTCGGCTTAGTATACCCCTAACCAATATAATTATAGACCATAGGCTTGCGCTTGACCAGAACTCATTTTATGTAAATTGACATTGCAGCCAACGATCACTCGCGACTTGAGAGACCAAGATAATCATAGCTACCAGGAAATAGAGAAATATGCGGCGAATTCCACGACTTGGCACAGCAAAAGTAGACGCGAAGCGTTTTGTGCGAGTCCATGGAACCTTTACCATGAATCGTTATTACATTACAGTATCTCTAAACCTCGATTGTAGAATCATTCAAGAGCACACTCCCTTAAATGTAGGCTAAGCGTTTCAAACTTACAGCTTACATTACATTACATTTACTCTAATAATATCTTCAGACCCAGATCTTTTCAATCATTCAACATGCTTATCAGACTTTACTGCTCTTTTACTGACTGCAAAAATTTGAGATTCTCAATCTTTGTTTTATGGTTCTTATAGAAAAATTGGAGAGTGACAATTTTTCAGTGACCCCTGTAATTCTCAAATAGCCCCTTTATAATATTCATTTTTTCAAGATCGTCCAGTACTTTTGTTTTTAAATCGTCGTTCTTCTTAAGTGTCCGTTGTCATGTTATAAGTAGTACTTGTTTAGTTCAAATGATATATTGTTTCTTTAAGGTCTACCATCAGCCTCCCTAGCCATCGTAGGACGTTTTGCTGTCAACATTTCATTTAACATTGGTATGCAGTACGCAGCAGAACTTCTGCCAACAGTGGTTCGTGCGCAGGGACTCGCCTTCATACACATTACTGGATACATCGCGACTATATTAGTGCCTTACATTGTTTATATGGTTAGTACTAAGACTGAGGAGAGATTTGACAAACCACGTGGTTTGACATGTGAAATAGACCATGTGTCTTATTATAGTCTGCTGCACAGTCAAACCACTTAAAGTGTCAAGGCTGACATTTAATAGGATGATTGTATCTAATTATCTGTGATTTAATAAGATAAGTTAGCTAATGGTATTTTAGTTACTGAACACCTTGCTCCTCAAGCCAGACAACTCGTTTCTAATAGAACAATCTAACTGCGATTCTGACACAATTAAAGCCTAAATAAAACGAAATATTTTGACTTGAAATATCCGATATTGCGTTCAGCTCTTTTATTAGATTGAAACCGAATCGGATATAACAACCAGGTTAGTATAGGGCGATTTTTCAGCAAACACCTGTAACTCTCACTAGTCCCATATTCTATAATTGCGACATCATAAGAAGGAAAGTTTTACGGAGGAAATTATCTTTACTGAGTTTTTTAGCGTGGGCCTATCTAAACATTGAAAAATGATTGTGTACTAAACACTAAGAGTATCATACATCTACACCACAGGCCACAGGTCGCTGGTTTTCAAATGTCTCATTATCATCATCATCTTCAGTCAGAAGACGTCATCTGCTGAACATAGGCCTCCTCCTTTGAACGTCATTCCGAATGACAAGCTGCCAATTGCATCCTCTAGTTTTATGCGACTTTTAATACGTTTTCGGTCCACGTATATATTATATAGACCGATTTTGAAAAAAAATTTAATAGGACCGCTCTAGAAGTATCCCCTTTCAACCAAAAAAAGATTATCGTATCGCGAAATCGGGTATAAAACATAGAATCTAATCGAATATGAGGTATCAATTCGACGGTACGTTTTTTGTGAAGGTTGTAAAAAATTACATTTTGTAATGATAACTTTTAATTAATTCCAGGGTACAATAGCAACAGAGATTCCTCTGATTATCCTGGGTACCCTGGGCATCCTAGGCGGCTGTCTCTGCCTCTTATTACCTGAGTCCATGGGAGTGGTGATGCCGCAGTCGATACAAGATGGAGAGAACTACGGAAGAGGACAGACATTCTGGAACTGCCCGGCTTGTTCCAGGTAACTTAATAATCCACCTCTTTCTTTAATTCTACGGCCTATATCATATATATGTAGTGTTATGCACCTTTGCCCCGGGACTGAGTCAGAAAGGTTAATTTAGTTGAATTGGCTTACCTATTTTTGTAGGTCATATTTGACAACCGTCGATGTAAAGATGAAATTATGTTAAAGAAAGATAAACTTTACAAATTTTTCTCTGCATACAACCAAGTCACAACTATTTTTTAGCATTTGATCGATTCGACGTGTGATCAGAATGCCGGTTTTTATCTGACCTCACGTTTTAGCATAGCCATTCAGCGTAGTAATGCCGCTAGGAAGCTTGGCGCGCTGCCCTCTGATGGTAATAATAATAATAATGTGGGACAACATCCACACAAAGGTCTTCAAGTCCCTAACTAGGCAAAACCTGTGCCATGGTAACCTGATAACTGATATACATACTTAGAAATACATATACACATGTTACGCGGGAACTTAGCTATGTTTGATGTTAATCGGTCTGAAATAAATATTATGAAAAATGATGACTGATATACATACTTATATATATAAAATAAACACCCAGATGGTGGGTTGAAGCATTTGGATTTTCTGTAGATATTAAATGGTCTATAGGTAATCTACTTGGATCTTTTTTTTAGCTGTAGTCAGTTTGACTTATATGTTTTTTGTTACTTTACTTATATTTTTCGTTATTGGTAATAATCCTTTATTACACAAAATTAAATGAGTAACTAACTATCTCACCTTTTATTATTACAACATACAAATATTTTTCATTACCATTACGATACAATGATACAACAAATAAGTGATATTAATTTATTTATTTATTTGCAGGAGTAAAAACGAAAAGGAACCAGAAACAACGGTCGTCAAATATTAAATTGTAACTTGCAATTTAAAAAAATGTTATGCTGGAATGTATGGAAATTTTTATAGATGAAGTTTTAAAAATTGGATAATATCGGCAATTTAATTTATAACATGATTAGCGAAGATAATTGTCAAAAAATAATTTCAATTCTTTTATTTTAGCCAGATGATGAAAGTTATTAAAAACGTATCTTAGTATAAACTTATGTGTCACAGTACTTATGTTTTATATGTTTTATACTAAGACTTACTATGAAGCTGACCAAATATTCAATAAAAATCATAAAGTAAAATATATAAATCGCTGTTACATTTTATTAATCACTTGTTATTCAATTTTATTTAATTTTTCTTGTTTGTTCACCTAAGAGGGCGTTTATTAATTACTAGTGTCATGGAGGAGATGTTTTAACCGAAACCGGGCACTCGGAAAATGTCACTGATTTTATTTGAAAAACAATTAATAATTATTTAAATCCATATTAATAAACAATGACGTATTTGTACTATTTATAACGATTTAATTATTTAAACGTTAAAGTACTTTTCATAACATTACCCTGCTATTGGGCATTCGGGTAAAATTACACTATTACATTAAAATCGAAATTTAATAACATCTCACCAAAGGTACCCTCAAAGAGAGGGTTAAAATACGCCAAAATCACCTCAATGAATAAATGCCCCCATTTCGGTTAATTCAGTATCATACATAATTATCTAATTCAAAATATATTGTTAGTTGTTACCGACTCCTCGTGATCGCATTTGATTCATTATGTTTTCGTTCATTCTGAAAAAGTATCAATATTTAATAAATAGCTCAAGATAACTATTAAGACTAATCCAGCCCCGACCCTATAAAACCCCTAGAAGAGAATGTGTCCAAAATGCTGGCAGCATTGCCATGTTGAATGGTAATGCTAAATTTTTGCCCAAAATAAGAGCCAGCATTCTGGTCACATGTCGTTTCCACCAGACTTGTAGATATTTCTGAATATAATTTAAAAGTTCTCGGCTGCCGTGTTCCCGTATTCCTGTCGGTCCCAACGGAAGATCAGCGCGGCTTGTTTAGAACCAGCATCATGCCGAGTTGGGATTATATATATTTAATTTTGTTTCTAGTTTTTTATTACAAATAAACCACATTCTATTCTATTTAAATTTTTGCTACAATTCTTTTTATGGTTAATACTTAAAAAAAATTATAACTTTGGATACACTGCCTTTTAGTGGTCGGAAGCAATTGTAAACATTTCAGACCACTGTATTTTTAGAAGTGAAAATATAAGATGCAACCAACATAGTTTTATTACCAATTTCCCAAAAAAGTAGGATAAGAGAGAGATAAGATCGTTTATTTTTTTTCCCGATTTCTCGTACACGACTAGACTAGGTAAATTGATTTTTTTTATTTTTTAAGGTGTCCCATTTAATTTTTGACATAATTGTACCAGATTAATAATTTTTATATCCAAATAACTGACAAAGTTATATCAGTATTAAATAATGAAACTTCAGGACTGATTTTCATAAAATTTAAAAGACACGAATAGTTTATCCTTTCAAAAATAATAAAAGATTTTTAAAACCAGTCTCGCGCCGTCTCCGAGTAATTCCGAGTAATCGCAGGTCAGTAACAAACGTAAAAACATTTTTTTTTATTATTACTTAAAAAACATATTCGTATTGAGTACCTCCTGTAGGTACTAAGTCCAATAAATCGGTCCAAAGGTTGCCTATTTAATAATTAGTCCCTTAAAGGTCTGGTTTCATTTTCGGCCAAGACGGCGTACGTCTACCAAAAATGCCTTGAGATGTGGTAAATATTATGTATTAATGAAACCTGCATCAGCTGCCTACTTTAGTGTACAAAAATATCTAATTTCTGTTTAATATAGTGGAATTATGGCATCCCTGGAATATTTTTATATCCTAGGTTATATTGGTCTATCAATTGTACCACCCGTCACAAATGTCAAAATTGACACATCGAAAACGCGAACCTCGTCCTTTTGCGGAAATCAAGTGAACATATTTTTAATCGAAATTAATTTTGTACACTGCGATAAGCGATGTTATTTTGAATTTGGTGAATAGATTAAAGATTAATAATTCGTAACGTATTTGTGGTATCATGTACACTGTCCTGGCCGGATCTCCATACATTATTGAAACATCTTTTTTTTTCAAAGCCGGTGAAAAGAACTTTTTTATTTAAAAGATGTTACCTTCTGACATAAGCTCTTCTATTCGCCTGCAACGTGAACGTCATGGGATCGATATCTACTCTGGAGTTGCTGTCTACAAGACCTGGTATTATATCTGACATGGGGCCGCTGTCTGCTACTGAAAATATTGTTACAAATATAATTATGATCGCTTTTTAGCGATAAGGCTGCCTTTGTATTCTTACTTCTTTATTCAAATAAACAAAATGACTAGGTAACTACAAAAACAAAAAAAAATATAGCAGAAAGATTACCTATAGACCATTTAAGTTCTACAGCGTGCCCAGCTATACCACGCTGAATGGCAATGCTTATACGTTGGGCCAGATAAAAACCGGTATTCTTACTGATTTGACTGATAGCGAAATATAGTAATTGTGAATAAAAAAACACGTGAACAAAGTAAGGAATGGTAATGGACACATTCTTAGACATCATCTGTAGAAGTTTAGGTTTAAGTTAAGCTACTCATTAGCCTAAGGCTAGACTGTAGTAACATTAATGAATCATTTCTAGAGGAATTTCTTAACCAATGGAAACAAAAAGTTATTTAATGTTATATTTTTAGTTTCCTAAAATAAAATAAATAAATATTGGAAAAAAAGATTTCGGTGAATTAAGAACTGTTGTGTTAAGTTAAAAAGAAAATTAATCAAACACAGGCTACTGTTTTACTTACTCTTTAGGTCGCTGATGTGAGCACTGCCGTCATAATATACATTTCCTTCGGTGTCCGGTATTAATTCTACAAAATCAAGAGATTAATACTAGGCATTTGAGCAGTTCGCACGACCACAAAAGTCAGCGATACTGTAGCCCTAAATGGAGCATGCCTAGTCAGGAATACACTGGCTCTTAGGGAAGGCTGTCGAAACACACAATTACATGTTTGGCGACAGATTTTACAACTTGAGGGTGTTAGCTAGCCGGGCGAGCGATAGGAAACGCTCTACCACCATGCTATGGTTTCCTCACCATATTTTCCTTCACCAGTAACTCAGGCTCTTTTTGCATGTTTCGTGGGATCGAACCTCGTACCTTTTGCACGGCAATCAGCTCTAACCACTTGACCATCGTCTCTTCTATAGACTTCAAAAACCTGACTGCAAAAGTTTTAGACCACTGCATCTTAACAAATGAAACCGCGGGATGCAAGAAGCATACTCTATGAGCATCTCCAGATAAAAACAAATCCAATGACACCTTGCACATCAAAATCAGTCCATCGATGCAGGTTTCAATACACAATATTAACCATATCTTTAGCTATTTTTGATAGACGTACACTGCCATTGCCTAATATGAAGCAAGTCTTTTGTTTCTCGGTCAAAAACGGGCCATGTTATCGGTGAGAACAACACTTCACAATTCGTGGCTAGCTCAGTCTATTCATGCGATCCGTGCATACAAACCTATGTATTATCTGGGCTGACTTACTAACAAATTACACTGTTTCGTTATTCAATAACTTATCTTTCGTTCGTACGTAGGACATAATAAAAAATTAAACTTACCATACTGACGCAATTTCGATTCTAATTCATCATTATCTAAAAGAAAAATTTTATAACACTTATTATATTATTAATCTAGAAGTCGAACTTAACAGTGCTTAGAAACGATTTCAAAGAAACCCGACTGCTAAATGTTTTAACTTGTGTGTTTTGCATTCTTAATTATTATTTTTAGTTTCATGTACTCAGTGTCACTCTCACGACTAAAATGAATCTATTGACACTGCTCAAATAGAAATACGACAAGCCGTTTAGGCTCTAGGGCGTGCCAAAGAAATACACATGCAAATATATACATTCGAAAAAAATAACCCTCCCTCTTTCGCAGTCGGGTAAAAAGGTGCAGGTTTGAGAATCATCGGAAACTTATTGTTTTTATTATTTTGAGGCACGAGTATGTTTCCTCCAGACCGAATAGGATTTTTTTGCTTTACTTAACAATTTAGTTTCATGGGCCTGTATAAATTTTGTCTAAATTTGTCCATCTCTTTGTCTATAGATTTTTCTTGCTGGCTTTCGTTTGGTATGAGATAAAGTTATATTCATTCATTCGTTCATTCAAGTACGTACCAGGAAAGAATCCCACTTGTGGAGTAGATAGTACTAATAATTGTGTAACTTTGGATACAGGTTCTAAAGTAGTAGATTGTGCAGGATGATACATCATTTGAGTAGTTTCCGGTAAAGATGACACTGTGGAGAAGAAAAACTGTTTTGACATGCATATTTTGTCCGGCCAGTTGGCGCAGTTGGTAGCAACCCTGCCTTCTGCGCCGCTGGTCCCGGGTTCGATCCTTGGACTGGTCAAAAAAGTCCGCTGTTTCATACATTATGTCGACGACCGATTAACTTTTTGTATGGAACAGCTTTTTTTTCTCGAATTAAGAGTTGGTCCCATAGTGATAGTTATTCCTTAGGCTGAGTATAGAGACCCTCTTTCGGCTTAGTACACCCCTAGCCGATAACCCTGTATAACAATCTACTAGTCAAGTCCTTTCATTTGATTGATTCCCACATTGAAGGAGTTGTGAAAAATATGTAAGTTACCATTTTGTGACGGCGCGGGCGCCAGCAAATGGCGTATTTTATTTAGGAACTATTTTTTTATTTTTAATGTAATCTCATTTTCAAGTATGATTTGTTATGCTTACCAGCATTTGGAGTAGTCTCTTCTTTACTATTGTCTTCTTTCCCAACAGGTGGTTCAGCTGTGAGATCAGAGATCAGAGGCTCTTGCTTCACCATCACCGTCACTGGTGAAGTTGGTGGTGTAAAGGAGTTTATTTCTATAATGTGAACAATATTTAGACCAGTGTTTAGCATTACGAGTATCATACTAAGTTAATAGAAATTAATTTTTCTGTCTCGCACTCTTTCGTTTCATGCATCAATCGCCTGACAACGGCTCCTCAAATTAAATGTAGTAAATATAGTTTAAACCATCAATAAGTGGAAATAAATTGTGTGAAAGTTATCTACTGCGTTTATGTGACCATGGACCCTATGTCCACGGTAGGATTCTAGAACAACTAGTAATATAGACTTTATAAGAAAAACGCCGAAGTGCGAGTCTTACTTGCGCGCAAAGGGTAGGAATACCATTATTTATACACCATTAATCCAAGTTTCAGTCTGATGTCGTTATTAATAGTTCGTGGTATAAAAGCTCTCCTTAAATATTTATTTTATTATATTTTTAGTAATTGTTGTTATTGTGGCAACAGAAATACATCAACTGTGAAAATTTCAACCGTCTAGCTATCACGGTTTATTTTATACTGCCTGGTGATAGGCGGACGGATGAACGTACAATGAAGTCTTAGGATTCCGTTTTTACCGTTTTGGTACAGATCCATAAAAAAAAAGTATTGCAAGTCTATCGAATGTTGGAGATCCACATTTTATAATGAACTACGTTCCTATTACTAACTATACCTGTTAGGATAATGCTCTTAGTTATGCGGTAGTTATTCCAGATAATCAGTCGGTAACAAATAAAAATTAAAATTTTGAAAAACCACCGACTTTTGTTTTACGCTGCCATCTTGGATATGAAGTTATCATAGTTTATATTCTACTAATCAAGCTTAACATCTCGTCGTTTTTGAAAGACTGTACTTTCATAAGATTAACAGCAATATTATACACAAAAAGACTTACCCATAAGTTTGAGCTTTCTCAACGCTTTCTCAACGCACCATTTCAGAGACTGATCGTTCCCGTTGTGACCAATTTCTTTACAAAAATTCATAGCCATCATGGAAAAAGGATCATCCTTCTTATTCTCAATCGGTTTTACTTCATTTAAACCAGACGTTTTTGCATCAACTACTTGATCTGTATCTTTTTTTGTGTCTTTGGCGATAACAATCTTTGTTTTATTATTCTTATGTTTGTTTAAATGTCTATATTTGTTTTTACTAAAGTGATTGATCCATCTTCTTTCTCTTTTTAATGGAGTATCGCTTACGCTGTTGTTCAATGGAATCATTACTGTTGTTTCTAATTCATCTCTTTTTGCTTTTGATAACGTACTTCGATTAACAATTTCCACGCTGTTGCTATTTGAAGCGAAATTACTAAATATTTTGCTCTTCATGAGACTGTCTATAAAAGTGTTATTGAAATAATATTTGTAAACTAGCTCGTCGATTTGCTTTTCGTCTTTTTCTTTTATGATTTGAGCGTCTTGATTTTCTAGTTTATTTTTCATGGTAGGAACAGCAAATAGATTAATTTTCATGATTTCTGTGTAAGGTGCTCTAGTTGTAGCAAGAGGTATTACAGTAGTTTTTGTTTTTTCTACTTTATTTGGAATTTTAGCCTGACTGTCGTTATGATTAGATTTATTATCACTAATAATTAGTTTAGTTTTTTTTAGTATTCTTGCAAAGTTATTCTGTCTATGGGATATTTGGCTCTGAGTTTGAGCTATCAAGTGTTGTTTTTCGTTTATCTTCTCATTTTGTGCCAACATCAACTTTTGAATGGCATAAAACTGTTTTTGTTGTGCTAAAAATTTCTTTTGCTGTTCTTGAAACTCTGTTAATGACTTTTGAATTTGGTTTTGTTTCATTTCGAAATATTGTTTCTGAGATTTTATTTCTGTTTCGAAACTGGTAAGTTTATTATTGAATTGTATCATATCCGAGTATTTTGAATCAAAATCTTCAAACTTTGAATGTAGTTCAGTTATTTTTTGATCAAAGTCTTTATTTAAATCCATTAAGTGATCGTGGATGTTTTTTATTTGGTTATGTTGCTTCATGATTTTCTTAAATGTTTTTGTTAACATTGATATTACTTTGACAAGTCCAACTTCCGTTACAGGTTTTAATTTTTCCGGTTCTTTTGGTACAATTTTGTAGAAATTGTTATTGTTTTCTGGTGCCTCACCTTTCCATATTCTATTGAATTTATCATTAGAGATATGTCTTTCTTGTTTATCTAAAATAGCATTGAAATGTTCAGTTTTATTATGGTCCTCGGCCAAATAAAAACGTTTCATTTCTTCATTACCATAGCCATACTTTTTGCTGCGTTTTGGACTATCAATCACATTAGTTTCTGTAGAATTCAGAGCTACAATTTTAAATTCTTCAACATTAACTTCTTTACTAACATCATTGTTAGCCGTACTGTTTTCTACTTGAATTTCTAACTTGAAATTATTAAGTTCTTTCTTACTGGTTTCTTTTTTGGATTTATCTACAGCTTTACCAAACTCATTGTTAAGCACGATAGCAACTTCGTATGGATATTCGTTGAAGACAGAAGTTGGTTTAAGATCAGACACTTGTTTGGGTTTTATGACAACAGAATCTTCGATACTGCCTTTGATAACTTTTGCAGATTTCATACTCTTTCTAGGACGTCTTTTGCGTATGTCTGGAAAAATATATTTTATTTGACATTAGTTTAGAGATTTTATAACGTTTTACAGATCGAACATTATTACACCAATTCAAAGATTAAGCTAGCTTTTTTTTACCACAACAACGTGACTCCAATAAAATTCTCTAATATACAAAATTTTAAAAATTTGAATGTTCAACACTACTGTAATACTATTATACATGTTTTCGTTTACTAAGGCAAAAAGGGGTCAATATACTTAGCATTACGAGCAACTATCATTATGGGACCAATTCTGTTCTAGTAAAAGTCAACTTTCCGAACAAAAAGTTTATCGATCATCGACAACATGAAACAGCAGATTTTTTTTATAAATTTAGAGTTGGTCCTAAAGTAAAATTCGTTCATAATACGGAGTATAGTGACCCCCTTTCCTCTGAGTACAGCCTAAACTTATAGGTTAAGGCTGAACTATGTGGAAAGGGGGTCACTATATCCTATGTAGACCTAGACCCGAGAGTACGCCATGCTATGCCAAGAAATTTAGATATTAGGTAATTATGATAAGTCTCTGTTAGTACAGGTTTCATTTCCGGTGAGGACGGTGTACGTCTTCCAAAAAATGCCTAACGATGTGGTTCATACTGTGTAACAATTAAACCTGCTTCAGTTGCCTATTTCATTGTGTACAAAAATATCTAAATTTTGTGAATTATAGTGGAAATATTCCATCCCTGTAAGATGAAATATTTATGGTATCATGTACACTGTCGTGGCCGGAGCTTCATACATTTTTGAAAGATCTCTTTTATATCTTTCTTATTTGTAAGTTACGCTTATTCATTGATACTTACGATCGGGGCTTCTTCTTGTCCTCTGGACATAGTTACTCACGTACGGGGTGTCCTGTATGGCACTTTGACCAAAATTATCGAAGCTACTCTGTATTGCGTTCTCTACGTCTACAGAATTCGGTCTGAAGATGAAGTTACCTACAAAAATTTACTTTGAGAATAATTTCATAGTGAATTATAAATAATAGGCTATTTAGATAAGTTTTTATAACTGTAAAAACTAATAATAATAAATAATACTGTAAATAAATTTAAGAAACGTGTACAGTAATATTTAATAAATAATCATTAGTAAATAATACTGCTAATGTTATTTATTTGCAAAACTAACGCGTGTATGATTCATGTAGGGATGTCAACAATTTTTCGGAATTGCTTTTATTTTAAAGATTGACACGTGACAGTGTACCGTATAAAAATATTTAAGTCAAAAATATTAGTATTATTGATGAGTAAATATACAAAATTAGAGTAATTATAAATCTTCCGGCTTAATCACTAACAACTGTCACGTGACTGACATGACGTCACTAACCGCAAAACATTGGTCGCAGATTCATAACTTGATGTGTTATTTTTTTACTTTTACTTTAATACATACGATCAAAATGAACTCAAAGTTTTACAAAACCCGTGCAGGGCTCCCGTGTAATAGCATAAAAAGTACTACACTGGATTTTAAATAAAAAAAATATATTTTTAAAATATATATATATATATATATATATATATATAAAGAGGAGAAAATGTTTTTTGTTTATCCAACACTACAAATTTGACTAGAACATACAACTAAACATTTGACCACAAGTTCGCCCGACCACGGAAGTCAGCGACACTGAAGCCCTAGATGGAGCATGTCTAGTCTGGAATACACTGACTCTCAAGGAATGCTGCCGGAATAGACCGTTAGGCGTTTGGTGACAGATTTAACAACTTGGGAGTGGTAGCTAGGCTAGGCGAGCATCATAAAACGCTCTACTACCATACTACATGGCTTCCTCACGATAATTTCCTTCACCGGTAGCTCAGGCTCTTTTAGCATGTTTCTTGCAACCTCGTACCTTTTGTACGGCTGTCTACCCCACCAACCTCTCGGCTATTATCACTACAATCTATTACATATTATGTACTTGACTGTTATTTATTTATTCATAGATAGATAAATAGCATTAGAAGATACTCACAAAGATGTTTTCACGTTACTGAATTATGAACCACAAAGGTCTTTGTTTCTTGCAAAAAAGTTTGCCACCATCAAAGATTCTATCTTTGGTAAGTTGCAACTGTTCCCTTTAGTGAATCCAAATTTATTAATATTAAGTAATTCATATATTAGTTCGTCGCGAAGATCGCACTTTATAGTAAAAAATGCAGTAAAGTAAAGCCTTTCACAGATTGCTTTGCGGTTAGTGACGTAATAAGTTCTTATTGGTGTTCGCAGTCACGTGACTATAGATTATATATATATAGCATATAAAATCATTAAATTTATTATGTTATATTAAATTATAAAAAAGATATTTTCGATATTCTAATAAAATAAACTATCATAAATTTAACACTAAACGTTAATTTGTGATTAGTGTTAACATCCGACCAAACTTAATAGAGAAGGAAGATGGCACGTATCACCTACCTATAGACCGTGCCTCAATAATATTCGTGAAGATGTATGTGTGACGGGCGAGGATTCAGTGAGCATGCTGGCATGCTTACATTTGGTTAAGTTGAAAATACGGCGTGGGATGAGACGTTTTAATATGAGAAAGGAACAGCCTAAAGGCAAGACTGGAGAGTCGTTAGCATGCCGGATACGCTGCCGTCCGGTGAGTGGCATATTTTAATTAACTACAGATCTGTGTAGGTGGACCAATATCTTTTTTCCTTGTAATTACTATCTCATTTAAAAATATTACGAGATTAATCTATGAAAGATTCGACTAGTTCACTCGAATTTTGTATTAATAACTAATATTATTCTTAATTATTATTACCAATGACCTTTTGTCTACGGATACCTTTAACCTATTAATTTAACTCCCACAAAATGTACCATGTTTCTTCTATTCTACTCTTCTCTTGTATTCTTGTATCCTACTAAATTATCAAAGATTTAAATTAAGACTAAATTATCAAATTACCAAAAAAGTTGGTAAGAATCAAATGTATGTATGTATGTTTGTTTTTTGTAACACCAGCTAAACCGATTTGGATGAAATTTGGTACGGAGACAGCTTAGACCCTGGATTAACACATAGGTTGCTGTTTATCCTGAATTAACACGGATAACACCGCAGGGCGCAGCTAGTAAATTGCATATTTAGTTTTAGCTAGTATTTAGTATTGATGTCGAGATGGAGATTCCAAGGTCAAATAATACTTACCCAAACTATTCTTGTCCATAAATCGACCCTGCAGCTTATTTTTCACCCATATTCCTTTATTTAAAATATTATTCCTTTCCAATTTCGGCTTTAAATAATTCGATTCCGCTTGCAAGATATAACAATCGATTTTAAGAATCGATATTAAAGTAACCGATATAATTAATTTGGCGTACATCACTAACGTTAACTAATAATGAAGTGAAGTGGTCCGAAGTGTGAGTGGAATTTGGGATGTGTATCATCGATATGTATGATACGGTTTTGGTTTATTTGTAAATATGTTTTTAGAGAGGGAAAATGGTCGATAAATATTTATCGACTGTCGATGTGTTTATGTCGTATCTGTTTGTCTGCAGAATAGCGACTAAATACTGTGTACAGCTTCTGTTCAATATATTAAGTAGTCACGTTAACTTAACTAAGTTTTTTTTACTAAACTACATGATTTTAATTTTTGGATAAAAATAAATTTAAATACTTTCTACTTTAGCCCAATCCTAATGATTTCTCTTAACGTGAGTTAATACATAACAATGTGATCCTTGCAATTTTATATTTTTAGCATTAAAATATAAATGGTTTGATAATAACACAATTTTAATTAAAATATAAATAATATTAATTATAAAATTGTCAGTCAACTAATTCAACAACTGAACAAATTAATTATAAAATTATTATAGATATAAACCACCAATAAATTGCAATAGCTTAGAATTAAATAAAAAGCAGTGACTTTGAAATATCCAATATTAAATTAGCTTAATAAAATTAATAATAACCACTTTGAATAACATGTGGTTAGAAGCGAGTTCGAAAATAACTTGACTACTAAGCCGTTAAACCTGTGCGTCATCCTTTATGTCTTTTTTTTTAATTTTGATGTACCCAGTGTCATTATTACGACTAATACGAATCTATTGAGACCACTCACAAAAATACAACAAGCAGTTTATGCTCTAGGGCGTGCCAAAGAAATTTACATACATACATTCGAAAAACACAACTCCCCTAATTTCGCAGTCGGGTAAAAGGCATAAAATAACGCTTCAATTCTCGATAGGTATACTATTTTTAAAAGTTATATATAATAAGTTTTTATTATAACGTTATATTTGTAAAAATATTCGTCATTTGATTTTATCGAAACTTTATCACCTGCATAGTTTCCCATCACTAACTTCAATGTACCGTCAATATTTACGTTCGGCACCAAAAAACATATTCAGAATTTGTGTCATTCTTTCCTATTTTTGTAAACAGTTACTCAAAGCATAGTAAGGACAGATACATTGTTTTTGGAAATTAAACTGTATTGATTGAAATTAAAATCCACTTTTGAATAAAAACAGTTAATAGATTTATCTCAAACTAAGTACAATGGTAGTAGCTAAGCGACTGAAATTCAGATTTAGGTACCAAATGCAAATCATAATGTTATAACGAGTGGTTAGAAGCGAGTTCAAAAAAACCCGACTGCTAAATCGTTAAACCTTATTTTTAATTTTGATGTACCTACCCACTGTCACTCTCACGACTAAGACGAATCTATTGACAACACTCACATAAAAATACGACTAGCCGTTTAGACTCTAGGGCGTGACAAACAAATATACATACATACACTCGAAAAACATAACCCTCCTTCTTTCGCAGTCGAGTAAAAAATTAGTTAGTAGCATAGTTATGACCTGTTAGTATATAGCAGCTTATATATAACTTGTCTGTAAAGGGATTCCTTCTCTTTACAGACAAGTTATATATAAGCTAAAAGATATGGTCAAAGATGTAGCACGTAAAGTAAAAGAGTGATTTTTATCTATAAGTACCTACCAAAATTAAAACTAAAACAAGCATTTCTGCAAACAGTTGACCTCGACTTCTTACCTCGACCTGGACTTAGTTCTTGTAAATATACGAAAAAACACGACATACATTTAATTATTTTTTTTTCAATTTCGTGCAATAAATCGGCTATTAAGTAGTCACCGTTACACTAGTGTCAGAAGTGTGTGCCTGGAAGAGATCGCTTTTAGCGATAAGGCCGCCACTTGTGACACTAGATGTAAGATTTTTCCTGTACATTGTGTGCATGCAATAAAGAATTAATTCATTCATTCATTCATTCATCGCTTTTTTGGAAGAAAAACCTCCAAATCAAAAATACCCGACGATTAAAAAAATCAAAAAATTCAAAGAAACCCATACAATAAGTTTGATGAAAGGAAAGATGAAATGATGATGGACGAGTGGTAAGTGAGGTCGCTTGCCTTTTGCACGGCAAGCGACCTCACTTACCACTCGTCCATCATCATTTCATTTTTGCATGTTTCGTGGGTACGAGGTCGACCCCACGAAACATTCAAAAATAGCCTGAGCTACCTGAAGGAAAACATCATGAGAAAACCATTGCATGGTGGTAAGGAGTTTCCTATCGCTCGCCTGGCTAGCTACCACCCTCAACTTGTAAAATCTGTCGCCAAGCACCTAACGGTGTGTTCCGGCAGCCTTCCTTGCGAGCCAGTGTATTCCAGGCATGTTCCATCCAGGGCTAAAGTATCGCTGACTTCCGTGGTCGCACGAACTTATGGTCAAATGCCTAGCTGTGTCGGATAAAAAAAAAGGAAAAAAGATATTGCAACACTCGTAGCAGATTCGCTTCGATCGCTCGGACAATTAAGCGTAAGAACCAATTTATGTCGATTCTAAATTGCGCCAAATCATTCATACCTGAATGGCAATTCTAGTAGACTTTGCAAAAAAGATATTCCGATAACGGAGTTTTGAAAACAACAGCCAAGACCTAGTTCGTTGCTAAAGCTAGACCGGCGTGCTGCGGACAAGGTTAGAGATATATAACATAAATCAAATTAAAACAAGTAACATATTAATATATATATATTTATAATTTTTTTTAAATATATAAATATATATATATACTCACTATAGTATACTCACTTCCATTACGGTAGACACCGATGAAACTTTTTCATTGAGAAATATTTTGTTTTGGGGATTTTTGATTTTGGGTTATTTCTCCTAAAAAAGAGGGTAGTTTGCTAAAGCGTAATTTACAGGCAGATCTCGATAATATTTGTTTTACCTGGTTTTGATAAAAATAAAATGGGACCAGATGAGAAGTATATCTTACAAAACATTTTTTTTTAATTCGTTTCAACCGTCATTGAGAAATCAGGTAACTGACATAAAAACATACCGACGAATTGAATATGAAATCTTCCTTTTTGAAGTTAGTAGAAAAGACGTCAAACTACTGTAATACAGCAGGCGCGTACAAACCAAACTGCAAAACCGATTTAGATAATTGGCCGAGCGAGCTTATAGAGACGCTACGCTCGCTCGGTCAATTCGCTTCGGATCTAGAATCGTTTTTGTCTGTTTATTAGGATATTTGTATATCTTCCGGAATTTTTAACTCGCGTGCAAATCGCAGTTGTAAAACAATCTTGACTAAACTTGGTGTACCTATAGTTTGTAAGAATTTTTAGTAATTTTATTATTTTACTAGCTGACCCGGCGAACTTCGTACCGCCTAACCGTCGATTCTTTAAGAGTAATGTTACCATCGTATAAATATTGACAAATATTAACATTAATGTTTATACGATACTAAAGTCACTCAACTGTCACCTTGACTCAACCTTCCCGGAACCTCTCCACTAACACTTAAACTTTATGGTATTGTCAAAACTGTTGTTTTTATACCTTTTCAGGTAGGTAATTTTTTTTAATTTTCTCTCCGCAAGAACCATCCTCGTGCTACAAGAAATATTCTTAAAAAATAATTAGCAAAATCTGTTCAACAGATTCACTCGAGATTTGCGCTTAGCGATTCATTAGTATAATATAAATATTTTGTTAGGGGATTGTTGAATTTGGGGGTTATTTCTCCTAAAAAGAGGGTAGTTTGCTAAAGCGACATTTACAGGCAGATCTCAATAATATTTGGTATGGACGAAACATTGATTAACATAAAAAATATTTAAGGAAAAAAAATATTTCTTATTTCCTTTGCTTTTGTGTTTTAATAAATTCAATTATCTAACAGACAAAATAAATATATGAACCTACTAGCTGTGCCCCGCGGTTTCACCCGCGTAGTTCCCCATTGGATTGTCGAGGTATTGGGGGAACTACTTTTTTGAAGTCGGTTAAAAAGTATCCTATGTCCTTTCCCGGGGTCCAATCTACCTGTGCACCAAATTTCATCCAGATCGGTTTAGCGGTTTTGGCGTGACAGAGTTACTTTCCCATTTATAATATTAAGTTAGGATATATAATACAATAAATATATACAGGACAATATTTTTTTATTGAATTTGACTAATATATTTTTTATTGATAAATTTTAAACTTCTTGTTTTGTGTTATGTCTTCTTGATTACTGTGTTTATTAGGTAATTATAGAATTTATTTTTTCTCTTTACAGTAAAGCGCACAAACACCCTGTATAAGTCCCATACAGATGTCGCGATGGGAGTACGACACGGTATTCTACAGGGTGTTCTGCGTAACTCTCCTCGGAATCGCTTTTACTTTTACAGTCGTACTGACCAACGTATTCGTAGATATAGATGGCATGATCACAGGGAAGGATAAAGGTAAAATAAAATATTATAAAATTCAGTAAATTACTTTATTTAGAATGTATATAAGAGATCACACATGTGTGTGTTTGTTTGTTAGTTCTTCCTTCACGCTCAGACGGCTGAACGGATTTAGATGAAATTTGGCACGAAGATAGCTTATGCCTTGGATTTACACATAGGTTTTTAATTTCATCCCCCCATCCCCATTTCACCATCAGACAAGTAGAGATATGGCCAAACGCCACCGCCACATGGTAGAAGTTCCCAAGGCTCGCACAAAACGCTTTGCGTCTACTTTTATTCTGCGAACTGCTAGATTGTAGCACTCGCTGCCGGCTTCTCTATTTCCTGATAACTATAATTAAAATGCCGTTACGTGCACAAATTACTTAGATCTTTTTTCGATAAAGGGCACGTCTGCTAAATTGCGTCATAGAACTTTATAAAGAGCACGTCTGCTGAAACGCATCATAGAACTTTATAAAGGGCACGTCTGGCTGAAACGCGTCATAGAATTTTATAAAGGGCTCGTATGTTTAAATGCGTCATAGAACTTTATAAAAGGCACGTCTGCTGAAACGCGTCATAGAATTTTATAAAGGGCTCGTATGTTTAAATGCGTCATAAAACTTTATAAAAATCACGTCTGCTGAAACGCGTCATAGAATTTTATAAAGGGCTCGTATGTTTAAATGCGTCATAGAACTTTATAAAAGGCGCATCTGCTGAAACGCGTCATAGAATTTAAAAAAGGCCACGTATGTCAAAATGCGTTATAGAATTTTATAAAAGGCACGCCTTTGTTTTGTTATTATTCTCTTAAAGAAAAGATTTTATCTATTTGTACCAAAAAAACTACTAGCACTAATAGAGACTTCACAAATAATATATAAGTTTCCTGTGCACAAACCGGCTCCAACTCAGCATAATGCTGGTTGTAAACAACCAGCGTTGGTCTTCCGTTGGTGACGACAGGTGACGTCACGCATGCACACAATCTCGTGCAATGTACACAAAACATAATATAACATCTAACAATTAAAGGGGGAAGACACTTTGATCTCGCACGATGCCACAGACAGACAGACACATACAGATACACCTCAAAATATTTTTGGAAATGTAACCCCTAAGGGAGTCAAATGGGGATTGAAAGTTTGAAACTTCTTTATGTTTCATTTTATACCGTGAGTTACTGTTATTAGTTACCATTTAATAGTTTTACCATTTGCAGACGACAGCATCTTCCACATAAAGGATCCAAAAGTCAAAAAGTTACTAACTAGCCATTTAGCAAACCTTTTAGATGAACTAGACCAGGAAGACTATAAAACCAAACACAATAATGACCGAAAACCTACCACAGATGATAACAACACAATAAGAAACGTCAATGACAAACATTTACTTTCTAAAAATGGGACAAACGACAAAGAAATTGAAGAAAGCAAAAATCTAGATAAAAAAGATGTGTTACGTATAAAAAAATATTATTTAAATAATATAGAAAAATCAAAAACGAATATAGATAAAGTTACAAATCCACAAATAAATTATAAAGCAGAACTTCTGAATTTGGCAATGCACAATGTGATTCTTCAAGGCATTCTAGAAAATAAAGATTTAGATGATGTTTACAAGCAAGTTGCTGATTTGGTTAAGGACTTCGGAGACGCCCAAGATAACATTAACAAAGGTAAATGTTCTTAATTCGTACCGTATTTTTGTGCGTGTTTCCTGATTTCTCAGAGATCGATTTCTTGAGGAGAGATTTCCTGATTAGTAAGCAATGTTTTTTTGAAAATGTGGTTCTCTAGTCCTATACAAACTGTATAAACTTTATCAGAATCGGTTTCTTGGGTTATAAATCAAAATGACTATAATTTGCCTGCCGAATAAAATCATTTACTTGTTTTGAAGTAAGTATTTTCAACGAATTATAATTTCATTACAGATGACCAAGTAACCTTATTCAAAATCGTTGACAATCTTAAGAATAATGATCGAGGTCATAAGGAAATATATACAGAGGACTCGGATGAAGAACTAGGCGACACAAGAAAAAGTGGTGACAGTAAAGCTGAACAATTATCTAGTAGTGACGTCGTACAAAATTCAAAGAATGGTAAAAAAAATTGATTATATAAATCATCATCATTATCATCAGCCAGAAACGTCCACTGTTGAACTTATTAAGCCTATCCCTTAGAACGCCATTCCGAACGACAATCTGTCTATTGCATCCTTATTTAATTAGTAGTTATGATTTCCTTCACTTACTATGAATTGTGTGATTGCTTAACCAATCTTATGACTTGAATTTGACTGGCGCATTTGGTAGCATTTCTCCTTCTGCGCTGCTGGTCCCGGGTTCGATCCCCGGGCAGGTCAAACATTTGTGTGCATTAACATGTCTGTTTGACCTGTGTCTGGGTGTTTATTATAGTATATAAATAAGTATGTATGTATATCAGTCATCAGCTTACCATAGCACAGGCTTTGCCTAGTTTGGGGCTTGAAGACCTTTGTGTGGATGTGGTCCCATATTGTACTTTTCCATAGTGCTTTTTTGGCTTAGTAGGTACCCTAACTCCCTTAAGCTATAATTGTAATCATTACAAATACTTTGAACGAATCGTTTTGATATATTTGTATTAGTTATTTTGAATGAATGTTAATGACGATATTTCCAGATCCCAAACTAATCATCAAGACAATAATAGACATCACCGCGCTCACTAATGATAAAAGCAATAAGGAAAATTATTGGTGAGTTAATTAAATCATTATTTTTGTACCGTTGGAATTTTATATCACAGTTACAAACTAAATTAAATAATAAATATATTTTAAATGACACAACCAAAACCATTTTAACTTAAATAAATTCAATAATAAACTGCGAATAAAGACCCGACCCAAGAATATGCTTTATTATATAGCCATAATCTACTAAATAGACAACATTTAAAAAAATTGACCCCCGTCCCCCCACCCCCTATTTATTAAAATAATGAAAAGATAAATGAAAAATAATGTATCCCTTTTTTATTTTACTCTGAATGTAATGATTAAATTTTAACAAATTTTTAAAAATCTAAGAAAAGTTCCGATTAATGTTATTCACGTCAAAAGCTCAAAAAAAATTACAACAATCTCTGGAACCGTAATTATTACATCTTTACATTATACGAGTAAAAATGTGGCGTCGAAAAATTTAAATGTTGTCAATTATGTTATATCACTTGTTACAGGAATGCTAAGAACGCAATTAACGGTAGAATCAAAGTTATATATAACGGCAACACTATCAACTTTAAAAACAAAGAGGATGAGACGAAACCCAGCCGAAGGAGTGCGTCTAACAATTTACTGATGGCTTCCACTAAAACAGATCAAAAGAACGACAAATATATCACTAAAAATCATGATCTTGATTCCAGCCAAACAAATCTCAACGAAAATTATTATCAAAAAGTGTTTTACGATTACTTAAAGCAATCTGAATCGAGAAGTTCAGAAAAAGGTAAAATATTTTCTTCCAAGCGTCTCAAAAGACACATAAAGATTCGCTTCAACAACAATAATGCGACTACCGCAAAACCCAAGCCTAAGAAAGATGACGACGAACTTTTTGTAGAAATTGAAACACATTTTGATAGCAAAGGCACTAAAGGGGAGAAAAAGAAAAAGCTTATCAGAGATTTAATTGAAAAAATACAAAACGCAATCCATTCTGATAACAATAGCAGTAAGAAAAAACAGAAACGCTTGCACGTAAAGAAAAGAATGCAAAACTCATTGAGCAGCAAAAATGCTGCTACTTTGATAAACAAATTGATTATTCCTTTAGAAACTATGGCTCGTAGACACTTGGACCCGATTAGCAAAGCTGTTGGCATAAATGAAGAAGTACCTATAGTTTCTAGCAAGCATGGAATCAACCATTGGCAAAAACCATACGATAAACCAGGGTTTTTTGCTAAGAATATTTATTCCGCCGAAATGAATACAGTTGACACAGATTACAACAAAGTGATGAAGCATAATGGTATACCTCAAAGACTGCAAAAACCTTTAAATACTGATATGAGTGACGAAGTTCTTCAAGATACTAAGATTGTTGACTTAGGTAACATTAAATTCTTAATGAAAGATATAGACGGCTCTGGTTTTTCGATTGGCTTTAACCAATATACAGATGAAGCACCAGATGCAGAGACTATGAAGCTATTTTCAGGATTAGAAAATATTATACAAACATATCATCAGCAGTATGATCAAGAAACTTCTAATACACAATCACAATATGTTAATGAAAATTTAAGTAATAATGCACCCTATGATACAGAAAATTATGAACAGGTAGAAAAGTCTGTTCCACATTTAATAAAAAGACGTTCTATTCAAAATCTTCGTGAAAATGAACACCATTTGAACAGTCACAGTATTTTACACGGATACAAATTACAAAATAACAATAATCATGACAAATTATCCTATTCCGAAAATAAACACTCGTTCAAACATAACAATTTCAAAGTTTATAAGACAAATCACAAAAAACTGGCTGGATTTATAATTGACGAAAATGTTTTCGAAAAAAAATTGAGACCGGCTGAAATACTTTCTATAGCAGATCTATTTGAGAGAAAGAAAAGATCACTAAAAGTTAAAAAAATATCTAAAGTAAACATCAAGCAGAAAATGAACAAGTATCTTAACACGAAAAAAATGTCCGCAAAAAGTACATACTTAAATAACAAAAAGAGAATCAAACGTGAGGTTGATAAAATAAGGATCATCGCAAGAGATTTGCCTTCACATAGAGATTCTGAAGAAGATAATATATTTTTAGTATCTGACGAAAAGATATTTGCTGACAGATCATTGGTAAGAGAGGTAGAGATACCTGAAATCGAGTCACATGATAAGCCAGAATCAATAGAACCTCACTACGATATAATATCGCCTCAAAAAGAAATCGAACCAAATGAAGATGTTGAAACTCAAAAAATAAACGAAGATCATTTTGACAGTTTTATTCCATACGTATACCAAACTAGTCCATTTGAAAGTCAGAATGAGTTCAGTAGACGAGCAAGACATAATTCTCTGATGTCCAAATATCCACACATTATAATGGAAGAACCACCAGTTTATATGGACCATGGTGAGCAATTTATTCTAGAGATTCCTCAACCACAACAGTACAATGCAGAAGTAACAGCTGTACCAACAGTCCCTACTATGGTAGACATGCCGTCAGTAAACGAGTCAGATATGGCTGACTTCATAACACCACCCAAAGATCTCAGTAACTATAGAGTCTCAGTCAAAATAAGACCCAAGAATGCTACAGGCTTGTCTGGATTCAAAGAAGTTCATACCAGCATCAACAAAAGTTACAACAAAAACGGTTTGATGTATACATCTTTAGTTAATGTATCTCAACTATCCAAAGTTGAAAAAGTTAACAAAACCTCGGCTAGAAGAGATAATACGTTAGAACAAAAGGAAAATTTAAAGCAACAGCAAGAACTTATCAAAACTCTTATTCAAAAGCACAAACAGCGCCTTGACGAGCAGTTAAAACATTTGCGACTAGAGCGATTGAAGTTGGAAACGATGAGCCTAGAAAATGTGGACAACATTTCAGATATTTTTCAAAAAGACAAAAATATACAGGTGACTTCAAAAAAAGCACGAAAATCAACAAAAGAAAATGTTGGAAAAAAGAAATCAAAACCTGAAGGAACCACCACTAAAGATTCTACAGTCACACAAAGAGTGACAATCGATCCTACAACTACAAGAATGACTACAACAGAATATTTTTCTACAATAGAAGATCAATCAATAAAAACAAAAATGATTGAAACAATCGAAAGGAACGAGAATATAACAAATGAACTGCTGAAAAAAATTGATCTCAACACTGGCATATTGAAAGTTTTCTTAGGTAAACTAATATCAACTATAGAAACATCTTCTAAAAAAGCAATAGCAGGACTAGAAACTACAACTGGAGACGTCAAAAGTTACTACAAACCTTACAACGATCAAGAAACTAGTATTGACAAAACAACTGTTACAGCTTCTAATATTATACATGACTTTAGTACAGGTATGCGTAGTCATCACGTACCGATTAATTATGACGAATATCAATACATGCCTAACATACTTTTTAGAAATATACCGAAGGCACCAAATAATACGAATGGGATACCATTCATATATGCCTTACAGCATCCATATGGAGCTATTCCAAATAGCAAAAATATGGCAAGCATAGTCTATCAAGGCCACATACATACTAATAATCTAAATGGCAATAACAATGTTAATACTGATAACAAAAATAAAAATTATAACATGATTAATACAGATAATAAAAATTACAATACGATTAATACAGATAATAAAAAATATGACACCATTAATACAGATAACAAAAACCAAAATCATAACGTGGTTAATACTGAAATTAAAAAATATGACACAATTAATACAGATAATGAAAATAAAAATTACAACATGGTTAATAAGGACAATAAAAATTATAATATATTAGATGTAGATAGATTAAAAATGTCACCAGTGCTCCCGAATAATGTGATTTTGGACAAAAATGACAACGTTGGAAAGAAAGTCTTGGACACTGAGTTTTGGAAACCGAAACCAGGAGAGAAAGTTATAAATGATTTTGTCATAAACAAGAATAGTTCTAAGTTTTTTTTAGACGAATCAGACAATCATTACAAAATGGCTATGTTAGGTAACAATACGAAACTAGCGAAATGAATTTATTTTGTATTGTATTTTTATGTAATAATTTTCTTGTATTATAAATACTTAAAATATATAGAAAAATAAATAAATATATAAACTTGTGAAATGCTTGTCGAGATAGTCATACTGACTGTAGGATTCCATAGCATTATATCAGTGATTGTTTGGAATAGAACAAATATCAGAACCCAGCCCGTAGTTCACCGGAAAAATACTAGATGGCGTTGCTAAACGAGGATGACTTTTTAAAACACGCATGCAAGTTTCTCCGGCGTACTACCGGCCAATTCAAGTGCCACTTATTATTTGTGTTAAATTGATAGAAATAAATTCTTCGTTGAGATTTTATAGGGCTTACGGGACCACGCCGCGTTTATCATTGATTATACTGACGTAATTATTGTGAGACTATTAAATCTTAACTTTTTATTACAGTTGTAATAAAATCGTCCGATTTTAATCTAATTCTTGAAACAATGTATTAGTAAAAAATATCAAACAAGGTCAGCCTAGGAAATCAGAAGTGTGCTACGGAACCCTAATAAAAACGTATTTTTGTATATTATAATAAAATATGTTTCTAATTAACTTGTAGTATTTCTCCAAGCTTATATCCTGGACTCTTTTCTGAACATTTTATATTTGAATAGTCTTCTTATCTTGTTCTATTTTACACAAAAGCCACACGGGGATGCCTTAGAAGTATTTACCAGTTATTAGGTATACCTCTGTGGACAACATACTTGCCTTGTGTTCAGGATATCCTGGGTTCAATTCAAGGTCGAGGTCAAGAATATGAATAATGAACTTGTTGCTGTTGAAAGCATATTACTGAGGTAATTTTTCATACCGACCTCAATTCGGAAGGATATTTTTTTGGTTATCTGATTTAAAAACTACTTAAATAAATGTATGGCTGGGACCACCGGAAGAGAACATCCCTTCAAACAAAGAAATAATTATCCATATCGGTACAGGCGTCACAGAGAATTTGGAGTAAATGCATAGCAAAGTTACCTAGAATAGATCGCTTCTAGTGATAAGGTCAATTGTGACACTAGATGTAAGATTTTTCCTATATACTTGATGTTTGTGTGTCTGCAATAACGAGTTGATTCTATAATTCATCGTAAAATAATCGGCCAAGTGCGAGTCGGACGCACAATGGGTTCCGTACCATTATCTTGACAAACACATGACCGGTCAAGTTGTCGTTAATAGCGAACAAAAAAACATGTTTGTTTGGAACCTTCTAATTTTTTTTTAATGTACAACTAAAAATTCTGTGAATACTTCAAGCATGTTCTTGTTACCGTTACTGCGAGTAGTATGGACGAAAAACGAAAAAAAAAAAACACGTTTAACGTATGGGAAATACATCATCTGTGAAAATAGCGGCTGTTTATCTGTCACGGTTCATGAGATACAGCCTGTTGACAGACAGACGGATGGACAGCTAAGTCTCAGTAAAGGAAAGTAAAAGTAAGAAAGCCTTTAACTCCTAGCCTACCTCCTGGCCTAGCTTTTATCAACTACATTTACTAAGAGTTGCTTACCGAACATAGCTTTTAATTTATGTGAATTTAATTATTAGAAAAGAAATCATTACACTAAAATAATTAATGTTACAAAATTCACGGAATGTCATTCAATAAAACTACGTTAATTATTTATAATGTCCAGCCACGTTGTGATATTTTTATTTAATAGCATTAGTTAATATGTTTTATTCAAATAATTATTTAACGTCATGTTTCAAATAATTATTTAACGTCATGTCTTGTTGCCTCATTGGCGTAGGCCAGTTTTACCTATAAAGTCTATCTCGAGTGATCCTCATCAAAAGTACTTACATCTTCCCTTCTCCCGTATTGTGCCAATCTACTTCATTGGTCTTCTCGTGGTATCCACTCTATAATCTTCTCCGTCCATCTGTCGCTATGCATCCTACATATGTGTCCAGCCCAATTCCATTTTAATTTCCTTATAGCTTTTGTTATGTCTCGCACCTTAGTTTTACTTCTTATTGTAATGTTACTTATCATCTCAGCTAATCTAATGCCCAACAGGCTCCGTTCCATTTTTCTTTGGCATATTGCAAGACTTTTCTATCTTCCTTTCTCAAAAGTCACAGTAGAAGAAGGTCCCGTTATTACCCTTACGTACGAGAACCTAAAAAAAATAAAAATAAAGTGCCTCCTCTTTTGTTGACATCGGTTTCAATATATTCATGTTCATATTCATTTATTTCACCAACACACATAAATAATCATTATTACTAATAACATTTATACCCTGATGTACCCTGTTTAAGTTACATGTAGGGTGTAGCTTAATATTATAGAGTAGCCAAGACAGTGTTTTTGATAGTTCTTACATAATATACTATGAAAACTAACTAATAGGTACTTTACTAATTCTATTCTATCTATTAGGTGAATTAAAAATATAACTTATTGATTACTGATAAACATTCACCACAAAAACCTCAAAAGATAACTGTAAGATGAATGATAACAATAAATAGATTTTATTGATAAAATAACAATTAAGCTAAAGTATTTAAATATGTGGTTGTATTTTATTAGTTTACGTTTACTGGCTGTCGAAGATCGATGTGTTCTTGTGATGTGAATACAAAATGGTGAACAAAATTGTAAGTAAATTTAATTTTAATCTTATTTAATTTTTTAGAATAATTGACAAGTAGTGTTGTGAACCGGTAACGTAGCGATCATAATAATTTATCCACTTAAAAATATACAACGTTTCGCGTTAACTTTCATTGTGCAAACTGCCAGGGTGTCGCATACGCTGTAGAGTTTATCTGTAAGTAATTTTAAATTTGTTTTATTCGTATTGAGGTATATTTCTGTAGAATAATTGATAAATAGTGAACTGGTAATGTAAGTGGTGTCCGTGATAATTTATTGACTTATTAAATATACAACGTTTCGCGTTAACTATTATTGTGAGAACTGCCAGGTTGTCAAATTCGCTGTAGAGTTATATATTTCCCGATAGCTATAACCTCTGTCATTTCAAGTCGCGAGTGAGTCGGTTTCTAGGCAAGCGTGCCACATCCTAGCCCGCATCGTCGCTTTACATCAAGCAGTTTGTGGTCAAGCGCAAGATTTGTATTTATATCATAAAATAACCTTCTTTCGGAAGTCGGGTAAAAACAACAGTCACCCATCCTAGATGTGACCGCGCTGAACGATGCTTAACCTTAGTAATCGTTTATAAAAATAAGTTGGTGATATTAAGACAGCTATAGAACTTGTCCATACAATAAAATATAGCTCTTTTCTAACCTCCGTTTTGCGATTCCAGTGGGTTCTTTTTTACGTAGCTAACACATTATTTACTTGGCTAAACCGTTTTATTTTTTTTATTTTATATCCATATAAAGTTAGCTTCCTAAGCAGTCATATTTTTGCGCTAATATGTTGCCTATTAAAAGATTTTATTATGCAGAAATCAATAACTTTTTTCAAAATAATAAAACGTGAAGGCCTAAAATACAACATAGTGAAGCGATTAAAAACAATAACAAAAAATTACTGAGACTTTTAGGAGGTGAAAAGAGTGAGGCCCCGGCACGAAAACTCGTATCTCTTAAATGCCCTCAATAAGGCTAAGAATTCACGGCACCTTGCTGAAAACGCGGTGTAGTGTTATTGTGTTGACGCAATATATTATAACCTGATGATGTATAACAAACGCGTTCCGTGCCACGGCACGATATAAAATTTGGCATTTGCTTAATGAACGCCGTTCCACGTGAATTATACGCGCTTTACACAGCCGCGTTACGTGCTGAAATGTACATAGTGAATAAGGGCTCTAAGCGTAACCTAACTCTACCCTTTTCTCCCTTCAGAACGTTAGAAATATCAGTGGGGCTGACCACAAAGATTTCTTGAAAATAAATCGGTTGTCTGTAAAGTCGGTTTACTGACGATAGTTAAACTTGATGGAATGGTTTCATTTTTTAAAAGAATATTTTAATTTTATTTCTTTGATAGATATTTTTTATCGAAAGAATCACTACCTTTATCGCCGCAATGATCGTTGCTATAAACAATTGACACCACATTCACTTTTCACTGCACTTCATACTTGACGGAAACATGTAAATGTGTTATTGTATAGCAGCTGTCCATGCAGACGCATCGCTCATTCAAGTAAGAGAGAGACAGATGTTGAACGCTGCCGAACGCGGAGGCCGATTGTGCCTTTTTGTCGCTCGTTCCGCGCTCTCGCTTGCACTTCATGCCTTAAATGGAACGCCTCAGAGCGAGGTAACGCCGCATGAGTCATGTTTTTTCGTGCGTTCAGCCGGCTCCATAGAATTATAAGACAAAAAATATCGAATGTAAATGAATGGCTATAAAAAAATAATAAAAGGAGAAAAAAAACAATAACAGAATAAATAAAAAAGGAAGCAATAAAAAAGAATGATTTATTAAAATGGCTAAGTGAATAAAATTGTCTTTTTTTTTTACTTTACAGGTGTTTGCAATAGTGCTATGTTTAAGGCTGTCCGGTGTAATCAGTTTTTACATCGCTAAGGTATGTATTTAAAACTAATAATATAATATACGTCATAAAATGACTTGCTGTAACTGTAAAGCAAAATACCGTGAGGAAACCTGCTAGTCGGGCAAGGTATTAGATTGAATATTATATAAGCTATTATTATTAAATTTCCAAGTGTGATGACACACATATTTCTTGCGGATGTAGTAGACTAGGGTGTGTTCCGTGCCTCAGAGTGTAGTTGTTTCGTTGTTTTTTACCCTGTCCTTATGTATGAAACGCGGTATTAGAATATTGACATTGACAGCCACTCAACCTCCCACTTTAGGAGAAAATACCTAGTAGAGCGAGTAGAGCGAAGAGCGAACTAGCAAACGCACCCCTATATAGGTCCATGCCCAGCAGTGGGCCGCTTTAAGTTGATAGGTACGTATAAAGTTAAAAGTTACAAGTCATACTACTAAAAAGTTTCTATCAATCGACTTAAGTTTGGCAAGCACTATGCATACAAATTTTCTTTATTTTTTTACTATTGTAACTACTAAAAAACCTCCTCCTTTCTTTCTATTAATAACTAAATCTCACATCTCTCTACGAGTAACTTTAGTACAATTTTTATCACAAATTCAAATTTAGTAACATCAATAACATTACTCTAGCCATGTATTAACATCATAAGTATTTTGCTTTGATCAGGTCAACAATCAACCAGCAGTTTACGAAGTAAAAGAAGACAAAACAACGCACACTCTTACTATCATAAACCCGACAGCCGAGAAGCCAACACTAAGAGAAATAATATATTACCACATCATAGAGAAACCTTACGAGCAGGTAATAAAACAATATAATAGCAATAACGACCATAATAAAGTAAATTATTATGTAACCGAAGAATATAATAGTATAATTGAAGACGGTCATAATATCAATGGTGAAGACGATTTAATTTACAACAACAATTTAATGGAAAGGGAAAAAAACAGTGATTATAAAAATAATAGTGATGTTAACAATGACCCACATACAAATAATAAAGAATTTATTATAATTGTTAATGATGATACTGTGACTGATAATATATTTGAAAGTAACGACAATAATTTACATTCAAAAAGATATTTATTGGAAAACACAAATAAGCGTAAGGAACAAAACATTAACAGTTTTAATAATGATACAGAGGGTGATATTAGCAGTGGTGTAAGTACTCCTGCTCCATTTGATAGGGATGTAAAATTTAATGATTCTAAAAATATATCGGCATCAAATGGAAACCTAAATGAAAGCGCTGGCGTAAATAATAGGGATCTAAACGAAAAAACACCTGAAGATGTAGAAAAAATTATAGAATATACTACAAGCCCCACGCAAAATATTGCGCACAGAAATGCTTCAAAGAACACACATGATACAATGTATAGTACTGATAAAGAAACAAGTAAGTATACTAGACAAAGTCATAACCATAGCTCTGACCAAGAAACTGAAACTGTTATCGAAAATACATCGGAAGATTTAGAGCATAATATACTTGATAATGACAAACAAAATTTAATAGACAATCAAGTCAATAGTACTTACAACTCTGCTAGTAACCGCAAACATTTTATTGGACAAAACAAATTTAGCAATAAAACTACAAGTGAAAACGAACAAACCTATATAGATGTTACTAAAACTGATATTAGTAATACAAAAAATAAAAACAAAATCACTAAGGATTCTAAAAACTTACCTGAAAATAATACAATTGTAGACAACATAATGGAAAATAATTTTACCGGAAAAGATTATAATGATTTTGAACATAATATACTATACGTAGATAACGATTATGAAAATCCATATGATGGTAAAGAAGGAGTCGATTTTCAAGCAAGACAATTCACGAATGGACACGGCTTCCAATATTTTTATCCTAAACCTAACGACCAGGTAATACTGCAAGTTGCTGCAATTATCATTATCATTTTGTGGACGCGAATATAATTAATTAGGTAACTAAAATTATGCAAACACTAGTTGTATGATTTTAATGCGGCATAAAGATGAGTCTTTAAACTTAAACGCAGACCAAATAAAAAATCGTATGGATTCATGCTTGTGGAAAAGTCATTAGCTCGCGTCAACTCGTAAACTGTTGTGTACTCTCTTTAAAGGAGTGCCGTGCTAAACTGTGGCGCGCATGAAAGTTCGTGCATAATAAGCTATATGCTGAACGCTATATTTATATATTTGACTTACGATTTTGGATTTTATAAGGTTAGAGAATAAAATTAAAGAAGAAAAATGTACTATCTCATCTTTAACTGAAGATATGACCAAATTCAAGCCAATATATTACTTACTCATAACTATCAAAATTAACTTTTATTTTATTGGAAAACTAACTAAAACCAAAACGTTGTAAAAATATCCATTTCGTACCTGTAATTTTTGAGATGCAACATCTCAAAATAAATTTATTTAATCCAATAATGTTTTTAGTTACAGGAAAATATCGAGTTAGCAAATTTGATATCAAACAACAACCACAGCAAAGTAGAATCATATGAAATAGAAGAATCAAAAGTGCTTGAAGATATTAAAATACGTATCGATGATAAAATAACACAAGCAGTAGCAGTCGACTCTGACCCAATTGAAATTACCGATAATAAACGAATAACTAACATTATAAAACCATCAGAAGAAGTTACAAAAGATGAACCCAAAATTACTGAATCAAATACAAATAATAGTACTAAAATTATTGAAAAAACAGGACATAACGAGGAAAAACCGGAAATTCTTCTTGAAAAACTAGAATCAGTAAGTAACACAGTTATTATCTCATTTACTAAAAATCAAATAAATACAAATTAATCAGATGACGTACGAATATTTTGATGAAATATAGTTGCTGCCTATTGAGCTGTCTGTCACGTTAAGTTAAAAAATGGGAAACAAAATGCATGTAGGAAACTGACAATATGTTTGTTATTTTTTTATTTTTCAGATAAAACCAGTAGAAGATAATGACTATGACATTATCATCAACAAGGATTCAGAGGAAGAACCAAGTCTTTTAGTGATTCCGGCTGAGAATGAACACTTCAAAGAAACGGATTTGGATAAGGTATAACAATCAAATAACGATTTTTGATATCACATTATTTAGTACTAGAATTTTTATACAACGAGTCCCAAGCTCTTTGGTTCAGAACTAATATAATAAAACTTCAATTTATGAATAGCTTATCGTAACAAGTAAATGTAATCCGCAACAATTCACGACATCATTAACAACAGTTACGATCAATCGCAAATCAATGTTAAAGATTTACTTTATGTTGCAGGAAACTCAAGACAAGATCAGAACAAAACGAAAAATCCGGACCTTGGTAAGGCTTTTACCCTTTAACTAATAAAACTTTAAAAATAGTGATTGACTTCGGCGAGCTATGAGTATGCACATTAATGATTACTATATTAAGTAAATAATTATTTTCAGATGTCCATTATAGAAGATATTGCTCCAGAAGATAAGTACAAGGACGTAATGGACAAAATATCGGAACGAGTGAAGCGGAGCTTGAAACAAGATGGGAACACGTACGGAATGACGCTGACTGGTGGCAGAGGAGTAGTCTGGAATGTACGTGCATTGAGTGATTTGACTAGAAGTTCTTTGAACTGTTGACCTCGCTACCATAATTTTGCGGCATTAAAAAAGTAATATTTTTTTAAAGTCTCTTAAACATAATATTGTAGTACGGTTCTAACTAAGGTTGTCTGGAAGATTTCACTTTCAACACCGCCACTATATTAGCTAAGAATTGTTCTCCTATATTTAATGGTTTGTATATCTACAAAAAAGAATTGATCTATCTATCTACTACTCAAGGGTGCCATCATTGGTATTTTTTCTTTGTTTAAAACAATGACAGTTCCATAGTTCTCCCTGTTCAATAATTTCTAAAGAGTCTCATCTCAGAGTAAGTACTAAAATTATTATTATTTTGCAGGATTTCGACGACGGTAAAGTAACATTTCCTGTTGGCGTCAACAGTGGTGGTTATGAGGTAAATTCAATAGTAAATGATGTATATTTGATACTAAAAGAAATGAAATTGACCATCTATCCAATGTTTTACCTATATATATAAAAAATAAGTTCTGATTGACTGGATGTTGCTAGAAATTAACGAAGAGCCTAATCCGCTGAACCATTTTAAACTTTGAGTATGTATTAATCATAGAGTGTAGGGGTGTACTAAGAAATTATTATTGAAAAAGTCGCACAATTTGCAAAAGTCGCAAAACATTAAGAACTAGACAGGGTTGAGTTACAATAAAACTTATAAATAGTAAGAAAAAGTAAGAACTATTATTTATTTCCAGTCGCTACCAAAAACTAAAACAAGTGAGGAGTCAAAAAGAAACGAACCCACAGAAAACACGTACGATAATAACTTACAAACAGATTTGATACAAGTACTGAGATCGGAGAAACCTCATGTCGCAGAATTTAATATTGTAAAAACAAATAAAGGAGAATATAGAGAACTAATTTTCCTGAAAGCAAAAACAAATGATCTCATTAATGATAACAATATAAAAGATATACACAAAAATGATTTAAATAGACATTATGAAACTTTTCCAAGCGTCAAAGAAACTGTCATAGAAAATGGAAGTATTGGGAAAGTTGATGAAGAGAAAAATAATAAACAAAGTACTCGAGAAATTACTTTTGAAAAACCGATCAAAACGTATGGAATGAGTTTAATAGGAGGTCGAGGAAAAGTTTGGAATGTAAGTAAATACATTACAGCAAATTATACTATTATGTACTTACTTGAAAATGTTGCCAGGCAGAAACCGCTTAAAGCATAAGGTCTACCACTATAGTTTCTTATTTTGCTCAATATTTTAAATTTTTTTTGACACTACTATATTGTACCTATTGTGTTAAAATGTAGACAGTCAATATCACGGCGGCTATAATAAACAACTTATTACTTTCAGGATTTTAACGAACGCCAAGTGTCTCACCAAGTTGGCAAATCTACTAAGGATAGCGACAGTTCAGGTAACAAATTTAGTAAGGATGATGAAGAAATAAATGAGAAAATTGAGGCTTTCCAAAGATTTTTGGACGGAGTACCTCTAGATGAATCAAAAATAGAAAATCCAAGCACTGAAAAGTTAATAGTTAATAAACCAAAAAATAAAGCAAAGAAAGTTAAGTCTGTTACTTCTAAATCAAGAAAAACTGAAAAACTAGAAATTGTGGAATCAAGGTATGAGATACCGGAATTAAATGAAACAAGAACCGAAAGTAAAGTTGTCGAAGAACGTAAGGAAGACGATAGAAGTGCTACTTACGGAATGAGCCTTTCTGGTGATAATGGAGTAGTTTGGAACGTAAGTTGCTTTTTTATTACTTTTTATATTAGGTATCCCAAAAATATACTATAATATAGCCTGTTTTGTAGGCTAACAGTTATGTTCCACATTTAAACATGTACCCCTAAGTTTTAATCGTGTGCAGATCATGATTGCCACTAGTTTTAACGGTGAAGGAAAACGTAAAAAACCTTCTTGCCCGTCAATCGTTAAAATTTATAATATAAATTCAGATTCAGACTACTTTATTATAACTGTGTTCCAATATAAGGTCTTAAGTTACTAATTTAATAAGTTTAGTTAGAACATATTGTATTTGGCAATCGTCATAAACAATCGTGTCTAACAGTGGGACGCATACATTTCATATTATTTCCAGGATCTGAACGGAGATCGTCTCATCTACCATACTGGTAACGATTATAACGAAGATGTAACACCTGCTTTAAAAATTACCGAAGACAATAAGGTTATAAATGACAAAATAAAAGAATTTCAGAAATTCCTAAATGACGAGGGTAAAACTGACGAAACAATAGATAAAGTATCAAATACTGATAAACCAGTAATCATTGAGCCTCTTACTGAAGAACCAATAATTTCGGAACCCACGTGGGAGGATCCTAAAACCAACCGACCCATTGTCATTGGACCTACTACTAAACGCCCAGAACCTATAGAATTTACTACTGAAGAACTTAGCACTGAATCACCGGACAAGCCCGTGAAAACATACGGAATGAGTTTAACTGGAGACCATGGATTGGTTTGGAATGTGAGTATCTGTAGATATATATATATGTTAGGACTATATTATGACAAACTATCATTAATACTCGAAGATATAACAGAAACGATGGGTAATTAGATTGCCTAAGTGGTTTACATTAAATAGTTTGACCTAGACTGAACTTCAAGCTATTTCACGATATGGAATTTGAATAGCATTTCTTAATACTATTCCTATTCATCTACGGCTATCTATGAGTTTTACATTGTTTGTGTTAAATTTTGTTTTATTTACTTTTAGGATTTAAATGGCGATCGAGTTTCTTATCACGTTGGAGAAGAAATTGATTCTATGGTAAAGTTTCTAAAACATATTTTTTAGAGATAATTGAAATTTTTCAAACAAATTGTCATATTTTTACAGAATGATGAGGTTACTGATACAACATTACAAACGTACAAACCTTACGAGGACAACAAAGACCCAGATACAGAACACTTGCTCAATGAAATAGACGTCGTTATCGATGAAATAGATACCATTTTAGAAGAAATGGCAGAAGAAACATACAATCCTAGCAATCATGAAGAAGAAAAAGAAATACTTAACGAAATAATTGACATAATAAAAGAAGTTTTTGCTAACGAAACCGCAAAATTAGAAGAAAAGTTCAACCTTTTAAATAATTCTACGGAAAATATTTTTGGGAACGCCGAACATGATGAAAACGAAAGTCCTCGTGAAAATTTCGATATCCAAAAAATAGTTGATAACGTATGTAGACTATGATTATAAAACTTACTATCATATTTTTTTATCCTTTATTAATCTTATTTTTATTTTGTTACAGGAAGACTTTCAAAATTGGTTACACAATCGGCTGTCATCATACACAGACTTTTTGGTGAAAGTAAGTCAAAATATATCTAAAGTTAAGACGTATTGAATGAATAATTATCTATGCTCATAACTAACGTATGTTACAGCGCGTAGACAAGCAGATAAAGGAAGAAGTAGCTAAGCAAATTGAAGAATATTTACGTAATGAAACTGAGACTGAAAACAACAACTACAATAATGATGAAGAACCAGAGATTGCCGAAAACAAAGAAGATGTAGAAGATGATGAAGAAATAATAAAGAAACGAAAAGACTGCGATGATAAAAATGGCAAAAAAGAGTCAGCAATTAAAATAGCAGCGTCTAATATATACGGAAATTCTGTTAAAAACGGCAATGTTACAAACATATTTATTTTCAATATCAATCAATTGTCTGATCTGAACAATATTACAATGAAACCTTTGAATAACGGAACAAATGGAATTTATTCTTTTGAAAATGAAAATAAACCACTATTAGAAGACAACAAAGGAGATGACAAATCAGAAGGACTTGATACAAGTTTTGAAGAGCAACCTATTGAAAAGCCGACTGAAGCGATTACCAATTTGCCAGACAGCCATGATTTTGAAGATAAAACCAACGAAAAAGAAACAGAAAAGCCAAATAAAGGAAATCCAGTACATGTGGTAGAAAATTCTGAAGAAAGTATAGAATCTAAGAAAGAAGATTCTGATGAAATAATTGATAATGGTTCTGATAATAATATTGAAAATCTGAATGCATCAACAACTGAACTGCTCGAAGAGACTTTTGAAGAAAAAATAAAAGAAACAGAATTAAATCCAAATATAAATACAGAGAGCAACTCTTATGAACTATCAGATGGTCAGAACGAAATCAAAGAATCTGAAAATGATATTAAGAGCAGTGAAATATATGAAGATAAAACTGGAAACGAAGAAGATAAATCAATAGATCATTCAAATGAAACTGGTGGAGATTCGAAAGAAAATGAAAGCGCTAATAGCACAGAACAAGGATCATCTGAACATAAAGCAAAAGAGGACAATCTAGAAGAAGAAAATTCAGTACCCAAGGAAGTCACTGCTAATTCATCTGAGAACAAAAAAACTGAAGAAATAAATGACAAAGAAGATAATGACAGCAATAGCGAAGCAGATAATGTTGGAGACGATAAATCTCAGGAACTGTCAGAAGAGAACAAAATAGAAGGAGACGAATCTACAGAGATATCTGAACAAGAAATTTATTCATCAGAATCAGAGGAAAATATGGAATAGTCTAATAGAAGACTTAGTTAAGGCGTTTATAGTTTTCATAAAGAATGTAAATAAAATCGAGTATTAATTATGTGTAGTGTTTGATTAAGTTTAATTATTGTTAGAAATTCTGCAATTTTCGATCCATTAGGGCCTAAATAACCCTGCGGTGCTTTTATGAGCTGGGGTGATTTGACAGCGGGAATTTTCAATCTATATAAAGTCCTAGTACGAATATTTTCTAGGAATTACCTCAGAGCTCAACCGCTCAACTCAAATAGACACGAAACTTAAAAAGTTTAGTCATTATAGGGTGTATAGTAATGTACTAATACCAATTTTTGGTGAATTCAGTAAAAAAAAGTCCGATGAACAGAAAATCTTTCGTGGTCGTGTAGGATAGTACTCGTAAGACACAAAGAAAACCTCATTTTGGAATTTGACAAAAAAAAAACAAACATTTATAACACGTTTATTTCTAAAAGTACTAATAACAAATCCCTGATGTTAGAGATATGGCACGAGAGCGATAGGACATACTTACTATAACATTATTACTTACTAAATTTTATACATTTTTTTTTTATTGCAACTGTATTTGTTGTCCGATTTTTTCAGTATTTTAATTTGACACACAAAAACATATTTTTATTTTTATTATATTTTTATATATACGAGGTTGCGGTTAGTGCTGTACTACGCTAGAAGGAGGTCAGTGTATGCATAGTTCATACCACGTAACAACTTTCACTAATGGTACCAACTCCAAACTCAAGAAAAAAATCAGCTGTTTCATACATTTTATTTTGAGTCAGCTGAAGGCCTCAAAAGGCGCGAATATAGTAATTTAGATAGCGGTTATATGTTTGAGCCTTTTGGGGTTGAAACTCTCGGGCCTTGGGGACCGGGAGCAAAATTATTTTTCAAAGCCCTAACAAAGCGTCTAGTTGACGCTACTCGAGACCAAAATGCTGGCCTCTACCTGGGTCAGCGCATTAGTATTGCCATTCAACGAGGCAATGGGGCCAGCATTTTGGGTACTCTACCAACTGGCAGCGGTTTAGTTTTAAGTTAGTTTTAATTTTTGGATATTGCTTTTGTACATATAGTTTATAACTTTGTATAGTTTTAGTTAAAATTTTATCATATTTTATAAGTTTGTGCAATAAAATGTAATACATTTTGTGGAACAGGAAACTATAGAACAGCTGATTTTTTGTTCGAATTCAGATCTAGTCCCATAGTGAAAGTTGTTACCTAGAATGAGCATAGTGACCCTTTTTCAGCTAAATACATCCCAAATCGGTAATTTTGTATATTTTTTTAATTTTGACTGTATTTTAAGTCACTCACTAAAATTTTGATTGCATACTCGTTTATAAAACATTTGAGGTTTTATCAATAGACAAAGAGGACACGTGTTAAAATATACATTAAATGTATTATTTCATATAATGTACTGAAAATACAATCGATTTGAATTAAATTTTCGTATTATTTATTAATTAAAAACATATAAAGTTTATATTATGTATAACGTGAGTAAGTTTCGCATAACATGCTTTAGGGTGTTTCAATTAACGGACATACCTTCTTCAGAAGGTCAATCTACTCATGATTATTAACAGTTTTTAATATGGATAAAAAACTTAAAATTTCACGTAAATCGATAACATGAAACAGCTGATCAGCTATTTAATTTATAATTTGAATACAAAAAAAATTTAAGAACTTATTTTCGTTCTTTTTAAATAAAAAACCTACAAAAATTAGATAACTAAATATCCAGGTATATCATCCATAAATTCATATATTATTAAGACATAAATCTATAACAATATAAATTTGCGGGCATATTACATAAAAATATCAAAAAATATTATTCTAAAAGCTACATAAATAAATTTCTTAAATAAATTCTATGAAAATAAATTTAGTAAATTCATTGTCGAGGCAAGAAATTCAAAAACATTGTATGAATCCTATAAGATATACGTAATTTGATAATAGGAAGACTATATTTATTTAAAAAAGGGGAAGACTATTTTTTAAATAAAACAAATTTCTTAAACGTATTTTCAAAATTTTCTCAATTTTATAATGACAGTTATGTCAGGCCGACTAATCATACAATTTATATATATTTGACAGATGTCAATTATCAATTATTGTCAGGTTACTGACGCTATGACTTTGCATCGACGTTACATTTCTTTACGTCTCTGCGGTTCTTGAGGCTGTTATGTAGTTTGCGATAAAAAATTAGTATTTACTTAATAAATAGTGTTAGTTGATCCTTAACTCAGCCAATTCTTTCTCCTCGTCGACTTCGTCGGAATCTTCATTGTCCGACCCGTGGACCGACGCCGCTGGTGTTGTACCTCCTGTTAAACACGCAGGTATTTATTAGCAACAATAGAAGAAAAAATATGATAAGAAGAAATACATGAGTTTTATTGTTTATTAATTAAACTACTCTGATATTTTTTTATTAATAAACAAACAATAATTAATATAATATAATTTAATAATTAATCAATACTAATTATACAATTAATAGTATATATTTATTAATTCTAAAATCTTATTGATTTTGATAAAGTACTTTTTTTATTAGGCCCTAAAATTTATTTGTAATAATATGTCTCTCAAAAAGAAATTTATGTCAGACGACGAAATTTTGAAACAAAAAATGTCAAGTATCAAAACATAAAAAAACTAGGATACATTTTTAAACACAAACAGTGCAAAACCAAAATACAATGGCAAATAATTATCTCTTTAGTAGTAAATACATAAAGCTAAATCGCTACCAATTCTAAAAAACTTCAAAATAAGTACCTGGTGCTTCAATCTAAAGAAAAATCTGTCTGACCACAAAAAAAATATATATTTTGCTGAAGAATTTCTAAAATATACATCCTCAAAAAATATACTAGAAAGAAGTGGTTAGAAGCGAGTACGAAAAAACCAGACTGCTAAATAGTTAAAACCTTAATTACTTTTTATTTTAATTTTGATGTAGTCAGTGTCACAATGGTACACCACTCACATAAAAATACGACAAGCCGTTTAAGCTCTATGGCGTGCCAAAGAAATATACATACATACACTCGAAAAACATAACCCACCTTTTGCAGTCGGGTAAAAACGTTGAATTTTGTAAGTGTGATTTTTGATTGAATGTTTGTTTTTTTTTGTTTGTTAGACACTGGTTAAACAAGGTTTTGTGGCTGCATACACTAAAACAGGGTAATTATCTCTAAACCAGTGACACACACGGATATGTAAAATGTAATGAAACAAAATATCTGCTAATTACTTGTCAAAGGCATATCTAAATCTTTTGTGCTAAGACGGACTAATCTCAAGTCAAGAAACACGGAGCCAATAAAACATATTCCCAAAAAAAAAAAAACTTAAACGACTTGGAAAAAAAAAGGTTAACTAACTTAAAGCAACTACAATTATTTATCCCTTAGAACTGATTTATTCAAATTTCGTCCATTTTCCAAAAAAATTGCATTGCGTCCTACTTTATAATCCCGACTCGGACAAAATTTAAACGATTTTGACCATTTAATGAACTGTATAATAAACTTTGATACGTGGCAGACTTTTACTTTAAATTAGACCAGCCCCACAATTAGCACGAGCAGTGGATAAAAAAGGTTTTATCCCCTCACTTTTTAAAGACAAAATTCGAATACTTCTATTTTAAAACGTCATGACATTTCAATTTAGCCGTATTTTATGTTTTCTTTCCCTGGAAATAAACGCTCTCGCTCGGAGGGCGGGACAAGATCCGTCCTTAAACAAGCTACAGATTATAAAACAAAACTAATAATAATTGATACTTAAATTCATCTAGGCACACGTCAGTGCTCCTAGCCAATAAAATAAAACGTAGATAAAATTAATCATGAATGTGAATAAGGTCCAACTATAGTTTCGTTCACATTCAGTGAAACTCATCAGGGATGAAATGAGTCGTTCGTGTCTTCAACGATGACACGTCTCGCACTGATCGACATCGTTGAAGACACGAACGACTCATTTCATCCCTGATGAAGATCACCGAATGTGAACGAAACTATAGTTGGACCTTTCCAACAATCAGGTACAAGTGAAAACCCGTTTACTTAAACAATATGAATCAAATAAAAATGTGAATAAGAGTGAAATCCATGTTAGGTTTATCTAGATAGATCACGCTACTCGAATACGACATTGCTCGAAATAACGTTCGCTATTTATTTTCTACTTTGTGAAAACGAAACGGTTTATAAGCGTTGGATTAGCTAAATACAATAAAATGAATATCTAAGGTGTGTGCCGCACTGCTGTTACTAAAAAAACATTAATGTTCTTTTTTCAAAATAAATTAACGGCAACACCGGCAAGCAACTTGAACCAATGACCTTGACTGCGTAATGACGTATCTTAGGTATGTGTGTGTGTAGTGTGCGGGGCAGAGTTCACATGCGGAAACTTTCTCTAGTGTGTTCGACACACAAGAGCCTCACCAGCCACATCTCCATAGATCAACTTGAACAGGTAGGTACTAAAAACAACTTGAACTAATGACCTTGACTACGCACGAATTTTATATCTCTGTTGTAGTATGCAGCGTCCAGACGCGACTCCTGTACCGTCAATCAGAAATGTCCTTGAACTCCTTGTATCCTTAAACTTTACCCCACCACATCGCTTTTAGTTCAAGATGTTTGCCGAGTATTGAGCAGCTTGGCACTATAGTGCTTGAATTTCGCTACTGCTATTTTACAATCACAACTAGACCTCAATAATATCAGTCCGTATACAAACCAAAGTTAGTAAATCAGAATTACACATCCTTGAACTTTACCCCACCACGTTGCTTTTAGTTCAAGATGTTTGCCGACCGTTGTAAGGAGCAGCTAGGCACACGATAGTGCCCGAACTTAGCTACTGCTATTCTACAATCACAACTACACCTCAATAATATCCGTCCGTATACAAGCCAAAGTTAGTAAATCAGAATTACACATCCTTGAACTTTACCCCACCACGTTGCTTTTAGTTCAAGATGTTTGCCGACCGTTGTAAGGAGCAGCTAGGCACACGATAGTGCCCGAACTTAGCTACTGCTATTCTACAATCACAACTACACCTCAATAATATCCGTCCGTATACAAGCCAAAGTTCGCAGCGCGACATGCCCAAGTTGAACGCCACCAGGCACTCGCAGTCGCCCGGGCTGGTGTCTAGTGACGTCACTACATCTGTTGATTGGTCACTTTTATTACTAAATGAACGGAACGCGCGAGCTGTCAAATAGCGTTGCCAGGGGAAATAAACTTTACGTTACCATAATTTAGGCAAAGAGATAAAACCATTCGGTAAAAGGTATATCCGAAAATAAGTGGAGTAGGCAGAAATAATGTAGTTGCTTTAATCCCAGGAAGTAGGCTCAGTGGGTGGAACCTTCCGTAAAAATTGCGGTCTGAAGGCCGATACCCTCCTAAACAATGCCGTTAGGTAGTTAGATTCTCCAGATAGAAAAAAAGCTTGCAGTAATGGAAGGTTGAATCCCCCGAAAACAATGCGGTAAAGAAGGTTGAATCACCAATAAAAACAGCGGTGAGGATGATAAAGTCTGTCAGATGTCTTCGAGTGAATTACAGACAGAGACAATGTAGTGAAAGGGCAAATGAAATAGCGTTGTTAATTGTAATAAAGTTTGTTTCTAACGAGCTACATCATCTGTACATCATCAATCTTTCAGGTTACTATACCTTGTGGTTAAGCGTTACTAACGACGCAGAGTATCCATACAAAATGTACGAAATGTAAAGGACCACAAATATTAAAAAATCATGCAGCTAAAATATAGTTGAAAATTGTACAATATTGATTATCACTAGTTTTCAAACTGCTACTTTGCCTAGAGGCCCAAATATACTATTTGAATTGTGTTAAAAACGATTACGTCTTTATGGTAATTTATATATAGTTTTTTTATTTGGTCATAGTTAGTATTAACATCAACATTATTGGCTATCGTATTTCAAAATATAAAATATTGCGTTCTCATTATTATTTAAATATGAACAGCCATCAATCAAATCTTGCATAATTTTTTTTTAATATATATGAGGTCGTTTAAGATGCGGACATTTCATATGGGGACCGTTCATCACTGCGAATAGTCCTCAATTTTAAAAACACACTCACAATACGATACGCACACATTGAAAAATATTATTAAAAATAAGGGTTTATTCTAACACGGTGTTAATCCAATGTGTGCGTAGAGTATTGTGAATGTGTTGTAACCTTATAAATGACGAGTTATTTTTTCCAATATCTATTCATATTTCATTTGTCTTGCACCTATACTTTTATTTAATACTGTTTTTTAAAAATATTTCTTAATCTTTAAAGTGACCAATCAACACCGTGTCTAATAAATTCTAAAAATTCAAATCAAAGACGTTTTTTTCTTGTGAAAATCACATTGTCTAGATATAAGTACGGCAAGCAAAGCCACGAATTACTGTGCACTTCAAATAATTTTGGTTCAAACAAAACATTAAAAAACAAAAAGTAAACCTATTCATTGACACAGTCGTTCAATTTAGCGATCAATTGATCGATTTGTTCCGCAACAGCTTCGTTCAATGGCTCCAGGAAGGTCTCGTTCGGCGTTCGGTAATTTTCGTGCTCCGATTCGGTAAAGTTCGGCTTTTCGAAACTTATATCCGAAGCGCCTTCGGGTAGGTCCGTGATTTCTAATATTTCGAGTGACTTTTGTATGGAGAGACGTTTCTCTTCGGTTTGGACTTGTTCGTCTTTGGTTAGCTTTTCGTTTGCTGAAGAAATGAGGCGAGCTATGTCTTGGCGACGCACTAGTGCGAAAACAAATGCATAAAAAAATAAAATGGTGGATTTTTTACTTAGTTTTAAATTCTGTAATCGAACAACTAAAGTGGTATAAATAACCAAAGAATTTTATTCTGCTTTTATTGTCCTTATAGATCTAAGATCTTAAAATGAGTTTTGGTATCTGAAACGAAAACTTTGCAACACGAATTATTCTGTAAGAATAATAAAATCTGTAAGAAAACCAAAATTTGTCTTTTTTTAATTCGTATTGGCGAAGCTCAAAGCAAAATCAAAAATAATGCATTATTAACCTAAACTATGCAAAACTTGTAAGAAAGGCTCAAATTATGATAATGAAAAACGTTAATAGACTTTTAACCTGAATAATCATTAATTTCTTTTTTTGCAATGAGCTTCGCGTAATTCCTTTTTGTAAGATTTTTGAATACGAACGAAACTTATAGTAAATCAGAAAAATAATATGGACTTGTTTCATTTTCAGCCAGGACGGTGTAATTGTACCAAACAATTCCTAAAGATAAGGTTACTATTGTGTATTAATGAAATCTACATCAGTTGCCTATTTCATTGTGTACAAAAATATCTAAATTCTGTGAATTGTTGTGGAATTATGGCATCCCTGGAAGATTTATGTAACCTCGGTTGACTGCAATGGTCACATCAGTCTATAAACTATACCGCCCGTCACAAATGTCAAAATTGACACAATAAAACGCATAAATCATCTATTTGTATTAATAACATGAAAATAATATGTTTCGAAATTAATTTTGTAAACTGCGATTTTTGGTATCATGTACACCATCCTGGCCGGAGCTAAATATATTTTTGAAACATCTCTTTTAGCTATATGGTGTATACTTACTAGACTGGCTAGGGCTGGGTGGTTCGGATATAGGGCGGGGGTAGTTGAATCTCTTCTCCAGCTGCTGGTCCATCTGATCCACATAATCAGGGTAGACCGTCTTGAGAGCCTGCGCGCGAGCCTGCCGGTAGTACTGTAGAGAGACAAGGACGGCAAGACGTGAATGACAGTGTTTTAGAAAGAGAGGTAAAATATAGAGCGCGCTTGATGGTAGTACTGTAGAGAGACAAGGACGGCAAGACGTGAACGACAGTGTTTTAGAACGAGAGGTAAAATATAGAGCGCGCTTGATGGTAGTACTGTAGAGAGACAAGGACGGCAAGACGTGAACGACAGTGTTTTAGAACGAGAGGTAAAATATAGAGCGCGCTTGATGGTAGTACTGTAGAGAGACAAGGACGGCAAGACGAGAATGACAGTGTTTTAGAACGAGAGGTAAAATATAGAGCGCGCTTGATGGTAGTACTGTAGAGAGACAAGGACGGCAAGACGTGAATGACAATGTTGTAGAACGAGAGGTGAAATATAGAGCACGTTTGATGGTAGTACTGTAGAGAGACAAGTACGGCAAGACGTGAATGACAGTGTTTTAGAACGAGAGGTAGAATATAGAGCGCGATTAACGGTAGTACTGTAGAGAGACAAGGACGGCAAGACTTGAATGACAGTGTTATAGAACGAGAGGTAGAATATAGAGCGCGCTTGATGGTAGTACTGTAGAGAGACAAGGACGGCAAGACGTAAATGACAGTGTTTTAGAACGAGAGGTAGAATATAGAGCGCGATTAACGGTAGTACTGTAGAGAGACAAGGACGGCAAGACTTGAATGACAGTGTTATAGAACGAGAGGTAGAATATAGAGCGCGATTAACGGTAGTACTGTAGAGAGACAAGGACGGCAAGACTTGAATGACAGTGTTATAGAACGAGAGGTAGAATATAGAGCGCGCTTGATGGTAGTACTGTAGAGAGACAAGGACGGCAAGACTTGAATGACAGTGTTATAGAACGAGAGGTAGAATATAGAGCGCGCTTGATGGTAGTACTGTAGAGAGACAAGGACGGCAAGACGTAAATGACAGTGTTTTAGAACGAGAGGTAGAATATAGAGCGCGATTAACGGTAGTACTGTAGAGAGACAAGGACGGCAAGACTTGAATGACAGTGTTATAGAACGAGAGGTAGAATATAGAGCGCGATTAACGGTAGTACTGTAGAGAGACAAGGACGGCATGACTTGAATAACAGTGTTATAGAACGAGAGGTAGAATATAGAGCGCGCTTGATGGTAGTACTGTAGAGAGACAAGGACGGCAAGACGTAAATGACAGTGTTATAGAACGAGAGGTGAAATATAGAGCACGCTTGATGGTAGTACTGTAGAGAGACAAGGACGGCAAGACGAGAATGATACTCTTTTAGAACGGAAGGTGAAATATAGAGCGCGCTTGCCGGTAATACTGTAAAGAGACAAGGACGGCAAGACGTGAATGACAGTGTTTTAGAACGAGAGAGAGAATGGACTCTTGATCTAGCGAACAATACGAGCAAATATAAATACAAAATAATTTATTATACAAAAAATAATTGAAGATTTAACAAAGAGGATATTACATGTTATTGATATTACAGTTTTTGATTGTTTAAACAGAGTATAAATCCATTAGTACTTAACATATCGATATATCAAGTTATTGATACCCTTCATGATGACGTATTAGTTTTTTTTTTTTATTAAAATCAATACTATTTATACATACGTGTGTAGAATTGAGATACGTGTCTTTTTTATAAGGTTATATATAACAGCGATATACTTACGATGCCCAGATTTCTCCAGTCCATAAGATCGGAGAGACGTTCAGTTCTGTTCCTCTGAATGATGCGCTGGCGACGCGTCATTCTAAAATGATTGACATAATTATTATATATATAAGTCTTAAGCATATATAAAGGAGCTGAGAAGTATATTAAAAAAAACCCAACGGGGAATATGGATAAAGAGTCGAAAATGACGAAAAAGAAGACATTTTAAAGTTGGTTACAAAATTAATTCGAATTTTTTTTTGGCAGTTTGGCAGGCATATGGAACAAAATGATGTGTTTTTCAAATTATTTTAGCTAACAATTTTTTTTTAAATAAAAATCTATTTTTTCAAAAATTTACTAAAATTATGAAAAAAAAAGCAAATTAATTATCTATCTACTCGTATCATACTAACATAAAAACACACAAACTCTTAAACCATTATCCTCTTGCAGAACATGCAAGTTGTTGAACGGAACCCTTACACCGACATGTATTGGCGGTCCACCACACACTTGCCTAACAGCAAGTGATTACATAAAGTGTACGTACAATAGCAATTTTGAATAGAATAGAATAGAATATGGTTTATTGTGACAAAAAACACAGCAATTTTTATCAAAAAAAAAATACAATAGGGATGCATGTTTTTTGTCACAAGCCGGTCCCAACTCAGCATGATGCCAGTTGTAAACAACCCGCGCTGGTCTTCCGTTGGGAGCGACATGTGACGTCACACACGACAGATAGGACAGGTGTGCATGTAACAGTTACAATGATAAAACAGTTGACAATACCAACAAAAACTAAGTTTCTACATACTCATAATGTAATACAAACGAAGGATGCACCGAACTTTAATACGAAAACAAAAATAAGAATACGTATTAGCATATGTTCTAAATAGCTCTTGTACCATTCTTCAAAAGCTGTTCACTCTTTTGATGCACGATTTTGAGTACTTACTTGGTAAAATCGTACATATACTGTGCTAGCTGTTGTACAGAACCCTCCAGCGAGATGTATCGACGGTCCACCACGTAGATACCGTAGGACATAGGGTCGGCTATGTGCTCCTGCATGAAGCAACCGAAACCTGAACACGACAGTTATTGATCAGTTACTAATGACGTAATAGTAATGACGTAGTAGTATTGCGAAAGGGGATTTGTGGGCAAAATGTCCAAAGATCCTCTTCCGCAATACCACAGGACAAAAGACAAATGACGTATAAAATACGGCAGGGGATTTATGGACAAAAATTCCACAAATCCCCTGCGCAGGGGATTGTCTAAGGAGATTTGTGGAATAAGCCTTTTTTTACATGGTATTCAATACGGCTAAGCATTTGACTAAGTCAAAGTTTACCGTGACCTTAGATGAAGCATGCCTCATTTAATTTTTAGGAAGTGATGGAAATTCGAAAACCATTTCAAGATAACGTAATGAAGAGTTCATACTAAAAATACCAGATTTTTATATCCACTTTCTTCAGAGTTATTTACACAAAACCGATTTAAAAAAACACGTATTTATGTTGAGACCGTCATTGCCACCAAAAAAAATATTATTGTATCTGTCATCTGTAAACCGTAACATAATTAACAACAAAGATACAGATAATTAATGACATCATTTGCCTACGACTTACCAGAGAGGTTGGTAGTGATGCTGGGTATGCCCATGACGGTGCATTCAGCGGGGGTGTAGCCCCAAGGCTCGTAGTATGACGGGAACACCCCCAGGTGACACCCTCGGACGAACTCCTCGTAGTCCAGACCGAACAGAGGGTTAGTGGACGTAAGGAACTCGGGGTGGAAGATTACCTGACAATATAAATGTGTCAAGTGTGTATCGTATGGTATCCTTGTGCAGTGTTTAAAAAAAACTCCTAAAGAATCGACTGTTAGGCGGTACGAAGTTCGCCGGGTCAGCTAGTTAATAATAAAAATAATTGCAAAAATATTTAAAATTAATTTTAAATATCTACTAATCTACTTATTTATTTGTGTCAGCGGCCCACCACCGGCTGTCTTATGCGGCATTATTAATTTGAACGTAATTAATTTAAACACTGCACTTATTATTCCAATATTAAATGTCGCATCATTTAGTTTTGTGATTAATAATAAGAATAAAAACCCTTTTTTTTGTAACCTCTAGATTTAGCCTTCGTATTTGGGTAAAATAGTTCATATGTTAATTAGACATGTTTTTAGAATGTAATAATCTAATGATTTATTAACATAGCCGTAATTATATTAAGTAAAAATTTAAGTTAAACACTGAATTTAATTCGGCAGAATTAACTTATATTTTGAATGAATGAATGAATGAATGAATGAATGAATGAATGAAAATGAATTTCGTCAAAAACACAAAAACAGTAAAAAAGCATATACATTACAGTTTAACAGAAAAACTACAACGTTAAAAAAAACGTTTTGTGTAAACCAAACTTCTACATCGATCGGACGAAAAAATATCCTTTCGGCCAAAATAAACACATCGATATAAAAGAACCTTCTTTTTTTAAGTTGGTTAGTTATGAGACATTTAAAAAGTTTATTAAACAAAAATTAAAATATTTTTTTGAAATAATTCCTTTTTATAAACTCAGTGAATATATGTGAATGCAGCTTGTGGAATCATCGTTCTTGTGTGATGAACAACAATTACAAAATGTTAGTAATAGGTAAAGAAATAAATGACAATGTAAATGTATAATATAATAACTATTTGTTCTTAGAACTATAAAAGTATTTATAAGTTTAGTTTCTTTTAAAGTTATTAATAATTCAAATGTAACAAGACTTGCCTGTAACGAATGTTATTTAAAGGCCGATAAATATTTCTTATTCTTAAACAACTTTCACTTACTTTGACTTTATCGTGTACGGTATTAAAGAGTTCACATCGCCTCACTCCGTTCAACACAGGATCACTCCAGTCGTCCACCTGGCGAATGTAAAGAACGAGGTAATAAAACGAACGAACGAGTTAATGAATGATAAAAACGATTTAATGAATGAAAGATAGAGTTAATGAATGAAAGAACGATTTAATGAATGAAAGAAAGAGTTATTGAATGAGAGAACGGAATAAATAAAGAATTGTTCTAATCGATAAAGCCGTCTCCAAGTTTTTAGGTAACAAACAATAAAAACAACATTATTTTAGGAAGTCTGTAATAAAATGTGCTGTTTCGTTAATTTTCATTGGCGGTTGTTGAAATTTGAACAATTTAGTCAATTATCCTTAGCTAAAAGAGATGTTTTAATATTGTATGTAGCCCCGGCCTGGAAAGTGTACATCACAACATGAATATGTTAGGAATTATTGATCATTAATCTATCAACCAAATTCAAAATAACGTAAGTTATCACATCATACAACCTTTTTAAGCAAAAGGGCGCGTTTTTGCGTTTTAAATGTGTCAGTTTTGACATTTGTGACGGGTGTTACAACTAATAGACTAATATGACCATTGCAGTCAACCTAGGATACAAAACTCTTCCAGGGATGATATAATTCCAGTACAATTCACAGATATCAGATATCTTTGTATACAATGAAGTAGGCGACTGTACATTAGTATATGAACTACATATTTAGACATTTTTGGTAGACACGCATCGTCTTGGCCGAAAATGAAACAAGCCTTTTGTGTTAAATGAAGACTTAGAACCAACGGTACATTAACTAGTCAAGTAACCTTAGCTAGAATGTGTCAAACGTTTCATCAACCTTGACTGACGATTGATGAAAACTTTTTAAAACTTACAACATTGTGAGTGGTGACGGGAGGTAGGCCGTCTCTTTGCAACGCGTAGATACATCTCTTCAGACGGACTGTGTCTTCCTTCTGCAGGAGATCCGTGGCATCCGGCAAATGACCTCTGTAAACACAGCCTTACTTTATTATATATCATATATTAATATTATATATTATAATTTGACAGATAATAAGACTTTTAAAGTTAAAGGGTATTTATTATTTACGTTTTATTAACAAACAAAGTGTAACAGAAAGGTGTGACAATACTTAAAGGGTGCTAGTCTACCCATCAGAGTGAACCCTGCGTAGAACAAATTTTGCAAAATTCAAAAACATTTTTTTCTACAATGGCTTCCCTTCGATGAGAGGCCCTTAAGTATTGTCACACCTTCCTGTTACACGTTGTATATACCTAATAAAATTATTTAGAGTTTGAACTAACGAAATTCATCCTCACAATTGACAACATCTCATGTTTTGGAAAGTGATAGAAATTCGAAAACCATTTCGAGATAATGTCATAAAGAGTTCATACTAAAAACACCAGTATCTTATAATAATCAACTTTCTTCCCGAGTTACGAGTATTTACATAAAACTGATATTCATTTTTTCGTATTTACGCTAAAACCGTCAGACGCAACCAATAAAAAATATTAGTATCTGTAAACAACAAAAATACAGATAATTAATGACATCATTTTTTTACGAGCTTTTGACGAGAATAACATTATGCTGAACTTTTTATATATTTTGTAAAAATTTAAAAAAACTTAATTATTACATTCTAAATGAATTAAAAAAACAGGAGTACATTATTTTTCTGTTTTGTGCGTCAATGCTAATAACATATAATATAGTAAGAGGGTAGCCCACACCGGCCTACAGCGCTCGCCGGCACATGCGTCCTTCACATGCCAATCAGAGTTCCAGGACAATCAGGTCAAATAGTCACTCAGATTCATAGAGCTCATTTGTCTCCCCCTCGGGGAGGTCTGGGCAAATTAGCTCTAAAAGTTTTAGCTAGGATGCCACTACCAGTGGCTAGGGCTCTAGGCACTCCCCGTCTGGGTTGCCAGGGCAGTTCGTTAGTCCATCTCTGGGCGACGGCTCAAGCCGAGGTCCGCGCCGTCTGAGGCGCCCTTGTGCTTATCGCCCCAAAACCAAAACCGCGGCCCAGCGCACTTGCGCTTGCCAAACGTCCGGTCAAGCTGTCCGAGGTCGCGTTCGACCAGCAGCTCAATCATTTCTAAAAGAAAAAAAAACTCGCCGGCACATTAAATCCCGAGCGCCCGCGCTGTGCACACCTCCCACGACCACTACGTGAGCCATTTTTCTGTTGAACGATATTGTTTAATCGTGTATTTGTGTCAAACAGTGTTGTTTCTTGCGAAATTTTTGATTTACCTAAATTATTTTTTGTGATTATAAAATTTGTGTGAATTTTTGTATTTTTTTTTTGTTAAATAAATCCGCTTCTGGTTTCCAAAAATATATATATTCCTCTTTTTGTTTGTTACCTCAGACATATGTCGTACATCCTCTTGCCAACTTTGGATTGTATATCGTGTATGGTGTCCCTCAAGGCCTTGGTGACTGCGTGGCCTCTGAGCGACTCCACGTTGAAATTGTTCGTCTTGGCGGGGAATATCAGAAACGCGACTACGGTCATTTCCGAACCTGACGACTGGGGAATAAAAAGCTTCATTTTAATCATTGTTGTAAACAAAATAGTAGGTAAAATATATATTTTTTTTAAATATTAATCTTATAATAGTTTATTAAAAACTAGTTGCCCCCCGCGGTGTTACCCGTGCTGCTATTTTCCGGGATAAAAAGGGTAAGCTGTGTGTTAATAATAGTTAAAATTTTAACTTATTCCTTATTTATCTCATTTGGTACACACCCTTCGTTTTGATTACAATTTAATATATTAAACATCATAATAAATACAAGATGGCCGCCGCTACAAAATGGCGGATTGCAGTCATTTTTGCTCACGCACCGTCAATAAGGGAATTAAATGAAAAGGCAATGGAAACAAAACCAAGGGCAAAAAACACGTTTGTTGATTTATCATACAATAAATTAAATAGCCCCCCCTTAAATATTTACATTATTCTGTTTTTAGAATTTATATTATAACATCTAAGAAAATTTCAAACTGTCTAGCAATCACACTTCATGAGACACAGCCTGATGACGGACGGACGGACGGACGGACGGACGGACGGACGGACGGACGGACGAACGAACGAACGGACGGACGGACAGCGAAGTCTTAGTAATAGTACTCTGTAATTACTAAGACTTCGTTGTGAGTTATTCCCCCTTAAATAGTAAAATACATTAGCATGCATTTAGTAATAAAACCTATTGAGCTAATAAAAATATTTTTAGCAATTATTAGGGAACCTTATGGTCGCTATCCCACTGGCCTTTTACGGGCGTTAGCGTTTCTTCAACGCCAACCGAGCGCCAACGCTGCGCAGACGCAGCGTCAACGTTGCGAGTCTCTAGCGGCAAGCTCGCAACGTTAACGTCGCGTTGGTGCTCGCCTCATATAGTATCATGTGACGTTAATGCTCGCCGCGCGAAATGTCGCGTCTCTCCAACGCTCGTAAAACCACAGTGGGATAGCGGCCTATCTGTAGTAGTATTATTTTACCTTCAAGTAATGGTTCAATCTCGCCAAAGCCTCAATGAATATGTCGGCCCCCTTGTTACCGAACTCGTATCGTCCCGCGATGAAGAAATACAAGGTCTTGTCTAGGTCGAAGTTGAAATGACTGCAATCAAATTAAAACAAGTGGTTAGAACGCAAGTCACACGCTAGTCACACGCTGGTCAAACGCTAGTCAAACGCTAGTCACTCGCTGGTCAAACGCTAGTCAAACGCTAGTCAAACGCTAGTCACACGCTGGTCAAACGCTAGTCAAACGCTGGTGAAACGCAAGTCACACGCTAGACACACGCTATTCAAACGCTAGTCACACGCTAGTCACACGTTAGTCACACGCTAGTAACACGCTATTCAAACGCTAGTCACACGCTAGTCACACGCTGGTCAAACGCTAGTCAAACGCTGGTGAAACGCAAGTCACACGCTAGACACACGCTATTCAAACGCTAGTCACACGTTAGTCACACGCTAGTAACACGCTATTCAAACGCTAGTCACACGATAGTCACACGCTAGTCAAACGCTAGTCACACGCTGGTTAAACGCTAGTCAAACGCTAGTCACACGCTGGTAAAACGCAAGTCACACGCTAGACACACGCTAGTCACACGCTGGTCAAATGCTAGTCAAACGCTAGTCACACGCTAGTCATACGTTAGTCACACGCTAGTCAAACGCTAGTCACACGCTGGTCAAACGCTAGTCAAACGCTAGTCACACGCTGGTCAAACGCTAGACAAACGCTAGTCAAACGCTAGTCACACGTTGGTGAAACGCAAGTCACACGCTGGTCAAACGCTAGTCAAACGCTAGTCACACGCTGGTCAAACGCTAGTCAAACGCTAGTCACACACTGGTAAAACGCAAGTCACACGCTAGACACACGCTGGTCAAACGCTAGTCAAACGCTAGTCACACGCTAGTCACACGCTGGTCAAATGCTAGTCACACGCTAGTCAAACTCTAGTCACACGCTGGTCAAACGCTAGTCAAACGCTAGTCAAACGCTAGTCACACGCTGGTCAAACGCTAGTCAAACGCTGGTGAAACGCAAGTCATAAGCTAGACACACGCAGTTTGCCTAGCGTTTGACTAGCGTTTGACCAGCGTGTGACTAGCACACGCTGGTCAAACGCTAGTCAAGCGCTAGTCAAACGCTAGTCACACGCTGGTCACACGCTAGTCACACGCTGGTTAAATGCTAGTCAAATGCTAGTCAAACGCTAGTCACAACTAGTCACACGCTGGTCAAACGCTAGTCAAACGCTGGTCAAATGCTAGTCAAACGCTAGTCACAACTAGTCACACGCTGGTCAAACGCTAGTCAAACGCTAGTCAAACACTAGTCACACGCTAGTCACACGCTGGTCAAACGCAAGTCCCACGCTAGACACACGCAAGTCACACGCTAGTCACACGCTGGTCAAACGCTAGTCAAACGCCAACCTTACCCATAGAAATGTCCCCTAGAAAACTCGTTAATCTTCTCCTTGGCTAGCGCGTGTAAGTTCTGAAACTCGTGTAGCGCCGAGAACTTCTTTACGTTTAGACCATTAGGAGTAATAATGTCGGGTTTTCTTTTCAAAAGATGTTCCGCTTCGTAACCTGGTAACAAAATGACTTACATAATTTTTTTTTTAAACTTGTTTATTATTATTATTTTTATATAATATAATTGATACACTAGTAAAAATTAAAAAAAACCATCGACATCGCCATTTTGTGACGGCGGCCATCTTGGACAGATTATCAGGAAACATAGCCAAGAACACTCCCGAAAGAAAGGAGAATCAACCCAACCAAGAATCAATTGAACAAAAAATAATTCAAAACATTAAAAAAATAACAAATACAGACGTATGTGTGTCAGAGACACGTCAAACTTATAACAACCCGTCGTTTTTACGTCGAGTGTTAAAAAGAGAACAAAAAAGAGCGCTCTTTAAAGAGAAAGAGAAAGAGTTATTAAGAGAAAGAGACACTTACCAGTAATATCTGATACAGTTGTAAATATGTGTGTCATGTGGGAAGCGGCTCGCTCCATGCAATACCTGTGGTATATCTGTCTCTTTCCCGCCTCCTCGTCCACTGAGAACTGGGAACGAGATAGACATATATATGCGAATAGTAATGCATAGTTCTTGGCCAAATTCTTTTCTATTCTAATGGCTATAAAAATGTATAACAAACTACCCGACGATATAAAATGCAAAGATACGATGAAAAGGTTTAAAAAATTGTTTGATTTTTTTTTTAATGTGTCACATACTAAATGATAAATTCTAATATCCGAATATTAAATGATAAATATATCATATCCGAATCCGAATACTAAATGATAAATATTTAAAATACAATAAATCGGTCCTCTCCGCTCCACACTCTATTGCGATACCGAAGATCGGTTTTTGTGTGACATTCATGTGACACCATTCTTGTTATTTGAGATCTGTACGTAATAATATATCATACTTTATTTTAATAATATAAATGCGAAAGTTTGTAAGAATGTCACGAAAAACTACGGAAACGTTTTTAATGAAAGCAGTTGTTTCAAATATGTATGGAGCTCAGGCCAGGACAGTGTACATGATACCATGAATACGTTAGGGGTTATTAATCCTAACTAATATTATAAATGCGAAAGTAACTCTGTCTGTCTGTCGGTTTCTCTTTCACGCCAAAACCATTAAACCGATCTGGATGTAATTTGGTGCACAGGTAGATTGGACCCCGGGAAAGGACATATATACTTTTTAACCGACTTCGACCGAAAAAGTAGTTTCCCCATTATTTCGACAATGCAATGGGGAACTATGCGGGTGAAACCGCGGCGCACAGCTAGTCTTTAATATATCAACCAAATTCAAAATAACCTAACTTATCGCAGTGTACAATATTAATTTTGAACCAAAATAGCGTATAAGGTGATTTATGCGTTTTATTGTGTCAATTTTGACATTTGTGACGGGCGGTACAATTTATAGACCGATGTGACCATTGGAGTCAACCTAGGATACATAAATCTTTAAGAAATGCCATAATTCCACTACAATTCACAGAATTTAGATACTTTTGTACACAATGAAGGAGGTGACTGACGCATTTTCCATTAATACACAATATTAACCACATCTTAAGCATTTTTTGGTAGACGTACACCGTCCTGGCCGAAAATGAAACAAGTCCTTTGGTACGGATATAGCTTATACCCTGGATTAACACATAGGCTACTTTTTATCCTGTACTAACCCGGGCAACACCGTAGGGCACAGCTAGTATTGAATAAAAAAAATTCGTTAAGAAAACATCATTTTAAGAAAAGGCATTTTATAAACTAATGTTTTTTATGTTAGTAGATTTATTTATATTAAAAAAAATTACCAAAAAACAGCTAACAGTATGTATGTTAGTGTAGATGTTGGTACTCGCGTACGGGTCGTAGTCTTAAAATAATCTTGACGAAACTCGATATGCATGTTCCGTTACATACTCATATTTGAATGAATTAACGAACAGGAATGAATGAATATATCTATAATATATAATAATAATACGTTAAATTGTAAGCAGTACGTTGAGGTTCACAATCTCTCGACAGTTTACAATCGCGCGAGATAGATTATAATCTAACGGTATTTACAATTTTACGATGACAGTGACAACGAATTATAACCTTGTAAAAGTTGTTATCGTTTGATGGTGACAACGAATTATAACCTTGTAAAAGTTGTTATCGTTTGATGGTGACAACGAATTATAACCTTGTAAAAGTTGTTATCGTTTGATGGTGACAACGAATTATAACCTTGTAAAAGTTGTTATCGTTTGATGGTGACAACGAATTATAACCTTGTAAAAGTTGTTATCGTTTGATGGTGACAACGAATAGTTACCTTGTCTAAGTTGTTGTAGAAATCAGTGTTGCCAGCGCACAGATATCTCCCGAGCAGAGTGGCGTGAGTCGTGAACACAGTGGCAACATCCACGTGACGTACTCTGATAAAAAAATAATATACAATTCAATTATTATAAAAAAAAACAATTTCTATAAAGGATGTCTGGAAGAGATCGCTTTTTAGGTTATAATACCGCCTCATGTGTCATGTTGTTTGTTGTTTATTCTTTTTGTGTTGCATTTGTGTGGTGACAATAAAGAAACTAGGTTTAAACAGGTAGTTAGAAACGACTTCAACAAACCTGTGTATCTTAATCTTCAAACCTGTGTATCTTAATCTTAGCATTTCCTATTACAAACTACAATAAAACATATAACTTATATATATATATTATATTCTTAATCACCGTAAAAAATATGTTTTTTATTATTAATATAAATGTACTGAGTGTCACTCTCGCGACTAAGACGAATCTATTGACACCACTCACATAAAAATACGACACTCCGTTTAGGCTCTAGGGCGTGCCAAAGAAATATACATACATACACTCAAAAAACATAACCCTCCTTCTCTCCCAACGTGCTCGTACTATTTAATTAAGTATTCTAAAACAATAAAATGTGATATCTATATGGTATATAATATACCTGAGCATGATAAGTCCGATGCCGGCTTGCCACTCGTGGAAGTGCGCCACGACGCGAGGCGGAGTATCGCTGTAGTTCTCGGCTGCTTTGCGAAACTACACCAAACATAAGCAACTTTAATTTAATGTTAGAAATAGCACAATTTCTAACATTAAAATTAAACAATAATTACATTGACATTACAATTCACGAGAAACAGTATTCATTAAGCCAATGTCAAATTGTACATCGTTTAATAGTTGATACAAGTGTGCTAAGTTGATCATTACAGCAGAGGTGGTATCATCGGCGGCTTCCTAATCGCTGTAATGATCAATGCACACGAGTGTCGTACGACGTTTTTCAACACACTTGCGAGTAAAAAAAGTATTATTAATATAACAGTAAACAAAAAAGAATTAAGAAAAATCGAGGAAATGTTTCCGAGCGAGATATATATTTTTTTAATCAGTCAACAGCGCGCGCATATTAAAGAAGGCGCAATCGAAAGAGTTTAGTTACCAACCTTAAGAATAAATCAATCCTATGTTTTTGTATTTCTTACATTTTGTTTAAACCTAATTAGTTAAAATGTGTTAATGTAGTATTTTTAAAGAAACACAAATTATTTTTCTTCATTATTAACTAAGTGCAATTTATTTTTCAAAATTTTCCAACTATTTTTAGCGGCAATAAAACTCATTAGTGCAAGTTGAAGTTGAAATCATTTATATATAAAAAAAACCAGCTGTGCAATAATGGTAAACTGAAAAAGGCGAGTGTGCGTAATTAGATGCATTACGTCACTAAAATCTATGAAATAAAAAAATAAAATTATGTTTTTTTGTTTTTATGTTTTGCGAGCGTTCATCTATCTATCCATCAATTCAACTTTGTTTTATGAAATTTTCTTTTTATTAGAACTCGTTAGTTTAGTTACAACAATCGTCTTTTTTTATTAATTCTAATAAAGAAATTGCTTTAGGCGATAAGTAAGGCCGCCCAATGTGCTACCATTGTATAGATTTGTCTTGTTGTATCTTTTATTTTTGTTTGGTGTGCAATAAACCTACCTATATTCATTCATTGCAGCGATGATAGTCGAGTGGTTAGTGAGGTCGTTTACCGTGCGAAAGGTTCGATCACACGAAACATGCAAAAAGAGCTCGGGCTACCGGTGAAAGAAAACATCGTGAGGAAACCATAGCATGGTGATAGGACGTTTCCTTTCGCTCGCCTGGCTCAAGTTGTAACATCTGTCGCCAAGCACCTAACGGTGTGTTCCGGCAGCCTTCCTGGAGAGCTAGTGTATTCCAAACTAGGCATGCTCCATCTAGGGCTACAGTATCGCTGACTTCCGTGCTCGTGCGAACTTGTGGTCAAATGCCTAGCTGAGATGGATAAAAAAAATCATTAATTCAACTTACTTCAGTAACGAACTGCGCGACCATAAAGCCTAGAATGACTGCGTCGTTAGCCTCCACATCCAGATGTGGGATCCCAATGGACGTCGTGTCCCACAGTTCCTGTAGCAAAATAACAATACGTACATTACAATACAAATTTGCTAAATATATATTCTTAATTTAATACATATAAAACATTATCAAAATAATATAAACAATAAATTTTAAATTATAATATGATATTATTGTTTTTTTGTTAAACACACGTTTCACAGTCGTAGCTCCCCACTAGGGTTTTTCCTGTGTCAGGGATGCAATGTAACATTCACAAACACATTCTTAAAGACACCCGGACAAGAAGACGAATGTTCAAACTCATCATTCGAACACCTGTCCCGACCGGGGATTGAATCCATATCCTAATAATATTATAAACGCGAAAGTAACACTGTCTGTCTGTCTGTTTCGCTTTCACGCCAAAACCATTAAACCGATTTGGATGAAATTCGGTGCACAGGTAGATTGGACCCCGGGAAAGGACATAGGATACTTTTTAACCGAGTTCAAAAAAGTAGTTCCCCCATTATCTCGACAATCCAATGGGGAACTACGCGGGTGAAACCGCGAGGCACAGCTAGTCTTTAATATTATTATATCACAAGCCACACAATTTATTTCATGGTAAAGTATTAATTATAAATCGTTTTCAAATCGTTGAGCAATATAATTATATTCAGACATTTCCAGTTTAAAATGGAACTAATAGAGGTACTGTTAGACGCCGCCCGTATATGGTAGAAATGCCGTGGCCTCGCAGACAATAAATGCTTTGCGTCGACTTTTATTGTGAGAACTGACAGTTTGTGGAATTCGCTGCCGAGTTTTCTATTTCCCGATGGATATAAAACCTCGGTCACTTCAAATCCCGAGTGAATTGTTTTCTTATAGGCAATCGTGCTGCATCTTAGGCCGTACCGTCGCTTTACATCAGGCGTGTTGTGATTAAGCGCAAGCATTTTTATACTGGAGAAAAAACAACTTTGATATAATATACGTTTACGAGATCATCTCGGAAATATACTCTTTTCGCATTTTTTTTCATACTGTAACTTATATGCCATCGATTTGAAAAACTTTTTTACGTCATTTAAAAATTAAAATAAATATGCCGTAATATCAAAAAAAAAAATAACATCTTGCTGAAAAATCACGGCGATTTCTGAGATAATTTGCTGATAGTAATTTGTCAAATATTTACTTGAGTAAGATATATTGTATTGTAATTAAATAGATCAGTAGGCAATTTGAAGTAATTTGTTAATTAAAGAAGCTTTAGATTTAAGTGCAATTTTTTTCAAGCTAATAGGCATGCGTTAGACTTCATTTGGCCTGATGCGGCCGATGATGTGGCACGCTTGCCTTTTCGCTTGAAAAGAGATGTTTCAATAATGTATGGAGCCCCGGCCAGGACAGTGTACATGATACCATAAATACGTAAGGGATTATTAATATTTTATTAATTATCTAATTAATTATTAATCAACCAAATTCAAAGTAACTTATCGTAGTGAACACAATTAATTTAGAATCAACATATTTCTACACAATTTAAGCAAAAAGGCGATTTTCGCGTTTTTGATGTGCTAATTTTGACATTTATGACAGTTGGTACAATTGACAGACCAGTGTGACCATTGAATTCAATCTAGGATATAAAAATAAATCCCAAGTATGCCAAAATTCCACTACAACTCACAGAATTTAGATATTTTTGTACACAATGAAGGAGGCGACTGAAGCAGGTTTCATTAAAACAGAATACTAATCACATCTTTTGGCATTTTTTGGTAGACGTACACCGTGCTGGCCGAAAATGAAACAAGTCATTTAACTAGACCGAGGTATACCGACCTGTTTGTATCCATCCAGTTGCCATGCAGCTGACCCAATATCGAAGAGTATTATTTGAGGGTTGCCATCCACCAGCCATGTTCCCGTGTGAAGCTGGAGAAGAAAAAACATAATTTTATTTATAAAAGTATTTTTTAAAAAACAGCAATTACCCGAATTTTATTTTGCAGTGTTATATTTTTATTAATTCGATTTAAAAACCAAAGTACGCTACTGATTTTGTGAGATACTATTTAAAAAAAAAATCGAACTGAAAAACAGAGCTTACATAAAATGTAATCTTTCGAATAAAGAATTCTTGATTTTAGTCGGTTAAAAAGTACTACATTTTAAATGGCATCCAAAATACGGCTGACGACGGTCCAAGATGGCGGACTAGTATTATTTGAGCACTCACATCAGAAATTCAGTTTGCTACTTCATATAGGACTTTTACTGAGATTAATAACAAAAAATAACTACAAGAAAAGCTAGTGTTAACTAAAATACTTTGTAACAAATTAATTCAGTTCGAATAAGAAATATTTATTGACCTTTAAATAACGTTCGTTACAGGCAACGTCTTGTTACATTTGAATTATTCATTATTGAAATTAAACTTAACAAATTTATACATAGTTTTATAGTTCTCATAAGTAATTAAGCGTCTCTAAAGGGTCACGCTGAAAATCAGCGCTGAAGAGCAATCCCCAGCATCATGATGAGCGCTGACCTTGTTTGACGCACGGGACACTGCAACTCGACCTACTTTATTATTTGAAGTGTTTGTCTACTCTTAAGTAATTAGTTGTAGTAGTGTCCTGTGTGTACAAAATAAATGCGTTCTTTCTTTCTTTCTTTTCTTTAATTACACAAGAACTATGATTCGACAAGATGCATTGATATATATTCACTAAATTTAAAAGTGGTTAGAAGCGAGTACAACAAAAACCCGACTGCTAAATCGTTAAACCTGTGTATCATATTCTTAATTTGTTAATTTCTTTTGTTCTTTAATTTTGATGTACCCAGTGTCACTCTCACGTGTTAAGCGAATCTATTGACACAACTCACATAAAAAAATACGACAAGCTGTTTAAGCTCTAGTGCGTGCTAAAGAAATATACACACATACATACACTCAAAATACCTACACTCAAAAAACGTAACCGTCCTTCTTTCGCATTCAGGTAATAAAAAGGATTTCTTTCAAAAAAATATTGTAATGTCTATTAGAATGTTTTAAAATTGAGTACCATAAAGCTATCTGGTAATGAACATCAGTTGCTTATTTTACAAAACAATTTGAACTTTTCTTATATTTTCAAAAAATCTCCAAAAAGGTTAATTATTACATCTACAATATACATATGAATCGCTGAATGTGTTGTTAATCGCAAATCTCGAGAGCAGCTGAACAGATTTTACTAAATCTTTTTTATAAGATTCCATGTAGTACGAGGATGGTTCATAAGGAGAGAACTATTTAAAAAGTTGTCTAGAAAGTCTTATAACAACAGTTTTCTATACTCCCATAGAATCAATTAGCAATATGTAATACTTAAACGTCAATAAATAATTTTTAACTTTAATACCATCCCGTAAAGCTTAAGTGTTAGTGGAGAGGTTAAGGGAAGTCAAATTAGATTCGTATAAATATTAATGTCAATATATATACGACGTAAGAATCAACAGTTAGGCGGTACGAAGTTCGCCGGGTCAGCTAGTTCTGAATATAAAAAAATTGCAGTTCGTTATTTTTAATTTGTTTTAGTATTATCTTAATAAAAATAGGAGGTCTAAAATTCGAAATGTTATCAATTGCTTACCTTGTACCCCTGGCTTCTCATAGCATTGACGGCGGTAGTGAGAGGGGAGTTTGGGGGAAACTCGGCCTCTTCTACCTCCGTACGGGCGCACTGCTCCTTGTACGGACCTGTTCATAAATATTAGGTCCTTACATATGAAATTGGCGTTTTGTCGTACTGGCCACTTTGATCTCAAATATCTCTTCTTTGGTTAGGGATTCCAATTTCAAATTTATACAGCTATTTATTCATACATTTGTATTTTGAAAACCGTAATTCATTTGTTTTGTCCTCGTTTGGTTTTTTCTTTGCGTCACGCAGTTTACAAAATGGAAAACTTGAAATATCGCGTTATTTACGAGTACGAGTTCCACCGTGGTACCAGTACTGCAGAAACGGCTCGAAGGATTAATGATGTGTATGGCGGCGGTGTCGCAAAAGAAAACACAGTACGTTTTTGGTTCCAACGTTTTCGTTCTGGAAATTTCGACCTGCAGAACAAGCCCCGTGGACGGCCGGAGACTAAAGTTGCTAATGAAGAATTGAAAGCTATTGTGGAAGCAGATCCATCGCAAACCACGTCCGAGTTAGCTGCAGGCTGCGGTGTTAGTGATAAAACTGTTTTAATCCACTTGAAGCAAATTGGAAAGGTGAAAAAGCTTGAAAGGTGGGTACCTCATGAATTGAGTGCAGCAAACCGACAAACGCGCGTCAACTGCTGCGTTACATTACTCAACCGGCACAATAATGAAGGGATTTTAAATCGGATCTTTCGGATATTTCAAGTTTTCCATTTTGTAAACTGCGTGACGCAAAGAAAAAACCAAACGAGGACAAAACAAATGAATTACGGTTTTCGAAATACAAATGTATGAATAAATAGCTGTATAAATTTGAAATTGGAATCCCTAACCAAAGAATAGTTATTTGAGATCAAAGTGGCCAGTACGACAAAACGCCAATTTCATATGTAAGGACCTAATATTATGTGATTTGTATATCACATTGTAATAAATCGCATATTGCAATATGTGATTTATTACAAATGCGCGATCGGACGCTTCAAATCCGTCTGAGAGCGATAGGGAATTTCGCGGCTGAAATAATGCAAGTGAATGGCAAAATTTTGTTCTTCAGTGGGTTTACTTTGATGAGTATATTTATTTATTAATTAATAAACACATACAGTAAAAAATATAGATAGAATTACTAGTAAAAAAGTTACGATACAAATGTATTAAGTGTATCAGGGCGTGGCAATATATATTGGCAGGACATTTTGCCAGACAATGGATACATTTTACGCACTAGGAGATCATTTGGTGCTTAATATTATATTATTGTACCTCTACAACTTATGAATAAATTAATAACTGAGCTTAAAAAGTAAGTATTTTATAAAGTATGTAAGTATTTTAATAAGTAAGTAAGTATTTTAATAAGTAAGTAATTATTTTAGAAAGTAAGTAAGTATTTTAATAAGTAAGTAATTATTTTAGAAAATAAGTATGTAGTTTAGAAAGTTAATAAGTATTTTAGAAAGTAAGTAAGTATTTTAATAAGTAATTAATTATTTTAGAAAGTCAGTGAGTATTTTAAAAGTCAGTAAGTATTTTAGAAAGTAATTAAGTATTTTAAAAAGTAAGTAAGTATTTTAGAAAGTAAGTAATTATTTTAGAAAGTAAGTAAGTATTTTAGAAAGTAATTAAGTATTTTAAAAAGTAAGTAAGTATTTTAAAAAGTAAGTAAGTATTATAGAAAGTAAGTAAGTATTTTAGAGCAAATAGAGCTTTGTACGGAGTAATAATAACCGGTATAGTTTAAATTTCGTCGGCAAGAAAATCTTCTATTCTGTAGTATTTGTCTATATATTTCGATGCCTAGTATTGTATTGTATTTATATATGTGTCTGTGTATTCATATAAGTATTGGTTGTGTTTAGAGTTGTTAAGTTGATAGTGTAATATTTTAAGGTCTCTCTAATGTTGCCTGGAAGAGATAGTTTTAAGCGATAAAGCAACCATTAAAATACTAGGATATGTTAACAATTGTTTCTGTGTAACAGTTTATTTATGCTTAAGCTGGTTTTTGAATAAAGAGTTGTCTATCTATCTATCTATTTTTTTTTTTTTGTAAATTATGAGACTATAGTTTGGTTTGAAACAATTTTAACGACGTTTCGGATCTTACTACATTGGGGAGTTGGTTATATATTTTGATGGCCATATATTCTGGACCTTTTTCTCTATTTCTTGTCTGGGTATAAGTAGGGTAACACTCATATTGTCACACCTTTCTGTTACATGTTGTAATTCAAAAAAAATTAATATAAAGTAAAAAATGAGTTACCTAGTAGGCAGTAGTTATCGCCCATTTCTTCTGTAGACACATACGCCTTGGATCTGATTACCGTGTAAATGCCACCAACTGTAGAAAAAATGCATATTAATAACCAATTTAAAAGAAGAAAGAATCTCTTGCTCTTTAGTGATAATGTAGCATTGTTCACTAAATTATATTTTATAAATTTTTTAATTTCTTGGTATTTCTAATCAGAATTTTAATATATATGTAGTTATTTATATATTTACTCGTATTATCAGTTCTGCACTACCGTCGACGGTAAATTATATTGATAAATACCATTCCTAAATACAAGGATTGTCTGGAAGAGGTCGTTTTAATAGCGATTAGGCCGCCTTTTGTGCCATGTTACTTGTTTTTTATTATTTTATTGGTGCATACAGAATTATTGTATTGTTACTTTCTAACTGCAAAATAATCTTTGAAATCGGTCCATTAGTTTTTAAGTTAATTCGTTACGTACAAAAATAGAAAACTGTAATCATTATAATATTAGTCTAGATTTCAGCTTATAAGAATAGGAAATATTTATTGGCCTTTAAATAACGTTCATTACATTGCCTGTAACGAACGTTATTTAAAGTTCTTGTTACATTTAAATTATTAATTACTGAAAAACAAATCTTAAAAACTCATTAACTTCATGCATTTAATATTTAGTTCAATTGTCAACATTTAATTTTAGCAAAGTGGTGAAAATTTTAATACCATTTCGAGATAATGTAAGGAACAGTTCATACTAAAAATCTGGGCGAAATGTAATGAAAAAAAATCTCGTATAATGCTAAGGCTGTCAGATGCCACAAATAATAGTTATTTGTTATACAGGAGTGCAAAGTTGGTTTTATAACCGCGTGCTCACTTTTGATGACCGAGCAAGCAAAGGATTCTAAAATTCAAAAATAAGAATCTTGAGCGACAGTGAGGGAATTAAAAGAGCACAAGGTAAAAAATCTTTGCACTCGAATGCAACACGTAACTTTTCATCTTATTTTTCGTTTGTAGTCATTTGAGGAAATGACTACAAACGAAAAATAAAAAAAAATAATCGTTCATTCTGGTTTTTCCACCCATTTTTATTACAAGGTTTTAACAATATGACGTAAAAAGATAATGGCGCGCGCAAAACAAATTTAAAAAAAAGTACAGCAAAAAGGGTGTGAGTTTTTAACAAAATAAAAAAGGTTGTATGATGAATTCGGCACCATAGAGGTAGAAGTAACTAGGTCGAATGAGGTTTTTAATTCACAAACTTAGTGCACACGATATTCTAAATTCAAATTTACTTTATCCTCTAGCGGATAAAAACGGCTTTTGCACTCAGATATCGAATAGCAAAAATACTCATTCCGAGATGGTGGGATAATTTTTTTTTTTATATTTTATCTTTAATAGCTTTAGACGAAAATAACATTATGCAGTTTTTAGGAGTATAACATATATGAAGGCGCATGTCAAGGCAAGTTAGGTCCTGAAACTTAACACCTATTATACATGTCCAAGATGCGTAGCTATTGTCACGAACCGGGTTCACATATTCTCTTATTGTAATTGAATAATGCAGCTAAGATGATAAAACTGGGTTAATTGTTTGTGGAACTCGTATGGAATACACACTACAATATTAGTAAAAGAATCAAGAAATTCCGTAGCGAAAATAAACCTAACACTCGTCTAACGTCGTTTCAGTTCGCAGACTTCTGCACGCTGTTTGTGTGCGTGCGACTAGACGTAAGCGTATGCCATAGCTTTACTGCGGCAGTCCCTGATCCTGGCACACGTACCTATTTTTTTGTAAATTTTGTCTACTAAAATACAATGTATCTTTATTGCACACCAAAAAAAACAGCAAAATATATTATGAACAAAACATCGGTAGTACATTGGACAGTCTTATCGTCTAAAGCGGTGTCTTCCAGTCAACCTTTGGATGGAACGAATTAAGTGCATAACATAACGTCTGTGATGTACCAATAAAAAAAACAAAGGGGATGGTACAAATACTGTACCACAAAAAAAAAATCAGAAAGTATACCGTACGTCATATTCTTAATAAACAAACAAACAAATATACAAATCTAGTACTCTACTAAGGCTTCATATAATGTAGTCTTTAGCAGCCTTCCAAGCAGTATAGGTTTTTCTCACATGTCATATGGTCTCAGACTCCAAGGTCATTTTAAACCATCGCAAAGGTCTTTACGCAAAACTATACTGTGCTTTCCACAGTTTAGTAAAGGGAAAGTACCAGGACCTCATATATATCAAATAAGTTACCGTCCCAAAAGTCATAAACGTCAGGTCATAAGGACAAGTGGCATTTTTTCTTATATGTATTTCTATTCTTTTTTGTATGTGATGATTGCCTTTGTTAGCGGCATTGATTCATGAATGAAGTCAAGGCAATGATTCATAACGTTCCAGCTAGCCCACCCAAAGCATCCTAAATGAGGGGATTTTATATAACTTCGAGAATTTAAGTACTTTTTTAAGTTGTAGAATTAAATAACTGCTTCAAAAATACCTTTTTTAGCAGTCTCAACACCAAGAAGTACCAGGGCAACACAAACAGTAAGGAGGTTACAAACTTTGTCAGAGGATATTTATGGTTAGAAGTCTCAACACCAAGAAGTACCAGGGCATCACAAACAGTAAGGAGGTTATAAACTTCATCAGAATATCTCTATGGTTAAAAGCCTCGACACCAAGAAGTACCAGGGCATCTTAAACAGTAAGAAGGTTTACCTTTGTTAGCAGCCTCCCAAGCGGTTTCGAAGGTCCACCGGTTCTCCTCACACGCCGTGTGCCCTCGGTCCATGAACGACGTCAGATCATGAGTGGAGTCGGCTCTGTAGAACCGTCGCGATGTCCTGTCACGCGACATTTTTACTCTGTGGAATAGGAAAAAAAAGATTAGCAGTCTAATATGAAGTAATATTTCCGCGCTGGTTCGTTTGAGTTATTTGACATATTTGGATAGTTATATGTCTTTTAACCAGGCAAGAGCCTTCATTAAGATAAAATAAATAACTAACTATAGCAAAAAAAAAACAGATGAATTACCCATAGATCACTTAAGATCTATAGCTAATCCAAATGCTCTAACCCACCACCAGAGGGCAGCGTGCCTAGATAACGCATAACTATACTTTAACTTTATTGCATTCACAAAAAAATATTTATTCAAGACAAGCTTTTGACCACGACCACGTAAGTCAACGACACTGGCACTACTCTCAAGGAAGCCTGCCGGAACATACCATTAGGTGGTTGTCGGCTGATTTTTCAACCAATTTTTATTTTTATATAGAAATATATAATATAGATAATATAGCACCCCCTTGGGTTGTTTAATTATATGCAACTTGTAAAAAAATGTGTAAAAATACATAACGATGTTAGTCTGCTCGTCACACGTCGTATATTCACAAGTACCTATTTAAACGAGATACAAAACTCATTCGCAATTTTCAAACAAGAGATTATGTTTGGAAAACTAACGCGTGTTTGATTCATATTGTTTAAGAAAAACGAATGTGAACGAAATTATATGACTTTTCCAAGAGTCGGGTACGCGTGAGTCGGAAACCCATTTTCTGAAACAATATTTTTGGTAGCGTATTATGTAGTCAGTGTTCGATTTGATTAACGTATCGTATAGATAGTTCGTGTTTTTAGCCGTCGGGGTGATAAGTATGACGTGTTTGTGTGGCATCGTACCTCCCAAACGGAAGGACCGATTCTGATTTTGTTTTTTTTTTTTGTATGGAGGTTTATGAGTCTGGAGTGTTCTTAGCTTTCGATGAAAATCTGTCCAAGATGGCCGCCGTCACAAACTCCCTTTATATGGGTATCAAATGAAAGGGCTTGACTGGTAGAATACTAAACATTATGAAAATTCCAAATACAAGTTGGCTGCCACAAGAAAAGTCGGGGGTTTTTCAAAATCAATCTCATCAATTTTACTTGTGTAATGGGAGAAAGGCCTCACTCTGAAGAGCAGTTTTCAGAGAGTACAAAACTGCGACAAGAGTAACTACGAGTACGACTAGAAAAAGTTTTGCCCGACGTTTTTTTGAAGACTTGATTATTTACTTAACAAAATTTTGGTATCTTATTGTAAAATTATGTGAATATTGATTAAGGGGATTTGTAGAATTTTTGTCCAGATATCCCTTGCGGTGTTGCAAAAGGGGACAAATGTCCAAAAATCCCCTGCGCAGGGGATCGTCTAAGGGGATTAGTGGAATAAGCCCGCTCATATGACCGTCTTACTATTAAGCATCATCATGAAAAATTTTAATTTAAAATCATTCTACTTTGACTTTGTAAAGAATAGCAGATCACTTATCAGTCATCAAAACACATTGATGTCAACTTGGCTTTTAATTTCTACATCCGCGACCTTGAAACCTCGAAGCTGTCAATCTAAAATGAACCAAATATCCTATAGCATAAAGTCTTAAAAATAAATAAATTAGTGACGTACATAATACGTTGTTTTACATAATAAATTAGGCAGTTATGTAAAATACACACGTTTGTTGGATAGCATCCAATATTTGAGAGTTTTGAATGGTAGGTGTGTCTGTTACTATGAATGTAGACTGTATGCTATATATATGTACATATACATAATACTTGTTTACTATGATGAGTCCTACATAAGAAGAAAATAGTATAGAATTATAGGTGATGATGCCTTAGCCAAGGCAAAGCTCCAAAGCCTCGAGTATCGTCAAAAAGTGGCTAGCCTATCGGTTTTTATCGGATACATTTCGGGGAGTGTGCTTTAGAATCACATAATTTAATTCCCTCATCAACTTTTAGAATCGGACAATTAGAGATACTGCAATACGCGACCGGTATGTGGTAGAGATTACTCGGACTCGCATAAAACGCTTTACGTCTAGTTTTATTGTGCGAACTGCTAGATTGTGGAACTCGCTGCCGGCTTCTATAATCCGGGCCTTTTCGAGTCAAGAGTGAATCAGTTAATTCTAGACAATCGCGCGCTTTACATCAGGCAAGTTCCAGTCAAATGCAAGAATTTCTTCTTTCTTTCTTACATATGAAAATCAATCGCTGTTCGTTTGGCTCGCCAAAACACGAGAACGGCTAGGCCGATTTAGCTGATTTTGGTTTTGAAATGCTTGTGAAAGTTCAGGGAAGGTTTAAACCTAAATACATATTTGGAGAATGTCTTCATTATAGTGTAGGGAGACCTTTGCTCATCAATGGGACAAAATAGGCTCGTAATTATAATAATGAAATACGTACATAAGAAAGGGTTTTTGGAAATTCAACCGCAAGGGAGTTCAAATGTGGGTTCAAGATTTGAATCTTCTTTTAAGACAAGCAGTCATATTTTTGCGATGATACGATGCCTATTAAAAACCTTTATTATGCAGAATTCAATAACTTTCTTCAAAATAATAATAACGTGTAGCCTAAAATACATGATAGTGAAGCGATTGACACCAATAACAAAAAATAACATTACAATTTAGGGGGTGAATAGAGGTTGGCCCCGGAACGATAATTCAATCAGAAACACGAAAACAGTGAAGTTTCGGTGATACTGTTAATTCAATGCGCAGTCAACGGCGTGGTTTTAACTTACTCGGAGCATAGTCGCTTCGTTCGCTACGTCAATCAGTATCAATTTAGCCACAGTATGACAAACAGTCAGTACGACATACTTCTCGTATATTATTATAAAGTTGCACATGCTGTGGGACCTACGGTATACAATAGATTGCCGGAAGATGTTGCCCGTCTAAAACGCTGGCTTATCGAGGAAGTGGTCTGTGATTTTGACGAATTTATAGAATATAAATTATTAAGACGACTATTGAGAAATATTTTTAATTTATTATTCTAAGTTAGAACTCCCTTACTTATATAATTTATTAAAAAAAATTAAGTATTTAAGCGTGTTTTATAGTTTTTTATTATACACTAATTGTAACCTGACTTGTAAATAACAATTACCAATAAATAAATATGAATATTATATCGATATATATATATTATCACTTCTTATCAGCGCTAGTACAAGGTGGTATTATATTTAAGTCATTGCCACGCGATCCATAAAGACTATTTAATAAATAAATAAATATTATTTATTTTTTGGATATTGACGTTCTGTTTTCATTTAGTTATAATTTCTTTATTTATTTACTAGCTGTTCCCTGCGCTGTTCCCCGCGTTAATACAGGATAAAAAGTGGTCTATGTGTTAATCCAGGGTCTAAGCTATGTCCGTACCAAATTTCATCCAATTCAGTTCAGCAGTTTCGGCGTGAAAGATTAACAAACATACACATATACATACTTACAAACTTAATTTAACTTTTATAATATTAATAGGGTAAATGATACAGCATTACCGTAAATAAGAGTATACTTCACCAAATCGCTACATTATTATGATTACACAGTACACACTGACAAAATAAAAATAACAAACAATAATAAAAAACGAAATAAATAAATAAATAAAACTATAATAACACAAAAATTGCTAATTAAAATGTACAAAAAAACGATTCTAGTTCTTTTATTTAAGATGTTTTTCCTTTTAAACGACATCAAAAAGTAAGAGGCTGTCGGTTTTTTTTGTATGTACCTATATTTACCAATTTCCTACAGACAACTGGATCTATTTCGAAAATTATTTTAATTGTTCGATAGTTTAATGCTTTTCAATTAATCCCGTTACACATTTTATGATAATCGGTCTTGTAGTATTTGAGTTATCTGTCGTGTGTGTTAAACTGTCTTGGATTACACTGATAATATTCTGTTTTGTATCGTTTAAGTTGCTCCCTATACGATATGATTCCCGAAGAAATCCCTCGTCCTGCTAACTTTTCCTCCCTCTTACCTCTTGTTTTTTCTACATTAGTATATATTTTAAATAAATTTATTGTAACTACCAATATTAGGCTAAACTATATAAAAAAAAAAATATTTTTTCAGTACATATATCATATTCCTAACAACTGTGCCGTTCTGTGTATGTCCTTGTGTTTGTTCCAGGTATCTATCCAAAATATGCTCAGATTCAAAATTGTTTTAAGCATGGTCACCGAGCATCAGCAAAGTGCCTATTGAATCTAACGAGCCACTGGCCAATCTTATCAATGTTTGTCTTCTAAGCCGCGCTACATTGGCAAAATTGCGACCACATCGCAGAGGCCATAACCTAAGAATAGAATAGAATAGTATTGTTTAAGTCTGGTTAATCAGATTTGTTGTATGGGAGTCCCCTTAAATATTAATTTTATTATGTTTTTAGTATTTTTTGTTATAGCATCAACAGAAATACATCAACGTGAACATTTTAACTGTCTAGCTATCACGGTTCATGAGATACAGCCTAGTGACAGACAGACAGCGAAGTTTTATTAATAGGGTATCCAAAGGTTGCCTGGAAGAGATCGCTATTAGTGATAAGGCCGCCGCTTGTTGCACGTAATCATAAGTATTATTAAGTTAATTGTATTATTTATATGTGCATATCATAAAGAGTATTCTATTCTATTCCACCTTTAAGTTACGGAAAACTCTAAGAAGGTTAAAATAAGAATGAAGAAAGAACCTCCTTCTATAATAAAAAAAAGCATACAGTCGAAGCGATTCCCAATTATATGGAACTGATTACCTCCTCTTTTTTGGAACTCGGCAAATTATTGTAAAAACTATAACATGAATTCAAAATTTACAAGTAATCAGGAACAATATTGAACAAGAAAAATATTAAATATAATTAACTTTTCCAGACATCTATGAGAAACATAAAAAAAAAGATTCCAACAAAGAATTGAGACCTCCTTTGTGAGAACAGATTGGGGTGACAAGCAGATATAAACCTCCTTTTTGAAGTGTTTATAAAGTATAAGAATTCTTATTGTAACCTAATTAAGTATCATGTTATATTTGTTGATATAATATGCATAGATAAGCCATGTATCTTTAAGCAACATGTCTGATAAGAAAATGATTAAATATTTGCCTTGACTGATTACACTATTATACCTACTATATCTTAGACCACTAAAATAGTAGACGGGCCTAATCCATTTTAAGTGCGTATCACCAACAACCAACTTCAATTCGGAGAGGAGCCTACAGTACAGGAAACCCTTATTGTTTCACTTTGTCCATCTATTATTTTAATGTTCCATAGCCAAAGAGTAACAACGAGACGCTGTTACTAAGACTTCTCTGTCCGTATATCAGTCACTAGGGTGATCTTATGAACCATGATAGTTAGGCAGTTGAATTTTTTACAGATGATGTATTCCTGTTGCAGCTATAATAAGTAATACTAACAAGTAATTAGAAGCAACTTTCCAAACAACCCAACTGCTAAATCGTTTAACCTGTGTATCATCCTTAATTATTTTTCCTATTGTGATGTACCCGGTGTCACTCTCACGACTACGACTAATCTATTGACACCATTCACATAAAAATACGATTAGCCGTTTTGGCTCTAGGGTGTGCCAAAGAGTATACATACATTGATGCATACTTTCATACACTGAAAAGGAAACACTTTTTTTTGCAGCCAAATAAAAATGAAAAAAATATTGTGGTTAATAAATCACTGAAAAATAATATAATACAAGTAAATAAAAAAAATCTTGCGTAAATAAAGATTTCAAATACTATGATTCAAATGTAGATATAAATTTGAACTACACAGTTTCTAAAAGATTATTTAGAGGATTAATTTTTTAACCATTGCAAGTCATCGCAAAAAATATGTATTGCATTAATTGAGACCGTGTTCAATGTTATGTGTTGTGCAAAATTCTTATCTTATATATAAAAATCAATTGCTGTTCGTTAGTCTCGCAAAAACTCGAGAGCGGCTGGGCCGATTTAGCTGAATTTGGTCTTGAAATGTTTGTCGTACTCCAGGGAAGGTTTAAAAGGTGGGAAACATAAATAACTATTAGGCGGTACGAAGTTCGCCGGTACAGCTAGTGTTAAATAAAAATCTTAGAAAAAAATACAAAAAAAAAAATTATAATATATACAAATCTAAGATATACTCGTACTGAATGGCTTGTCGTATTTTAATGTGAGTGGTGATCCTAACTAATATTATAAATGCGAAAGTAACTCTGTCTTTCTGTCTGTTTCGCTTTCACGCCAAAACCACTAAACCGATCTGGATGAAATTTGGTGCACAGGTAGATTGGACCCCGGGAAAGGACATAGGATACTTTTAACCGACTTCAAAAAAGTAGTTCCCCCATTATCTCGACAATCCAATGGGGAACTATATGAGTGAAACCGCGGGGCACAGCTAGTTACAATATAATTTTAATTTTGACAAGTTTGACTTATCATATATCTGAATAATAAATGAGTACTAACTACTATTTTAGATATTAATCAAACTCATTTATAACTATTGCGATAGACCCCGTGTAAATTAAATAATAAAGCAGTTTTGACAGATGTTGTCAATAGTAACATATCAGTTTAAATACAACACTGTAATCAGTAATTAAATGGCTGTTTACAGCAAATGAAAGTTCACTCATTGCTGTTTAATTACAAGATATGTGCGAGATACAACTTTAATTGAATAACAGTAAGATATGCAAAGGAATAATAATCCTATGACAGTATATCCATAGGATCCAATCCTGCTAATATTATAATCGCAAAAATTTGTATGTATGTATGTGTGTATGTTTGTTACTCTTTCACGTTAAAACTACAGAACCGAATTGGATAAAATTTGGTAAGGAGATAGCTTAGACCCTGGATTAATACATAGGTTACTTTATATCCTGTATTAACGCAGGTAACACCGCAGGGAGCAGCTAGTATTATATAAGTAGTATAAACTAATAAAAGTATAGAGTTCAAATTCGCTCATAACTTTTTTTATGTTTGTGAAAGTTTATGTTTCAAATTAAAAAATAAACTTTTTAATTCAATTTGATTTTATTTATGGCTTTAGACAACTGTTGTATTATCCTGTGTCATTGTAACAGTATATGCAAGTAAAGTATGCCATTCAGCATCGTAATACCGCTAGCATTCTGGACAGGCTGCCCTCTGGTAGTGGGTTGGAGCATTTGTATTATCTGTAGATTTAATGTGGTCTATAGATAATTCATCTGCTATTTTTTTGTTACAGTTGGTCATTTCATTCTTCTGAACAAAAGACATTTGCCTAATAGTTAGCTTGTTAGTACTAAAAAGTTTTACTTGATTTTAGGAAATTATTATCATATTATAAATATGATTTTATTAAGTTATAAACCCAAATAGTCATATTAATAGGTCAGCAAAACATCAAGTTCCTAACAAATAGCTGCACAGAAATGATCTGAAGATAGATGTTTGAAGTAGTGAGTTTTGAAGTAGGTATTTAACAATTATTATAATCTTATTTCATAGTTTTTATTTTTTTATTAGCTCTTAATTATTTCCATAATCATTTCTATTTTGTAAACTGTTATAGTAGGAAATAGATAGCGTATTCCTGCTTTTATATATAAAAATACATTAAACTGATATCTTACAAACTTAGCTTTAAAAGTTTCTTAATTTGGCAGGTTTTCTTGTCAAACTTAAGCCTCGAGTGCAATAGGTAGGTAAAATATGTTATCGGCACTTTTTTTTTGTCTCGAAAACTCTTTCGATATTTCCTATTGGCATGCGATAAAAGAAAACTATTTTTAACCACACCAAGCGGCTAAATGAAACGTGTACAGTGCAAGAAACGATTTAAAAAGTAAATTATTAACTTACATCGAAAATGGAAGTAAACTCTGGAAAAAATCCTGTCGGGAACCACGTTTTAGCACTTTTTAATCACTCAAAATTCCCTTGGCAACGTGGCTGCGGATGGTTTTATTCACTATTTACGTCTGTTAAACTTTTTCGGCGATCATACGACTAAATACATGACTGCGCGGGTAGGAAATTCAACTGGATTTGGATTTTCTGATGACAGAATGTCAAACTTGCGTCGTGTGAAGGTCACCTTGAATTGACAGTTGTAGTGATGTGGTAGAAAACGCGTTTTACTTGAATAGTAATATCGATATAAAAAATATTAGACACGATATAACTTAGCCTGAATGATGTTCAAATGGTCCAAAATCAGCTTTGCAAAATGTAAAATTTCTTTAAATAGCTTATAGCAATGTCAAGTAAATAGGTTAATAGCGCTTGTAAATCATAGCTAATTGAAAAAAATGAAGGAAGAGACCGATACAAGAATGAAGTACGTACAATGCATCCCATCTTGTTTAGTCCGATAGCAAATTATGATTTATCTATAATGCGTCAAGTAACTTTGTACGAAACTTTTTTATTAACAAAGCGCTAAAAATTCTGTCGGAGGCAAATTATTATGTTATTATTATCACTATCTCTAATAATTAATAAAAATATAAAGTCTTAGTAGCGGTGTTAGATATACTGTAAAGTGGTAGAGCAATCGTTCGATAAAATCTGCACTGGTACATTAAAATGTTAAAAGTGACGTGTACCCCGCGTGTACGAGTACATCACTATTGTTTGTCGGCAGAGTTGCCACACTTCAGAAACTTATCCTCATTTTATGGCAGACTCAAACAACCAGGCACGCAATACATACACGTACCTATAAGCAAATGAGACCATGCGGCCTAGAATAATAGTAAGAATAGAATAGAATGAATTTAATTGGCAATAGAAAACAATACTATAACACAACTGCGTAACTCACAAAATGAAACTTAATGACTGCTTTCTGTCTCAAACTGTGTTACGTGCAAGAAGGGCAGCCGTTTTCATTACATTATGTATTATTTGTTCTGTGACTACAGTTCACATCTCGAACACAATAATTCACTTACAAAGATCCCAAAAATTATCTGACGCAAACTGTGTCAATTGCCAACTCATATACCGCATCAGTTGCCTCGGTTAGGAATAAATATCTTCGATTCGTGTTAGCCTCAGTGTGCAATCTATATTTATAGATTTGTCGTGGTTTTTGTACGAAGTACTAGTACGAATTTTCTAAGAGACATACATACACAAACTTACGAAACAATTGACGTAAGAAAAATTTGCCAGATCAGAAGCAAAGGCTATTCACTCACTCGGTGAAATACAAACCATCCATAGATAAGTACCTACATTAATATTAAAGTAGAAATGGAAACAAATACAAAAAAATTAAACAGTATAATCACATAAATTCAACATCCATTAAAATATTAATTATATACAATAATATTAACAAAAGCAAATCAATATGCTTAATATCACAATTAACTCTTACATTATTTTCACACAGCAAATTACACATATATTTCACTTATTCTAAACTCAATGGCGGACTGCCGTCAAAATCTTCCGCAAAATGATCCACAGTTTTATTTACATTACGATCAGGAGAAGCTTCAGAAAAGTTTAACTTAACTGGATTGACACCGCTTCTTTTTACATAAGTTCTATTCATTGTCAAAATTGGGCTGGTAATCAAATCTTTATCATTACTTTTTAAACAATTAACAGATTTCATCGGCGTGGCAACACCTTGTAATTTTTTGCTACTGGCAACATAGTCAGTGTTTGACGTAACGGTTTCGCTTTTTAAAATCGGGCTTCTGTACGAGCTTCCTGCGTTTTTAGACTTATTTATAATGCTTATTGAACTTAAAGGAGGCGGTTCACCGTACATTTTCAATTTGGCAATCTTTTCGTTGACTTTTTTCTTTCTTTGCAAAGTTTTAGGCGAGAGCTCCTGTGTGTCTTGCTGTCGGAAAGTAGACTCAAAATCCAAGCCTGTGAGGTTGAAATCTTCTTGCTTTTTTGTAGTTCTAACGCCTAATGGCGTGTCTATGAACATTTTATTTTTGTCCAAACTGTAGGCGCTTCTGTCAAATCTATACGGCGTCACATTTTCATGGGCATTAAAGGATCTTATCACTGAGAAATTTTCTTTTACAGCGACACAATCTTCGCAAAATTTTCTCCTATCCAAACCGAACATCTTCTTAGTAATATCGTCAATCATTTCTCTCCCTTTTTGATTTTTGGGCGTTTTCGTAAACAGTGAAAACTCCGTCGCCCGATATTGCGGTATATTTATCCTAGAGTTGCCAGCTCTCTTCTGCAAATTACTACAATAAACCACTTGTCTCGTGTCTAAAACGTTTTCGTATCCATACTTTTTGATTCCACCCCAAAAGTTGACACATATCATGTTCTTGTCAATGTCAGCGAGATAGACATTTTGAAATTGATTATTCGATTCGAATTCTCGATTAGAGGGATCGATTGCGAATATGATTCCTACTGTATCGATTTCGTTATAGTCTGTGGTCAACCTAGGGTTGTGCGACAGGTCTTTTATATCGTAGCAAGTTCTAGAAAGAGTTGCTAGATATGGTTTAAGCGTATCTTCATCTTTGTACTTTATCGATCGAAATACAGACTGTCTGCCCGCTGACAGTTGTATTTCTGAGTTTCTGCAACATAAAAAAGCTTGTGTTTATACACGCCCAAAAAAGTCCTATCTTCCTACCAAAACTTTTTTTAACAGTTACCAATATGGTCCCAAAAAAATGGATAAACAGGCAATAAAAAAAGTGTTCCCGAATGTATACAGAATGTCATAAAAAAATAACCTGCACCTGCTGCGGACCTGGTTGCTGAAAGTATTCGCAGTGTCATAATTTGGTGACCGTTAAGCCATTTTGGGAACCAAACAGTATTTTTGTTGACAGTTTAAATTATACCTCAAAAAAAAACTTAGTCAATACCTATTCCATACTAACCCCAATTCGGCCAATCTCACTGACTAAACTAAAAGTTCCTAAAATTACACCCATCCTTATCTCACTTGTGGAAACAAAAAGAGAGGAGACAATTTTAAAACTGTCAAATTATGTTAGTTTAGTAAGTTTGGCGTGCATGTATAGGGGTCTTTATCGGCTAATAAATGAGTAGGAGTGTAACCTTAACTTGAAAGGAGGTCACCCACCATACTCATTATGAGCATAAATATTAACTATAGGTTGAATATAATAAAATAGAATAGAATAAAATTTTATTTATCAAAGATAACAACAGCGTACACAAATGATAAAATAACAATATTAAAACTTAATGACTGCTTTCTGTCACAAACCAGTTCCAACTCAACATAATGCTCGCTGAAACAACCAGCGTTGATATTACGTTGGAACCGGGTGGTGACGTCACACAGCTGTTAAGATACGGTCAATTGAATGTCTATACTTCTGGATCTATTACTATAATTAAAAAGTAAAAAAAGAAATAAGAAAAAAGTGACAAGAGATTTAAACTCGCCAAAAATTTTTTTTCAACAAATAAATTATTTACTGATAAGCATAATTATACGAAGTGAAATCCCGTCTTCTTAAACAAAATGTCTGTAGTGTCGTGAGCTGTGACACTACAGACACATGTTAAACGAACGACCGGCCCGTCGTCTTGAGTCGAAAGTAAAACATCGTGAGGAAACCATAGCATGGTGGTAGGACGTTTCCTATCGCTCGCCTGGCTAGCTACCACACTCAAGTTGTAACATCTGTCGCCAAGCACCTGTGTGTTCCGGCAGCCTTCCATGAGAGCCAGTGTATTCCATACTAGGCATGCACCATCTAGGGCCACAGTGAACGCTGACTTTCGTAGTCGTACGAACTTGTGGTCAAATGCCTAGCTATTCAGGATAAAAAAATAATTATATATATGATCACCTGCACCCCGTGGGTACCAGATTGGTGACTTCAACCCACGAGCCTTCTTTAAATATATCCAAAACATCATCATTGGGCTTCCATATGGACAGCAACCCTGGAAACAAACAAAAGAACACATATTACAAACTAGCCGTGTCATATAAGCGACACGTGTCATCGTTGAAGACACGAACGGCTCATTTCATCCCTGATAAAGTTCACCGAATGTGAACGAAACTATAGTTAGACCTTTACAACAATCAGGTATAAGTGAAAACCCGTCTTCTTAAACAATATGAATCAAACACGCGTTAGTTTTCCAAATTAATATTATAAATGCTAAAGTAACTCTGTCTGTCTGTCTGTTACGCTTTCACGTCAAAACCACTAAACCGATCTGTATGAAATTTGGTACACAGGTAGATTGGACCCCGGGAAAGGACATAGGTTACTTTTTAACCGACTTCAAAAAAAGTTGTTCCCCATTTGATTATCTCGATAGTAAAATAGGGAACTGACCGGGTGAAACCGCGGAGCACAGCTAGAACAGGATAAGAATAAGAATAAGAAATATTTATTGTCCTTTAAATAACATTCGTTACAGGCAAGTCTTGTTACATTTGAATTATTAATAACTTTAAAAGAAACTAAACTTATAAATACTTTAATAGTTCTAAGAACAAATAGTTATTATATTACACATTTACATTGTCATTTATTTCTTTACCTATTACTAACATTTTGTAATTGTTGTTCATCACACAAGATGAAGAATGATAAAGAGCAGCCTATGTGTTAACCCAGGGTCTAAGTCTGTACTAAATTTCATCTAAATCTGTTCAGTAGTTTTTCCGTGACACCGCAACAAACATACATCCATATATACATACATATACATTACTAGCTGCGTCCCGCGGTTTTATCGGCGATAGTCATTTGATCATCCCATGGGAACACTTAAATTTTCCGAGATAAAAATAGCCTTTGTATAAATCCAGGGTACAAGCTATGTTCGTGCCAGTTTTAGAGCGTGAAGAAGAAACAAACAAACACACATATACAAACTTTCTCGTTTATAATATTAGTTGGATGTTTCAATGTGTTTTCCCTTCATCTCCTCAGCAAATGAGTGACAAATTGCCTTTATTTTTAAGAGAGATTGTTCAATTACCAGATCACCATGACATTTTAATTTTTTTGTAGTCGATTGGCTTGCGCTTGACCGGAACTCACCTGATGTAAAGTGACGATGCGGTCTAGGATGTACTCGTAGCGCGCTTGCCTAGAAGAAACCGATTCACTCGTGATTGACATGTGCTACTTTTTTCACAAAAAAAAAACCAACATAAAACGGAAGAAGCCGCGGGCAAAAGATAGTTATAAATAATATTTAAAATACCTTTAGTAATTTTGCAACTATCTCCATCCTTTTCTAAGTCAACGATTCTCCCTCTAGCGAGTTGTATTACATTTCTATCGCGCACTCTTTCTCTCACTCTATCCTGAATGGCTTGTATATGTCTGTCTCTTTCTTTGGAGACGTGATCTTGAAGTAGGTGTATTTGTGAGGAGGTCAATTGCGCCTGAAAAATTTAATATAATTCCTACATTAATATTACTAAAGAGGGTAGATTTGATTAGAATTGTTAAACCTGTAAATCATACTTAATTTCCTTTTTTTAATTTTGATGTACCCAGTGTCACTCTCACGACTAAGGCGAATCTATTGACACCACTCACATAAAAATACGACAAGCCGTTTAGACCCTAGAGTCTAAACGGCTTGTCGTATTTTTGTGTCAAAGAAATATACATACAATCAAAAAACATAACCCTCTTTCTTTCGCAGTCGGGTATTAAACTTAAATACTACGGGAACGATATTAAAACACTATTTCGCCGTTATAAAGCTACATTATCACTGAGTAACATAAGCTATAAAAGTTACAGATTCTAACTGATGGAGTCAGGCGTTACTTTGCGGAAATCCATTTATAATAAGATGGTATATACAAGATATTTAGTGTTTTTCCGCCTCGTCTTGATGTCAGCGTGAGAAATCGAAAAATATTGTTGTTTTTATGGTGTGGTTCCTTCTCACCATCTACACCTCACCTTATTATTTCTCTTTCTCTCAGTATCCGACTTCCTCGACACATATTTCGCCTTAGCACAAGGCATCCTCTGGAGATGTTGACTCTTCAAGCGCTCGCTTGCTTTACTTTCGACAAAAATATTTTTCGATTTCTCACCCTGACATCAAGAAGAGGCGGAAAAACACTAAATATCTTGTATATACCATCTTATTATTACAGATCCTCCTTTTTAATTAGCATAGATTATTATTTTTACTTAACCAAAATTTAATTACTCGATATTCTTAATATAACATTCAAAGCTGGCATATATCCTAATTGTATAACGCCACATCTAAAAAGAATATTGAATGACTTGACATTATTATATTTGACGCTGGCAAATATATTAAAAGTACGACGCCATATCCAGAAAGAAGAAGAATTATCCCTCACCCGGAATTCCATGGGGTCTTTAGAAGTCTTCATCATTTTAGCTATCTGTGAGCCCGTTTCATAACATTTCCTCTTGTTTCCTACATCTGATAAGCTGGCAGAGTCTTGAGAGCCCTGTAAAGTCTAATGAAAATTAAACTTTAGAAAATTAAAAAGGCGATTTCGGAAAGGTTTCAGTTATTTTGCTTTAAAAACCGACCTATTGGATTGAATTAACCCCGATGCGGTCACGCCAATCTTACTAAACTAACCTAATTTGACAGTTAATTGTCTCCTCTCTTTTCGTTTCCACAAGTGAGAAAAGGATGGATATAATTTTAGAAACTTTTAGTTTAGTGAACATGACTGGCCGGATTGATAACCATTAAATAAAAGTTACGTTAAGGCGTTGCTGAGAAATCTGGGCCAAGTTCCCAGATTTCTCAGCAACGCCTTACCGCCCTACCGTACGGAAAAATTAAGAGATTTGGATAAACAAGGGATAAACTGAGAACCTCTGGATCTAAAGGTTCCGAACTACTTACAAGAAATAAAACAGGCTGTTTTTTTAATTGTTCCATTCTGCTATTTACATTTATAAAAAAAAATATTGGATCGACTTTGTTAAAATTTCCCATTGGAGTCAAAACAGAAAAAAATAATAATAATATGGGACAACATCCACACAAAGGTGTTCAGGTCCCAAACTAGGCAAAGCCTGTGCCATGGTAACTTGATCACTGATATACATAAATAAATACATAAATATATACTTATATATATTTTCTTATTCTGTGTGGGGGCGATAAGTCCTGCACTGACGTCCCGCTTGGGGTGTATTGTGCATTTCCCCCCGCCAGCCTAACCCAACCAGCCAAGCTCCTTAAAATAACGGAGCACAGCTCTGGGTCGCTGGGTCACCAGTTCCACTCCTATTGCGTCAGGTGTAGTAGAAATACCCTCATTTGGATGCGTAAGTTTCATCGCGTTTCAGCTCTTCCAGTCTCTGTCTGATGTTTTCCGTGGCCTCACAGTGTAGACGCACGTGTTCCACAGTTTCGTCTGTCTGCATACATCCTCGACATAGAGGACTATCCGTTGATCCGATCTTATGTTGATGGTAGTTCAGGTCGCAGTGGCCGGTGATGATTCCGACCATCAGACGTAGATCTGCTCTTGTTAGCTTAAGTAACTTATATATATAAGAAACACCCAGACACAGGTCAAATATAAAAATATATTTCGCAAATCGGGTTAATTGAATTGAGTCTATCTCCTCGTTTTTAGGAAATTCGGTAACAAGGCTCGCGTACCCTTGTTTGTTGCAAGAAATATAATATTAATGAGATACCTGATCAGACATCTCTGTCTCAACTTGCTCGTATATTTTCTCAATCGTTGCCTCTCTTTCTGCCTCAAACTTCATTTGGAACTGTTGTTCCAAACGCTCCGATCTTGTCACTGTCAAACAATATTTTCAATTATTATCTATACTTTGTATTAGAGAACATGAATAATAATGAAATAATAATATAATCTTTAGGATAACATAATATATTTATTGTGACAAAAACTTAAAGCAAAACGCAATAAAAAGTAATCTTAACTTACCAGTAGATCCATCTTCAAACTTCTCCACATAGAGCCCCGGATAAACACGCACCACTTTAAAGCGAAGCCTGGACACTTTGCCGCCTCCTACCCTGGCGGCTCCGAGCCGCGTCAACATGGTGAAGGGGCGAAGCCCTAGCTTCTCGCTCCATTTGGCGGGTCGAGTGCTGTTGCCAAATATAGAGAGGCGGACTGACGAGGTGTCCTGTAAAAAACGTTTATTAATTATTAATGTATTGAATCAATACTTACTAATAAGATTACATTTTATTATATAATTGTTTACTTGTGTTAACACTAGTAAACAACCGATTTCAGTTCGATAGGCAACATTTTTCAGTCATATTAATACAGGGTTATCAGTTAAGGGTGTACTAAGCCGAAAGTGGGTCACAATACTTATTCTAAGGAACAACTTTCACTATGGGACTAGCTCTTAATTTGGAAAAATAAATCCGCTGTTCCATACAAAATGATTTATGGTCATCGACATAATGTATGAAAGAGATTTTTTTTCTTGCGTTCAGTGTTGGTCTCAGAGTGAAAATTGTTGGAACGAAGTTCTTTTATCGCGCGTTGCGAAAGAAAACATTAAGACCAACAGTTGTAACACTTTTGCTATAGTTGTGCGGCGTGCGGCGTGCGCGTGTTTCTCTGTCTGTCTCTTTCTCTCTCTCTCATAGAATAGCTGCTCGCTCAACTTGGTTCATTATTGTTTATACTTTAGACGTAAGAATAATATGATTTTTATTGTATCGCCACTTAAATTTATTATTTATTGTTATTTTATGTTGTTTATGTTTATTATTATTTTATGTTCAATCTTTGTATATAACGTGTTTATTATGTAATTACTTATTAACAACAGGAGGACCTAGCACTTAGACAAACCTCGCAGAGGTTTTTTAGTGTTAAGATACTGAATGTTTTGTAAGAAATATAAATAAATAAATAAGAAAGCGAGCAAGTTATTTCTGTTTCGTCTTTCTATTTCAATATAATAATACCATTCAAAAAATAAATTTTATTACGATTCCTTCACTAATTAATCGAAAGGAACTTTGTTCCATCCGGGTGTCCCTTGACACCTCTCAAGTTTTTTTTTTATTTATTGTTCCTTGGGATGAGTATAGTGTATTTGCCTTTCGGCTTAGTACACCTAACCTATAATCCTGTACATAATCCAAACTACTTTTAACAATCTTCATTTAGTAAAAAATAAAAATAACAGGCCAAGTGACACTAGATGTAAGGTTTTTAGGATGATATTTGATGTTTGTGTGTCTGCAATAAAGAGTTTATTCATTCATACAAGTGCCAGTAGCACTTGCGCAGGAAAGGTTCCGTACCACACTATCTAAACAACACTAATTCAAGTTTCTATCTATTGTCTTTATTAATATCGAGATAAAAACGGCAATAAATGACTTTACTTGTATTTATCTAAATATTCTAATATATATAATGTAAATATTTATTTTATTATAGTTTCAACGGAAATACATGATCTGTAAACATTTCAACTTTCCAGCTATCACGGTTCATGAGATACAGCCTGGTGACAGACGGACAGACGAACAGCTAACATTTAGTTCCCGTTTTACCCTTTGGGTACGGAACCTAATGACACATGAGAAATAATGCATTTAATACAAAAAAAAAATAATTAAAATCAGTCGACATCTTTGACACAGATTACAGTGTAATTACAAAAACCTGCCATATATTAATTTTTTGAAGTATGTAACAATGTATTAATATTTATCTGAACATTATCGTATATTTTGTAGTTTGTTACTATCATACCTCCCAAGGTGCAATTCCCTGTTCACAGCCCACTAACTCTGCTCCGCAAGCTACGATCTTACTGCCAACGACAATCTTTCCATCGTAGACTAGTTTGGAAAGCATTTTGTCTACGGTCGCCTTTATGAAGTACCAACCGTCGGTCAGCAACAACTCTATGTTGTTTAGGTTGGTAGCACTGTTAAATACAAAGAATTAAAACTTTAACGGTCTTATTAATAAACGCGTTTTAACTTTAAACGTCTTTGATCTTGTTTTGACACGTGACGTTGTCCGTCGGACAACATAAGTGACATTCGATTTGATTTGTAACCCAAATTATTTGACTGATTTTATTAAAATGTTGTTTTGACACGTGACGTTGTCCATCGGACAACATAAGTGACATTCGATTTGATTTGTAACCCAAATTATTTGACTGATTTTATTAAAATGTTGTTTTGACACGTGACGTTGTCCATCGGACAACATAAGTGACATTCGATTTGATTTGTAACCCAAATTATTTGACTGATTTTATTAAAATGTTGTTTTGACACGTGACGTTGTCCGTCGGACAACATAAGTGACATTCGATTTGATTTGTAACCCAAATTATTTGACTGATTTTATTAAAATGTACATGTACAGGTAGATGTGTCTTGAAAGTGTGAGGTTTCTTATGAAGTCTGACAAAACAACTAAGAAATAATACTGTGTCCAAATTTTTTTTTAAACACTTACACAAGGTCTTCAGTTTCCAAACTAGGCAAAGCCTGTGCTATGGTAACCTGGTGACTGATATACGTAATAAACGTATATCAGTCACCAGGTTACTGTATCTTTGTCATGTAGTAAGAAATCTTACCTAGCAACACTAACGCCATCTACGTAAATCCCGGCGACGCACAAAACCATAGTTTTCGTTGAGACATCATCTTTTTCTAATATCTTCCTCAAGACCGACCTTTCTGCATTATACAATTCTTTGTCATATCTATATTTTATCTGATCTATGACATTCTTTACTGAGCAAACTTTGCCTAAAGTACTCGGAAACCTAATTTCGTACGATATTAGTTTCCAAAGAATTAACTTGAGGTGTATATTTAGCCACCCATCTGGTATAAGCTTTTTGTCTGTTGCTTCTGTAAAAATTTGCTTTATATCTTCTATAACCATTTTACCTTCTTTCAAATCGTTTCTGCTGGCATCAAATTCGAATTTGAGTATGTTTTCTAAATTGAATTTCAAAATGTAAGGATCTATATTTCGGTCAATAGCTTTGCCTTTTTCTAACCTTGCTAAGTCTTCTAAATTATATTCTTTATTTGTTTTATAACTTTCATTAAATTTTATAATGTTAGCTGGTTTTGTGATTTCTATGTTTTTGTTGATTTGGTTTTTGACAGCTTTTGGTTTGATTTTGTATGGTGTTTCGAATTTCTTCCGTTTTTTAGCTTTGGGACAAACCAGAATAGGGCTGGCTGATCTTTTATTTGGTCTCGATGGGCTTCTAAAGTCTTCTGTACATAGATTCTCGTTAAAATTTCTTATTACTTGAGTATCTAACATTCCTTCTATACTAGAAACTTGTTTGTTATCATAAAAATCATTAGGATCTTTGGTTATCATATCTTTTGTCTCCGGATTTTTCAAAACAATATCATCGCCAAATACTTTTTTTGATTTCTTTGATGCTTCAGAAGACATTATGATGTCTCTATTACTGCTAGTTTTAAATCCAATAAAAACTTTTGATTTAGTTTTGTCATCAGTAAGAGCAGTAGCAGTATTGTCTATTTTTGATATATCAAAATCTTTTTCTATGTCGGAAAACAGTCTTCTGCTTTGAACTAGAGCTTGTTCTGATACGGTGACTTTATTTTTATTAGCAGTTTCAAATCCTTTAAAAGCATATACAGATCCTTTTTTGGCAAAATCATCAATGTCACTAAAAAGACTTTTTGTCTGTGCCATAGCTTTTTCACTGATGTCTACTTGCTTTTTATTGGCAGTTTGAAAACCTTTGAATTTTGTGCCACTCAGTTTTACTTTTAGAGAATGATCTTCTTCTATAGGTAATTCAATATCCTTAAATACGCTTTTACACTTCGCTAAGGCATTATTGGATATATTAACTTTTTGGTTATTTGCAGTTTTAAATCCTGCGAAAGAACTTTTGGATTTTTCTTGATTATTATTCAGAAGTTTACTACTAGCAATCAAAGCGTATGAACCAAAATATACCGGATTTTTATTGTCTGTTTGAAAACCTTTAAAACCTGCTTTTGCTTCACTTGAAATCCTTAGAGTACCGTCATCGACGTCATCAATATCTTGCATAATCTTTTCACTTTTAGCCATAGCTTTAGCTGACAATGAGACTGGTTTTATGCTAGCTTTTTGAAAACCTTCAAATTCTCTTTGTTTTTGGTTTGGACTATCGACTGAAATATTATTTCCTGTAGCTTGAAATATTTTTTTACTTTCTTCTATTGCTTTAACTGATACGGAGACAGAATTATTACTAGCTGTCTGAAATCCTTTCAATTTAATTTCTGATTGTTTTGGAATTGTTTCTGGTACCTGATCAACTTTCTCAATATCTTGAAATATTTTTTTACTTCTAGCTATTGCTTCTGCTGATATTGATACTGGTTTTTTACTTGCTGTCTGAAAGCCTTTAAATTCTATTCCTATTTTTTTTGGACTTTTTTCTGCTGTCTTTTCGACTTTATCAATATCTTGAAATATTCTTTTGCTTCTAGCTATAGCTTCTACTGATATTGAGACAGGTTTTTTACTTGCTGTTTGAAAACCTCTAAATCCTACATCATCCTCTTTTGAACTACTTAAATGTATACCACTTTCGATGTGGTCAATATCTTGGAATATCTTTTTACTTCTTGCTATAGCTTCAGTAGATATTAAAACCGGTTTTTTACTTGCTGTTTGAAAACCTCTGAATTCTATTTCATCTTCTTTTGTAAACTTTTTTGCCATATTAAATATTTTATCAATGTCTTGAGACATATTCTTACTTTTTAAAGTTTCTTCTGCACATATTGAAACAGGATATTTTCCACTATTATTTTCTTTTTTTCGACTAAAACAATCATTGCTTTTGATATCAGATAAGTCTAGATCGGAAATCACTTGTCTACTTTGTTCTAATGCTTCTTTAGAAATATCTACTAAATTATTATTTGCTGTACTTAGACCCATAAAGTCGATTCGTCTGCTTTTAACTATAAGTTCATTGTCAATTTGTTCAATACTAATTTCAGCATCACACAACAATTTTTTGCATATTTCAATTGCTTGGTCAGAAGCTTTGTTTATTTCTTCGCTAGAAATTTCAAATCCTCTAAAAATAGGTTCTATTTCATCAAAATCACACTGCACAAACATTTCTTCATCAACTTCGTTCAATACTTTCTTAGATTCAAATGAGACGCCTTTTGAATCTTTGTTGTCACTATAACTATTGATACTTTTAGGAATTGCAGTAACATTTATTAAAGAATCAAGCTTTCCTTTATCCATATCAATATCTTTGAAAATATATTTAGTCTTAGAAAGAGCTTTATCTGATATATCGATATTTTTTCTGCTGGCAGTTTTAAAACCAACAAACGCAGCTTTACTGACAGATGATGATCGATTGTTTGTTACGGTCTTAGAATCAGTTTCTAAATTATATGTTTGTGTTTCAATATCCAAATTACTTTTATTTTTTGACTGCTCTTCGACGGATATTTTAATATCAGTTCTGGGAGCAGCATTGTTAATGTAATTTATATATGATGATTTACTTTTACATGGCTGTTCAAGGTTTGAAACAACTTTTAAGTCAGGTTCTTGTTTGTCAACATCTTTGAAAATATGTTTAGTTTTGGTTAAAGCTTTATTTGATATCTTAATATCTTTATTGTTAGCCGTTTTGAAACCAACAAACAATTTACTTGTTGATGGTTGACTAATAATATCTTCAATACTCTTAATTGTATACTTATCTTTTCCAATATCTTGGAAGACTTCTTTAGACTTAAATAACGCTTCATCTGATATTTTTATTTCTTTGTTATTAGCTGTTTGAAATCCCATAAATGTGTCGTTTACGCTTTTATCTTTATCGCTGGTGTATGTAGTTTCTTTTGTATTTATATTTGGTCTTTCTATTTCAACATCAATATTTTTTAAGTCATTGTTTATTACCTTAACATTTTCGATTTTTTTAACACTAGCTGTCTTGGAATGTTGAGGTTCAATTTCTTTCTTGTAATCATCATTGCTTTCAAGTGACATCTCAATATTTTCAAACTCTTGTAGGAGCAGTTCGTCACTTATTTTGTCATCTAATTTAGCCTCGTTAACAGTATTTTTATTTTCTGATTTATCAACCCAATATTTTGTACCAATGCTTTCAAAGTTTTTGCTAAGTTCTTTGAATTCTTCTTGGCACTTCTCTAAAGTTACATTTGATAAATTAAATTTCTTGTGACATGTAGACATAAATGCATCACAAATTGGCTTGTTTTGTGCTAGACAATTAGGTTTATTCGCTCTTTCATTTATAATTGCATCTGGACCCACATTTTTTTTTAATGACTCAACTTTAAAACATGAAAGCGGTTTTGGTTCTTCAACGTTGCTATTTAAGGAATTTGTACTTAAATTTTTACGGTTTTCTATGTTTGTTTTTATTTTATCACATTTTTGTACTAATTCAGTTAAACTAAACTCTTCAATAGCTTTATCATCATCGCCAAAAATACTTTGAGCTTTATTAAATGACTTTGTGCAAATTTGTATAGATTTATTACTCGCTGTTTGAAAACCTACATACATATTTTTTCCTAAAACATACGGTTTTTCATATGATATTTCTAAACGGCAAGTTAATGGAAGGTCTTGGAACTCTTTATGGCCGAGATCTTTCTTTTTGAGAGTTAATTCATCTTCTTCATCAAATACGTCTTCATCTTCAGAAAGAAATTCATTATTCTTGTTTCCAATATCATCACCAGTATAAGCAAAATTTTCTTCATTGTCAGAATCATCATTTCCTTCATGAGTATTTTTTTTCTCTTCTTGAGTAAAATCTTCTTCATCACTACTAAATAGAATCTCATCTTTCAATACATCACGTTTTTCAGTTGCATCTTCAAGTCCTATTACATTATCTATATTTTTAATCTCTAGATCTTCGGAATTAATTTGAAGTTCCTCACTTTTGAAGTCAAATACAGGACTGTCTCTTTCGAACAAAATTTTTGTTTCATCGTCTAGACATAATTCTTTGCCTATAATTTGAGAATTAATCAAATGTTTAGCAGTTTCAAATCCAGTTTGTTCAATTAGAGATAATGCATCATTTTGGAACTTTTCAAATGTTTCTAATGGCACAACTAAAGGTGGAAATGTTTTTGGTTTTTTATTTAAATATTTTAATTCCAACACTGGACTTTGAGATCTTTGTGAACATTGCCCTGTGTCTAGAGTAAGTGTATCTGCTGCAGCAGTTTTGTACATTTCACAATTAATCGCAGCTATAGTAATATTTCTTGCATTACCAACATGTGATTCAGGTAAATCATTCTCTGTTTTCATGTTTATTTTCATTTGGTTTTCAACTATGGCATTAATATCTTTTAAAGCCTGACTATTATTTTTAGAAATATTTAAAGAGCTTTCTTTTGAATCTTGAGCAGTTTTATTCAGTACATTTGAAATACTTAATATTTCAGGCCTACTTTCATTTTCTTTACAAATTTTTGTATTGTCAGTGTTGGTGTCATCATTATGAATAAATGTGGTATCAAATTCCTGAGTCATCCCAGTATTTATATTAACAGCTTCAGCTCCATCTATTATGTTGATTATTTGAGTATCTAAAACACATTGTGTATCACAATTTTGTGGATTATTTTTTTGGACCTGAAAAAAAACACAGTAAGTTGTACCGTCAAGACCACTGAGATATACAGTGAATCATTGTGCTGTCACTTATCATGAAACAAAAAGTAACAGTAATATTGAAATGCAGCCCTTTAACTCATCTGTTCATATATAATTATCAAGTACCTAATCATTAGTTGCTTGCAGAATCTATACCTAAGATGAGTAAGATGATTGATAATGATGAACAAAATTATAAGAAGTTTTACTATTCATGTCAAGACATACCTCTTGCATACAAGGTGCATAGACTGGCAGTTTATTTACAGGTAAAAAGTTAGATTCACTTGGTTTATTCACATCTTTTGAGTCGCATCTTTTCCTACTAACACAGTCTGCTTTCTGTATGGCTTTTACTTGAGAATTTACAGTTTTTATAATATCATGGGCGTTGTATGTCTCCGCACTTGATTTCAAAACACTGTTATAAAGACCTGAGGGCTTTTTTAAGCTTTGTTTCTGTAAAAGCTGCTCAAAGTTACTAGTGTTGATTCCTGAGTAGTCCATCGCAAGGTAGCGCTTGTGAAACAAACTTCAGTGTTCCAGCTGTAATGGTAGTGTTTTAAGTGGAGTACACTGCATCTATTAGGTATAAAGAATCGCGCTTTTCTTGAAAGACCAGAAACAGAATACAAATTACAAACAAGGAACACTATTGACTTCACAACTTCTCAAAATATTTTGATAGTTTTGCTTGACATTGAAATAAGAATTGACGTATGAGATAACTTCTAACGAATTTGACAGTCTATTCATAGAGTTGTGAACAGACAAGTCGAATCAACTGCTATTGCCGCAATGTATCTGCTTAACATAATTATCATGACAGAATAACCGCAATATGATGGCAATAGTGACTACTATAACAGTAATGGTTTTTATTTCTTACTTAATCAGCTAGTAAATTATTATCGCACATTTTTCACATTCATCAAAAATATCTCAAAGATTATGTGTGATGCAGAGACTATAACTGTCTCAGACATGTTGTCCACCTATACTAATAGCACCTAATCACAGCTCTAAATAATGTAACTTGACGCAACTACAATGCTTGCTTACGCAATGAGAAATTACGATATTTAAAAATATTGGAAATATTGACGTTTAAATCAGTTCAACCGTCTGCGAGAAATGAGGTATGGTTTTTTTTATCTTACAGTTTATTTAAAACATTATATGTTCTAAACAAATGAAAAATTACACAATGTTAAACAATGTCCAACACACACAGATCAACTGATTTTTAACTCCTAAGAAAATGGATTTTCTAAACAAACTTTGCTTTAAAACCTTAATTTTTAAAACAAAACAAAACAAACAATACAAAATTATAGGCTCTGTGAAACTCTTGGTACGTGATTGCAATTCCTTTTTCTATTATACTAGGTTTAGTAGTTCCTAATGCCGTCATCGAAAGCCGCAGCAGTAATAGTTACTATTACAACTACGTCCTTTTCGCCGACACGTTCTGAAATTACTCTGTAATAAATACCTCTGTGATAGTAAAATCCTACTTGACGTTAACACAGTAAAAATATTTATTCGTTCAAAAACTGGTAGAAGATTAAAATGCTCGACAGACCATAATGTATAAGAAAATATGTGTGAGAAAGAAAACCCAAATCTGATTTTTAAAAGACAAATATACATAATAAATAAGTATGGTTTATATTTTAAATATGTTTTCATCAGAAATCAAATAATAAACTAAATATTATAATAGAGGTTAAAATGCAGTAAGCTTTTTATTCGTATGTACTCTGTGGTAATATACAATAAAGTAACACTAACACAACACGATTTCAGAACGAAAAAAAGCTATCTGCGAGGGCAGAAGTTAACAAGTTATTTCGATATTTCTGGAAAAGCACAGTAAATTCAATATATACTAACGCAGTAGCACGTAAATAAAACACCTTAAACAATATGGTAAGTTCAACGACTTATTTCGCGTAAAAGTTCCTTATTTTGTGTGAATAAATGGCGGTAAAGTATGAGGTTATGATTTTTCCAGTCGCACACAATTTTGCTGGTTCAACCTGGCCACAGGCCTGAAACGAGGACTTATTCCGACTACGAAAGCGTAAACGACTGTATGGAGGGTGTTTGCAAGATATATGAGGAGCATTTGAAGAGGCGGAACCCAAATACGCCGACGATCACATACGATATTTCGCAACTGTTTGATTTCGTTGATCAGGTAAGTTCTTGAACTAATTATTATATAATACGTTTTATTCATGCTCTACGGCTGTAGCAATCATGTTCTTCGTTCCTACTTGAGAGAATTTTCTTAATCTTTATAACAAGCTAGTAAAAATACCACTTTCATTTTAGTTCTCTGACTTCGGTATTTCATTGGTGACTATCTCAACTGAATGCCCAGATTAATGATAGAATGAGCCCAGACAGTTAATATTATCCTGTATCTATTAATTATTTCTTTGCTTTGTAAAAGAGATGTTATAACTGTGGTGTTTCAGTTTTTTTTCCAATTATTACTTAATATGCTCTTAATGGAATATGTTAGATTTTTTAATGGTACTGTAATTTAGAGTGATGTAAGATTTGCATGAGATCACTGGCCATGCCCTGTAAAAGAACTGCACTGGTTGCTGCAGCCAGCAGACTTGCAGTTAGGCTCCAAAAAATACATGATAACATCTATCTTTCATGTACATGTAAATAACAAATTATTATTTTATTTAATAACAAGCAAGCAGCTTAAAGTTAATGTGCCTATATCATATTGTATTAAATACATTTATTGTCCATTGCATTACACAAATTGTCATAGGTTTGCAAGAGATAGTTGAGTGTTGTTTAGCCATTTGTCCAGTTGATTTTTATATGAATTTATGGACGATGCAGTGATCACATTTTCAGCAATTTTGTTATTGGTGTTTGGTAAATTAAGTTATATATTAAAAATAAGAAAGTGTGTTTGTTGCTTCTCCTCAGTAATTGAGTGATCAATAAACTTTATAAACAGATATAGTATCAAGTTCAGAGAGTGCAATTGGCTACTTAGAGGAAAAACACACATGATGTGGGTTGTGAGTCAGGCCACGGCAAAAGCTAATTAATTTATAAAGTAATAAAATGGAGTTTTAGCATAGTTTGCTTTATGTGATGTTGCTGGCCGTACACCAGCTAGGTGTTGTCTGGTTGACTGTGGAGTATAATAAATAAATATAGCTTTATTGCACACCAAACAAAATATACAACAAGAAAAATAAATACACACTAGCTGTGCCCCGCGGTTTCACCCGCGTAGTTCCCCATTGGATTGTCGAGATAATGGGGAACTACTTTTTTGAAGTCGGTTAAAAAGTATTCTATAATACGTTTCCTGGGTTCCCGGTGCCCAATCTACCTGTGCACCAAATTTCATCCAAATCAGTTTAGTGGTTTTGGCGAGAAAACGAAACTGACAGACAGACACAGTTACTTTCGCATTTATAATATTAGTTAGGATAGGGAATGGTAGTACATTTGGCGGCCTTATTGCCTAAAGCGATTACCTCCAGGCAACTTTTGGATGGATAGAACTAATATTATACAAAAAAAAGGAGTTGTATTTACACATAAAGAATACTGAATGTGAGACTTGTTCTAATGTAGGGTGTTTTTATAACATACTTTACTAGCGCTCCGTGGTGTTACCAGCATATCTCTAATTCGTATGTAACTCAGTGATAATGTTATTTTCCTTCACAAATACCCGATTGCGAAATTAGGAGGCTTATGTTTTTCGAGTGTATGTATGTATATTTCTTTGGTATGCCCTAGAGTCGTATTTTGATGAGAGTGATGTCAATAGATTTGTGTTAGTCGTGAGAGTGACATTGGGTACATCAAAATAAAAAAAAAGAAATTAAGGATTATACACAGGTTTAAAGAATTAGCAGTAGGGTTTTTTCCAAACTCGTTTGTATCTGAAAAGGCTTTTTTGTCATTAGTGACTTTACCTGAGTCATTTGGGTGGTGAACAAGTCTTGTGCGATAGATTTTAGCTCTTTATTATTTACTGATGTAATAATGGTACAGTTGTTTCAACATATTTACCCTCTTAATACCCTTGACTAGGACATGCATAATTTTGATGCTGTATTTAAATAAAATTACTAAATATGTAGTGTGAAATTTAAAGACTTCGTAATATCTAGTTTATTTATTGTAGATATGTCATTACAGTGACAAGTTAGTGCTAGTCTGTAAACTCCTTGCCTCACAAACAAAAGGGTGCGAGTTCAATTCCAGGTACAGGCATGCATCTCTATGTTTTTTACTCATGTGCATATTATAATTAATTAACACATGCTTAAAAGGTAAAGTTAAACATAGTGAAGAAACCTGCTTGTCAGAGAAGGTTAAGTGAAGTCCCCAACTCGTAATTTGAATAGCGCGGTGGACTGTGGAATACACTCCATTCTTTGGGTAACTGAATGAATGAAATATTTTCAGTACAAACAAAAATCAACAGTTACATGGACAAAATATTTTAAAATAGTTGAGTATGCCATAAGTGATTACAGAAAAAAGACAAAACAACTTAATAAGAATTCTAATGACGTCAATTAGTAGTTAATAAATATTCTTTTAAACAATAGAACTTCTTTTCCAGTAACCACTCTTTTAGCTTATTCCGGTATTTATAATAGGCTAGGATTTCTCAAAGCTGTGGGTAATTTATTATGCACCGTGATGCACATGGAATAGCAGTCTGTGAAACTAGGTACAATACAAGTGCAGATCTTAAATAACATAGTAGTTTGCTAGCATTTGTACCCTACTTGTTTACAGAAACATAAATAATGTATAGTAATAATAAGCAATTTTGTGCAATGCATTGGACTGTTAATGAATTCAACACAATATGATATAGGCTTGAAGCTGCTCCCCTGTTATTAAATAAATAAATAATTAATGTGACACCCACAATTTATGTGTAAGATATCAATAGAGCCATATACGCTATCTGACCAGTTAGTGGATAGAATGCTTGCTTCGAAATCCACTGATCCTGCGTTTGATTCTCGGTCAGGACAGATGTTAGAACAAAAAGTTAGAATATCTGTCTTCAAGGCTGGGTGTTATGCGTGTGTTTGTGAATGTTGCATTATAACAGCACATCGTGCATGGAGTACTGCTAGCATCTCTGGGACGGCTCGGCTAAAAGCTTGAAGCATTGGAGTCTATCGAAAGGAAAGCTAAAAGACTTATAGGCAATGGTGCTCTGGTCAAAGTTAATCTCCAAAGCCTTGAGCACCGTCGGATAGTGATTCGCCTATCGGTTTTTTACCGGATACATTTCAGGGAGGGTGCCTTAGAAATATACAATTTAATTCCTGCATCCCCTTTCTACAATCGGACGAGTAGAGATACTGCAACACGCCACCGCTATATGGTAGAAATTCCACGGACTCGCCCTAAACGCTTTGCTTCGACTTTTATTGTGCGAACTGCCAGGTTGTGGAATTCACTGCGGAGTACTCTATTTCCCGATAGATATAGTCTCGGTTTTTACAAATCGCGAGTGAATCGGTTTCTTCTAAGCAAGTGTGCCACATCCTAGGCTGCATCGTCGCTTTACATCAGGCGCAGTGAAGCGCAAGTTTATTAGCTATAAAAATAAAATAAAAAATAAACACTATTTATTTCTGCTTTTTCTTACAGCTCGCCGACCTCAGTTGTCTAGTATACCAAAAGTCAACAAACACATACGCTCCGTATAACAAGGATTGGATCAAAGAGAAGATTTACGTACTACTTCGTCAGGCAGCAGGACAGACAGACAGTTAGGAATGCTTTTATATACTACTGACAAACCATTTCTAAACTTACACATATATATATTTATAGACCATACATTCAAACGTACTAAACTAAAATATAAACTAAAAGGAAGCGTCTGCCATAACACACCAATAGAATTTAAAAAATTAACCATCAATGAATTACTACATTTTATGACCCGACAAAAAAAATTGCTTAACTAATTGGTCTACACATATGCCTCGATATTTTTATGATAGTTATATTTGATTAGGATATATTTTTGTATCGTATATGTTAAAATAGCCGCGATAAATTAAGGAAAGGTAAATTTTGATGTCTATCATCAATGGACTTGACTTGACTGGCCGGTTGGCGCAGTTAGTAGCAACTGCCTTCTGCGTCGCTGGTCCCGAGTTCGATCCCCGGACAGGTCAAACATTTGTGTCAGAAATACATATATAAGTATGTATATATGTATTTCTAAGTATGTATATCAGTCATCAGGGTACCATAGCACAGGCTTTGCGTAGTTTGGGACTTGAAGACCTTTGTGTGGATGTTGTCCCATATTATTATTATTATTATTATTAATTAAATTTCTTTCTGTTGCATAAAAATGACCTACTTTAAAAATATTGTGACTTATGTGTAGATTATAAATCGATTGTGCGATTCTTGTAGTGTCATTTAATATAGTGAACTCTATTATTATTTTTTAATGGAAATATCCGCGATTTTGCATTCGCTCCTCTACATTAATAGGGGATTGGTTGATTAACACTTGCATTGCTAGTGACGTCATTTACATACAATATCATTAATAAATGTTAATGAATTTCTCTGACGAACGTGAATTATATACATAAAGCCGCAGTAGGATGGCCGTTTATCCCCTAGAAAAGGGAATACAACAAAATTATATGGCCAATTCGAAATGGCATTTGTTTGGAATAAAAAGCCCTATGCTTGGACTGCAGAGGCCATAAACAAAGAATAAAGTTAACATTGTCCAGTTGTTATATTTATCAATAAACAAAGTTTAGAAATGGTTTCTGAAACTAAGAGGTCAGCGTCTTGTACAGACTATTCTCTAATCGTAAGTTTGAGAAACGTTTTTGTTATAATTTAAGTCTATGTAAGTGTTTACCGGTATTTTGATTTGTATGTCTGTTTTGAAACGGGGTTACTTTACTGTGACGAACAATATTGACCATGAGACCAGCTCTTAATTCGAGAAAAATAATCAAAACAGAAAAACGTTTATAATGCAAGTATTAAATTTAAGAAACAGTACAAGGCATTAAGAAATTTGTATCCAGTTGCCAATAAACAATATATATAAAAAAAGAAAGAAACAGTGCATTATATATATTTTTTCTTAATTTTGGGTTGACGCCATAGGAGAAGTTTGACATGATGAGTACAACCTAACTTTTGGTTGGTACAACCCTAGCCAATATCATTGATAAAGTTGCATAATGCTAAAGTACCCGGCAATTTACTTGAACCTAAAGCACTCCTTATAGGCGAATCACCGATCGAGTGTCTTCAAATACCTTGCCCCGCACTTAACTCCGCGCCAATGAGAGACCTTGAAATCCATATGGTCTATATGGTTTGCCGGAAACTATTTTATTTCTGATTCAGATAGCTAGTGTTGACTTACATAATAAAGCCGTAAAATACTTGGGGTGTTTCTAAAACGATTTATAATTGTTGTCTGCAAATTACACATCATCCTTTACAAACAAAATAGGCAACTATAAATTGATATTGATATGTTTGTTTCATTGTCTTAAACGCCATAATTACGCGCCTACCTATTATATTATGTGATTAATATTTCAGTAATTTTCTCTGTTAAGAGACAGAAGTTGATGTATGTGCCTTCTCGCTCGCATTTATTGTAAATTATTTCAAAGATATAAAATCACTGAATAAATATCTATACAAAATCGATACTTTTTATTGTAACTTCAATTTGTAATTGTTTTTATGCATAAAACGCACGTGAACAAACTGTAATATAAATGTTGGACAATGTGTGTAATGTTCTTCTCAATAAAATATCCAGAAGAATCATTATACAGAAATTTAATTAAAGAATTTTAAATTTAAGCAAATTTTTAAATGCGCTAGCGTGAAGGCGCATGCATAAAATTCTATGCCTCAATTAAACAAAATTTTGGTTGGTGACAATCGAGTCTATTTCGTGAGCCTTCGATTATTGACAAGCTCAATGCTGTGTTAGCAATATGTGTAAAAAAGTAATATCGCGTGATTAGCGCTGTGAATGACAACGCGATAGCGACAGCTGCTAACCCAACAGAGCTCTCATTAACCCATAGGCTTACGTGATAGACCCGTTATTAGTCTACCAAATGTCTATCGTCAAATGAAACAAACTAGTGTGTAAGTACTCACGTTTGGTGAAAAATAATTTAAAGGTGATTTAAAATTCATCTGATTACGAATAAAAGATATTATTTAGTTTGCTTCAAGCATTTTTTTTCAATTTCTGTTATTCTAGAGTTAAGTTACAATAAGTACCTTTATGTAAAATAAAGATTTTTCAAACTAATTTAGTGAGACATTTATTTGTGATTTTAAAGCTTTAGTCTCATATAGCTCCGAGGGTTTGCACGCTGAATTGGCTATGTGCTAGCCACATCATCGTTCGTAGAACCGACAACCGGTGGGGAAAACTGGTTCTTGAGTGGCGATCAGGAACCGAGAGACGCAGCTTAGGTAGACCTCCCACTAGGTGGACCGACTACGTAGTAAAAGTCACAAATAACCAGTGGATGCAATTGCCAGCTAGTCGTTCCGAATGATGTTTTAAGCGTTTATTCCTACTTGTTCTGTTGAGTAGTTCTGGTGAGAGAACAAGTGGGATTTATTTTCCCACTTGTTCTGTTACACTGATATTTAATTTTAGACCCATAAAGCAATTGTCGCATGTACAAATAATCATCGAAGAAACAAATCAGCAATAATAGTGATTTTTAAATGTTATTTCATTATCAGAACAAGTGCAACAACTTGCAACTAAGTCCAAAAAGAAATTTATCTTTTGTTCCTTCTATTTTGTTTCTGTGGAGCTATTTTGATCCTACGATACTGTTTTGATTCTGTGATGCTTACTTGTTTATGCGATGATCACTTGTTTTCTACATGCTTATTGTTTCCGCGACACTCGCTTGTTTCTGCGATGCTCAATTGTTTCCTTGATGCTCATTTGTTTACGCGATGTTCATTTGTTTCCTTGGTGATTATTCGTTTTCGCGATGCTTATGTATCCACAATGTTACTCCACAGAACAGGTAGAACGTACGGACAGAACAGATGGAAACAAAGTCGAGTGTAAAGCATAGTCTTACAACTAATAGAACTTGTGGGGGAAAAGACCCACTAGTTCTGTCAACAGAACAAGTGAGAATTAACTGTTTTAAGGGCCTTTCAGCAGTAGACGTCTTCTGGCTTATAATGATTAGTACCACTAAGTTTACAAAAGGTTTCGGTGCCGTATCTACAGCTACAGCTCGTGTACATTTACAAAATGTGCATGTCTATTTTAGATTTGTGCGACCAGCCTCTATGGAGATATTTTCGAAAAAAATATTCGGCTTGAAGAACTTTCCCGCAGCGGCCTGTTTTTAGATCAAAAGGTCGCACAACAAAAGTAAATATGCCACTATTTCGTATACATTGAACAGATCCTTGAAAATATTGGAATGGAAGTGCGTGTTGGGTCTCCGATGATATCAAAGTTTCCGGTTGAAACGATGAAGTTTTGTTTGAACGTGTTAATTTGTGAATCTTCCAAAAAAGTTTCGCTGCGCATACTGTACTGTGACTATTTTCTGAATTATTTTCGGTTAGTAGTTAGATGGGTAAATGAATACTACCATTGTTACTACTGCAGTTGATAGTTGTTAAAATAGCATTAAAAAATTGCCCGTGTGATTTTAAACAAGTAAATCTCAATAAGATAATAGATTCAATTTGAATTGTTTCTGCGATGATCACTTGTTTAAATAAATATATAGGATGATTTTTTGATTGACTACGTATATTTATACCACGCAGTGTTTTTTTTTATAACATGTCTCGTTGGAAATGAGTAACTTTATACATCATATACTTATCACTGTTTATTTTTTTCATTTTTGTTTACAAAACCTGGAAAATATTGTCACCTAAGCGCGAGTACACAAATCTGGATCATGCGAACGCGCTTGCCGTCGCTGTGATCGATATTTTATTTATTGCTGTTATGATAACTACCAAATGAAGTAGTAAGTAATTCATTTACCGTTCTGACCATTGGTACTAACACTGGTAATAAACGCTATTTATTAGAAATTTATTGGTGAGACAAACCTTCATGGACAGATCTTAGCGATGATGTAATCTTTGAGAGATCGAGGTATAATGGCAACTCACCTTATTTAGTCTTAGTAAATACACCCCTAACCATAATTCTTAAAAGCTTAAGGGACGATATGAAACGAAGGTCGTAACAACATGTCGAATAAACTTCCAATTGCGAGTCGAACTCGTCCTCTAAGGATTCCAAGGAGGAGGCGATATCTGTTTTTTTAAGCTATTGCTTAGCTTTTATTGCTGTCTTGGAGCGCGGCGATCAAATCAAGAAATTTCGTAACGAAAATAAGCCTAACACTCGTCTAACGTCGCTTAAATTCGGCAGACTTCGGCACGGTGTTTGTGTGCGTGCGACAAGACGTATGCGTATGCAATAGCTTTACCGCGGCAGCCCCCGAGTGACACACGTATATTTTTAAAATAATAAGCGAAGCTAAGTAAAGAAAAAGTTTTTAGTATTTGTTGTCATAGCGGCTACTGAAAGACATCATCTGTGAAAATTTTAACTGTCAAGCTATCACGGCTCATGAGATACAGCCTTACGGACATACAGCGAAATCTTAGTAATAGGGTCCCGTTTTTACCCTTTGATTACAGAACCCTAAAAACAAACAGCAATAAATCGATTGAATAAAATGATATATTAGTGTCTTTTTATAATTATTTACACTAAAAACCGCTAGAGTTAAATATTTACATAATTTAAAATTTTACATGAAAAGAAATGTAATAACTTAACGACCAACAACAATCAAAAATTATATTTACAACTTTAGACTTTACTACATAAAAACTATAAAAAAAATATCTTATCATACAAACTTTCATACATTTACTTGAAATAGTAAGTAGGTATAGATTGAAATTCTACTTAATGTTAATACTATAATAAATTCAATTATTTTGTAACGTTCGCTATCACATACACAAAACTATTTTTATTTTAAACTTAATAATAATAATAAAAAAAAACATTGAAAAATTAGGCCCAGCATCTCCACCCTCTCGCCCTTTACCATTTTGATCAAATTATAAAATCATGGTATAATTTAAGGATTAAAACACGCCTGACGCAAAAACAAAGGCGTGTTTATGGCGTAGCTTCCAAACAGTGTGACAGTTCATTAATTACTAGCTTAAAAAAATAAACAAATGAACACAGCCGTTGTTAATCCCCGACGCAAAAAACGACGGACGTTATAAGTTTGACGTGTCTGTAAGTGTGTGTGGCATCGTAGCTCCCGAACGGATGAACAGATTTTTTTTTGTTTGAATGGTGTATTAGTCGGAAGTGTTCTTAGATATGTTTGATGTCAATCGGTCCAAGATGGCCGCTGTAACAAAATGTCGAAGAACACATTTCTTCATAACTCTCTCAATATTAATATCAGATGAAAGGGCTTTACTAGTAGAATACTATATACATTATGATATGATAATTTTAAATGCAAGATGGCTACCACAACAAATGTCGGAGGATTTTCAAATTTTTAAATTTTTCTTGTATGTTCGTCAGAGATTTTATGTCTTAATAGTGACAAGACCCCGAATTTGGGCATGCTAAACTAATCTAACTTGACAGTTCTAAAATTGTCACCTCTCATTTTGTTTCCAAAAGTCAGAAAAGGTTGGATATAATCCTAGGAACTGTCAGTTTAGTAAAAGGCGGGATTGGGATCAAAGTGCGAGCGAGAGAGCGACTAAACCAAATACTGGCCTGGCCTTAATACAAAGTAACATTCGAATACTAACAAAATGGAGCTAATTTTAAAAGCTTTGGATGACATTTTCAAACATACGGCCCGGTATGTAGCAAATTTGAAATTTAGAAACATACTTTTAATTTAAAACGTCGTAAATTTTGCCTTTAAAAGAAAATGTCCTTTTTTCATTTTAATTTAGCTATTTTCTTTTTCGGTGATAAACGGCATCTCTTTTCGACTTGACTCGAGAGAAAGAGACGTTATGCTTTCACGATGTTAAGACCTATCATCACTTGTCTCGTTCTAACTTGTGCTCTGTGGGAATGTAGAGTGAGTGGGAAGATTTAATTTCTGTATCACTTTCTTGTTGGTTGATTTTCTTCTCTTTGGGGTGCAGCCTGTACGTGTGGTTCCTGAGATCTTTCTGTTTCATAAATCTGAAAATATAATAAGTAATATTATTTAAAAAAGACATCCGGCTAAAAAATTAACTACTGGGCGATTTTGGATCTAAATAAAAAATCAGCCGTACGCTACGGAACAAAAAATCGGTCGCTGCCTCTTTTATTTCCATAGACATTTTATAACTATTTCCTTCATACTATAGTGTGACTGAGATGGCATATAACTAATATCTATTAATATTTTTCTGTCTATGCATAGATGTAACAGCTTCAATTAGTTCACACCTACATAACTAGATGGCGTTGTTGTTAATAACTCTTACCGTGTTCCGCAAACTTGACACGGAAAAGGCAGCTGACGTAAGTCGGAGTGTACACGTAGCTCGTGTCGGTCGCGGATGGATGCGCTTGAGAAGCATTTTTGGCAAACTGGACACGGGAATGGCTTTGCTCCGCTGTGGGACTGGAAATAGATTAATATTAAATAATTGATGTAAGTAATCAAATCATAAGTCAGTAAGCAATCAAATCATAATTTGATAGTTTCGTCCTTAGCTCGAACTTTTCTAACTTTTATTGTCAAACTACAATTTAAAAATATTTAAGAAACTTGAGAGGTGTCATGGGACACCGGGATGGAACGAAGTTTCTTTTGATTATTTTTTTCAGTTATTATTAAATATATTATATTGAAATAGGAAGACGAAACGAAAATAACTGGCTTGCTTTCTATGAGATAAAAAGTGATAGTGAGTGAGAGAGAGAGAGAGAGAGAGAGAGAGAAACTCGCGCACGGCTTACAACTATAACAAAGTGTCGTTACAACTTTTGGTCTTAATTTTTTCCGTCTAGATCCCTTTGTCAACGCGCGATAAGGAACTTCGTTCGAATAATACGCCGATGCAACTTTATCAGTTATTATCGATTTAAAAACGAAAGTTCTTACCAGCTAATTATAAAATAAACATGGCATCACTTTGGAGAATTATTCTTTCGAACAAAAAATATAATTTTGATATCAGTCCAGCCGCCTTCAAGAAACCAGGTAAGTAGCGAAAGACACCCATAAATAAGTAGGTTACCTTAATATTATACTAAAATACGCTTATCTATATCTTTTTTGACTATTGTATTGTCATTGGGACTGCGAAAGAAGGAGGGTTATGTTTAAATGTAGCTCCAAAAACTTTACAACCATGTATCTTAACAAGAGAAATCGCGGGATGCAGCTAGTATAGCCTATGACCATCTGCAGGTGAAGACGAATCTATTGACACCACTCACATAATAATACGGCAAGCCGTTTAGGCTCTAGCGCGTGACAAACAAATATACATACATACTTTTTTTAAGGCCTGTATTACAGCATACCGCGTAAATACGTAGTTTTCCACGTTCAAATTGTATACTTTGCCATAGTTTTTTTTTAATTTGTAATATGAGTTATTACATTAAATTATAAATATTATATTATAAAAGTAGTTTTCTTTCGTCTGGCCAGATTTAAGAAAGCTGTAGTGAACGACACCGGCACTAGTCCACCAAACGCTCACAAGAACTTTTTTTGAGTCAATTTTCGCTTGGGGCAGGGTTTGGCTGGTTCGCCAAGATTCAGCCATTGCGATGAGCGTTTCCAATTATCGTACAGGATCCACTTTTCATCACAGGTAATGATCCGATTTAAAATCCCTTCATTATTGTGCCGGTTGAGTAATGTAACGCAGCAGTTGACGCGCGTTTGTCGGTTTGCTGCACTCAATTCATGAGGTACCCACCTTTCAAGCTTTTTCACCTTTCCAATTTGCTTCAAGTGGATTAAAACAGTTTTATCACTAACACCGCAGCCTGCAGCTAACTCGGACGTGGTTTGCGATGGATCTGCTTCCACAATAGCTTTCAATTCTTCATTAGCAACTTTAGTCTCCGGCCGTCCACGGGGCTTGTTCTGCAGGTCGAAATTTCCAGAACGAAAACGTTGGAACCAAAAACGCACTGTGTTTTCTTTTGCGACCGCCGCCATACACATCATTAATCCTTCGAGCCGTTTCTGCAGCAATGGTGCCACGGTGGAACTCGTACTCGTAAATAACGCGATATTTCAAGTTTTCCATTTTGTAAACTGCGTGACGCAAAGAAAAAACTAAACGAGGACAAAACAAATGAATTACGGTTTTCGAAATACAAATGTATGTATAAATAGCTGTATAAATTTAAAATTGGAATCCCTAACCAAAGAAGAGATATTTGAGATCAAAGTGGCCAGTACGACAAAACGCCAATTTCATATGTAAGGACCTAATATTTAAATGCTGTATCTATTTTTTATTTATATTTTTAAAAGTACTATATATTACACTGCGCTAGCAACGTGCGCTCAGTTGCGCTTGAGCGCTCGTCGAGGACAAATCTGCTTTTTTGTAACCAATCCTATCGGATATGTCGCTGGCCTTGGTAGCGCTTTGATTGTGTGCGTGCTAGAACAACATACATTTGTATGGACCGTATTTGATATTTTGTTTGAATTCTTTATTTTTCATGTTTTAATTCATCATCATCAATTTGCTTGTTACATTTTAACCGACTTGATAAAAGAGGAGGTTACACAATTCGATTGTTTTTCCTATATCAGAAGATGCCTGGATGGATTTAATGATTCTTTTTACAACTCAGGTGCAACTCAAGTGTAACTCAATTTAATTCATTTTGCAATTCAAATGTAGCTCAAGTTCAACTCAGGAACAACTCAGGTTCAACTCAAATGCTGCTCAAGTTCAACTCAGGAACAACTCAGGTTCAACTCAAATGCTGCTCAAGTTCAACTCAGGAACAACTCAGGTGCAACTCAAATGCTGCTCAAGTTCAACTCAGGAACAACTCGGAGACAGCTTAGGAAAAACTCAAAAACAACACAGAGACAACTTAAGGAAAACTCAGGAACAACTCAGGGCAACTCAAGTGCAGCTCAAGTGCAACTCAGGGACAACCCAGGTGCAACTTGCAACTCAGGTGCACCTCGAATGCAGCTAAGTACAACTCAAATGCAACTCATGTACAACTCAAATGCAGCTCAAGTGATCCTCAAATGCAGCACAAGTACAACTCAGGTGCAACTCAAATGCAGCTCAAGTGCAAATCAGGTCAATAAAATATAGTTATACTATGGATCAAGATCGTTTTAGTAGTCACGCCCGCAGCTCTCTGGTGCGGGCGAGTGGGAAGCTCTGAATAAAAATTTCGGTTGCGTAGTTTGCCGACTTTCTCAGAGCGTAAAATTCCTAAACTTGCGCAGCGCCCAAACGTTACAGGGCTCTTAAGTCTATTCGTGAAGAATACTTGTGTATTCAATACAACTTACAACTTTAACATGCCGCTTGAGACTAGAGTTGGTGACGAAGCAAGACATGCAGATGTCGCACTGGAACGGCTTGTCGTTCCTGTGCGTCCTCTCGTGTACCTGCGACAGACACAACATATTTAAGTATGCAAAGTGTAACAGAAAGGTGTGAAACATTCAATACTATTTAAAACACCTAAATTTTTATTAAATAACTAATCTATAATTGTTCGTAGATACCTATAACTTATATATATTTAATGAATCAATAATGCACATATAAAATATAATATACTAGTTAAAGTCACAAATTATTTTGACCAATATAAGGTCACGTTAACATTAAAGAGTCCCCATGCCCAAACGCAGCCCAAAAGCATCAGGCTAGCAGCGTTCCCCCTCAACACCTAAATAGTAATTTTATTTATATAACTAACGCGTGGTTGATTCATATTGTTTAAGAAGACGGGTTTTCACGCGTTCCTGATTGTTGGAAAGGTTCAACTATAGTTTCGTTCACATTCGGTGAACTTCATCAGGGATGAAATGAGCCGTTTATCTGTCGAAGAAATGAACGGCTCATTTCAGTGAACGAAACTATAGTTGGACCTTTACAAACATCAGGTACGCGTGAAAACCCGTTTTCTTAAACAATACCTTAATAGAACCGAATACGTTGACGCTTAAAATTATACTACACAAGTTTCCAACCTAAAGCTACTTAAACGTAGCATGCAAGATATTTTTCCGCCTATGATTGGATAAAACGCATCACACCTTCTTATTTTTTCGCTCGCTTCGCTCTCACCACACCTTTTAAATAAAGTCTCAACGCCTTTATTGTATTAAAGAGTATAGGATTAATGTATTTTTAGTCTTAAATCTATATTTCTACACTTATATTATAAAGAGGATAGATTTTTGTTTTGTGTATGAAATGAATAAACTTAAAAACTAATATCCCAATTACAAAAAATATTTTTGGATTAAAAAATAACATTATCATTCAGTAACAGAATATATTTATTACAAAATATGTCCACCTGTGCGAAGTACGTGCCGCTAGTATGCCAATATTTATCTATAAGCAAGTTGTAGGCCTCTAAAAAGCCCTCCCCGCAGGGGTAGCGATGCTCTCGATCGCGAGCCGCTCGCGCGTGCCTTGCCGAATATCTACTACTGCTTCTAGCTTAAATTCGCATACGATAAGACTAGTAGACTGAAACGTCGCCTGCAAAATATCTTTCTTACAACGCTTCACACAATCCGAATGTTTTCGCTCGCTTCGCTCTCACCACACCTTTTAGATGAAGTCTCATTGATGCCTTTATATTAGTATACTAGCTGTGCCCAGCGGAAATCTGACTATACCACGGGATTACTTCATTTTTCCGGGACCAAAAGTACCCTGTGTTAATCCAGAACATAAGCTATCCTGGAGATAAATTAATCCGTTGAATTGTTTGAGCGCGAAGGAGGAACAAACAAACACACACACACATACAAAGTTTCGCCTTTATAATATCAGGAAGATATATAACAGAATTCTTGTCTTTTATTTATTAATAGTCTTAAATATGCCAATATATATACGTACATGCAAGTTGTAGGCCTCCGAGAAGCCCTTCCCACAGTATGAGCAGCGATGTGCACGACCGCGCGCCGCTCGCACGTGCGTCACACTGTGTACGCGCACGAGAGCGAGCGAACCGAACAACTTGCCGCAAACGTTACAGCTGTGGGTCTTCTCCTAGTGACAAGAAAAATAATCGTCTATATACTAAATATAAGTTAATTTAAAGTAATAGTGACACTTCGGATTGACGTTACACCGGTCACGTCTCGACGATTACCTGGTACACGGCACAGAATGTGTCACTCAAATGATTAGGTAAGCAATTAAAATATAAAAATGTTGTAAATACAACGTATGTACTCGTAGGTACAACGTATGTACTCGTAGGTACAACGTATGTATTCGTAGGTACAACGTATGTACTCGTAGGTACAACGTATGTACTCGTAGGTACAACTTATTGTACAATTAACCAAATAATTTACTCGAATGATATAAAATTACTAAAATTTACTTTTTATAAATTCCTCATAACTATAAAACGATTGCTCGACAAGCCAGCGCTTGAGTCGTGACTTGAAGGTGCTCAAGTTAGGAGCCATTATGATAGTTTCGGGCAGTTTGTTGTATACAGTCGGGCCGGGCGCGTGTGTGCGTGTGTGCACTTGCAGGAGCGTGGTAGGCGGCGGGGAGCTGCTGCGAGCTTGCCCGCGCGCCGCGTAACGTGCCCAGCTGTGAGTCTCCTAGGTGCGAGCGGGCGGACACCGCAACTTGCTAAATTACCAGACTAGGCAACGTCAGCTTCTTGAAGTGTGGTCTAGCGGAATCGTCTTAGTTCTAGTCATTTGCCGCTATACTATACCCAAGGTCACTAATTCAAGTCATTTGCCGAAGTGGTCTATTTGATGAACCTCTTGTCTCTCAAGGTTATCGTTAACTCATATGAATTATTTAATTACGTGCATAATGAAATTATTAATTAATTTTTTTGCATAGATAGATAATATAGATGAACGCTTTATTGTAGACACACAAATTTTAATGTACAAACAAGTGGCGGCTTTATCGCTAAAAGCAATTTCTTCCATACAATAATTACATATTATTTCTTACATAGAAGCTGGAAACCAAAATTATCTTAGTACCATTGAGGTATCTTTGAAAGAAATTATCAGCGCCACCTATTAGTCAATTTCGCGCAACTTTCGTTCAAAAACGCTTAATTCTCCCACTCACCAGATGCGTGTCGATGTGCTTGGTGAGTGAGTGTCTATACTTGAATCTCTTGTCGCAGTGTGGGCACTGGTAGCCGCCGCCGCCGGTGACCGCGTGCGACTTCATATGTTCGCGGAGTGACTTCAAGTTGGGTAGAGGTATGTAACAAACTTTACATTCGGTACCGCCTGTTGGGTGCGCTCTGGAATAATAACAACGACAACAACATATAACCTCCTTCTGTTTTATAACTTTTTTATAAAAAAAAAAACTAGACACTGGCAGAAGAATTTTTAAGTAGGTAATATACAAAGAGCGTTGGACTCCTTGTAAAATAAACTTTTTCTTTTACCCGTAATAAAGGACACGTGTCATGTCAAACATCCGTCACTTGAGCTGTCAACTGCGGAATATGACTGAAGAGAGAATTAATATTATGTAAAAAAATAGGTATTAACAAATTAACTTTTTTTCATTGAATAATCTGATATTTTAAACTCTCTCTTTAAATATTTGTGTACAAAATATGAAGTCGATCTGATGCTCAGTTATTGAGGAGAAGACGAACAATCAAACCAACAAACACACTTTCGCATTTATAATAAGTGTGGAGATGGGTGTCTTCCTACAATCGGGTGAAAGCTATAAATAGCAAGTATAATTTTAATGGTTCTAATACATACAATACAGGGTTATCGGTTAGAGGTGTACTAAGCCGAAAGGAAGTCGCTTAACTCATCCTAAGTTGACATCGAGAAAAAAAAACATATGTTTCATACAAAAAATTATGCAATACGACATAATGTATGTATGAAACAGGTGATTTTTTATCTCGAATTCAGAGTTGGTCTCATAATGAAGGTTGTTCCTTAGGATGAGTATAGTGACCCCCTTTCGACTTAACACACCCCTAACCGATAACCTGCGTTTATCAAAAGAAATATTTTGTGAGAAAGAGACGTTTTGCACAAAGATTGTTTAATGACAAAGTTTGTGGTGACGACACCACGATTTATTTTGATACGAAAGAATAATTCGTTGTAGTCCCAAAACAGACTTCTATTATAAAAATATTAATTTTACGTTACCCTGTGTCTGGGTGCTTATTATATATATATATATATGTATTTATATATATAAGTATGTATCAGTCATCAGGTTTCCATAGCACAGACTTTACCTAGTTTGGGAGCTGAAGAAGTATATGTGGATGTTGTCCCATATTACATTACTAGCTGTGCCCCGCGGTTTCACCCGCGTAGTTCCCCATTGGATTGTGGAGATAATAGAGTTCCCCCATTATCTACTTTTTTGAAGTCGGTTAAAAAGTATCCTATGTCCTTTCCCGGGGTCCAATCTACCTGTGCACCAAATTTCATCCAGATCGGTTTGGTGGTTTTGGCGTGAAAGCGAAACAGACAGACAGACAGAGTTACTTTCGCATTTATAATATTAGTTAGGATTAGGATTATTATTATGTCTAGTGCTTGAAGCAGTGGCCTTATCACTAAAAGTGATATGTTATTGTGTAATAAATGATAATTTACTTTCGCCTGTGATTCTTAAGGCTAGTCTTCGTGGGGAATGTACTGCCGCAGTCCTTGCAAGGATGGGTGGCCGCCGCCCCACCACTCTCGCTAGTGCCTCTTAATCTGAAACCATTATTTATATTTTACTAGCTGACAGCCACGGTAAATTTGAATATTAAAAAGTTTCAAACTTTGAAACCTCATTTGAACCCCTTAAGGGTTCAATCCAAAAATCCTTTCCTAGTACACCTCCCACACTTTATATTCAATGCACTTTTTTTTCTTGCTGATCATTTGTCCACAAGTTCGCACGACCACGGAAGTCAGCGATACTGTAGCACTAGATGGAGCATGCCTAGTCTGGAATACACTCTGCAAATTTTATGTCTCTAGATATAACGGTTTAAGTTCTATGTTGATTCTTAGAAAATATCAGTCAGTCAGTCAAAGCTTACTCCTTTATATATATAGTAAGCTATCCTATCTGTCTAGTTGGATCGAATTTAAAATCGGTTCAGTATAGTTTACGAGTCTATAACGGACAAACAATGTGACAGAAAAATGTTATATATAAAGATATGGAAGACAGCTAAACATTTTGCCACCAGCTCGCGTGATGGAAGTCAGCGACACTAAAGCCCCTAGATGGAACATGCCTAGTCTAGGATAGTCCGAGTGACGGCCGCCGTGGTCTAGTGGCTAGTATGCTTGCTTTGAGATCCGGCGGTCCCGGGTTCAATTCCCAGTCGGGGCAGGTGTTCAAACAATAAGTTTGAACATCCGTCTTCTATTCTGGGTGTCGGTGCATGTGTTTGTGTATGTTGCATGGTACCCCCCGACATAGGAGAAATCTTAGTGGGGCGGTATGCGTGTGAAATGTTATTTATTCTAGTGTATATAATTTTTGCAATTATTTTAATTTACAACCCAAAATACTGGACCTATTATGACACAAATTATAACCGGTACCACCTGTTAAGTATACCTATTACGTTTCCTTACTTCTTTACTAATATTATAGACGCGAAAATTACCAAATTTCATCCTAATCGGTTTAGCTTTTTGATCGTCAATGAATTGAACACACATAAAAAGTTTTGCATTAAGTAATTAACCTACTCCTTAATAACCTTCTTATTTATAATCTGTTGAATACATACCTCTGAACAGTTCTAGCCTCCCGTTTCTCTCTATTCCTCTCTCCTCGTTCCCGAGCCATCTGTACTCTCTTCTGGTTGAGCAACCCGAAGGTATGCCACTTGGTGTGGATGAGGAACCTCTTCGGATGGAGTAGCAACAGCGAGCAGTGAGGGCATTCAAAGTAGGCTGTTGACTTGGAACCTAGAGGATATTTACTATAGTTTACAATTTTGACAAATTTGAAATGTTTTCAAGCAAATTAAATGCTGTTTTCCTGATTATTTCTACTTCTTACAAATTCATATATAATAACTTTATTTTTTATAGTTCTAAAAAGGAAATATGAATTAATAACTTAAATTAACTTTACAAACCCAAAATACTTGTATGGAACAGATTGCTTGTTAGCTATAATACTACCTTTTGGGCCAGTTTTTTTATCATATTTATTCTGTTTTTGTTTTTTTGTGGTGATAATAAAGAATCTTTGCATTAATAGTTACAAACAATTGATAACTGTGAGGTTGGTTATAATCTACATTCCTTCTCATACAAGTCAATTATAAACTCATTTTTTTTTACTGTGGCAAGTGCCTTTATTAACATTAACAAAATTACTAATTATGACAGCAAGAAAATGATAGCAGAAAGATTACCTATAGACCATTTAAGATCTACAGATAATACAAATGCTCCAACCCACCAACACACGGCAGAGTGCCTTAATATAACTATAGTAACCTTAATTAAATTATAATAGAACTTTTATTTAAATTCTTACCACTCTTAATAGTTGCTAATGCTTCTTCTAAACTATTTTCTTTTTTAATAATTTTGCCTTCTATAACAGACTCTTTTGAGCTGCCATTATTGTCTCTGATAAATAGATTTTGGTATAATTCACTATCTTCTTCATCCCAGTTTGGCTCGATTTTAATATCTTCAATTTTAACTATCAATTGCTGGTTTGTTTGTGTTTCTTTTGCAGATTCACTGATTTGACTATCAGTATGGATGCTGTTGTGTAATGGTACTTTCTTTTTTCTTTTAGACGTTACTTTCTTACTAAGAGCTTCATTGTCACTGTCTGTTTCCGATTGTGAGCTTATTCCTTCTATATTATCAGAATTTTCTATTTTAATAGGTGGTAAAGCCAATGGATCTTTGACATCGTCAGGTAGGTTTTCAGCTACATCAGACTTAGTGCAGGGGTTTGATGTTTTGATCAAGATCCTTTCAATTATTTGTATTGTTTTGTTCAAGCTTTTCCTCTTACTTTCACTAAGACATTTGTCTAACATTGATGTAGTTTTTATCGGGTTTTCATTGAAGTTGTTTTTTACAATAATGTTGTAAGTTGTCTTTTTTATTGATGGTGTTGATGAGTCTACTGATATGTTTTCAGATGTTTGTTTTGAGACTTCTACATTACAATGGTCAAATGCTTTCCTGTGCTCTTCAGGTATAGTGTTACTACTAGGACTTATGCTTCTAGAGCTGTTTGAACTACTATTTTCAGACAATGAACACTTTTGAACTAAATTTGTAGGTATCTCTGATACATTTTTAACGGTTGCACTATTTTGTACTACATTCTGAGTGTTTATATCGTTTTTAGTACTAGTCAAGCTCCTTTGAAATGTCATTGTGGATAGTTGAGGTATATTTAATGGGTAGCCTTTGGCAAAATAAGGTTCTCTTTTTGGAGCAGTTAGTAACTCACTTAGAGTCTTCTTACAGTCGTTTTGGCTGAATTTGTACATATTACAGTGATTTTCTGCTTGTGTGACACTATTTGCAGCTTCGAAAAGGTCTTGCATTGCGTTTTGGTATGAGAACTGAGAGTTTTGAGGCGGATAAGCAGATCCTTGACCTACACTTTGGTACGCTTGAAATGGGTTCATTATCGGTACTATGTTCACAGGAGGCTGTCCAAAGGTTTGAGCGTTGCGTGCTTCGTAGTATTCACTGGTCGAAGAAGGAGAATGATTCATATATTTTCTAAAATCACTTAAGTTTTGGCTAATATTACTCGCGCTGTTTCGCGACCCGTTTAAAGACGTAACCATGTTGGCAGGGGTTTCATTAGGCTCGTATGTACTACTGTTATTCAACATATTTACTAATTTAGATAGTTATCACTGTTTTCACTTTTAATTGGTCCGGTTTATTATTGTTTTTCCCGAGTAAACATTTTCAGACGGGGCCATTTTGGCATTTATTGACATTTATCCATTGCTGCCAACCACTAAAGTTAGAAACCGGAAACTTCCGTTAAATAAATAGACAAGTGTTTAGTGAGGGAAGAGTTCAGCGCATATTACTCAATTCCTAATGAAAAGACAACCTTATAATAGTTCCATAAACTAATAGATGGCGCTTTAGTAAAATCTATGATAGTATGTATGTGGCGTTGTCTTTGGTCATATCCACCTAGCCAACGGTATGTGTAAATAAAAAATAGCACGTATTAATATGTGATAGAGTTTATTTCTTTTACCCGCAGTAAATTCATATTTTATGGGATGGGAGGAACAAGGGAGGAAAGAAACCAAAGCGTTTTTTCTCTCTGTCTCACTTTATTTATGTTTGGTCGCTTCAGGAAAATGGTTGTGTGATATTAATTGGATCTCAATTTATTTACTAGTTATTTGAAAACCTATCAAATAAAATCCAAACTATGGCGCTGGCCGCCACAGCCGAAGTTTATTTTCGGACGATGAACCCCCTCGCCTCGAAAATATACGACGATGTATTAGAAGCTAAGAATTCCTATGAAAATATCTGGGAAACCCTCACGGAAAAAGAAAAAGTGAGTAAACTGCTTCCTATTTCATAATAAATACGTTTTGTAACACGAAATAATACGTTAAACTTGCGTGTTTACGTCTGAATAATGTCGTATTCGTGTGCTAATCGTACCTGATAGTGCTGCTGGGTTTAATAATGCACAATGGTGTATGTAATATTAGTCATCGTTTTACTATCTAAATTCCTGGTCGTAATCGTCCAGCTATTTACTTCCTTCCTGCTAGAAAAACAATATTTCGAAGTATTATGTATATTTTATCTAGTTACTTTATTCTTAACACATTTTCTCACATGGTTTTATGAGTAAAATTGTTAGCCAGAACTTTTCTGTCTTATGAATAGATTAGTAAATTATTAATAACGCAAATACTTATGTTTATATTTACAGTTGTTACCACATTTGCTTCGACAGTGCCTAGCTATAGGAAATTATTGGATGACCACCTTAACAATAATTCGTGTTGCTCAAACTTTGCAGTCTGATAGAATGACATAAATAGAACAAGATTGATGAAGAATCCCACATATTTTTATTTAGTAATTTTAATGTCCACCGTGATCTATTTACATTATTCTATTAGACTGCAGTTTCAGCGTTGGAGGAATTATTGTAAAAGTTAAACCTCCCATTCAATTCAGTGTTTAAATGAATTTGTATGTGTAGTCCGAAAGTATTGTGAGTGGGTATAATATAATTATTGATCATAGTTCATAGCATCCCCAAAACAGAAGAAAACCTGGTGGATGCTATGCAAGTATGACTAAATCATTTAGGTTCATTCTAATTCATAAACTTATCAAACCATCCCTACAATTTCCAGGAAGAAATAATCAACGAATCAATCATAAAACCAGAAATAGCGTTGAAATACGCTCTCCTAGACAACCTAGACTTCGACATCAATGACCCACCAGTCCGCAAAGATGATCTCATGTCATTCTTTGGACGTGACCACGGTCAGAAAATGATTCACGATGAAAACGGATCATATAGAGATGAACACTCCGCTCCGTTTCTTTATCAAACCAAAAGTCAGTTAAATCTATGCATTTTAAGTGAACATCGAATTCAAAAGGACGTAAAACCTACTTCACCACCACCCGTTATGTCCGAACTGGCTTTATCACACTCTAAAGTTGTCTCTGAACTGAAAAACGCATTGAAATCACACGAGTTACGAAACACCTACAAAGATGAACGAGAAGTAACATCACCGAACTTTATAAGCAAGTTTATTGGCAATTTTAAGAATAAAGATGAGGAAAGGGAGTGCTTAGTGTCTGGACCTCAGACGCAGATTGTTGCTTCTTCAGATAATTTCTTCCGAACTAACTTCAAGAGTTCACAAATTGAGACTAAGATTGAGAAGGATTACAGGAGTAGCGTGATAAAATCAAGCAGTGG